>CM062805.1:562361075-563561075 GCA_031772625.1 Pinus tabuliformis | reverse complement strand
CCTTAGTACAAGGAGCACTTCTTGATAGGTTGGATGTCACCCTAGAGAAGGATATATAAAGGAGTGAGGAGAAACCTCATTCCTCACATCCTAAGTGCATTCAAGGTCAAGATTAGTTCTGCGATTTAGTGCGGATCTGAGGCTAGAAGAAGGAGACAAGGCAACTGAGTTATGGAGAAGGTTTCTTTGCGTTTTGATGGTGGGTTACCTCTATTCTAGGGTTCGAATTCTCTGTGGAAGAAGGCCACAACTCTGAGGCAGCAAGAAAGGTGCTTAAGGCCAAATTTGTGAGCAACGTGAGTATGTCTCCTCAGCCAGATCAAGACGCAACAAATCAAAGGTAAGTTGGAGTATGTTTTTGTGCTATTATGTGTGTATTTTGTCATTGTTTGGGTTGCAAAGAGAGGAAACCACAACAATGAGTTCTCGAGACTGTTTGTGATGGCCAAGAGGGCTAGTGAGACCCTCTCTCCTAACCGCAGACATGTAAAGGAGGCCACAACCCAAACAGTGGTGGTTATGTTTGCAAGAAGTTTGGTTTGTATTGCTAGAACATAACTGTGCGTTGTTGGGTGGTTTGTGGAGGTTCCAAGGCCAACAACAATGTATAATGATGCCTAGAAGGACAACAAGGACAAGCAACCTAGTTGGGAAAGGGAGCCATAGTGAATTGTAGCAATTTTGGAGGGTTGTCACATTGTGTTATGTGCCCTAACCAGTAATAGGAAGCTACAACAGTAAAGCACATAAATCGAGGCAAGAGAGCAACATCGAGAATGGTTGCAGATGGTCTCTTGATGATGGATGGATGCTAGAGGATGAGTGTCCTAGGAGAGGACAAGTTGATGGAGTTTGTTGGGAGTCAAAAGGAGCCTTTCCTAGGTGTGAGGATGCCCTAGCTAGAGGCAAGTGCGACAACAAGTATTGGCCACTCGCAGATTGTTGGAGTGCAGCGTGAGAGTGGACCAAGTGTGGATGTGGATTGGGCATTTATGGTTTGTTGGATGTCAGCGTGATAGTGCCCAAGTTGGAGCCCGATGTGCACCATCTTCGTGGACTTAGATGGTTGCTAGAGTGGCAAAAGTTGAGCTCGGGGTTTGATCAACCAGAGGAGCAGTTGAGCAGCCCTAGACTTGTGTGTGGAGAAGGACTTCTACAACAGAAGATGGGAAATCCTCCTAGCCTGTGTTCATTGTGGGAGATGGACATCTTGCAGCGATAGGTGGCAGACTTTCGTGCTCTATGTTGGTCTCCATTGGAGCAACGCAGGAAGACCGTAGTGGGCTGAAGTCCCTGCGTAGTTGAGGAGCAACAGTGGGTAGATTAAGAGCTGTTCACAAGTGGAGCTGTGAACAACTCAACAGGAATCTCGATGTGTTGTGCCCTTGATGGACTAAGGCACAACTATTGAGCAGATTGGATAGCCTAGATTCAGTGGCCAACTGGACTTGGAGCATTGATAGAGGCAAGTGCTGCAGATCGAGGGTCAAAGGACTGGGAAGGTACAAGGTACGACCAAGGCAACTTTGAGGAGCTCTACATCAGCTAGACAACCAGAGTATCTTGTTGAGGGTAGATTGGTTGTCACCAAGTCCCAGTTTGTATTCTTGTATCAGTGGATATATGAGGGCCATTATCCCTGGTACGGGAGCCGTACACTGTTGTATTATTCAGTTTGATTAATATAACGAAGTTGGGTTGTTGTACATATTTGTACAATATTTTGTAAAAAGTTGTCTATATTTTGTGCACTAGTTGATTTGCCGTTGTTTATATTCCGTTGTGCAAAGTAGTTTCGTTGTGATCTTTGGTTTGGTAGCGTCAGTGATTTAAGATTCTATCCCAGACACCAAGATCATGGAAAAACAACATTCCAATCCTAAAGCTAGTAGCCAGTAGAGGAGATCCCATGGGACTAGGATACAAGGTTAACCACCAAGTTGGAAAGGGGACAAGAGTACAAACCAAGGCCATTCTTTTCGCCGAATCCCCCCACTAATCCATGCCCAGAAGTGTCCATGATAATTAAGCAAAGATACCCAACTACATAATGAAAGCCATAACTTCGGGGTTGGAAGGCCCACCTTCAAACATACAATCATAACATATGGGTGCGGGCACATAATGGTAGGCTCAGGTGGCAGAGATAGTGGCACATTGAGCTATCTAGTGGTTGCAAGGGGTTGTTGGCTGCCGGTTGAAGACAATCTAGGAGAAAAAAATTATCCTATGGGTATCACCCACAGGTGCTGGGTAATAGGACCTTAGAAGAATCTTGGAATGGAGAGCATGATTTTCTACTAATTATACACCCCCAACATCTTCTAGGCTCTCACTTGTTTACAAAATTTACATAGAAATTAATAAAAAATCCCGCAGGACTTTTTAATAATTTAAAAAATCCAATAAAAACCTAATCAAATTCCGCGATGCTTTAGGTATGTCCTAGTATAGTAATATACATTAACTCTAGGCATTAGGATGGACCCAAGGCCCCATCATCACACCGCACTCCAACTTTCGAGGTATGTGTGTGAAAAAACTTCAGCTGGTTATTCATCGCTGAAAAGTGAGAATAATTAGCTAAGTGAAAAAGACACTCTAGATTGGACTCACTTGATGACCGGGTCCCAAGTCACTTAGGCTTGTTACAATAATTCATCATACTAGTGACATTTAATAAAACTGCCCGCAGGGTTGAAAAATTTGAGAGAGAGAGAAAGTAAAGAGAGGAGAGAGAGGGTCAACAAGTGCCCTGTTGACTTCTGGACTTTTGAAAATTTTGATGAGTGCCCTATACATTGGGCCATGGGGTCTTCAGATTTTGCTTGGTACAACCTAGCAGATAACAGGGTCAATTCCATAAAATAATAAAATAAAACCCTATTTTTATTTTATTTTTTATAGGGTAAATTAGGGTTAAGTTACTACAAAATCTGAAATTTTTAAGCATTATTTGCCTTGGACCTTATTTTCCTAGGGTTAGAATTTACATGCATTCAATTGGAAAGGTGAAAATATTATTTTACATGCAATTTTCAGCCACCAATTAGGGTTGATGTCTAGGCTTTCTATTGTTGTTTTATGTGTTTTCAGCCATTGAAAATTGTTGTAATTTATTTGCTTGTTACTTGTTAAATGCCCTTATTTTTTCACTTGTTTATCATAAATTCTCAGGCCGTTTTCTTATTGCTGTTATAAATATTTGTATGCTGTAATTTTGCTGATTAAAACTTCAATTTATAACAGCAAATTGTAATTTTTAGATTGGATTTGTTTGAGAACCTATTTGAGCCTCTGCAGGACTTACTGAGCCCTCTAGATTTCGCCATAGAGTCTTTTGAACTTGTTATCTTGGAATTACACCTTAGCTCACCTGAAACCCTAACCATGGAACATTTATTCTTGGATATTTTTGTAGTAGAACCCTCAAGGGGTATTTAGCCTAAATTACTTGGGTTGCTTAATCCCTAAGATTTGCTGGCAAAGCCCCCTTGTGGGGATTGTATCCAAATGGCAACCACTGAATATCAGAGGAATAATTGCTAAGGTGACTGTGGTAACTAATCCCTTTGTTGCTCTTAATCTAGATTGCTTAATGAGGCTTTCCACTAAGGTGCTATATTGTGCAGTAACAGCAATTATGTTTTCTTTTATCCAATTTCAAGATGAATAGATTCCATCAAGCTTTTGAAATGTCTTTCAAAATATTGAATTTTTCCGTAATGTCTGCCAATCATTCCCCCTTGGATGAAGAGGCTTCTGCTTAGTTCTACTGGTATGCCAACACCTTAATTACTTCTACAGCTAAAAGCCTACCATATCTTTGTGCATTCTGATTCCTTACCCTGCCCATATCTCCATTTCAAAATTTACTAATTTATTTATGTTCTTCCAGCCTTTGGTTACTAGTTGAAAAATCTAGACCATTTGTAGGACACAATTCTTTGATACTAGTTGAAAAAGCTAGACCATTTGTAAGACACAATTCTCTGTTAACAAGCCACCTTGGCAAACTTGAGGGTCTAACATTAACTGAACTTGTTTATTTGCAATGTTCCACCAAGACGCGGGTGCGGGGAGACGCGGGTGCGGGGAGACGCATAGGGGGGGACGTGTGGGAGTACCCTCAAATTTTAGGGAAATTTCGGGGGTGCGGGGAGTCGTCGAGGTATATATATATATATATATATATATAATTCAAGTTCATATTCATTGTTCACTGTTCAATAATGAAAGCATAAAAATATTAAATAGACAATTGAAATTTGAATCATTGATCCATTCTCATCATTCATTTTGATACATACATCATTCATATGACATACTCAAGTGACAAGTCTCATTATTGAATTAATTATTATTCATACATACCATGAGATTCGAAAAACAAAAATAAAAATCAATAATAAAATATTCAAATACATTGATCGATATCATTCATCATTCTACAATCTTCATTGATTTAAAAACTAAATTCATCATTCATCATTCTAGAATCTAAATTGAAAGCAAAACATACTAGTATATTTTCAAAGTTTGAACACTAAATTTATATAAGTCAAAGTTTCAAAGTTCAAACTCAAAAATAGTTAAGAGTGAAATGGAAATGACTTTGGGTTGAAATGAAATGAGCTTTTAACTTTAAGGTTTAGGCTTTTAAGTTTTAGTTATTTAGTTTTAATTTTAATTTTTTTTTAGACTTTTAAGTTTTAGTTATTTAGTTTTAATTTTAGTTTAAAAAAAAAATTAATGGTTTTGATTTTTGAATTTTGAACTTTTAAGTCTTATTAGACAAATTTAAAGGGGGACACCCAGGCGCACCCTTTTTGGGGAGTCTAGACTCCCACACTAAAGGGGGACGCCCAGAAGCACCCTTTTTGGGGAGTCTTGGGGAGTCTAGACTCCCACATTGGGGAAACGCACCCCCTTGCGTCTCCCCGAGACTCCCCAAAAAGGGTGCGTGGGGAAACGCACCCCCAAGAGACTCCCCGTCCCAGGTGTGTGGGGTGCGAGGGGTGCGCGCACCCGACCCTGGGGGACGCGTCCCCGTGGAACACTGTTTATTTGTCAAACAAACCATTTGGAAAGTCTGTAGAACCTGAGCAGTGCAATCAGTGTAAATGTCTCTTACATGCTAGGATACACATATAGTGAAGCATAGCATAGGCCCATCCTTTAATCCCCCAGGCGTTCCAAAGGAGGCAACCCATGGTTGAGGCCTTTTTTAAATCAACACTCATTTCTCTATGATTTCTATGTTAGTTTTACTGGCACGTTTCTATGAGTGGAGATTTCAATTAGTCTATCTAATGCTTTACTTCAGGTTATTTACTTGACAGATTAGTACATGTGACATTCTCTCTGATTGGTAGCTCAACTGATAATGTTACTTTTGATGAAACATTATACTTGATTAAACTACAGCAACTTTTCTGAAATTTGCTAGTTTAGGCCTGAATTTCTTAGCTGTTTATTGCATCTAGAAAAAGTGTAGCTACATTTTCTTGTCTTGTCGAAATCTGCTAAGAGATTTATTGTATCATTGCATGCTTCCCTATGATAACAACTTATTAACTCAGACTAAGATGTCAAAGTTTCTGTTGCACTGGTCACATAGAATGGATTCCCCAGTATTTGATTGTTGTCTTGTCCAATTATTATGTATTGTGTGTTTGTGCTTGGAGACGGCAATTTATTTGTCCAATTTATGATGTTTAACGTAGCTTTTGGCAAACCAAACTGGTTCTTGTTTCTTCTATATTGGATTGCCACACTCCATGTTTATTTAACTTTAATGTCATACATAGAATTTAATTCATTTGTGATATGAATGCAGCTATATACATTTCTTGCGGCAACATTGGATACATTTGTGCTGCTACCATGCTTTATTAATTTCTTCAAAGGCTTCCAAAATCGTAGTGATTCTCCTAGCGGTCTTGCAACAACATTTCTTGCATTTAGTAATAATCGGTCACCATCTTTATTTATCGAAATTTCTTTCTTGGACAAGTATAGATGATAACTTTTTCTTCGATGATGCTAACAATTTGTATTTTGCCAGTAACATGGGCTCATTTTTGTTTGGTGCAGTTCTTAATGTTGCCTTTGCACTAAGTCTTCTTGGATTCCTCATCATGCATGCATCTTTGGTGTCCAGTAATACAACTACGATTGAGGTGAGTGATCTTGTTTCTATACTATTTATTCTCATTTTTCTGGAGTTCAAGTTGTTCTTATATCTTTCTTTCCCAGGTTTATGAGAAAAAGAAAACAATCAGATGGAGATATGACATGGGTCGAAAGAAAAATTTTGAGCAGGTAGGACTTCTTTTTGTACTTGTTAATTTTCTAATCCTAGTAAATGACTATTTGTTTCCTAGTAAGTTTTCTTGAAGGTTTTCAAATTAAAATTTCAGCTTTACTGACTGAAATGTACCACTGGGATTTTCACTGGCTAATAAATAAAATAATTAAAACAGCGGAAACAAAACAACGAATTTCCACAGAAACCTTTGCTTTTCAAAATTTGCCTTTCATTTAATAAATTTCCAGACATACAAGGGCTCCCTTACTGGCAAAATAGCCCACTCAGAAAACAATTTAGCTACAGCAAAATTCTGGGAATAAACTAGGCACCTGTACAAACTATACAACCCTCCCAAAAGTTTGTTAATCACCCGCAAACCAGTTGCTGCCTGCTGATGTGACCATTACGGCTTGTATGGTCTCTCCAACCTGGAATACGGCTGCATTGCTGATCAAATCTGCAACCTGGTCTGCTGTACAACCTGATCTGCACCTCAACCTGCTCAATCTGCCCCTGTACAGCCACGACGTCCATACTTGGATGATTTCCCTTGCTGCCACACACCGTTGTCTTCTTCTGGCTATTGCACACTTGGATGAATGTTTTTCTTCATCCAATCACTGAGATCCTCACTTATCTCACTGTGTCTTGTGCTCAATAATGTGTCTTTTCACTTATCTCGATTCTCAACTCACTTTTTATAAGTTTGAGTTATGACTAAATCTAGAACCCTATCACCAAAGTGATTGATGATTGAGAGTAGATCTCAACTTCACTTGAGATCAAATGTTGAGATTTATCTAATTCACTAAAGCAAATAACCTTTTCATTTCATTAGATTAAATTGATTTTTTTTTCTCATTAAAAGAAAATTATTTTAATAATTAACGTAATTGCTAAGGTTAAAGGGTAATTAGGTGAGTTCCACACATCTAGACACTTAATGCTATGCAAAAGTACCTGCTTAAGCTACAAACATCAACACTCCCTCTTGGCGAGGAGGGTATTCTCCACCTCTCATAGGCTCCTAGCTTGTCCTGTAAAACACAAACTTCCCTTTCACCAAGGGTTTGGTGAGAATGTTTGCAATTTGCTCATTTGTGGAGATATACTGACGCTCCATTGCCCCTTTGTGGATCATGTCTTTGATGAAATGATATCTGATTGCAATATGCTTGGAGATCTCATGCAGTGTTGTTAAAATCGCGATTTTTTCCTCTGCCCGATCAAATCGCGATTTTTATCCGTAAAAATCGCCACTTTTTTTTATACCGATTTTTATCGAAAAAATCGCGATTTTTTGAAAATATCGCGATTTTTTCGAAAAAATCGCGATTTTTACGCAAAAAATCGTGGGAGGCGCGGGCAGCGGGGTTTTATATGGCAAATTCGATTTTTTTTTAATTCATTGTGCTGTCGCCGCGCGGAGGAGGAGGAGAAGAGGTGAGGGAGAGGAGCTGAAGGGTTTCCGTCGGATTTGGGAGCGAATCCAAGCGTTTTTAGGAGGAATCCAAGCCAAGATCACCAATTTGTCCATAAAAGAGGTATGTAGATTAATTTTTTTTGGTTTTGCTTCTATAAAAACTTTGGTTTTCATTGCTTTTAAAGAATTTTTTGAAATTTTTCATTGATTTGGGATGGGTAATTTGTTATGACTATGAGAACCAATTTTTTATTTTTATTTTCTCATTTTTTTTAAACATTGTTTATTTTTTTTGAATTTTCATTGTTTTTTGGCATTTGCCATTGGCATTTGGTTGGGTAACTTGGGTTTAGAAATTGGGATTTTGGAAATAATTAACTTGTAATTTTGCAAATGCTAAATTGTAATTTGTATTATGTAATCCTAAATTCCTATTTCCTAATCCTTATTTTTCCATAGGTTTGCAAATTCAAAATTCAAAAACAAACATGCCAAGGAAATTGGATCCTTTCTGGGAATATGGTGACCCTAAAACTCCGAATGATAGACAAAACTTGTATTGCAAGTTGTGTGGAAAGGAAATATTCGGGGGGGTGTACAGGTTGAAGTTCCACCTTGCACAAATCCCTGGACATGATGTGGGGCCCTGTCTAAATACAAATGCTGAAATTATCCAAAAAGCCATGAGAGCATTGGGAGAATTACAGCACACTAGAGATGCCAAAGAAGAACTCAAAAGGCAACTAAAAAGGTCAGTTGAAGGAAGTGGGCCAAGTGGCACTGGTTCTACTGCAGCGTCAGTCAATCCGGTAGCTGCATCATCATATTTTGTTCCTCGAACCACACCTGGTTCACAACCAACTATTGGTTCAATGCTAAAAAGAACTGAAAAAGAACAAGCTGACAAGTTGATGACAAAATTTCTCCTCTGGAGTGATATTCCTTTCAGCATTGTAAGGAGTAATCCATTTTTCCAACCTACTGTTGATGCTATTGCCAGTGTTGGCCCGGGGTACAAAATCCCTTCTCTTCATGATTTCAGAGGCCGGCTTCTTCAAGATGAAAAGCGTGACTGCACCCAAAGATTGGAGGATTTTAGGGCATCATGGGCACAAACAGGATGCACTGTTATGTCAGATGGTTGGACTGACCAAAAGGGGAGAACCCTTATAAACTTCTTGGTTAGTTGTCCCAAGGGGACTATGTTTATCAAATCTGTTGATGCAACTCATCAAATCAAAGATGCAAAAACTTTATGTGATTTGCTGGATGTGTTTATTTTGGAGGTGGGTGCAGAAAATGTTGTCCAAGTCATAACGGACAATGCTGCAAATTATGTTGCTGCTGGTAGAATGCTTATGGACAGGCATCCTGCTTTATTTTGGACACCTTGTGCTGCCCATTGTATTGATTTGATGTTAGAGGACATAGGGAAAATTCCCTTTGTCAAAGAGGTTGTTGACTCATCAAAAAGCATCACAAAATTTATTTACAATCACACATCTGTGCTTAGCTTAATGAGAAAATGCACCAACAACAAAGAGTTGGTGTGCCCCGCCATTACACGGTTTGCGACGAGTTTCATATCTCTTCAATCCCTCTTGAATTCTATGTGGGATTTGAAGAGAATGTTTCTTTCAGAGGAGTGGCGTGCTTCGTCAATGAGCCGCAAACCAGAAGGAGAGGCCGTCTGCAGACTAGTTTCATACCAGGAAGACTTCTGGGCGGGAGTGCAGGAGGTGTGCGCTGTTACAGAACCTTTGGTAAAGGTTCTTCGGTTGGTTGATGGTGAGAAGCCCGCAATGGGCTATTTGTATGAAGCCATGGACAGGGCCAAAGAAGCCATTCGGTCCTACTATGATGATAAGGGAGATGATGGGTTTCAGAGACAACTCCTTCTATGGGAAGTCATTGATGAGCGATGGAACAACACACTCCATCGTCCCATTCATGCTGCTGGGCTTTTCCTGAACCCTGCATTTTCTTATGCATGTGGGTTTAATTTTGATGTTGAGGTCGTGGAAGGATTATTAACCTGTGTCCAGAAGATGGTGAGATCTCCAGAAGAACGTATGGAGATCTCTAGACAAATTGAGCAATATAAGTTGTCAGGTGGCACATTTGGCTTTGAGATGGCTGTCATTGATAGGACGATTAAAATGCCAGGTATTTTTTAGTTTGTAGTATGTACTTTGTAACTTTGTTTCAACTTTCAAATTTCATTGTTTCTTCAAATTCCATTTTTTTCTTATGTTTATTTAAAATTTTATTTGTAATTTTGTTGTAGACGCATGGTGGAAGATGTATGGTGGCAGAGTACCCCTTTTGCAAAATCTTGCCGTACGCATCCTCAGCCAAACATGCAGCTCCTCGGGATGTGAGCGCAATTGGAGTGTATTTGAAAAAATACACAACAAGAAGCGCAATAGGTTAACACTTAAACATTTAAAATATTGCAAATTTCCAAATAAATTTTTGAATTCATTAAAGTTTTAAACAATATTTTTTTTATAATATTAATTATTAATTATTATTTCATGAACTTTGTACAGGTTGGAGTCCCATAGACTTAATGACATGGTCTATGTCTACTACAATCTTCGATTGTGGGTGAGACAACTAGAGAAGAGTAAGACACCTGATACGGAAGCCATCTCATTGGATGGGATTGACACCACTGCTGAATGGAGGGTTGAGACCGAGAGGCCTCTCATGGATCCCACTAAGGATTGGTTAGTGCAGGATGAGGGGGAGGAGGAGGGGGAGGAGGAGGAGGAGCAGGAAGAGGAGGAGTTGGAGGAGCAGGAGGAGGAGGTGACACCGCCTACCGGGCTACCCGGGCTACCACTACCACCAGTAGAGGACGTGGTCTCCGTCCACCTAAGCCTCCTGTAGCTGCTACTACTAGTTCTTCAGCTTCTAGAGCACGTCAGACTCCACTGCCATTTCCACCATCACAGGCACCAGCTTCTACATCTAGAGGGAAAGAGAAAGCTGTGCCATTTTCTCGCAAGAGGGGCAGAGGAAATCAATAGGATTAGACTTTCATTTTATTGTATATGACATTATGAGATACATTATCATATTTTTTGTTGATATTTTGAGGCTGAGTTGGACTTGGGACTCAGGACTTACTATTCAGGACATGATTCAATGTTATGTGTGATTTTAGCGCTAGAAATGATATTAAACATCTTATATATTAGTTTTTTTATCATATTTATGTGTCAATGTATTTATTTTATGTTGTAGATGGTTTAGATATTAAAAAAATTGAAAAAAAATGAATATTTTTGTGCCAGACGCTTTTTTCCCGGCGCCGATTAAATCCCGATCGCGCTTTGTGCAACATTGATCTCATGGAACATTGAATTCTTAGAGTTTGATACAACTCTAATTATTACGGTGTATCACTAACATGTACGCTCCAACTCCTGACCAAATAATCTTGTGATGAATTTGTGGAGCCAAATAGCCTCACAACTCCCCATACTAGCTTTCCATTAGGGGAGTTTTGAGGTCTAAAATGGGCTTCCTGAGGAAATTATAAAATAATAGTGGAAATAATAAAATGAAGTTAGATTATATCATCAAATTTTAGAGGGAAAAAAGAAAAAACTATTTTTTCAACTCGTATTTTCAACTTATCTCCCTATGGGTTTACTCAATTTTGGAGTGACAACAGTCATTGGATGTAGAATTTGATTCCTCATCCAAAGAGTACTCATGTTCCATACTTTCGATGGACCATGCTACACGAAAAATGAGAAATACATGAAAAATGTGATTGCAATCACGTTTTTTCATGTATTTCTCATTTTTTGTGTAACAAGGTCCATCGAAAGTATGCAACATGGGTACTCCTTGCATGAGGAATTAAATTTTGCATCCAACGAGTACTCCCGCTCGAAATTTGATTAAAACCTTAGGGAGATAATTTGAAGATACGAGTTGAAAAAATAGTTTTAATATTTTTTGTTCTTTTTACTTTTTTACTTCAAAAATGCTAAATCATTCCCCATGGTTAACATCATCATCTTGAATCCTATTGGATCTTATAAAGTTTATTTTGGTTGTACATTTTTCTTAGGAGGCACATTTTAGACCTCAAAATTCCCCTAATGATATACTTTGTTTCTACTAAACTAAATGTCATGAAAGTCTTCTTCCTGCTGAACCAAGAAATCATCATTGTAACTAGGTTTGGTCTTCATAATGTATAATGTTGCAAAGAGACAAATAATTTATTTGAGATTTGAAAGAAAAATTGATTTTTTTTTTTTTTTTATGTACTTTTTGGTCAAATCCCAACTGCCAAGTCAACCCTCCAGATGATAGGTCGGCTCAGCCCTTTAAGGGCACCTTTTCAGATGAAGAAACAATTATATATTGGCTCCTATCCTGCACCATTCCGAACTTATTCGGATCTAATGTGTGGAAAGTAATGCGAGTTGTCTGAGGTTAATGCGAGCTACATTTCTAAGGCTATTGCAAGTTGTCTAAGGCATAACATCTTTGTGGTTATGCGAATTTTTGAAGCAACCTTTCTTTGTTGGACATGGCATCTAAGGACGCGAATATGGCATCCAAATTACAACCTAAGTCATGAGGTCTGAAGTTCGAGTTTTGTGCTATTGCAGTTGTCTGAAATTAGAATTTCTGAGGCTTTGAGATCTGCTCCTTGTCTGAATCACTTGGGTACTATATAAGGTCCAAAAACCTTATCTTCTTGTCTGTTGCTAGGTCGAGACCTAGAGGAAGTCTGAGCCTTCAATTCTGTGATCCGAAGTATATATATAGGTCTGAGTTTGAGCTACTACAAGCCTATGATTAGGCCGAGGATTGAGGTAAGCTCAGATCCATCTTCTGTCCAAGATCCAAGACCGCTATCTAAAGTCTGAGCCTACAGGAAGGTGTTATCCGAACCTGGTTACTGTGGTATGGTAAGAGGATCCGCCTCTTGGCGCTGATCTGGTTGAGAATCTTGTTGAACTACTTGTTGACATTGTTGATTTGAGGTAGCATCGAATGTGCTTTAGGCCTCAAATTTTGCAAGGAGGCTTGGGCACATGTATTCCAAAGAACCCAAAAAGCGTTTTGGGAAATTCCACCCAGAGACAATTTTATTAAAATAATTAATATTTTTTAATGGGACCCTAAGTCTAAACTTAGGAGATTAAAAATATTAATGGGTATTAATCTAATTGTGGGTGTAACTTCTAGAAGAAGACGGAGATCAAGCCAAAACGATCTGAGCCTTAGATTAGGAGTTAAGAGTTATAACCCTTCCTTGGAGAATCCAATCGTGATCAAACTTGTGGGGTTGGAAAGAGGACTCAGAGGGCTACCATAGGACGTAATTTCAGACCTTGGAGATCCAAAATTATAGAGATACAATAGATTCAATATCGAGCTCCTACAAAGTGAAAAAATGTGTGTAGTTTTTTAAAAACATTTTGCATAACTTTGGTTTGAAATTTTTTTTGAAGGAATTCAAAGGGCATAGTGAAGCATTATTATCATTAATTGATGCCCCAAAGAAAGAAAATGGAAACACTTAGTAAGCAATCTGAAATCTCTACCATGACTCATGAAGAAGAGGAAGAAATGCAACATGATATATCAAAATTACGAGAGCAAATGCAACAATTTTCACTCTCACAAAAAGTAATAGAAGCTAAGATGGATGGTTTAAAGAAAGGCATGGAAGCTAAGCTGAATGGCGTGGAAGCTAAGATGGATGGCTTTGAAGCTAGGATGGATGGTATAGAAGCAAAACTTAAAGGCAACATGGAAGATTTTAAGATAGATTTGACAAAGTTGCGAAATGCTTACTAATGGCAAAAGGGTAGTAAAGGAAACTCGTGATGAGAACAAAAGAAATGTTAGTCATGATTTCATAGACTCTAACGTTGGATTGAAGGCCCACCATGTTCCAAAGATCGATATGAGGAAGTTTGATGGCAAGGATCCCGTAACATGGATACTACAGATGGAGCAATATTTCTATCTCCATAATGTTCAAAGCACACAAAAGGTACGCATTGCAACTTTATATTTGGAACCCAATCAGTTTTTATGGTATCGATGGCTTTGCTCTCGTAAACAAATTGTCACTCAGGAAATTTTATGGAAGAAATGATAGCACATTATGAGGATACAAAAAGCAACACCTTTTTTAGCCAATTGATAAATCTCAAACAAAAGGGTTCAATGGTGGAGCACATTGAGGACTTCCAAAAATTGAATATAAGGGTAAAAGATATTCTAGAGGAGCATAGGATTGATGTGTTCATAGGGACTTTAAAGGATAATCCAACATGAGGTTTGCCTTTGGGAACTAGATTCATTGGAGAAGGCATTCAGGTTGGCAAGAAAAATTGAAAGCAAAATTATGGAAACAAGGAAGCCTACCACTCACAACTATAAAGATGAAAGTGTTGTTGCCTCTAGCCTTCCACATCCTACAAGGTGGACACCACAAAAATTGGAAGAAACAAGAGCAAAAGGGCTTTGTTACAGTCGTGATAAAAAATACACTAAAGGTCATAAGTGTGGTGAGAAGAAATTATTTTACATAGATTGTGAAGAGGAGGAAGAAAAGACACAAGAAACATTAAAAGAAGAGGATACACACCAGGAACAAACCCTAGAGAAAGAAGAAATGAATCCAACCATATCTTGTAATGCATTGGTTGGAATTACCACTCCTTAAACTATCAAGATAGAAGGACATATCAAGAAGAAAAAGGTAATAGTGTTGATTGATTTGGGCAGTACCCATAATTTTATTCATTGTAAGATAGCCAAGGAATTGAATTGCTTCCTATATCCAACACCAGAGTGTCAAGTGATGGTTGCAAATGGAGGAACCATAAATTGCTCTGGAAAGTGCCATAATATCAAGCTATCCATGGGAGAATATGTGTTGAATAGTCCAATGCTTTCCATTCCAATGGGTGGTGCTGATGTTGTACTAGGAGTCCAATGGCTACAATCTTTGGGTACGATAACTTTTAATTTTCAAGAACTTTTCTTGAAATTTGTTTCGGAAGGAAAGGAAGTTGAATTAAGGGGTATCACAGGGAAACCGGGAAAGATAATCAACTCTAACGGCATGACAAAGCTTCTAAAGAAAGAACAACAAGGCGTAATTGCACAATTATGTTCACTAGAGGTTCCCACATTGGAATCATCTATTTCTCCAGATCTCCAAAAAGTCTTGGACAATCATTCCAGGGTATTTGAGACTCCCAAAGGCCTCCCACCTATTCGTGATCATGATCATGCTATTCATTTGATTCCGGAAAGTGTTATTCCAAACATTAAGCCTTATAGATATCCCTATGCCCAAAAGAGTGAAATTGAGCGTATGGTTGCAAAAATGTTAAGGCTAGGATAATTCAACCTAGTCAAAGTTCTTTCTCTGCTCCAGTAGTATTGGTGCACAAGAAGGATGGATCATGGCACGTGTCCGGATGATAGGGAACTCAACAAGCTCACTATTAAAGATAAATTCCCCATTCCTGTCATTGATGAATTATTAGATGAATTACATGGAGCAATTTACTTCACCAAGTTAGACTTTTGTTCAGGATATCATCGAATCATAATCGACTGAAGACATTCCGAAAACAACATTTAGAATTCATGAAGGTCATTATGAATTTTTGGTCATGCCTTTTGGCCTTACCAATGCACCTTTTACATTTCAAGGTTTGATGAATTCCATTTTCAAATCCTTCCTTAGAAAATTTGTGTTAGTATTTTTTGATGATATACTAATCTACGACAAGTCTTGGAAGGATCATGTTCAACATGTTGACAGAGTGCTCAAACTATTG
This sequence comes from Pinus tabuliformis, assembly GCA_031772625.1. NCBI lineage: Eukaryota > Viridiplantae > Streptophyta > Pinopsida > Pinales > Pinaceae > Pinus > Pinus tabuliformis. The sequence goes on along the minus strand of CM062805.1, from coordinate 563,545,495 downwards.
GAGGAGAAACAATTATATGCAAAACCTCCAAATGTTTCTTTGGAGTACAAGAGGTGGAATATTTGGGTCGTATTGTATCTCATGAAGGTGTTAATGTAGACCCTGGGAAAATTAAAGCCATTAAGAAATGGAAAATCCCCACATCCATAAAGCATCTGCGAGGATTTCTCGGGTTGACAGGGTATTATCGCAAGTTTGTTAAGAATTATGGGAAAATAGCGGCACCTCTAACAACATTACTGAAGAAAGATGCATTTTCTTGGACTCCAAAAGCAACGAAGGCCTTTGAACATCTTAAAGAGGCAATGTGCCAAGCACCGGTCTTAGCTACGCCAGACTTCACAAAAACCTTTATTGTGGAATGTGATGCCTCAGGAAATGGAATTGGTGCTGTTTTAACTTTTAATGCAAGAAGAAAGACCCTTTGCTTTCGAAAGTCGTCCAATCATAGGAAAATATTTACACAAAGCTATTTATGAGAAGGAAATGTTGACAATACTACATGCACTTAAGAAATGACGACCTTACCTAATGGGAAGACACTTCAAGGTAAAAACAGATCTTGATAGTCTTAAATACTTTTAGAACAAAGATTATCTTCAGAAGAGCAACAAAAATGGGTCACAAAGATGTTGGGTTATGACTTTGAAATCATCTACAAAAGTGAGAAGCAAAATGTTGTCGCAGATGCACTCTCAAGAAAGGATGAGGAAGAAAAAGTCGTTGAATATATATATATATATATATATAGATGAGGAGGAGGAGGTGACCCAAGCTACCCCTGTCACCAGTAGAGGACGTGGTCTACCTCCTTTAGCTCCTAGTTCTTCAGCTTCTAGAGCACAACAAAGTCTCCTGCCAACTCCACCGACCTCTACATCTAGAGGGGCAAAGGAAATCAGTGGTATTAGACTTTAGTTATTTGGTTCATTTCATTGTATATGACATTATGACTCATGATATGAGATACATTATTATATTTTTTGTTGATATTTTGAGGCTGAGTTGGGAGTCATCAGTCAGGAGTCAAGACTTACTATTCAAGACATGATTCACTGTTATGTGTGATGTGGCACTAGAAATGATATTAAACATCTTATATATTAGTTCTTTTATCATATTTATGTGTCAATGTATTTATTTTATGTTGTAGATGCTTTAGATATTAAAAAAATTGAAAAAAAAATGAATATTTTTGTATGTTACGATTTTTTCCTGATTTTTACCGATTTTTTCCCGATTTTTATGATTTTTTCTGATTTTTTCCCCATGCCGAATTAATCCCGATAACGATTAGTATAACATTTCTTCTGAGCTCATATTCCCTTGACAAATGGTTCCCATGACTTGGTGAACCTATGCAATGCCACAATCACCAATTGTGCATCCTACACTCTCTCCAATGGCTGCAAGTTGATCTCATATCTGGGTGATCTTCATCAGGTAGCTGGTAATATTGTCTGATCATGACATTTGGATGGATCTTAACTTGTTCTTGAAGATCATTGAGCTCTCACATTGTTGCTCTAGAGTAAATCCACTAGAGCCTTGAACATTCCCCTGGTTGTCTTCTTTTTTGCCAAATAAGGGACCAGGTTTTCACAGCATACATAATGATTCGCGGAGCTTTAATGTCCTTTTCATGGGCTTCCAATAGTGTTGGATCTGTTGGTGGTTGAATCTCCTTATCAACAATCTCCCAAATATCATTTTCTTTGAGCAGCAAGGTAATCCTTGCCTTACAGGGTAGAAAATTTGAGACCCCATCCAACTTGTCTTCAAACCTGAGATTGGTTGCTGCCATTTCTAGATCTGAACAAATAAACTGCCATGTGGTAATTCCTTCTAGTACTCAGAATAATTTACTACTGTTTTTCTGCTGTACAAATTAGGAAATCAACCTCCTTTTCAAAGATGCTCTGAGACAATGTTAATTTTCTAACCCCAATACATGACAAATTATTTCCTAGTAAATTCCTTGTTGATTTTGAAATTTAAATTTCATCTTTACGAAAAGTACCATTTGGATTTTAACTGACCAACAAATAAATAAAACAGCGGAAACAAAATAACCAATTTCCACAGAAAAATACACAAAAATATTTGCCCTTCAAAATATGCCTTTCATCTAATAAATTTATAGGCACACAAGGGTGCTTCCTTACTAGGAAAATAACCTACTCAGAAAACAATTTAGGTACAGCAAAAAGTCTGGGAATAAACTGGGCATCTGTACAAGCTGTACAACACTCCCAAAAATTTCTGAATCATCCACAAACCACTTGCTGTCTATTGATGTGACCCATATGGCCTGTATGGCCTCTCCAGCTTGCTGTGCGACTACGCTGCTGATCAAATCTGCAACCTGGTTTGTTGTAGGGCCTGATCAATGCTTCAGCCTACTCGATCTGCCCCTGTACAGCCACGGCCTCCACACTTTGATGATATCCCTTGCTGCTGCACACTGTTGTTTTCTTCATCCAGTTGCTGCACACTTGGATGAATGTCCTTCACCCAACCAATGAGATCCTCACTTATCACTGTGTCTTGTGCTCAATAATGTGTCAACCCTCTTTTTATAAGTTTGATTTACGATAAAATCCAAAACCCTAATTTTCAAAGTGATTGATGGTTGAGATTAAATCTCAATTTCAGTTGGGATCAACGATTAAGATTTATCTGATCCATTAATGCAAATAACCTTTGGATTTCATTAGATTAAAACTCATTTTTTCTCATAAAAAGAAATTACTTTAATAATCAAAAGTAATTGCTGAGGTTGAAGGGTAATTAGGCAATTTCCATATGTCTAGACACTTAGCCCTGTGTAGAAGTACTTGCCTGAGCTACAAACACAACTCATACCATTTTTTAATTCTATTGTCCTCTTATTATTTAGACTGGTTAATACAGTATAAATGTTTGTGTATAAGCTAATTTCCATCTCATTTTCATGTGCAAGGTTTTTGGCAAGCAAAAGCTATATTGGTTGTTTCCTTTATATGGAGAGGAGGACATGGAAACCCTACCTGTGCTTAGTGGCCTTGACTTTCCAGTAAGGCCAGATGTTGAGGGATAAGGGTTAATGCTGCTTCCCAGCATGAATATGTGGGAGAAATATATAGTTGTCACCAATGGCATTGACGTGAAACACACTTTTGCATTCTAGTTAAATGATTTTACAGCATAGTTTGAGGCATTGTCTAATAAGTTGGCTTCACCATTCTTGCCATTAGTTCCCATCTTTTGTTCTTTGTTGAAGCTTATATTATTTTAAAGTTGTTAAATTGTACAGCAAAGCTGAAGGCTTTCAGCAAAAGAGGTACTCAATGACTAAGAAAAGCATGAATGGGATTTTTAAAATTAAGATGCATAGGGGTGAAGGTGCGTAGGGGGAGGGTGTATCATATATATATATATATATATATATATATATATATTTGAAGCAGAGTTGAGAGGGTAAATTAGTAAAGCATAAAACGCAAAATAATATTATTGTTGATATTGATTCAAAATGTGAATACTAAATAGTTACAAAAATAATCAAATTTGAAAACCTTTAGAGTTGAAAATCATAGTATCTACGTTACATGCTTAGTGGAATTTGCTCACAAGTGACTAGAGGCATCTTAATAGGGCCATCTAGTTTAATCTCGTCATCCACACATATGGCATCATGTGTGCGTTGGTCCCATTTCTTGGATATTTGTACCCCAGGTCAATTCGAACAAGAAGTCAAAGGGTATTATGAATTGTAAATCAGGTTTTTTTGTTTTAAATCACAATCAATGATGAGTCAAACCATATGTACTCCAATTACCCTCGACCACTGAGAAATTGGCTATCTGTGAGAGCAATCATATAACAGATGTTTGCATCTTTGGAGCATGCTTAGCATGATGGATTTCTGTTTTAGATACCAATCAGTTTGCCGTCACTGGATGAGTCAAACAATCTGTACGCTGATTACCTTCAAACACTGAGAAATTGATTATTCTGGAGAGTAATCATATAACAGATGGTTGAATCTTTGGAGCATGCTTACCTCGAAGTGCCCATCAGTGTATCGGATATTTTTAACTCAAATAAAATGGGATAGACAAGAAAATGCGAAGATCATGCAGCCATTCAATTAAAGATAATCTAAGAGAAAGATTAATTATATTAAAAGGTGGAGGGAAGTAGATTTGACTATCCACCAGAATACGATATGAAAACTATGATCCATGGTCTAACTCTTTTATCATCATATATACAGATTAAATTAAAATATTGGTGGTAGAACTGTTAGAGTCAAACATGCAACAAATTTGAGTATTAGTTAACGGGCTAATCGAATAACCTATGACTTTTCAACTTACATACAACTTACATACAGTGATATGGGGTTTAACGGTGAGTTTCGCTGGGTTAAATCCACGAGATGAGGGTTCAAATCTCATTGAGTATATATATGACCTGTTGTGTCTTGGCTAGAAGAGTAGGTGACCCCATAGAGGATGTATCGGCTTTTGTTGAGGCATAAGTTTCCTGCTATTGTGCGGCTTGCAGGTTGTTGCACGTAGCCTAGGTTTATAGTGGCAGCCAGTTAGATTTGATCTTGGGTCTGTTCAGGATAACTCTCACCAGTTACCGATTATCCTAGATTCAAAAAAAAAAATTATACTATCAATTCATGTATCTTTGTATTTGAAAATATATGGATTAGTTGACCCAAATGTTCAACTAGATACATTATTTGACTACAATAATATGTTATGATATAATATCTCTTCTAAGAGGATGCGTTCCAAGATATCGATTATACAAAATGTCAGTTGTGAAAGTTGTGCATAATGATTCTTGATGATGGATCTTCCTCTCCGTAGCCATAAATCTTTTTTATCACAGGAATGAATACCTTGACCTGTCTATGACTAAGAGGTGGTCTTTTCCTTATCTGTTCAGTACAGTACCATTTTGTTTCGGAAGGATGCTTATCTTTCTAAGTAGGTTTTAGTCTTTCTCAGGGCACAAGATACACACCAACTTTTTCTGCACTTCTGTATCATTTATTCCTATGCCCTTGTAATGACAGAATAGTGAGCTTCATCCTTCTTTGATGTAGGCTGATTTATTGCATTAGGAAGTGAAAATTTTCAAATTAGAGAAGGTGAAAAAGGAACTTGAGTAGATTAGACTATTGCTCGAGGTAGATATCTTTAATATAACATTGCAGGAGGGGTCTACAGTGAAAGTGCATCTCTATTGCATTTAAGAGGGAGATGAACCATTACAATTCTATCTGGATTTCCCACTAAAGAATAGTTACCTCAAAAAATATTTTCGGACCAAAAATTGATGGTAGTTTGGAGGAGGATTTTTGTCAGACTGAATATGTTTGGTCTTGAATTTTAGAACATTTTGCAGCTTACCCAGATTCTTATGTGGTTTGGAATGGTAGGGAAGTTTGCTCCAAAGTGGTCCCCACTTAGTTATCTATGATTGAAAGAGACATGTTGAATTGTAAAATATCTAAAAGGATAAATTCTTCTCATCCCTTGGCCACATTAAGAATATAAAATTCCCATGTCTCTATGATTATCTTTGAATTTTTTACATTTGTGTGGCAAATAGTGGGTGATGACTTGTATAGAGGGCAAGGGAGTTCTTTGCACAATGTTTCTTATCAAAAATTTTGAATCAGGAGTTGATCAACTTAATCCTTGAAAACTCTACAAGGGATTCCATTAATGGTTAACAAGCCATAACTCTTGAATTTAATTTAGAATATAATAGCAAAGGTGATTGCATCACATATCTAGGGGTTGGCCTCTTGAATTGTGTAACCCGAGGAAGCAAGAATTACACACGGTAGAGCTATTATTGACATAGTGATCCAAAATGGATCTCTATAGTTTCTATATCAATTTATTGATGATGTGGAATGGGGTGAGTAGAAATTGGGACCCATTGATCCAAGTTGTCGTGTTGGGCCATCTCAAAAATAGGATACTGTTGGCAATTGTTAGGTCTTGAGCAACTTTTATTGCCCCTAATATAATTGATGCTAATTGTAGCTTCATGTCAACATGCAGTGTATTTCTTCTCATCATAATCTTTCTAATTCCTAGTGTTTGACTTTAACAATGCTCATATGTGAAAGTTATGGCCTTGACAAGGTAGTTGTCAATATTTTTCCATAGGTACATGTGGAAGTAATGCCATTGACAATGACTCATCTATATAGGGTCAACAATTCTCAAAACTCACTATAGATGTCTAGAACTATCATGAAAATTCTAAGGGTGTCCTACAAGCTAACTCTAACCCTAATTTTCGCTATAAAAAATATATAGGGATGGAAAAGGGGTCACTTTCTTTTGTTGCTGTAATTGTTCCTTAGTATGAGTAGTAAGTGTGGAGGGAAGACTAGTAGAGTTGGATTAGTAAGACACTTTAGCCACCATGAGTCATCCATGTGGGATTAGTAATGACTAGAATCCACTCAATATTTCTAAAAGCATCATTAAAATTCCAAGAGGGTTTGAGAACCCTAAACTTAACCTTGATTCTTGTTATAAAAAATTAACAAGGTGAAAGGGTTCACTTTCTTGGTTGGCATAATTGTTTCTTAGTGTGGAGAGGAGACTAGCATAGTTGAGTGGGAGAGGCAACCTATAGAGCATTATAGTAAATGTTTGTGTCCCCTAGATTCACAATGAGTTTGGACCTATTTGTAATTTGTATGTTACTTGCCATTATATTAAAGAAAATGGAGCAACCCTTGTTTTAGAGATTTCCCATGTTAGGTTTCTTAAGGGAAAACATTGTAGTGTTCATGGTGTGTTACTTTTAGTAATGTTTGTGGATGATATGTTTAATACTTATTCTTAAGTATTAAATATTTGTGCATTAGAGTGTAGAATTATTATATTGCAATCATAGTTGATATACTTGTTGTGACAAATGGTCTAGTAGAGTATCCATGATGGGTTTTTAAATCACATGGTTTTAAAGCAATTATTTTTGGGTGCTGGTGTGGTACAAACATAGTATATGCTTACCCAACTTAGGAATTCCAAATGTGAGGAAGCATTGCACCTTGTGCATTTAGAGATTGAAAAAACAATAAGGAAGCAATTATAAGCCTCAAACATGGTGGATGAGCACGAGTGAAGACCCCATGTTGACTTAGAGGATAATTTTCAAAGTTGCTTTTGCTAGTCTTTGATATCTCTAAGAACAACACTGTATTGATGGAAATCCTTGAGAATCTTTTCAAATCCTTTGTGAACTTGCTCAATTATCATGAAGAAGAAAAAAAAGAGAAATAAGAGTTGAACATAGAAAAAAGGGGGTCCTAGTATCCCACCTTCTTAGCCCTTGTTTAAAGTTGGAAGTCAAGGTTGATATTAAGCCCTATAGGCACAATTAAGTTAAATCACATGTTGCACTAGTTAGAAGTCTAATTTACTGTACATAATGTCTAAGAGGAGTAGAAAACAACACTTTCCAAACTCAAGTAGGAAGGTCATGGGCAAACTTGGTGGGAGAGCTACATAAAGACATTTAGGTTGGAGGGGGATCCTATAGTAACTAAGTGGGAGGTAGTCAAGGACTTCCCTAAGTAACAATTCACCCTATTGTATATGAAAATGACTAGAGATTTAGTTGCACTACTACTAGTAGCATCAAGTACAAATTGTCCAAGAGTACACTATAGAGTTACAAATGCAAGCCATTAAAGTGGGAATCTCTCCCAATAACCCATATGCGGTGAGCAAGTACCTAGGAAATATTCACAATCATATTTGGAGCCAAGTGATGTTATTTAAGCCTATGATTATTGATGAGGCCTTTGTACAAGTTTGATACATTGACATAGACAACAAGGGTCAACTGAGTGGATTAAAACAACTTGACTAATTGGGTGCTTTCAAGAAAGGAATAGGGAAGACGGGGAAAGGGAAAATTTGGAATTATTCTACCATTGCACATGTGTGCAAGGACCCTAACAATCATTGTGACAATTACAATATTGATGGTTATACAAAAAATTTGTTGGGAGTTATATCTTGAGGTAAATTCCACGAGTTATCAATAGGATTATTCCAAGAAGAAGAATCTTCTAGGTGTGGAAGCAGGGAAGGAGATAGAAGGTGATTTTGATATGGATGAGAAGATTGATTGCATGATAATGTAGGAGGTTGAGGAAAAGGAGATGACGAAGTTGTTCCATATCAAGATGTGTATAGGTATAGTAAGTACCCCTTAAGATATGAACTTATAAATCAATTCGATCAAGTGTCATGATGAGTACAAATGATGTAATGGCCTTACATATTGATGGATAGATAGATTGTGGACCCTAACTAGCACCAAGTGTGATCACAAGTTGACCACACAAGGTGACATATGAATGTAACCCATCAAGATCACAAGGATGCCCCTTAATATGTTACAACCTTAAGATTTCCAACATATATCTAACATATCAAACTAACTACATATGTGTTGCAATATGATTAATTTTGCCAACAATTGCTGCAAATTCTGCATCACTTCATTTGCTTCTAGTATAGACTATTCGTACAATTCCTTGTTTTTCAATGGAGAGTCAAACAACCATTGTATCTTGTGTTACACTTCCCTTTTACGTGGTATTCCTTTAGGATCTTGGAACAATTCTATATATAATAATAAAAGCATTTGCAACTAGTGTGTTTCTCTTTAGTGAGGCCTTCTCAAGAAAAGTAACACAAACTCCCTACTTGAGCGAATACTTCTTGGATTTACGAGCACTTATGAGAGAGATCTTTGATTTACCTTTGTGCGCATTAATGATGAACTATGAAGGGAATAATAATTCTTGATCAAGCAATATTAATTGGCTCTTGAATGAAGATAACAACTCTCACATACATGCAAGGGTTTCCCAACCCTAAATTGCATATTTCAAGTAGCGCTACATCTAACTTTACTTTGCCCTAATAGATTTTAAGATGTTACTATAGTGCAATGAGGTTATATTATATTGCATAATGATTATGTATGATGGTGTAATATTAGAAGCACAACTTTTAATATAGAAACAAAGTGAGAAAATAAGAGAGAACACGACAATAGTAAAAAAATACACCATTCACACATTGAATCAATGTTATCAAAGCTAAACCGGTGATTGAACCGAAAAACCCTTTGAATTAGGAACTGGTAAAAAAGATGGACCAAAAAATCGGTCCACCAAAAACACAAAATATTTAAATTTTAAAGAAAAATATGTATATTCATGTGCATCCATATGAATCCAAACCATTTATGCAAAAATAAGCAAAATTTCTCATTTATATAACATGTAAGTGTGCACATAACCAAAATAACATATATTGCAATCCATCTCTGAAATGAAAATACATCAACAAACAAGCTCTAGATGGCCTCTAACATCCAAAAAAAATCATGCTACAACAAATTCCTATCTATCATAAAAATCATTGCCTATATTGGGATCTTTGTCATCGATATCTCTCTCTAAGCATTAAAATAAGATAGAAAAAAAGTAGCATGTAAAGTCAAGATTTTGTTTGATTGATGGGTACATTTTCGACAACCAATGCCATTGACATGAAGGTACATAGAAGGTTTTGTGCACAAATAAGCATAGTTTCTCATTTATATAACATGTAAGGGTGCACATAACCAAAATAACATCTATTTCAATCCATATGAATTGAAAATACATCAACAAACAGACTCTAGATGGCCTCTAACATCCAAAAAAAATCATGCTACAACAAATTCCTACCTATCATAAAAATCATTGTCTATATTGGGATCTTTGCCATCAATATCTCTCTCTAAGCATTAAAATAAGATAGAAAAAATGTAGCATGTAAAGTCAAGATTTTGTTTGACTGATGGGTACATTTTTAGTAGTGCCATGATAAAGGAGTTCGACAACCAATGCCATTGACATGAAGGTACATAGAAGGTTTTGTGCTCTTGATTAAATACTAGTTCCATACTCTTGTACATGACAAAATCTAATGGAAACGTTGCAATCCCCCTAATCCCGAAATCTAGAGAATTGTCGAGTCTGCTAGATTTTGATTGAGATCTAAAATTCTATTTTCTCCATATGAAATCCAATGAGGTCGGAACCACTCTCAAACATCTTGAATCATTTCATAGTAATGTTAAAAATTTAAGTAAAAGGATAACAATGAAAGATAAAAGAGAATGTCACTTTTACTTCAAGAGTTTAACATTACCATGAATTGCATAGCAATACCAAGGCCATAGGTTTGAATATTAGGTTTCCCCTCTCAAAAATTCTTGTTTTTTCTTTAAAAAAAATTGTGATTGGAATATCTTTGGTGGAATTGTCTGGAACGAACATACTCTTACATCCTTGGTGCCTTGCCACATCCTCAAAGAGTATCAAAATCAATCTGAGATGCTTACCCAATCTTCTATTCTTTCTTCACAATATGAAAACAAGAATGATGTGTCTATCTCTCCCTCTCAACGAGGGAAGATATACTCATTCCTATAAAAGGAATATAACCAAGCTCCCTCTTATCCAGGGACTTGTTCAAGCTCCCTCTTATCCAGGGACTTGTTCAAGCTCCCTCTTAACTAGGGACTTGTTTCCAACAACTCTCTGCTCTTTGGTGTTCATGGTACCTTCAGCTGCTTGTAGAGCTCCTCCATTCGATGTCATAAATTTTTCTTCATCATAATTGGACCTTCATCTTCTAGGTTTTTCTTCGTAGGGCATTGACCATCGATCACTTTCCTCCATGAATCATATCAGTCATGTCATCCTTCTCTTCATCGGAAAGTGATATTCTAGTCCACATCTGACTTTTCTTCATCTAACTTTCTTTCCAAGTCATGTTACTTTCAGGATCTTCCATCAATTCTTGGTTGTAGGTGACATCTACAACTCTTTCAGTAACCCTGTTTCAACCCACCCAGTTGTTGTTCAAAAATCAAAATGAACATCAAATTACCTTTTATGATGGTCTTTCATCATGCCATCTGCTTGCTTGCAACATCAACATCCCGCACATTCATTGACACATTTCCAAGATATTCAATGTCAAGGGTCTCCTTTCTTTACAAACTTCATCAAAGTCTTCATACCTTCTCCACGAAGATGTCCTAGCCAATTTTTTTAGTCATTAGATGTTGATCACTTATCTTATGTGACTATAGTTGCGTCTTCCACGAACTCTTCTTCACATATTGCTCCCCGAGAACTTCTATACATAGTTCCTTCATCTTTGTCAACTATCTCATATTCCACATGAAGACATATTATGTTGATTCCATCTTGTCAATATGTGAACTATTTTAAGGTATATGCCTTCTTGCATCTTTCCAAAGTAAGAGATCCTTCTTCTTTGATCATGCTCATAAAAGAGAGCATTCACCCATGCTATTAGCAACTATATGATGACATGATTTAATATATCAAATATATACATACCTCTTTCCCCCCTTTTGGTCATCTAGACTTCTTTTGACAACTTTTTTTCCTTACTGGAAAGTTTTTTAATTATTTTGACATGTTGCACTCCTTTCTCACCATACCATCATCCTTCTAAACAATGTATCCCACCCAAGGTGGAATGATTAGTGAGACGCTTCTTCCAAGTAGAGGGGAACCTTCTAATGAAGATTCCAACAAAGGATCTTGATTATTCTCATCTTGCAAATTCTCCTTTCTAATGATGATGATGTATGATGAATTATTTTAATCTTTTGTCATGCTAGATTATTTTCTTTCAACCATATATACTATTTATGCTTTCAATGAGGTTACCAAGAGCTACTTCCTTTCTATGATGACTACTACATCCATGTAGACTTTCTACTTCAACTATCCTTTCAAGCTTCTATAATGAGTTCTTGCTTCAATCATATGCTTCTACTATGATGCCATCTCCTAATATGATGCATCCTATCATACTTACAATGTTTTCTATATTGATATCTATTTTTCACAAAAACTGAAAGAACTAAGTGAAGGAGATTATCTCAGTCATAGTGGAGATCTTTTACTTCTTCCTCCTTTAATTTCTTCTTCTCGAGTTCTTCCACTTCTTCGGTGATATGGGCTTCATTCTTTTATTTCCTTTTCTTGTTGTCCTTCTTGAGTTTCAAACAATCTCTCTTGAAATTCCCATATTCCTGACAACTATAGCATTGGATCTTTGACATATCCATCTTCTTCTTTTTCTGACAAATCTTCCCAAACTTTCCTTTTCTCCTAGCCATTGCAGCAAATGCTTGAACTTGTTCGTTTGGTCCTACATCGTTTTTTTCCTTCAACCTGGTTTCTTCAATCTTACATAATGACCAAAGTTCATTGAATGGGTGGCTTCTTTGTTTCCATAGATGCTTGATACAAAGTTGCCCCATTCATAAGATAGTGCATTGAGCACCACGGTGGTCATCTCTTTGTCGGACATTATTTCCCCCAACTCTTGTAGTTGGTCTCTTATTTGTGACACCCTCATAAGATATGAGACTATCCCTTCTAACTTTGATACCTTCATCTTATATAGCTCAATTCTTAAAGATATCACTTCCCCTGTAGTGCTTACGGAGAATTATTCTACCAGCGTGTCATATATGTCTTTTGACTTCTCCAATTTCACTATATAAGGGATGACAAAATCCGTGATTGATTCTATAAGGATTCTTTGAGCCCTTATTTCTCTCTTCATACACTTTGCTAGAGCTTGAGATTCTTCCTTTGGCGGTTCAACAATTAAACCCTTAACATGTCCAATGACTTCATTTTATATGAGGATCAAATTTGTCCTCTTCTTCCATGTAAGGAAATTTGATGACCCAACCAATTTATTGCTCTCCTTGCATAATGAAGCCATTTTGATAGTAGATTCAATCATAGATATAAGGATACCTACTTGTCAAGTGAATATGCTCCTTTGATGGTGATATCCTCAACTTGATGCCTTCTTGATTTTGATGATGATGTTTGTTTCCTTGAAGATGACAATTGTTATAGCTCTGATACCACTTGTTGTAGCTCTGATACCACTTGTTGTAGATCTAACCTGAAATATTATAGATCTGATATGAAAATATAAGATAATGCAAATAAAATCAGAATAACAAGATCCAAATATAGAAATGATTCACTTTATTGATCAAACCCTTAAGGTAGGGCAACACCATACATTCACTCCTTAAGGAAGAAGAACACTCCACAAGCCATATGCCTGTTCATATAATATTCCTTCACTATCTTCTATGTGGAATCTCTAGCCTTTATATAGGCGTCATACATACAATACCATGTATCATTACCATGGTTCCCTCATACCATCAAACTAATACCATGGGCCCATTACATTATTATTAACTACTTGTGGTCCCTTACATGACATGGGTTAACCACCTTATTTATTACTATGGCCCATCCCCTTATTACATTATTACCTTGGGTACCTCCCTTGGTATCCCATATTATCCCCCCTAGGTATATAACATTCCACCCCCCTAAGCATGTTTCGTCCCCGAAACATGGGAAGAACAAAATAATAAGATCTACTCAAAAGAGTAGTCCACTGGTACCATGCACGTGCATCTAGCCATCCAAGAGAAAGGTGAACCCTCGATCTCGTTGGTGCCTCGCTCGCTTGAGATGGAAGTTGACCGTGGTAGCTCTTCTGTGTTGATGTGTAGTAGGTGGATCTTCGCTCCTTGCTATCCATCATACAGGGGTTGTTGTCCTTGTGGCTAATTGGTTGCCATCTTGGTGGTTGTTTTCTTGCGGGGTGATGTGGGTGATGATATTTTGAAGTTTTAACCCACGGTGTCTTTTTCTTTAATTCTTCCTGCTGTGGTGCTTGTTGTGGTGTCTTCTTTTCCAATATGACTTCAACCACTGAGCCCTCCTCTGATGTATCATCACCTGTAACCTTTTCTTCTTCAGCCTTTGTTTGTGTTTGATTGTTGATCATCAAAGGCTCATCATCTGATATGTCAGTCCCTGTAACATCTTCTGCTTCAGCCTCCATGTGATCTACCTGTTTATTGATGGAAATATCCTGTAATGTAATTTTCTTCTTTTTATACCAGAGCTTCAAGAATTTCTTCTGTACATTAATATTGATAGTACCCGCGGATTCCATCCAAGGATATCCCAAAACAACATCCATGTTATCCATACCTGAAGCATAAAAATCACCATGAAACACATACTTATCCATAGAAAGCTTCAAATCCTTATAAATTTGAACATCCTTATCATCAACCTGTGTATTTTCAATTTGTTTTGCTGGGACTTGCAATTTTTTTGCCAAGTTGACATTTATGAGATTTTTCTTGCAACTCGGATTTATAGACACAATGATTTTCTCCTTCTGAATCAATCCATGAACCTGCAGTAAGGAGACACCCGTAGCAATTAACCCCTTATGTGTCTCATTCTCCTTTTTTCTAGCTCGAGACCATTTGTCCAAAAAGATTTTTTCAAATTCTGCATCTGAAAGTTTGATCAACTGCTGGTATTCAAGTGATGAATTCCATTTTTGAGCCTCATCTCTCATATTAAACAACATTGGAAGCTTCCAATATGTCCCATATGTGGACTTGTATCTTTGTATGAATTCTTCAATAGTAGGACCATCATCTTTTCCTGTAAAATATAGAGTCATCATGAAGAGGGTTTTGAGAAAAAATTCGCTGACTTGGCGAAAATTTAAAATTGTCACAGTTTCGTCAATATTGCTCAGAATCCTTATTATGATCTGTTTTTAGAAATGGAACAATCTTTCTGCATCTGCCTATGTGATAGAAATCCTGATCCAGGCATTAGAATTCCAGATCTGCGCTGCTACTCTCCCGCCGTCACCCAAAATTTCTGAAAAAAGAGCTGATTTTAAATCAGCGATAACTCCCTCATTCGGACTCCGATTCGACTGATTTTTTTTTTGAAATTAGGTGTTTTTTCACAAAGATTCCAGATCTATAATTAGATCTTGCAGATCTTGCACCAAGACATCCATATCTGCGCCACAAACTCGCTGCCCTGAGAAATTGTCTGCAACCCCACTGATTTTTAGATCAGCGATATTTCCTTCATCCGGACTCCGATTCAACCGATTTTTTTTTTGAAATCGGCTATTTTTCACAAAAAATACAGATATGCAATTAGATTTTTCAAATATTGCACCAAAACATACAGATCTGATCTGCAAACTCGCCACCCCCGAAATCCTGCAAAAAATGAAAAAAAGATTTCTCCACTTTTGTGCCCAAGAAAGTGCTCTTATACCACTTGTTATAGCTCTGATACCACTTTTTGTAGATCTAACCCGGAAATATTATAGATCTAATATGAAAATATAAGACAATGCAAATAAACCCAGAAATAATAAGAAAATACCACTTGTTGTAGATCTGATATGAAATAGCTCTGATACCACTTGTTATAGCTCTGATACCACTTGTTGTAGCTCTGATACCACTTGTTATAGCTCTGATACCACTTGTTGTAGCTCTGATACCACTTGTTGTAGATCTAACCTGGAATATTATAGATCTGATATGAAAATATAAGATAATGCAAATAAACCCAGAATAACAAGATCCAAATATAGAAATGATTCACTTTATTGATCAAACCCTTAAGGTAGGGCAACACCATACATTCACTCCTTAAGGAAGGAGAACACTCCACAAGCCATATGCCTGTTCATACAATATTCCTTCACTATCTTCCATGTGGAGTCTCTAGCCTTTATATAGGCCTCATACATACAATACCATGTATCATTACCATGGTTCCCTCATACCATCAAACTAATACCATGGGCCCATTACATTATTATTAACTACTTGTGGTCCCTTACATGACATGGGTTAACCACCTTATTTATTACTATGGCCCATCCCCTTATTACATTATTACCTTGGGTACCTCCCTTGGTACCCCATATTATCCCCCCTAGGTATATAACAACAATGCTTCTTCTAGAGATGCCCTTCTTCAAATATGCTTGTGATAAGATTCTTGATTCAAATAGAGGGAGAATACCTTGATTCCTTTGATGATGATGGTAGTGCTTCTTCTTTGATGTAGAGACTTCAAGATGCTTCAATGTGTAGACCTTCTTTCTTTGAGTAGTGGTGGGGTCCTTAAGGTCTTTTTCTCCTTGTGATGATGATTGTATAATGTGTGAGCTTCCCAAGAATGCTTCAAGTGTGGGACCCTTCTTTGGATGAGCTAGGGTTTTGAGGTCTTCTATGATATTCCTTAGTTTCTTCTTTGATACTCCTTAGATTGCTCGACCCTTATGAATCTCTTCTTGATGGTTCAATGTCCTCTTTAATGACTTGACCCTTCTTGATATTCCTTTTGATGGTCCTTCTTCAGGTTGCCTTTCCGTTTCTTGTCACCTTAGCTCTAATACCATGTTGAGAAATCTGAGGGGAAACATATTAGATGATTTCTCTTACTTTGATTACTAGTGATGTATTTTTACTTAAACTTAATTAACTTCTTCTTTCATTTAATTATAATTAGCGTTTTTATCATCAACCAACTACCAAATCATAAAGAACCATGAGACAAGAGGACACAAGATATAGGTGATCATCTAGGGTCAAAATCTCTCCTCTTGAGAGGAAAACCCACAAGAATTCTTCTCTTCATATAGAACTTCAAATGACGAATTCCAATACCTATGAACCTTGACCAAAACCCCTCCAAAACCAAGTCAAACTTCTCATTTGAAGAACTTTCTTCTAGCAAGGTCAACCCAAGTCAATATAGCTTCACAATTGCTGCAACTCTCTGATTCGACCTCAATTTTGGACTTGTAACTGGGACTGCAATTTTCTGCTACTGCAGAAACCAGGGTTGGTTTCTGCACATGTGAGAGAAGGTGGCATTTTCCCTTTTCCTCTCCTTCGCTTGAGATAGTTTCTTCTCCTAGGGAATTCGACTTGCAAATGAATACTTCTTTAAAGAAAAATCTCAACTTCCTTGTGTGGTTGCAATTTGGTACTTGCTGCAGAAAAATTATGCTCGAACTTTGCACACATGCATGAGGAAAGAGAGCCCAAAAACAATCCTTCAAATACATCTATCTTCCTTTCCTCTTGCCTTTCCCTTCTTAGCTTGGTAGGAGACTTCTTCTCTTGTGATTGAACTTCTTGATGATGATTTAATTTGCACTTGAATGAGGTTGAGTACAATTATTTATCGTCTTCCTCGAGTGTCCTAATAGGTTGACTTGTCCCTCTTGGAAGGTCGACTTGTGATTCTTTGAAGGCCGACTTGTTGTAGCATCATGAATTGGTCTTGGAGGGTCTTTGACTTAAATAATATATACTTTTACAATATGTAACATGCCCAAAGGGTCTTCCATACATGACAATAACTCAATTGACTTGTAGACTCAATGAAAATCCCTAAAAGCACTCAATGGGTGTTTAACCTATAAATCAAAAAGCCTTGAGCATGAAACCAATGCCTTAAGAAATAAAAATAATAATTTTATTTATCTTTTCATTAAATATATAAAATCATAATTACACGTGTCATTATGAAAACCGAACCTAGTTACATATTTCAACAAATTGGCCATTTTTGGTTATGAACCTTGAACCGATCTGTTCCACTAGTTCAGGGCTCATTTTGATAACATTGCATTAAACACACAGGGTGGCTTGGAGAAATATGCTTGGGAAAACTCCAATAAGAGATAAGGACCATGCCTTGATCCTCTATTGTTAAAGCTTTGTGAATTACAAAGGGATATATTTATTTACAACATAGTTACTAATCAAATGATAACTTCACCGATTACCTGGTTTTCGAGGTAGCAAAAAAAATCATCTGATTTTAAAAAGCGTTGATTTAGAATAATTTTTTTTTAGCATATTTTTTACACTTCAAATTTTCTTATGTATAAAGTATGAACCTTTTTTAAAAATGTTAGTGATTTTCATGCTGATTCTGAAAAATGTTGATACACACCATCAACCCTTTTTTTAGAGGGTTTATTTTTAACACATTAAATTTTCTAATGTATTAAGTGTGCATAAACTTTTTTTTAATGTTGGTGATTTTAATGTGGATTTTGAAAAATATCAACATTTTTTTGAGACATATTTTTGACACTTTAAATTTTTTGATGTCCTAAGTATGCACAATTTTTTTTTAAATGTTGATTATTTAACCATTTTTCAAGTTGTCTTATTCTTGTTATTGTTTTTTGTCCTAAGATATTTGTTTTTTAAGGGTTTTCCAAACATGTTTTTTTGTTTTTTGTTTTTGTTTTTGTTTTTGTTTTGTTTTGTTTTGTTTTTTTTTTTTTTTTCTTTGCGAAGTTTAAAAAAAAATAACATTAATATTTTGAATTTAAATTTTTTTATAAATTTATATATCATTTAATGATACTTCAATACACATAAAATAATTGTCACTAAAAAATAATAATTTTAAACACTCAACAAAAAATACACATTTTGCATATAGATATAATTAAAAAAATACTTATTTCAGCACAATTTTGCTAAAAATGACATCTTAAATAAAAGATTTTATGAAAAACATAAATAACAAATTTTATGAAATTTTTATGAATTTTGTATCAAAAAATGATGACATTAGAAGTCTTTTTTTTCCCAAAACAAATGATTCACATAAATTTTAATTAAAAAAAATGTTAAAAAAAACATGCAATTTAAAAAAACAATACAATTAAAAAAAAACGTCCTTGAAAATAATAATAATAATAATAAAAAATAGTTTCTTTATGTGGTTCTTATCGAAAGATTCAATTCATAATATGGATCAAAAGTCTTGAATTCAGATTAAAAAAAATTAAAGAATACAAAAATAAAAATAAAAACAAAATAAAAAACATTGATTACAAAAAAAAAGCATTTAAAAAATTTAAATTTAAAAACTTAAAAAAATTAAAAATTAAAATAAATAAATAAATAAATTTAAAAATAAATTAATTAAATTAAAAAAAAAAATGGCTCTTGGCCTTCACCTGGCTCCACTGGCCCTGTGGCATCTTTGACCTCCTCGGCCAAGCGCTAATTTTTTTTATATATAATTTCGCTGAATTTTTTTAAAAGAATTTAATTTAATTTATATTTTTTAGTTATTTTTTTTAATAATGTTTTTGTTTAATTTTTTTTTTAAGATATATTTTTAACTCTTTATATATATATATATATAATCTGTATTTAATAATTTTGTTTTTATTTGTTTATTTTTTAATTATCTAATTTGCTTTTATTTATTTATTTATTTTAGTGTTAAATTTGTAATTTTTTCCTTAAATTATGTTTTTTTGGAAATATTGTTTTGTTTTGTTATGTTTTGGTTTTCAATCGTTGAATTGAGGCTTTTGTGATCCATATTAAGATTAAGAAAAGTTTTTTGGTGTAAATCACATGATAGAACATTTGTGGACGCGTTTCGAACCAATGAGTGTGGTTCATCGTCAAGACAAATTGAAGAACCAGATCATGGCTGTATATTAAATAGGGATAGCAGATCATCCAACGGCTAGGTTTGACTAAAAACGGCTAACTTGAAAAAACGGCTATATTAGGTAAAACTAGATAAACGGCTAAGATTGACCAAGAATGGCTAGATTTGACTATTCAATTTGTTTAATTATATAATATTATTATGCTAAAATATTATTTTATTACTTATCATATGTTATTTAAGTGAAAAGTTAACCATATATGGGTTAATAATAATATTAGGGAATATTTATATTGAAATTGCTAGGGACAATAATTGTCAATAATTAATATTATATTATTATTATAATAACGTTATAGTATTAGTAATGTCTTGTGTAACTAATTAATTCCCTTTTCATGACTAATTTGAAGGGATCTAGTATATATAATATAACGATAATTAAGATTATTTTAGTTAATATTAAATCCTTACATTTAATAATATCCATAGATCTATATTAATTAGTTACACAAGACATTAATAATACTATAACATTATTATAATAGTAATATAATATTAATTATTGCCAATTATTGTTCCTAGCAATTTCAATATAAATATTCCCTAGTATTATTATTAACCCATATATGGTTAACTTTTCACTTAAATAGCATATGATAAGTATTAAAATAATATTTTAGCATAATAATATTATATAACTAAACAAATTGAATAGTCAAATCTAGCCGTTTTTGGTCAATCTTAGTCGTTTATCTAGTTTGACCTAATATAGCCGTTTTTAGTCAAACCTAGCCGTTGGATGATCTGCTATCCCTATTTAATATGCAGCCATGATCTGGTTCTTCAACTTGTCCTGACGATGAACCACACTCGTTGGTTCGAAACACGTCGACAAATGTTCTATCATGTGATTTACGCCGAAAAACTTTTCTTTATTTTTTGGTTTTATTTATTTATTTAATTTTTATCCTATATTGAGTTGATTTTGTTTTTTAAACAATTTTTATGCTTGATTATTTTTTATTTATGTTATATATATATATATTATTTTTTTTTATCTCTGTCCATGAGGAACTATATAGTAAATGGTTCGAAATATGCCGACTCTGAAAACTACTTTTTGATTTCTCCAGAAGATATTTTGTATATATTTGTTTATTGTTAAAATCTTCCAAAAAAATCACATTGAGAAAAGAGGGTCGACGCGTTTTGAACCCAAATCTAGGTTCATCATCAGGACCAGGATAAGGAGAAAGATTAACTGACCGAAATATATAATTGTCAAATATGAAATGGTAAATTCCAATGGTTAAAACAAGTGAACATTACAGGATCAAAGCCAAAGTCAAATCATTTAATTTTTATTTTTATTTTAGTCTATTTTATTTTGAATTTTGAATTTTAAAATAGATTCTAACAAATTATATATTATAATTTATTTAAATATATATATAACTATAATACTATTAATTAATTAATTTAATTAGATTCTAATTTTCCTATTTTTTTAAGTAAAAACAAAATCAACCAAAAAAAATTCCAACGATTAAAACGACTATATTTGTTTATGTTGATTTTTTCTTGTCAAGTTTTATCTTTTTAATTTTTTTTTTTTAATATATTTTTTCCATTTATGAGTTATTACTTTTTTTAAATTTTTGTTTTTGTTTTACTTTTAGTTTTTTTCAATCTTTTATTTTTTGTTTTGTTTTGTATTTTTCATGTTTTATTTATTTATCTATTTGTTTTTTATTATTATTATTTTTTTTTTTTAGCAGGGTCTTTGTCAATCATCGACTAGCAACCAACCTCATTATGTGTCAATTTGATAGTTGATTTTAAAGTTTTCGTTATAATGGATCAAGTCTTCCCCCACAGTGTGTCAATTTCATGGTTGATTTTTAAGATTTCATTGCAATAGGCCGAGTTCGCTTGCAGTGCATGTTAATTTGATGGTTGACTTTTAAATTATGTATCATGTTGTCTTAGGGTAATATTTAAAATAGATATACTTTTAACATTTAAAAAAAATAAATTACTCTTGGTATAATGACTCTTTCATTCAAGTGTTCATTTTTAAACTTTTTTTAGTCATATAATTTTTCCATAATGCCATGGTTGAAATATATTGAAAACTTAAGGTTTTTTGTAGTCGTGATATTTAGTTTTAATTCAATGGTTGAAAATTTGTTAAAATTTTAAGGTTTTTCTAAGTCACGATATTTTATCTTTAATGTTATGGTTGAAAACAGTTATAAGTATTTTATCTTTAACGTCATGGCTAAAAATTGTTGGAATTTTAAGGCTTTTCAGAGACATGATATTTTATCTTTAATATCATGCCTGAAAATGGTTGGAATTTTAAGGCTTTTCGGAGTCATGATATTTTATCTTTAACATCATTGCGAAAAAATGTTCAAAATTTACCAAAAAAAAAAAAATTCAGCATCAACACTTTTCGTTTTTAGGGTGTTTTTTCACCAAAAACATTGTCTTTTATTGATTTTTATTGTCATTTTTAAAAAATGTTGAATAATTACCCTTAAAAAAAAGTGGTGATGCAACATCAACACTTTTCATTTTTGGATTGTTTTTTCATGTTTTTTGGGGTTTTTTGGCTAGAGTTCTCATTTGATCGATAACTTTGTTTTATTATGGAGTTGGGAATTATGCACTGAATTGAATTTTACATAATCTCCTCCTTCTTGGCTGCTTCGCTCTCGATCGATCGTTGTCCCAATTAACTTGACTAGTTGTCGTCTTCCATTGTTTACCCTACATTGGACTGTGTCATTCTCTTTGTGTCGACTCATATTGTCTCCTCTTTGTCGACCCACATCGCTCCCTATGTTGTTCGTCCCTCGTGAAGAGTCCTAGCATTGATATGCCTTTTCTAAGCTTGGCAAAACTCCCATGTCAGCCAAGCCCCACATCAGCCCATGCCCAACCATATTTGTGTTTACCATCAACCCCAAGTTGGCCCTCATTGTCTTATCCCTCATTAGCCAATCCCTACAACGAGCTAACCAATTTTTCTCTGGACAAGCTGTCATCCCAACCAACTTGATCAGTTGCAATCCCAACTAGCTCAACTTGAATCCTTCCTAACTCAATTGTTTCCATGTTAGCTCATCCTTGACCCAATACGACCCTGACCTCATTTCCATCAATTCTCTCCGTAGTGGGTCTCTACACGAAACCTTGGCAGGGGATTTCTCTTCTACTCCTCCTTCTTCTTATCCCTCCTCTCACACCCCCTACATCACCCCTCTGCCCACAATTTTCTCACCCTCATACTCTCAAAGTCTCCTCTTATCCTAGTTTTTCCATTCCTTAAACGCCCTCAACTCCATCTTCCACACTCCCCTCCAACCCACCTTCTCAACAAACTAGAGGTAACATACATACCCTTCCATGTTCTAACTTGCAAAGTAATGGCAAGACATGTCTTGTATTATCTACCCCCATGGTTATCACCCCCTCAATCGATCCTTATATACTTGTTGCCCAGTTTATCTAGTTTGTTACATTGTTTTAGAAGTTATGAAGAAGTGAAGTTCCTATTATCTAAGGTCTTAAATCAGAGAAATTATTTCTCAAGAAAATGCTCCAAGAAAATTAGGTTTAGGAAACTATACAACCACCCAATAATGTCATATATTTAGAGATCCTTGATCTCAAAAACAAATATGAAGAAATATGAAATCAACAAGCCACTCTTAAATAGGAAAGAGAGATACATATCAAAACATGGACATAGGTGGTTAAAGGGAAGTACAAGATCTCCCTTCTTGCATAGGTTGAGGAAGTGGTCCAGGCCAGATTGAGGAAAAACACACCAAGAGAGCTAGAGAATTAAACTTAAAGATTAAGGGACTTTTTGGCTTACCTCTTTCTTCCCCGAATCTCGTATAGGTTAGCACCATGTTCCTTCAAGATAACCTTGTGCACCCATACATTACCCTCAATATGGCTTGGATCGACACGAGATTCGATTCCACTATGTTCATCTGGTTTAGATAATTTGGGGATCAACTTCAAGAGCTATGGGAAAAGCATAAACTCTTCTCCCTAGAAAACAAGATATTCTTAAATGAGGATCTTACTCGATCCCAAATAGAAAAATTGGAACACTCTAGATAATTGGTTGCAACAACACACCAGGCAGGGAAATTGGCATTCATTTGTAATCTTAGGGCCGTCATTTGACTCTCATCCCCTTGGATATTCCTAACCTAGGTTTTCAAATTGATGGTCTCACTAGGGGAGGTGACAAGGTTCAGGGATTTTAGTGGATTATTGAATCGGTAATGGGTCCCTCTAGTAATCTTTGGACATGTTGATTCTCTTGGTACATCCAATCTTCACTTTATTATTGAAACCCATTCCATCCATGTTTGACCACTCCTAGACATAACAAAGTACCACTGGTTTTGGACTTTCTGACTAAAGGAATTTATGTGGCAGCTTGTTACTTCCCCCTTATGTCCTCCCATTTACTATCCATAATGACTCAGATGGAGATCCTTACACAAACCTATATCCTAGCATCATTCAATACATGACTAAGGGAGACGTCTAGGTGATTTTAATGCCCCTACACATGCATCTTAGAATCCTCTTCATGATTGCTTAGAGCATGTGTTTTTTTATCTAGGAGATAGATCCAAAATCAATCAGACTCCAATAAATGTTAAATGATGTATTGAGGCATCTTATAGGCTATGGAAAAAATTTGTTATAGTTGGGTGGATCTCATGAGTTAATGATCCTTAAATGCCTTGATTTCTTGTGATCCTTAGCAACCTTCCTTGTTTTCTCGAGTATCACTTTTCCACAGGCATACCTCATAATGATAGAGTGAGAGTTGTCAATTATGTCCCGCCCTCAAACCTCACCCCCCTAGCCCACCCCAAACCAACCTTCTCTTTCATAAGGGTGATCCCTAAATCTTTACTTCCCTTATTCAATAGAGGCACCCACCTTAATCCACTTTCTTGCACCACGATTCGGTCGATTCTAAGTATACTTGTCTTTCTTCTACCATTTGGGAAGCTACTCTTTAATGTTAGCCCCTTCACACCACATCCAGAATCCACCTCCTTGCTCCTTGAAAACTACCTCTTGTCCTATAAACAATTGGTATGACAATGATTGCAAATTCCCCTATAGCCAACTTCTTCGTGTCTTTTCCCATACCCACTCAAATGTTGGAAATATTGAAGGGGGGGTGAATCAATATTTCATAGCAATTACCACTTTATTATTTTTTCAGAGTATTAGTTAATATTATTCAATGTCAAATAGCAAAACATCAAGTTTTCAGCTCCAACTGAAAGAGGTTCCAACCCCCTGATTTACAGGTTCTAACCTGAAGGATGCACCAATGCCCTGTGTTTTATCAACACCCACTGAAAGGACGCACCAACGCCCTATGTTTTATCAACACCCACTGAAAGGACACACCAACACCCTGTTGCAGGCTCTGACCTGTCCTAGCACCACACTATCGCCTTGAAGTGTTCTTAGGCACTGACCTAAAGGTGACTCCAATCACTTGCCTTGCACCACCCTACCACCCTAAAGAGCCGACAGATTGTGTTTCACAATTTTCACATTGGATCCCCTTGTGCTATGAATCAATATAAGAAAGTTGTAAAGAAGATATTGTTGCCCTGTATACGCTACACAAAACTGTAACATTGTTCCAACTGACCACTACACAACATTGTTCCAACACTACTCAAACTAATCATTACATGTCACTGCTCAAACAAACCATTACTCATCACTGAGAATTTCTCAAACATGTCATATTACTGCATATCAAACCCTGACTATCATTGTTGCAAAATTAACTGACAATTGCACAACGTGACCATTGCTTATCATTGTACAAACTACTATCACTGACCACTGCATACTTTTTCATTCTATTGCACTTCTCATGAATGAATAAGCATCAAGATCTCATAGGTAGATAACCAATTCACTGAACCAAACTTCCTATAAGGGAACTAAAGAGTGATGATAACTCAAACCAAGGTGCCTCAGGTCATCCCTATGACCTGCTTGCAAAAGCTCTTAAACTTGGCCCAAAGAGGGCTACTAGCATATATCTTATAAATTTTATTGTTGATCATAAATCATATATTGTTGTCCATGTCCCATGTCAATAAGTTGTACAACAAGGTTATTATCACTTGTCAACAATCGTGTTAATGTGTGTATATGTCATGTCAATTCACTACAGTTCTATGTCAAAATAAGGTCATTGTAATCTATAGATTAGGTCTAATAGGTCAAGGTTAATTAATGCTATGTATAATTTTCATGTCTAGATGTCAAGTCAATCAAAACTTTATATGTCAAGTCTCTATCTTAAGTCATGGTTAACTCTAATTGTCAAGTTACCATTCATCAAGAGATATAATCACAATAATGTCAAATTGTTTGGCTTGATAGTGAAACTATACTACCACAATATTGTGATCCGAATCAGATCATTACATTTTTTTTCATCCATATTGATGAATTGGCAGTGGAAAAAGTGGAGGAATCAGCTCACGAAACTGTTTTTACTGGCGAGATCTAGTTTGACAAAACGGGGTTCGAAACCTTCCTGGAGCATTTTGAGACATAAAACGACGTTTTTCGGGGGTAAACCTTTGTCTCTTAAGCATAGAACCTTTTCATGTTATTCTACACACAGAAATCTTTCCAACTGCGTGAGAGTCACATCAATCGGAGTCTGTATGAAAACGTTATGCCACTCAGAAGTTGACCTTCCTGTTTTCACACCTATAGTTTATGAGGATGCCACGTTAGTCCCCATTATTTATGGAAAAGGGGCTAGCCACGTGTTTGTGACGTAAAAGACTCTAGAAGAGTCTATTTTGTAACTCTAGTTAAGAGTTGATATAGTCAACTTAACCACTAGTAGGCTATCGGGTTGTGTTATAACCGGGCCACTAGGAGGAAGAGGCATTCCATTCTTTCGAGAGAATTTTGTTCCATAATTGAGCAAAGATAGCCAGGAGAGATAGGAGGTAGAGCACACAGAGAGGATTTGTGCACTGTAGCAGACCACGAGCCACAAATATTACTTCTTTGTATCTGTAGCCATATTTCCAGACAGAGAAAGAGAGCGAAGCAGCCTCACCTTCCAGCTGGGTTTTCTCCCTAAAAGGTTTACCAGAGAACATATCTTGTGTATCATGTGTGTGTGGGCTTATTTTTTCATTCTCTACTTTTCTTCTTGATTTACTTTTACATGCATGCACTAATTACAGTTAATTTTACAGATCTGGAAATTAAATGAAACTGTAATAGTGTATAATCTCATATTTTTAATATAATATTATTATATCTATTGTGACGAACTGTCCAGTGGAATATCCCGGACATTTTACAGATCATTTGCTATCAAAGTGGGTTTCTTTAGGTATTTTGTGGAGATTTCAGGGATCTAGATTGGTGAGGCCGAAAATCGTAAAACTCTTATCATGGGCAACGAATCTGTAAACGAACCTCATGATCATGCAAAAGTGAGGTTTTTCCGGCTCGAAGAACAAGTCACGGATATAAACCACAATGTCAACCTCCTCATGGCGGCCCTAAGCAATAAGATGGGGATATTTGGAGAAGAAGGGGGTTCGAATCTAGAAGACAAATCAGAAGGGGGATGGAGAGATCGAGAAGACGCAGATAACCAGTTGAATAAAGAACCCAAAAAAGATCAACCCAGTTCTAGTGTCGTGAAACAATCCTTGTTTAAAGTGGAAGAAAAATTCGATATTAAGCCATACCATGGTGAGATCGATGCTCTGAAGTTGAACCACTGGTGGCAGAAATTGAAAGTTTATTTTAGTTTCTATCAGATCGAGGAAGGGTAGAAGATCTCATTCGCGTGGCTGAAATTGGAGGGTCATGCATTGACTTAGTGGGGGAGCCACACAGAAACCCTGAGGTTGGAGGGAGAACCTCCAGTGACTAAGTGGGAGGATTTCAAAACCCTCATTAAGTCACAATTTTATCCTATTGGGTACATGGAGGACTAGTGGATCTAGTGGCATTACTTCAGGAAAAAGTCGGGCCAAGGCGTGCAAGAGTACACCACAGAATTCAGAAAGATGGCTTAATTTGGGGTATCTCTCCAAAGAACCCAGATGTACTCCTCAAGTATTTAGGGGCTTTGCACCGCCATCTGCATAAGAAAGTGATGTTGTTCAAGCCCAAAACGATGGATAAGGCTTGTGTACAGTCACAGTACATGGAGAACATAGGCCTGAAAAGAGCGCAATCAAGTGGATCGAAGCAAAATGAGCAACAAGATGCTTCTAAGGATGGGAAGAAGAAGCAAAAAGGGGGAAAAGATAAAAATATGGCAGCCACAACACACCAGTGCAAAGATCCTAGCAACCACTGCAACATTGATGGCCATACAAAGGAGAAGTGTTGGAAGTTGCATCCAGAGCTAAACCCGAAGAACAAGAAGAAAGATAATAATGAGAAGAATTTCATGGCCATTGATTCGAGCAACCAAGTTGAAAGAAACTCAGACGTGGATGAGAAGGTCGTCTGTACATCAATGTAGAAAGAGGTGAATCTGAGTAGCTTTCAGCAACAGGAAGAGAAAGAAATGACCAAACTCTTCCATGTAAAGATACATGTAAGAAGACGAAGATTGATGCTCTGTTTGACTCAGGATCACAGGCAAATCTCATTGCAACAAATATGGTCAAGAAGCTGGGGTTGGAATTTTGTGATCATCCAAACCCATATCCACTGAGATGGGTACATAAGGATGTAGAGCTTAAGGTAACAAAACAGTGTAAAATTAGATTTGTTATTAGTGCTAATTTTATTGATGAAGTAGATTTGGATGTGGTTCCCCTTGATGTATGTGGAGTCATGTTTGGGATTCCATACACGTACATGAGTGTTGCAATATTCATGATGAGAGATAACCAATATCGGCTCATCAAGGATGGAAAATCATTCATCGCACAAAGGCAAGTCGAAAATTTCACTAGTAAGTGCCAACCAAGCCAAGAAATTGATTAGTTCTAACAAGAAGTATGTTTTATTATTTTTAAGAGAAAATCGGTTTGTAGAGGAGTCAATAAGAGACGAGGCATCCATATAAGGGTGTACTAAGAAACAAAAACAACAATTGGAGGATTTGTTACAAGCATACAAGGATGTGTTCCTAGAGTCTAACGGGTTACCCCCCTAAGAGAGAAGTGGAGCACGAGATCCAGCTATTTATAGACTCCCGATTGCCAAATATTGGGTTGTACAGGAAGTCTGTTATAGAAGCAAGCGAGGTGAAGAAACAGTTGCAATAGGTACTGGAATAGGGTGTCATTCGACCGAGTACATCACCATGTGGGTCACCCATCATCATTGTGCCAAAGAAGGATGGGACTTAGAGGATGTGTATAGATTACAAGGCGTTGAATAAAATCACACTCAAGAACAAATAACCCTACCCAGGATAGAAGATCTGCTAGATTGGTTGCAGTAAGAAAAGTATTTTACCAAGCTGGACTTGAAGTCTGGTATCACCAGGTTCGAGTCAAAGAAGAAGATACATAGAAGACTGCCTTCAAAACCAGGAAAGGTTTGTATGAGTGGTAAGTTATGCCCTTTGGCCTATGTAATGCACCAACTACATTTATGATATTAATGAATCATGTACTACACCCTTTTCATTTGTTATTGTCTATTTGGATGATATACTAGTATATATTGCTACTTGGGAGGAGCATATTTCACATTTGACGTTGGTGCTGGAAACATTGAAGAAGCACCAACTGCTAGCAAATCTCAAGAAGTGCGAGATTGCACAGTAGTCCTTGGTGTCTTTGGGATATGTGATTGGTGGAGGATAATTGAAGATAGATCCTTCCAAGATGGAGGCCATCATGAAATGGTTGGTGCCTACTAATGTTATTGGGGTTAGGAGTTTCATTGGGGCAACATAGTACCTGAGGAAATTCATAGCCTCGTTTTCAGCGCTAGCAACACCGCTCCACACCATAACAACGGGTGGCAAGAGTTTTCAGTGGGGAAAAGTGAAACAAAAGGCTTTCGATAAGTTAAAGAAGATCAATGAAGCACTAGTTCTGTCACTGCCAAAATTGCAACGACCCTTTGAAGTGGAGACAGATGCGAGTGGGTATGCTATGGGAGTTGTCTTGATGCAAGGAGGAAGGCTTGTTTGCTACCATTTTGAAGTATTTCATGGGGCAGTTCTTAACTACCCTACCTACAATAAGGAGATTTATGCCATGGTGCAAGCTTTGAAGAAGTGGAAGCACTATCTGATGGGAAAGGAGACAATAATCCACACAGATCACTAGCTGTTATAGTACCTGCAAGCCCAAAATAAGCTACAATAGACCAGGAATTACAAGTGGATGGGGTTTTTACAGCAGTTTCATTTGGTGATCAAGTATAAGAAGGGAAGCACAAACAAGTTGGTTGATATGCTTTCAAGGCCACCCACATCAAAGATTACAGCTTTGGGGACTCTTATGCACATGGAGCGATTCACCCATGATGCATACAGAGAGGCATATTAAGAAGATGAGGAATTCAAGGAGGTGTATCAACAGTTGCAGAGTGAGAATCATGTGCACGATGGTGACAACACCGCTGACTACTATCTCCAAGATGGATTACTCTACAGGCTCGATAAGCTATGTGTTCCTAAAGGTGAGTGTTTGCAGCTGATTAGAGAGGCTCACACCTCCAAGGTTGTAGGGCATTTTGGTGTAAGGAAGACCATGGCTAACTTGCAGAAGTATGTGTATTGGCCCCAGATGCAAGAAGAAGTAGTTAGGTTCATAAGAGGATGCATGCTTTGTTGTACCAACAAGCCTAGCAACAGGAAAAAGGGTTTGTATCATCCCTTACATGTACCTATCATCCTTGGGAAAGCATTTCCATGAAATTTGTGGGAGGTTTATCGACAACCAGGAAGGGACATGACTACCTGTTCGTGGTAGTTGACAGGTTCAGCAAGATGTGTGTTTTGATGCCATGTAAAAAGACCATCAGCGAATAAGAAGCAATAAACTTGTTCTTTGGACAGGTCTGGGTACACTTTGGGATACCAAGGAGCATCATTCTAGACAAGGATACAAGATTTATCAGTGCATTCTAGACTACATTATGGGAGAATATAGACACGGAGTTGAAGAGATCTACAACATTCCATCCACAGACATATGGGCAGATAGAAGTAGTCAACAAAACTTTGGTGCAGCTTCTGAGGGGTTACAACCAGAAGCATCCAAAGACCTGGGATGAAAATATGGTATATATACAACATTCTTATAACAGAGTGGTCCACACTTCTACAGGAAAGTCCCCATTTGAAACTTGTTTTGGATATTTTCCACCTTCACCTTTGGATATTGCATATGGGAAACAAGGAGGAGTGAAGGAAGACATTACAGGAGATGTTTTGAGGGCTGAAAAATTTATAGAGAAGATCAGGTAGATCCATCTATAGGTACAGGAAACACTGTAGAAGTCACAAGAGAAGTATAAGGCCAGACATGATCAGCACAGAACAGAGAAATCATTCAAGGTGGGAGACAGAGTATGGCTACAGTTGAAGAAGGAGAGGCTGCAGGGGCTTAGTAATAAAATCAAGGGTCTAAGGTATGGTACCTTTGATATACTGGAAAAGGTGGGTAATAATGCCTATCGACTCAGTTTACCACCATATATGCGCATTTACTCATTTTTAAATTTAGATAAATTGAAACTTTATGAGCCTTCCATGCTAGATTAGGAAGAGGAACAAGTCCTACCTTCTATGGAGGATTTGGCACCAAAAACTCAGGTAGAGTTGATAGAAGATACAGTTTTGCAGAAGAGGTCCAGAACTACAAGACAAGGGCAATAAGACCTTTGGCAGATTGGGTTAAAAGGACAACTTCTAGGCAAATCTAAATGGTACACCAGAGAGAACGTGGAGGAAAAATTTCCTCACTTCATTTAGTAAAAGCTTTTAGGGACCAAAATCTTCCCAAAATGGGGAGGTGTGGTCCAAATTGAATCATTATATTGTTTTTCATCCATCTCGATGCATTTGGAGTGGAAAAAGTGGAGGAATCAGCTCACGGGACTGGTTTTACTGGAGGTACCCAGTTTGGAAAAACGAGGTCTGAAACCTTCCAGGAGCGTTTTGAGGCATAAAACGACGTTTTTTAGGAGTAAAAATTTGTCGCTCGAGCGTAGCACCTTTTCATAATATTCTACATATAAAAAAATTTCCAATGACGCAAGAATCATGTCAATTGGAGTTCGTATGCAAAAGTTATGCCGCTCAGAGGTTGACCTTCTTGTTTTCACACCTATAATTTAGGAGGATGTCGTGTCAGCCCCCATTATTCATGGAAAATGGGCTAGTCACGTGTTTGTAATGTAAAATACTCTAGAAGAGTATATTTTGTAACTCTAGTTAAGAGTTGATGTAGTCAAACTTAACCACTAGTAAGCTATCAGGTTGTGTTATAACCGGGACACTAGGAGGAAGAGGCATTCCATTCTTTTGAGAGCATTTTGTTCCATAGTTGAGAAAAGATAGCCAAAAGATATAGGAGGTAGATCACATAGAGAGGATTTGTGCACTGTAGCAGCCCACTGGCCACAGACATTACTTCTTTGTATTTGTAGCCATATTTCCAGACAGAGAAAGAGCGAAACGACCTCACCTTCCAACTAGGTTTTCTCCTCAAAGGGTTTCCGAGAGAGCATATCTTGTGTATTATGTGTGTGTGAGCTTATTTTTTCGTTCTCTACTTTTCTTCTTGATTTAATTTTACACACATGCACTAATTACATTTAATTTTACAGATCTGGAAATTAAATGAAACTGTAATAGTGTAGAATCTCAAATTTGTAATATAATATTATCAGATTTGTTGTGATGAATTGTCCAGTGGAATATCCATGGCAGTTTACGGATCAGATTGTTATACTGATACAATCACTAACTTGTTGACATGTCAGGTCAAAGTCAAATCTAATTATCAAGTCACCACTATCTCATCAAAGAACCTTAATACCATTGTTATCATAATCATCAAATCATATCTCCATAATGGTAAAGTCAATATTGCTCACTGTACAAAGGTCACACTCATCATAGTTCAATAGGTTGTTAGTTTTGTAGCATCAAATGGTTTTCTAGTCTCGAAAATTTTTGGAAAGACTAAAACATAAGAATTCTCCAAAACCCAGAAAACGTGTCAGGTAATTACACCTAGAGATGACTCAATTAAATTCACTGATTAATAATTAAGAAATACGTAAGGCTAACTTAGGGAAATCGATTAATTAATACTAATTAATTGAGAAAGGTGAGAATTATATGGAAACTCACACAAATCGACTTGGAGATGATCTCAGGCATCAATTAAGTTTTAATCTTGGTCATTAGAGTGCCAACAGGAGATTATAAGAAGAGGTTGATAGGTAGTTGGAGAAACATACATCACAATGAGTGACAACCAACAGTGTGAGTTCCTTGCGTAGATCGAGCTAGCCAACATCAAATTTTGAGCAGAGAGATGACACATGGCAGAGAGGGGCAAAGACAATGATCTAGAGGAAGATTTTCCAGTTTCAGAGAGGTAAGAGAGGAGTTTGAATTATTTTCTCTAGGAGGCAGCACAAGGCTTGCATAGTGCTTTCATAATGCCTTAAGAAGTCAGTTTGATTTAGCTGGAGAGGAGGTAGTTTAAGTTTCCAGAGGCTAGAAGGATTTTCTAGTAGGAAAGAGAGACGCTTCCCCAGTCAGCAGTAGATAAGACAACTTGAGTAGCAACTATTATGGGCTAAGTGTGTGATGGTTTGCACAAAGGTGACACAAAGGCTGCATAGAGGGTTTGGACGGGTTGCTTTTCAGTTGTCAGTTTGAGCTGGGATTGCTTGGAGATGAGGGTAAATTCCCTAAGGTGATTTTGCTTGTATTTCTCTCAGATTGGATAGCCAGTTGAGAATCTAAATTTATTGTACTCAGAATTCATTTTTGCATAATAATAAAACCCTCAACTTCTACACTAGTTTCCCACATCAGGTTTTTCCGAGGACATTTATCCAAAAACAAGTGTGTCAATTTTTATGTGTGTGTACTAGAATTTTTCAGTTCCTATCTTTACTTCTGCAATATTTTATTTGGTGAAGAAATTGCAGTGTGAATATTTCGTTATTTTGTCGCTAACAAAATAAACTACATAATTAATTTGTCAATTAGAAGAAATATTTCCAGTTGTTGCATTTAAAGGAATTTTCACAGGGTATCAGAGCATATTTGACAAACATGAAGCTTAGAGTTGAAAGAAGGAAATTTCTATATTTAGAGGGAGAAACAAGCCGAAATTTTCAGAGGTTGCACAATGCCTAGCTAGGCAATATGAATTGTTGGACATGGTTTGGTTTTCCAGTGGCAGTAGGCAAGAAATTTCAACTTGTCTAAGGAAGTGATTCCAACAGGCAGGGGGAGAAACAACTCAATATATTTTCGTAGAGTAGATTTCTTGTCTAGGCACAAAAGGGTTCTGCCGGAGTTTGCAGAAGCAGAATTAGTGCCAGATGGAAGAGAAATTGCACACACAGAGGGAGTTTCTCCCAAAGGGTTTTTAGTTTTAGAAGTCCAAAATTTCCAATTGCAGAAGGTTGTGTGAGTTTTCCATACTAGCCACTTCAAGTTTCCAAGATTGCATTTCGTGTGCCAGTTTCCGAAAAAGCACATCCAGAGAAGGCTGAGCGAGTAGTCTCAGACAACAACTAAAGGCGAAGAGAGGCAGACAAAAACAGTTCTACACACTCCAGGAGGGAGTGTGAGTAGCAAAACAAGTAGTCGAGCAGGAAAGGAAGGAGATTACTATTTATTTTCCAGTTGTTGAGTTTCGCATACTTTGCATCTTTGCATAGATGATCGTATGAGATTTCCATTGGAAGGTGTGAAAGTTAGCCAGAATGAAAATCTGAGAAGTATATCATTAGAGAAATTGAGGTTAAAAATGGGTCTCAAAACATAAATGTACTACCAAAATCAACTTTATAAGAACCAATAGGATGCAAGATGATGATTTCAACCATGGGGGATGATTCACCATTTTTGGAGTAAAAAATAAAAAAAATACTTTTTAAACTTATATCCCTACGGTTTTATTGAAATTTCGAGTGGGATCACTTGATGGATACATAATTTAATTCCTCATCCAAGGAGTACCCATGTTGTATACTTTTTATGGACCTTGCTACATGAAAAATGAGAAATACATGAAAAAACGTGATTGCAATCACATTTTTTCATGTATTTCTCATTTTTCGTGTAGCAAGGTCCATCAAAAATATGAAACATGGGTAGTCCTTGGATGAGAAATTAAATTCTGCATCCAACGAGTTCTCCCACTCAAAATTTAAGTAAAATCGTAGGGAGATATAGTTGAAAATACGAGTTGAAAAAACAATTTTTTCTTTTTTGCCTCTAAAATTTGATGACGTAATTTAATATTATTTTATTATTTTCATTATTATTTTATAATATTCCTTAGGAGGCCCATTTTAGACCTAAAAAATTGTGTAATGTGACTTCCATTTTCCGGAGACAGGGGTCAGAGAAAGTATGAGTTATCTAGTGTGAGTTTCAAAGCAAAGAAGGGTCTCAACCAAGGACTAGAATTGAAAGGAGATAGTAGGGCACTAGATCTAGGAGGAGTATGAAACTCCAGTGTGTTGAATGGGAAAGATTCAATACATAAGTAGCAATAAGATTAGTTAGATCAATTTCAATTGTTGCAACAAGATCATCACCTTTGCTACAGGAGCCCACAATATCATAGTAGTAGGTTTAGTGTCAACAGGGGCAGTCAGTTATTTAGATGACAACTACATAGCTAGTTGGATTCAATACTCGAGAGACAATTGCAGAAATATTTGTAGTGACACGGGCAATGCGAATTGTCCAGTTGTAGTATACAGATGTAGTTCCAGCCAGAAGATTCCTAGTGCAGAACTTCGCAATCCAGTTTCCAGGGCAGGAAGACAGTGCAAGTTGCTAGAAGGGAGAAAAGAGATTTCCCATAGGGAGAGCGAGACTCAGAGGAAGTAGCCTTATGGAAGCTAGCACTTCAAGATCTAGGGAGATCAGACTCATTATTGTAGCAGTTGCAGTAGTAGTGTTGATATAACAATAGTTGCGGTAGCAGAAGTAGTATGAGTAGGTCAGAGTTCAGAGTTGCGCAGAGTTGGGCAAGGTCCATCGAGGTAAACATCAGATGGTGTTTTATCTTAGATCATTACCCTTTTATAGGGTCCCATAGTATTCAGTAGCAAGAGGATCAATCTCAGTCGATATAGTCAATTCCTTAGTGACAGTTGTAGACTAGTTGCAATCAGATGCTAAGGAGCGCATAGTAGTGTTGATAGAAGTGTAGGAGGCATAGTGTAGAGTTAACAACAACGTAGATTCCCCAATGATAGAGCAGAAGCTTGTAGCAATCAGAGACTCAGGAGATAGTTGGAACATAGAGAGACAGTTGATTCAGTATTTTGGATGCTTCTTAGCTGCAGTAGCAAAAACAACAATTGAGAGGTATGTTAGTTGGGTTGTTGTGCAAATGTAGAGATGGCAGTAGTATAACTTGTGCAATGCAGTGTCAATAACAACATAGATGCAACATGGTTCAACTATAGTCAATGGCAGATGAATCAAAGTTAGCGTAATGGTTGGTGGATAGTGGTAGGCGACTACATTTGTCAGACATCAACAATGTGGGAAGATGTTATGGGGACAAAGTTAGAGAAAACCTTCCTCACTAAGAGGGAGTGTTATTTTTTGTAGCATCATATGGTGTTCTAGTCTCGAAACTTTGTGGAGAGGCTAAAACACAGGAGTTCTCCAAAACTTAGAAAAAATTTATGGAAATTCCACCTAGAGATGGTTCAATTAATTTAAATGATCGATAATTAAAAAAATTCCTAAGTCTAACTTAGGGAAATCGATTAATTAATAGTAATTAATTGAGAAAAGTGAGACTTCTCTAGAAACTCACATAGATCGACTTTGAGATGATCTCAACCATCAATTAATTTTTAATCTTGGTCGTTGGAGTCCCAACTAGAGATTACAAGAAGAGGTCGATGGGTAGGTAGAGAAACACACATCTCATTGAGTGAAAGCTAACAATGCAAGTTCCTTGGGCAGATCCAGCTATCCAGCGACAAGGTACGAGCCAGAGAGATGATGCAAGGCTAGAAAGGAGCAGAGTCAATGATCTAAAGGAAGATTTTTCAGTTTCGTAGAGGCAAGAGAGGAGGCTAAATTATTTTTGTCCAGGAGGCAAGGCAAGGCCTGCGTAGTGCCTCAAGAAGGCAGTTTGATTTACCTAGGGAGGAGGTCGTTTCAGTTTCCAAAGGCTGGGACAATTTTCTAGTAGGAAGGAGAGACACTTCCTCATTCAGCACTAGGCAGGACGACTTGGGTAGCAGTTATTCTGAGCTGAGCATGTGACAGGTTGCGTAGAGGTGACGCAGATCTTGCACAGAGGGTTTGGACAACTTGTGTTTTAGTTGTCAATTTGAGCTAGGATTTCTTAAAGACGAGGGTAAATTCCCTCTAGTGATTTTTTCCAGTATTTCTCTCAGATTGGATAGCCAGTTGGGCATCCAAATTTATTGTACTCAAAATTCATTGCTGCATAATAACAAAACCCTCATCTACTGCACCGATTTTCCCACATTAGGTTTTTCCAGTGACATTTGTCCAAAGCTAAGTGTCAATTTTTATGTGTATGTTAGCATTTCTCAGTTCTTATCTTTGTTTCCGCAATATTTTATTTAGTGAATAAATTGCAGTGAGAATATTTCGTTATATTTTCGTTAACAAAATAAACTATATAATTAATTTATAAGTTAGAAGAAATATTTCCGGTTGCTGCATTTCAAGGAGTTTTCACATGGCATCAGAACATATTTGACAGACATGAAGCTCATAGCTAGAAGAAGAAAATTTCGTTCTTCGGAGGAAGCAGCAGGCCGAAATTTTCAGAGGTTGCGCAGTGCCTAGCCAGGCAGTGCGAATTGCTTCACAGGGTTTGATTTTCCAGTCTCAGTAGGTAGGAAAATTTGATTTTTCTGGGAAGTGATTCCAACATGCAAAAGGAGAGGAAACTCAATATATTTGCATAGGATAGATTTCTTGTTTGGGCGCAAAAGGGTTTTGTCACAGTTTTCAAAATCATTATCAGTGTTAGGTGGAAGAGAAATTGCACACATAATGGATCTCTTAGAGGTTTCTAGTTTCAGAAATCCAAAATTTATAGTCGCAAAAGGACTTGCAAGTTTTCCAGACTAGCTAGTTCGAGTTTCTAATACTCCATTTCCTGTGCTAGTTTCTTGAAAAGGAAATCCAACAAAGGTTGAGTGAGCAGTCTCAAATAGCAGAAGAAGGCAAAGCGAGGCAAAAAACAACAGTTTTACAGAATCTAGGAGGGAGTGTGAGTAGTAAAACAAGTAGTCGAGTACGGAAGGGAGGAGAGTCCTATTTATTTTCTAGTTTTTGAGTTTCGCAGACTTTACAACTTTGCGGAGATGGTCATAAGAGGTTGCCAATGGAATTCGTACGAGTTAGCCAGAATGCAGATATGGGCACCAAATCAATTTCCAGCTGTCGGAGACATGTGCCAGAGGAAGTATGAGTTATCCAGTGTGAGTTGCAAAGAAAAGAAGGGTCCCATCCATGGACTAGAATTGAAAGGATATAGTGAGGAAACAGATTGAGGAGAAGGAGTATTATGAAACACCAGTGTGTTAGATGGGCATGATCTAGTGCAGAAGCAACAAGGAAATTGGTTAGATCAGTTCCAATTGTTACAGTAGGATCATCACCTTTGCTACAAGATCCCACAATATCATAGTAGCAGGTTCAGTGTCTCCAGGTGCAGTTTCAGCCAAAAAATTCCCAATGCAAAACTTCATAATCTAGTTTCCAATGCAAGAAGACAGTGCGAGTTTCTAGGAGGGATTAGAGAGATTTCCAATAGGGAGATCGAGACTCAGAGGGAGTCTAGCTTTAGAGGGAGAAACCCTATCGAAGCTATGTTGATTAGTGATTGTCATTGATGTCAACCTAAGCAGCACCAGGGCTACCCCGATCTTGCATGGGAATTTTGACTTGACAACTCATCCTATTCTGAGCGAGGATCTTCTAGATGGATTCTAATCGTCGAGATGTTTCCATTGATATAGGAACACCACTTAGGTCTTCATGATTTGAGAGTTATTCGTGTTTGAAGTTAGTAACCCCAATTAGTGGGCTAAAACCCCATGGGGTTGTGGCATGACACTCATCATTGGTTGTGGTCATTGAATAGTCAATAATTAATAATGTTTTATGCTCCTAAAATCCCTCCAACATTCACTTGTTGAGGACCCTCTCAACTCAAGACATTTCTATAAATAGTGACCCTCATATCCTCCTCTAGCAAGAACTTTTAAACAAAGTATATTGTGAAAAGACATTTGTAATTTTTCGGCCCTCATGAGATTCTAACGCAGGATCTATTGCAGGAAGTTTAAGGTTTCGTTGAGGTCTGGTTAGGGCACAAAATTATGATCAAGTTTGAAGGTATGTTTTGAAGCAAGTTTAGAGCCTTGGATTCTAGGATTTCGTTGCTTCAAACAAATCTTGGTTCATTATATTTTCTGAGATATGATATGAGGAAGTTAGGTTTTTTGAAAGCTCCCGAATTCGATGTCAAACAGGGCCAAAGGTCGAAACAATGACACATGGCACTTAGTACAAGTTTGCTCTACTGAACCAGTCTATAATAAGGTCATCATGGGAGATTGGGCATAACTCTTTCTTGAAGAATCCAATCTCAATCAGACCTGTGGGGTTGGAAAGAGGACTTAGAGGGCTACCATAGGACGAAATTTCAGACCTTGGAGATCCAAAATTACATAGATACAACAAATTCAATATCGAGCTCCTAGAAGGCAAGAAAAAATATGCATTCAAGGATCACTGTAGTAAGGACCACACATCAACAGTCAAGGGTAAGTCTACTACAGCAAGGTATGTATGATTAGTGTTTGCATTTGAATTTTGAGTATCATCTCTAACATATGTTTTTGCAAGACAACATAAGTATATTGTTTTGTATTTGTTTGGGTCTTGCTTGTTAATGCATGTGTAGGAAGGATGACACTTTAGAACAACTAATACACATACTAGAAGGACATGCAATGCCAAAGTACCATTACTTGAAGCAAGAAAAAACAAAACCTCAGTAGTTGCAAGTGATCCCAGAAGCAATGTCGAGTCAAGTGTCAGGTCTTGTCAAAAAGCCAGTGTTGTAAAAGAGTCATCATTGTAAATTTGTAAAAGAGTCGTCATTAAAACAGTCGTTATTGTAAAAGATTCAATCTTCCTAGAGTTGAAGAGGCATTGTTGGGATGATTTCATGTTTGGGTTGTAGGTCATAGTGTGATTGGGTGTTCTGTCAAGTACAAGAAAATCATTGTAAATCATATTGTATCGTGGATCATTGTCCATGGTACGGGAGTCCACACTCTTGTCTCACTTCTGATCATTATATGGTGGTAGAGAGGTGCTAGGCTGGTGCATGAAGCCACCTACAGGTTGGAGCTTGTGAACACTTAAGGGTGGTAGGTTGGTCTAGGATGTTGGAGCATCCATTCAGTTGACTGCTAAAGAAACTAGGGCATTGGGGCATCCTTCCAGTGGGAGCTGGAGAAGAATGATTTTGTAGAATTCTAGGAAGTTGTAACTTTAATTTCAATTGGGGCTAAATATTAAAAGAATTTATTAGAAAATCGTTCATTGGTTTTTGACCCAGAGGGGGTTTTCCACCTAAAATTCTTGTGCCTATTGTGTTTAATTATTTACCGTTGTTTTGGATAAACATTAATAATAATTGAAGATTAACTAATTCTCTAAAAATATTTAAATGTGTTAATTGGTAAGGAATATTGATTCACCCCCCTCTCAGTGTTTCCAACAATTGGTATCAGATCTTGTTTCCTTCAATAGCAGTCTAACCACTGGAAGGAGATCATGGAGTATAGTAAGAATAGAGTTCCTTTGTTCAATGGAAATAACTATGCACTTTGGAGTGGAGGAATGCAGGTTCATTTGCTTGCGCAAGGATACAAAGTATGGGAAATCGTTAACAAAGGCTTCACACCCACCCGAGATGAACAAGGTAAGAAAAATATGGTATATGATGCAAAGGTTAAAGGTCTTATTATCAATGGGCTTATTGAATCTGTTTATCTTAAGGTATTGAGTTGCAAAATTGCTAAAGAGGTATGGGGCAAGCTTGAAAATATATATGCAGGTGACTCAAAGGTGAAAGAAGCAAAGCTTCAAATTTACAAGGAAAAATTTGAGCAACTCAAAATGAAGGAAGATGAAAATATTGTTGCATACTTTCAGCTTGTTGATGAAACAACAAATACATTGTAAGGTTTGGGAGAACCTGTCGACACGAAAATTGTTTTCCGAAATATCCTCAGAACCTTTCAACAAGATTCAACCCAAAGGTATCTGTCTTGGAAGATAGATCGGATCTGACCAATCTCATCATAGACGAATTGCATGGAATTCTTACGACATATGAAATGAGAATTGAAGAAGAGGGTGGCACATCTCACTTAGAAACAACATTTTTCACATCCAAGAAGACTGGTAAGGACAAGTAGACTCAAAAAGCCAAAACTTGCAGCTATAAAGATGAAGAAAAGGAAGAAGATGAAGAAGAATTTTCAAATAAAGAATTTTCCTACTTCACATGAAAGATGAGAATAGGCACAGGAAAATTCAACAGTAAACTTCCATTGATATGTTTTGATTGTGGTGAGGTTGGCCATTTTGTAGCCAAGTGTCCTCACAAAAATGAGGCTATTATGAAAGGAAAGAAAGGCCCTAGGAATTTCAACAAGAAAGGCAAGAAGAAATGGTTTACGAAAAAGTTTTTTCTCCAAAGAAGATAGCTCCTCATCCGATGAAGACAGTGATAACGAAGAAGAAATCAATGGAAGAGTTTTTTTATGGCTAAGCACAATAATCAAGAGGCATTTGACAAAGAAGGAAATGAAGAAGAAGAGATTACTGAGGTTGAATTTCAAAATGAAGTGATAAAGGTTATCAAAGAGCTCAAGGCTGAGAAGAGGCACGTGAATACTCTTGAAGACAAATTAAAGACAGAAAGGGAACATGTCCTAAATCTTAAAACCAAGGTTGAAGAATACAAATAAATTGAAGAATTGCTCAGGAAAGAATTAAAGGAAAGCAACAAGGAAAGAGAGGCATTGAAAGCTGAAATAGTCTCTCTATGAGAGGAAGTAAAAAAGGAAAAACTCTTCAAAACTACACCAATAGCTCAAAGCCATTGGAAGAAATCATCAACAATCAACGATCATGCAATGAAAAGAGTGGTCTTGGCTACAAAGAAAAATCTGAAAAGGATTCAAGTCCTTCTATGACAACAAAAGAAGATGGATATGCAAAATCTACCAAGCAGGTAGATCTCTCAGCTAAATCAAGAGATCAAGGCTCGCAAGAAGAACCATGGAAAACGATTACTTAAAGAAGATTTCTTCCTAGGTATCAAAGTATCTGTTATGGTCATTGTTATTCATGTGGAATGTCTGGACATAGAGTTGTAGAATGTCGCATGTATGTTTGGAATGAATATAGTTTCAGGATATCTTTCAGAAATGGATATTCCAGAACTCAGCAGAATATCAACAGATTTGATCATTTGAGAGATGATGTCGAATGTTACAAATGTAACAATTTTGGATATATGGCTAAAGATTGTAGACTTGGAAGCTCTTCAAAGGAATTCTCGCAAAATTAGAATGAACAAGTATGGAAAAAGAAGACTGAAAAATGTGTTATCGCTCTCAAGGCTCAAAGAAATAGAAACGTTTGGTATGTTGACAGTGGTTTCTCAATGCATATGACTGGAGATAAAAATAAGTTCATATCCTTGAAGGAAAAGAAGGATGGAACAATGTCTTTTGGAAATGACAGGTCTTCAAATGTCATAGGAGCAGGTATGGTCACACTTGGAAGCAAGGATGCATTAGCGAAGGATGTGTTGTTGGTTGAAAATATGAATCACAATATGCTCAGTGTTGGACAGATGTGCGATCAAGGACACACGATGCTATTCAACTCTAAGAAATGTGAAATCAGGAAAGACAAATTTGGAAAAATTGTGGCTACAACAAGCAGAGCTCCAAATGACATATACATTTTGGATGAAACACCTAAAGGGTGATTTTTGGAAAAATAATATGAAAGTTGGTTATGGAACAAATGAATGGGACATATAAATTTCGAAAATTTGGTCAGGATCAGCAAAAAGGAAGTAGTAAGAGAAATGCCTAAAATTTCAAAACCTACCAATACAATATGTCAATCTTTTCGGCACGATAGACAAAAGTTGAATTCAATACAAATGAACACTTTGTGTCAAATCCATTGGAATTAATACATACTAATCTATGTGGTCCTATGAGAACAAAAATTTTAGACGGTAAATTATACTTTATGCTAATGATAGATGATCGCACCAGAATGACAAACGTCAGTTTCTTAAAGAAAAAATCTGAGGCATTCGAATATTTCAAAATCTACAAGGAATTGGTCGAAAATGAAACCGATTTGAAGATCAAATGTCTGAGATCAGATAATGGTGGAGAATTCACATCCAAAGCATTTCATCAATGCTATGACGAAAATGGAATAAAAAGGAAATTCTCGACATCTAGAACACCACAAAAG
The DNA here is from genome assembly GCA_031772625.1 of Pinus tabuliformis. Classification (NCBI taxonomy): domain Eukaryota; kingdom Viridiplantae; phylum Streptophyta; class Pinopsida; order Pinales; family Pinaceae; genus Pinus; species Pinus tabuliformis. The sequence goes on along the minus strand of CM062805.1, from coordinate 563,502,164 downwards.
AATGGAGTTGCTGAAGGTAAAAAAAGAACCGTATAGGAAATGGCTAGAACAATGTTAAATGACTCAAAATTGGATGATAAATTCTCAGTTCAAAAAATCGATACAAGCGTATTAATTATAAATAGAGGTCTACTCGGGAACAATTGTAACATGACTCTGTACAAACTATGGAACGGAAGAGCGACTAAAGTCAAATACTTCAAAATATTTGGAAGTAAATGCTACATCAAAAGAGAAGACCAAACATTGGGCAAGTTCGATTCCCGTGTTGACGAAGGTATTTTCGTTGGTTATTCACACAAAAGGAAGGCTTATAGATGCTACAATATGGGGCGAAAAAAATAGTGGAAAGCATAAATGTTACTTTTGACGAAGACTGTGTTCTAAAGGATAATGATGAGATCATCTCTTCAAGGAAATCTAAGGGATTTGAGGTAGAATCCGTGAAGGATGAAGAAGAAGCTCCAGAACAATACCAATCAAATAAGGAAACAACAATCAACCAAGAGGAAATAAGAAATGATTAGTAGGATGTACAAGAAACTTCTCCAAAAGTTTTAAAAGAATGGTATCAAAAGGAGCATCCATCAAATCATATCATCAGCAACATAAATGAAGGAATTGGAACCAGAAGAAGTCGACAACTTCGTTCACCATAGCAAGGTCACCTTTCTCTTTTAGCGACTTTTGAGGCTAGCAATTTTGAGGAAGCTAGTCAAGATGAACACTGGGTAGCAACTATGAATGAATAATTGGATCAAATTGAGAATAATGACACTTGGGAATTGGTTCCATGATCAAAGGATAAAATTTTTATTGGAACTAAATGGGTCTTCAAAAACAAATTGAATGAGGACAAACAGGTTACCAGGAATAAGGCAAGATTAGTCTACAAAGGATATGTGCAAGTAGAAGGCATTGATTTTGAAGAAACATTTGCTCCCGTTGCCAGAAGGAAAGCTATCCGGATGTTTCTCGCTTATGTATGCTCGAGAAAAATCAAGGTGTACCAAATGGATGTTAAGTCAGCCTTTCTAAATGGTGAATTGGAAGAAGAAGTTTACATTGAACAACTCAAAGGTTTTCTTCTCTCTAACAAGGAAGGCTACGTCTGCAGATTAAAGAAGGCACTATATGGTCTCAAACAAGCTCCTAGAGCTTGGTATGATCGTCTTGATGGATATCTACATCAACAAGGATTTAGGAAAGGAAGTGCCGACATCAATATCTATGTGAAAGTGGATTAAGATAACCTAACAATTTTCGAGGTATATGTGGACGATATAATATTTGGAAGCAATGATGACAGATTAAGTAAAAACTTTTCCACAAAGATTCAAAGTGAGTTTGAAATGTCTCTACATGGAAAGTTGACATACTTTTTAGGGCTTCAGATATCTCAGCGGGATAAAGGAATATTCATACATCAAACCAAGTACATCAAGGAAATGCTCAAGTAATTCAAGATGGAAGATTGCAAGCTTGTCCTTACCCCAATGGTAACAGGTTGCAAGTTAAGTTTAGAAGATTCGTCAAAGGATGTGGACTATAGTTTGTATAGATATATGATTGGAAATCTTCTATATGTGACAGCTTCTCGGCCAGACGTAATGCGGGCAGTTGGACAAGTAGCAAGATTCCAAGCATCACCAAAAGAATCTCATATTATTATTGTTAAAATAATTCTTCGATATCTTAAGGGCACAACAGAACATGTTTTATGGTATCCCAAAGGAAATGATCTAGTTATCCAAGCTTATACATATGTAGATTGGGTAGGAAGTTTTGACGATCGAAAGAGTACCAGTGGAGTAGCATTCTATCTAGGTGGTTTCCTTGTTTTATGGTTAAGTAAAAGAAATCTTCAATCTCGTTATCCACACCAAAAGCAGAATATATTGCGGCAACAATTTCTTATACTCAAGTTCTCTTGATGAAGCAAACTTGGCAAGATCTTCAAGTCAAGTTCACTAGTGCCATCGGTATCTCCAAGAATCCTATGACGCATTACAAAACAAAGCACATTCTGATCAAACATCATTTCATTAGAGAGCAGGTCGCTGAAAAGAATATCAAGCTTGAATATGTTGGCACAAAGGAACAAATTGTTGACATCTATACCAAACCATTACCTCATGAAGCATTTGAGTATCTTCGCCAAAAGCTTGGGATTATCCCAAGTTCTCATTAGACTCTTTCTCTTATCTAACTGAGTAGAAAGGGGGATTGGAGGTGTGTACAGGTCCACAGGATGACAATTTGTTAGGGGGAGTTACCCTCTGTTATTGATGACAAAGGGGGAGAGAAGGCAGTAGGAAGAGGTGTCATGATCGCAGGGGGAGTACTTGTGTTGCCATCAACGCCAAAGGGGGAGATTGTTGATCAGTGGTTGTCATTGATGTCAACCCAAGCAGCACCAGAGGCTACCATGATCTTACATGGGAATTTTGACTTGAAAACTCATCCTATTCTGAGTCAAGGATCTTCTAGATGGATTCTACTCGTCAAGGTGTTTTCATTGATATATGGCATGCCATGTAGTTCTTCACGGTTTGAGAGTTATTTGTGTTTGAATTTGGTAACCCCAGTTAGTGGGCTAAAACCCCATGGGGTTGTGTCATGACACTCATCATTAGTTGTGGTCATTGAATAGTCAATAATTAATAATGTTTTATTCTCCTAAAATCCCTCCAACGTTCACTTGTCGAGTACCCTCTCAACTCAAGACATTTCTATAAATAGTGACCCTCATATCCTACACTAGCAAGCACTTTTCAACGAACTATCTTATGAGAAGACCTCTATAATTTTTCAGCCCTCGTGAGCTTCTAACACAGGATCTGTTGCAGGGAGTTTAGGGTTTCATTGACGTATGGTTAGGGCACAAAATTATGATCAAGTTTGAAGGTTTGTTTTGAAGCAAGTTTAGAGCCTTAGATTCTAAGATTTCACTGCTTCAAACAAATCTTGGTTTACTATATTTTCAAAGATATGATATGAGGAAGTTGGGGTTGTTGCAGGCTCCTGAATTGCATGTCAAACAAGGTTGAAGGTCGAAACAGTGACATGTGGTACTTCGTACAAGTTCGCTCTATTGGACCAGTCTATAATCAGGTCATCGTGGGAGATTAGGCATAAATATTTCTTGAAGAATCCAATCTCAATCAGACCTGTGGGGTTGGAAAGAGGACTCAGAGGGCTACCACAGGATGAAATTTTAGACCTTGGAGATCCGAAATTACATAGATACAACAGATTCAATATCGAGCTCCTAGAAGGCAAGAAAAAGTATGCATTGAAGGATCATTGTAGTAAGGACCACACATCAACAGTAAAGGGTAATTCTGCTATAGCAAGGTATGTATGATTAGTGTTCACAATTGAATTTTGAGTGTCATAAATGACATATGTTTTTGCAGGACAGTGTAAGTATATTGTTTTGTATTTGTTTGGGTCTTCCTTGTTAATGCATGTGCAGGAAGGATGACACTTTAGTACAACTCGGACACATACTAGAAGGACATGCAATGCCAAAGTACCATTACTTGAAGCAAGCACAATAGTACCTTAGCAAAAGCAAGTGATCCAAGAAGCAATGTCGAGTCAAGTGTCAGTTCTTGTCAAAAAGTCAGTGTTGTAAAAGAGTCATCATTGTAAATTTGTAAAAGAGTCATGATTGTAAATTTGTAAAAGATTCATCATTGAAAGAGCCATTATTGTAAAAGAGTCAATATGCCTAGAGTCAAAGAGGCATTGTTAGGAGGTATAGGAGTCACTGTTGGGATGATGTCATGGTTGTTTCACGTTATAGTGTGATTGGGTGTTCGGTCAAGTACAAGAAAATCATTGTAAATCATATTGTATCGTGGATCATTGTCCTTGGTATAGGAATCCACACTCTTGTCTCATTTCTGATCATTATAGCGTGGCAGGGAGCTGCTAGGCTGGTGCATGAAGTTACCTACAAGTTGGAGCCTATGAACATTTCAGGGTGGTAGGTTGGTCTAGGATGTTGGGGCATCTATTCAGTTGACTACTGAAGAAACCAGGGCGTTGGGGTGTCCTTCTAGTGGGAGCTGGAGAAGAATCTTTTTCTAGAATTATAGGAAGTTGTAACTTTCATTTCAGTTGGGGCTAAAGATTAAAAGAATTTATTAGGAAAGCGTTTGGTGGTTTTTTACCCGGAGGGGGTTTTCCACCTAAAATTCTTATGCCTATTATGTTTAAATGTTTAATGTTGTTATTGGATAAACATTAATAATAATTGAAGATTAACTAATGCTTTGAAATGATTTAAAAGTGATAATGGTTATAGACATATTTGGGCATTGCAACCCCAATCACATATGTCCATAAACCAAGGGCTTCTAAACCCCTAAAAGTGCTGTTTCATACCCTAAAGGAACAAGGTCAGCTGATTACATCATTTCCTAGAAGTTCTCCCTAAAAACCTGCTCAGAACTGGTCAAAATTGGACCATACAGACTGCTCCATGCATAGGGTGCGATGCATCTCACCTATTACACATGGGGGGTGTGATGCATACTGAAAAACCCTTCTGTAGGGTGCGATGAGAAAGAGCAGACAAATGGTAGAAGCAGTTTGCTAGGTGGAAACTCAAAGAATATTCTAGAAACTGCTCATTTGACACTTGCCTCTCTGAATTTGCCCAGGGATGAGTAAGAGATCATGAAATCTCCAAGTGGAACCAAGAACTATCAGTGAAATGACACTAATCTAAATCCCAGAAGCTGACTCACTGTCCTGCAAACATCTATATATGGATCCCTCATCCTAGAGATCCAAAGGCTGGAATTTTGTGATTTGTAAGGAAGTGTTGTTGGTTTCTCTTTGAAGATATTGTATTGTTGGGTGATCTTACTTTGTATGAGGTGAAGAGGGCTTTCATGCTGGGAGGATGATGCTGGATCAGACAGCTTGGTTGTAATCCTCTCTTCTACTACTTCTATCAATAAAGCTATTTGAGTTTTCCTCCATATGCTTGTATATCTCTGAATCTTGTATTTGTATATGCATTTATATGGTTAATGTACATTTGATCCTACATTGTTTATAGATCAGCCCCTATACTTTGTGTTTACTGACAATCATTAGCTCAGCCTAAACCCTTGAACTTAGTTGCAAACTGTGAGTAAAAACCAAGCTCAGTCTCGTCCCTGGACCATCGCACTGTCTCTTCTTGGCAATTTGGATGCATCGCACCTCCCGTGTGTTGCAGGTGAGATGCATCCCTGTTTCACTATGTTACAGGTGCGATGATTGAATGAGACTGTTTCTGCCTCCAGATTTTGGTTTTTTCTTCATTATCTTCAGCTTTATTCAGTAGTTTTGCTATCTATGATCAGTATATCTCTGTTGAAACCATCTTCCTTTGCATTATTTCAGCCTCCATTAGAAGGAATTGTGAATGTTTTTTTTATGTATTTTTCATCATTTACAGTTCTTCTTTGCAAATAATAGCTTAATCGAACTGTCGTCTTTTGATTTGAAAGTGTCGCAATTGTCGTTTTCAGTCAAGAAAAAGAGTGTCGCAAAGCATTCCTCTTTTAGATAGTCGATTACACTTTTGCCATCGTATTTGATTTGAAATTATTAGTATTTCAAGTGTCGAAAGTAGTTTTAATTCAAAATCGCAAAGTGTCATCGTAATCTTCCCTTCATTTTTTGAAGAGAAAATTGTTAGTACTGTCGCTTTGAAAGAAAATAATTCAGATCTATACTTAGTTTTCTTTTTGTCATTCTCACATTAAGGAAACTGAAAAACAATACATGCATGTGCATTTGCATTTAGACTACGTGCTGAAATTGATTTAGGAAAAGTGCATCTAGTGTGTGCTCTCTGCTCTATGTTGAAAGAATTTCATTTTGTTTCCGTAGTAGCTAGGATTTTCATTGCAAAAAGAAAGTAAACAACTGTTTATCATCTTAGATTGCATATTTAGGAATTGTATATCTACATCATGCGATGAACCTTAAAGGCAAACTTCCTAAGAAAGATCAACTGTAAATAAACCTCAATGAACATAAAAATTCTTTGGAACGTAACGCACAACATTTAGAAGTCTAGGCTAGAGACGTATTCTGGCGCCATAAAGGCTGGTAACTATCGCTTTCATCGGTTGGGTGATTCCTCCTCTTTGAGACGACAAGTGCCAGTACGGACTTGTGCTCCCACGCACCATCGAGTATAGATTGGGAGACCACAATAGGCTACATCCTTTATCCTTAGGAAGCTATGTCTGCCGCCCTATCGATCACAATGCACTAAACGCAGCATTCGGGAAGATTGACTGTCGTACCGTAAAAAGTATTCTGCAGTTTTGCGATTGGTTTGGTAATCCCTCTGTCTAGATTTCCAGAGTAGTCACTTTCGTTCCTTTTCAGACTTCTTAAAAGAAAAGGTCCATCTGAGCACTTGTCACTTCAGGCTCATTAAAAATTGAAGGCAACTAGAGTCATCTTTAGCTTTTTCTCGACTCTTAAAAATTGAAAAAGCAAGTTGTGTCAAAGCGTCATAAAATTCATTTAATTCAGAATAACATTTTCCCCCTTTTTTATTTTGAGTTGATCAAGTAATCCACAATCGTGGAAGAAAGTCAATCAAAACCCCATCGTTCGTGGAGACTAACGAGTCAACCGTCTTTTACTTTGGAAACGAAACCATTCCGGGCCAGGCAATCTCGTTTAACTGGGTCAAAGTCTCCTGGTTTATTTCAAACTTGTGTTTCAACATCCTCAGAGACTCCAGTTACTCCAACTATTTTTGCTATCCATGCCTCTACAAAAGAAGTTCCACAGTTACAAGAGGACATTAGAACTGATCCTAGTGTAATGGTAAACACATCTATTCCCAAACCAACTCCATCTAGGACTGATTCGGAAGGTGTCACCCCTCCAACATCTGTTGCTGCAGAGTGTGTACTTTCTTCGGCATGAAAAATATTTTACGGACCTGACGGTCTACCTCTTCCACCTGGACTGATTGTGATAGAAGAGATTGTGTAGGATCTTCCATCCAGTACCCCATTGCATTTTGGAACTGGGATCCACCTATATCCTTCTGATTCAGAAGTTAGTCACCCTTCATCGCAAGTTCCTGTAGAATCGCTAGGAAGTCTTTTGGATAGACTCAATATGTCTGAACAACCATCGACATCTAGGACTGTCATCCGATAGAGCAGTAGCAGAAACTCCTGCCACTACTCTGACAATGTTCACTGGTATACCATCCGTCCCAACTAGCTCTCAACCGCTAGATGGAGTCCACCCAGGGACTGTTTCAATAGTATCGTTTGTTCCCGTTTGTTCGTCTGGAACAATATCTGGAATTTCTTATGTTGAGTCTCAGCAAATTGATCCTTCACAATAGTATCAATTTGGGCAGTCCAGTCTACAAAGACCGATTTTTCCTTTGAACACTGGATTACCGCCATATGGGGGGCAGTATGCCTTTTCATTGTTCCCTTCAGGAGAACAACCATATGAGAGTTCACAACAGAATTCAGGTTAATCTGGAATTGCATCCAGTGGTTGGGTGCCAATACCGCATCAACAACCAAGAGTTGTATATTCAATGCAACCAAATCTACCTGTGTTGAATATTCCCACTACACCGGCTATTGTAACAATGTCGCAAGTACAAGCGCTGCCTGTTGTATGTTAACCTCAAGTCTCTCAAGTCGTAATACAACAACCTCTTATCTCCACGACACTACCACAATCGACGATTAGTGGCTCCTTAACTGAACCGACTTAGGCTCAAAGGGGTACTATCACCCCTCATCTTGGTCAAACATCCAGTATTGGACAACAGCAAATGGCTTCACAACCATGGCTGGTGCAATATCAACAACCACAATTCCAGCAAGCTTACCGAGTACCTGGGCAACAAAGCTTTGCAGGTAATGGGCAGCCGTATATTCAAAACAGTCACCATCAATCATATCATAATGGTTATGACCATCAACCTTATCAAAGTTATCAACATCAAATACATTATGCTGGTATGCAAAGACCCACTGCTCAGGCGATCCCATCTTATCCTGGGTATGCTTTGCCAAACCTGAATAAACAGTTGCCTTTCATCGCAATGTTGGAATTACCAGATTTGAATTGGCTAACAAATGATCCAATTGCTTACGCCCCCTGGTAGCCGGCAATTCCTCATAAACTTCCGTCAGATACTCCTAAATTCAATGGAAATCCGGGTGAAGATCCGTCGAATCATGTGATGACCTTTCATCTGTGGTGTTCATCCAACACTCTCAATGATGATTCAATTAGGTTTTGCCTCTTTCAGCGAATGTTAACTGGTCCGGCAACAAAATGGTACATCGAATTTCCTAGAGCTTCATTCGATAACTTCGACACCCTTGCCACAACCTTTTAAACCCATTTTCAGTTACCCATAAGGTGCGAAACAGGAAGGGAGCTTCTTACCAATTTTAAACAAATGACAACCACTCACATATCTGATCATATTCATGAGTGGTGACGTCATCGTCAAATGGTAAAAACATATGTTCCTGATCAGCTGCTAGCTGAATGGTTTATTAAGTCATTATTACATTCTATTACAGAAGATGTGGCTAAAGGGGGGGGGTTGTCACTGAAGAGCAAGTCATTGCTCGTGCGAAATATCTAGACTTGATTTATACTCAGTCTGGCACGCTCTACGACAAAATCCCTGATGCTTATAGACCAGAGTTTTTCGTTCCTCCTCCTCCTAAATCAAAAAAAGACTCTCATGCCGACGATGGTGTGGTAGGTACTACCAGCACAAAAACCGCAAAGGCTACATCTAAGAAAGCCCGTACGGTTTCCGGTCAAAATGCAAATGAAGAACTTCTTGTCTCGAAGGTTAATGCTGCGTCGACCGACAAAGGCAAAGAACCGAAGCAACCAGGGGGCAAGAAGAAAGGGAAAAGCAAAAAGAAGAAACAGGATGATTTGTCTCCAAAAATATTCTACAAACCCTTTTGGGAAAAGAAGCCTCCTTCGCCATGTCACATATGTGATGAAGACCATTGGACGAGTGATTGTCCGTATAGAGTTGAGATTAAGAAGTTCTTTAAAAACTCAAAAACCTCAGCGGTATTGATTGATCCATTTCCAAACCTAGAAACCAATCTGGTTGCTAGCAACAATGCTTCCCCATCCCAAGTGCTTATGTTGTCCATTTCGAAACAACAATATGATGCTTTGATATTGACAAGGAATAAAGATTACGGGAATCCATAGTTGTCGAACAACAAGGTTGCAGATCAACCTAGTAGTTCGATAACAACTTCAACCAAAGTTGTGCCACCCATCATTCCTGAGCTAACAATAAAGCCGCCAAAGGGAGTAGTACACAAATCGACATTTAATCCTCGTGCTCGAGTAGCACAAAATTATATATAGTAGAGGATCTGTCCCAATCGCCATTCGCTATGTCGACACTTGAAGTACTGCGAAATTGCCCCTCCCAAAAGCAGGCTTTATTATCAGCGATAGGTGGGATTGACCCAGCGGATTCCAATCTTGTGGCCTTTAACCATAAAGGATTTGAACCTCAGTTACCAGCTCAACTCGCTTTCCTCATCCAAGTGAAAGCCCTCAACAAAACTATTCATCGAACAATTATTGATGAGGGGGCATCTACCTGCATTATGGCAATGAGTTGCTGGAAAAATTTAGGATCACCACCCTTGTCAAGATCATCAACGACATTAAAATCATTCGATGGACGAGCATACACCCTGTACGAGATTTTAAGTAACTTGAAAGTTGAACTGGGGGGCAAGATAGTAGAAATTGACGTCAAAGTTATCGATGGAAACCTCGATTACAATATCCTACTAGGAAGGCCCTGGATTTATGCTATGGTTGTTGTTGTATCAACTTACTTTAGAAAGATTGCATTTCCTTTTCAAGGAGAAATTACAATTGTTGATCAACAAACTTTTCTCCCCAACAGTTCACAAGTTACAGGAAGCATTCTAATGATCCATGGAAGCTCTCATTCGCTTCAAAATGTCGGAGTAGGCCTACTGAAAGATCCTGCCTTGATGGGTACTTTTGTCCTCCCGCCTCCAAGTAATCTAGCGGAAGTGGCAATAGTAGGAACCTGCAATACGATACCTTCCATTCAAAATATTTCCAAACATTTTGTTAACATGGATCATCAACAGGTATTGCCTCCAAGCCCAAAAGAGATTTTGTAGCAACCAATTTTCTCAGCCTGGGCGGCAAACCTAAATCAATTCTCATCAAGTGTTTGGGTAGATAGGTCAAAGGAATATGGCACCTCTTCAAATCCTTGGTCACATGTACATTCTACGAACGAAGGAATTATTCAGTCGATGGTGATAGGAGAGGCACCATGGGAAGATTACCACCATCGTTCCCATCTTCCAGATTGCAACGAAGATTATTCCAAGGACCTTGATCATCCTTCAGTTTTTTATTTTCTATAAAATACTGTAAATACGGTGGATTCCGAGTGAAATCTATCCAATATTGAGGAAACTATCACCATAAATATCTCGACCAAACCTAATGTTGTAGAGAATATTCATGTCGGCAAATCTTGTTCTTCTTCAGAACTGGAAATATATTGTGCTCTCTTTCACGAATTTAGAGATGTCTTTGCATGGTCATACGAAGAAATGCTAGGCATTGACTCGAGCATAGTTGAACAAGAAATCATGATGTATCCAAATTTCAAACTGGTATGACAATGGTTTCGGCAGGGGCACCCGAAGAAAGCCACTGCCATCAAGGCAGAAGTTGAAAAATTTTTACATGCTGGTTTCATTTACCCGGTTCCTCTAACTGATTGGATATCAAATACTGTTCCTGTGATGAAAAAGCAAGGAATGATTAGAGTGTCTGTTGATTATAGGGATGTAAATCAAGCTTGTCCAAAGGACAACTACCCTACACCCTTTATCGACCAGATAATTGATGAATGCGATGGATGCAAAATCTTTTCAATTATGGATGGAATTTCTGGGTATAATCAAATAAATATCCGCCCACAGGACCAGTCGAAGACTGCATTTATATGTCCGCAGGGCACATTCGCGTACCGAAAATTACCTTTCGGTTTAAAGAACACAGGGGAAACCTTTCAAAGGGCTATGAATTATTCCTTCCATGACATCAAGAACATCGTTCAACCATATCTCGACGATCTACCGGCTCATTCGCGAAAGCGAACTGATCATCCGCAGCATTTGAGAGCTATATTTCTACGTTGCTGACACTACAAGATACGACTCAATCCACACAAGTGTGTGTTTTGTGTCGGTTCTGGTCATTTACTTGGCTTCATGGTTTCTAAGGACGAAATTCGACTCGACCCATGTAAGGTTTAGGCAATCATCGATATGCCTTCACCTTCAAATTTGCTTCAGATTCAGAAACTCTAAGGGAAAGCAAACTTTCTAAGGAGGTTCATTCCAAATTACGCAGAACTTGCTAAAGGTTATATGCGTCTTTTGAAAAAAGAAGTACCCTTCAACTGGGACCAGGTTGTGCAAGCTTCCTTTGATGCTCTAAAGGAATCCCTAATAAAAGCATCATTAATATACGCTCCTGATTATCAAAAATACTTTAACCTGTATCTAGCTGCAGCAGATACAACCATCGCAATGGTTTTAGTTCAAGAAGAAAATGGAATTGAACATCCTGTCTATTATTTAAGCCGAAACTTAAATGACACAAAAAGCAAATACTCCTATGTTGAAAAGTTGGCTCTTGCAACTGTTCAAGTAGTACAGAGATTTCAACACAATATCCTCTTTTGCAAAACTACCATTTTGTCAAATTACAACCCTATGACTTACATTATATCGTGTCAGTTACTTGGAGGCAAAAATTCGAAATGGATAGCTATTTTGCAAGAGTTTGATCTGGAATTCGTAAAATCCAAATCAAAGAAATCTCTAGTTTTCGCGGAGTTATTATGCGACTTCCCATCGTCGTCCAACGATTCAACATCCAAAGCAACAATCGTGGATGAATCTTTGTTTTTGATATTGTCAAGCGATCCGTGGTACGGAGATATAATCATCTATCTCCAAACCCAAACATACAAGCCTAATACTTCTCGCTTTGAACAACGACGTACTCGATACCAAGCAAAAGACTACATGATCTTCGGTGATATGCTTTACCGTCACAGTATTGATACAGTTCTATGAAGGTGCCTCACCCATGAGGAGGCTGAAAAAGTCCTGAATGATTGTCATTCAGGCGCGTGTGGGGGGCATCAATCTGGTTATGCTACGGCACAAAAGATTTTACGAGCAGGTTACTTTTGGCCAACAATGTTCAAAGATTGCATAACCACAGTCAGAAGTTGCCATGCTTGTCAAATCTTCGACCGCAAAACCAGAATACCACCCACACCTTTACATCTATTTGTTGCTATTGGGCCATTCGCCAAATGGGGCATATATTTCATGACATGTAACCCCACCTCGGCCGGGGAGCATGGGTATATCATAGTCACAGTTGACTATTTTACGAAATGGGCCGAGGCGATGCCTACATTAAACAACATCAGCCAAACAACTGCTCTTTTCTTTTTCAATCATGTAGTCTCTAGGTTCGGTGTTCCACAAGCTATAGTCATAGATCATGGATTGCATTTCCGCAATCACGTGATGGTTGAATTGGCTCCCAAATTAGGATTGTCCCATGACAATTCTACTCTGTATTATCCGCAAGCTAATGGACAAGTTGAGGCCATCAACAAAGTCCTGAAGCGCATGCTGCAAAGGATGATTGGAGTCCACAAACGGAGTTGGAACCTAATCCTATACTCAGCCTTGTGGGCATACAGAACCTCAGTAAGGAATGTGACCAGGTTTACACCCTTTCAGCTGGTGTATGGCCTTGAAGCTGTATTACCAATTCAGTGTGAGATTTCATCTCTCAAGCTCGCAGTCGACCTTCTCCCCAGAACTTTAGAGGAAGAGGCTCATTTCTTGGAACTAATCCAATTGGATGAAACCCATCGTGACGCCACCTTGGCTAATGAAGCTCATAAGAAATGAGTTAAGGCGCAATTTGACAAAAATGTCAAACCCCGTGTCTTCTCAGAAGGTGACCTAGTCTCGCTTTACAATAAGGAATCTGATAAATTGGGAGCAAGTAAGTTCCAATCTTTATGGATGGGTCCCTACATTGTTAAACGAGTGTTAGCAAAAGGAGCCTATGAGCTAGTATATTACGATGGGATCCCACTAGTGCAACCCCAAAATGGGTTGTACCTTAAGCGTTACTATGCTTGACTAAGTGTAGTAACCTCTTTATATGCTTTTGTTACATTTTTGTTTTCATCAAGAGTGATCGTTTTGGTTAGGTAATCCACTTTTTCATTTGTTGCAGATGTCGAACCTATTGGAATCATTTGTTGGATATGCCGATGGAGCTAGTCATAGTACGCGGAACCTATCTTCTGCAGCCTGGGCCATTTTTGATCCAAGCAGTGAGTTAGTGAGTTTCAGAGGGGTATGTATTGGCCGGTCAACAAACAACATCACTGAGTATAGCGCATTGATAGAACTTCTCTCTGATGCCATTGCACGTGGCATACGCCGACTTATTGTTAGGCTAGACTCACAACTTGTCATCCTACAACTTACTGGCATCTATTCTGTTCGGAATCCAACTATCTATCGTATGTTCCTAAGGGTCAGGATTTTGAAAAGGCAGTTTGATTCTATTCAATATCAACACATTTCTAGAAACTTAAACACATTAACTGATTCATTAGCAAATTATGTGTTAGATAGACATTTGCAGCATTTATAAAAGAAAGCATTTCAATCAACATTTGCATCAGGATCATATAACTTAACCAAAATAAAGCTCCGAAAATCAAAAATATATATAACTGTTTATAGTTTGTCAAAATGTTCTGTGTCCAAGACAAAATCGGTCACATGACCCAAAAACTCAAAAGTGCAAGAAAAACCCCCTAGACTAATGGTGCTGGTGATAACAAGTCACCGCCTATGCAATCATACGTAAGAGCCTAGTCCATCGACTCGGCATGCCAATAGTATGGCGTTGTAATCTCAGAGGTAACTCGTCGGTCCTCACATCCTGAATACCAAGGGTGAGACCCTCGATCTGATCCTACAATACTGCAAGGGTCTCGGCTACGTCTAGATCGCGAAGGACAGCCCTCCCTACAACCTCTCCTGCTGAAACGACAACGGCTACCCTCGGGCGCACTGTTGGTTGCACTGGTCCAATATCTGCACAAACATATGGGTTTGATTAGTCTTGATAACATTTAAAAGACACAAGAACATTATAAAAATGATAAACAAAGATATGGTCAGATCTTTTACCTATAGCACCCCACTGCTCGCCAGCCGGCAGCACCAAATCTGGGTCACCCCGGAAATCCATCCCAGCATATGGATACTCAGCAAAGACCATCTCCTGACGGTCAAACTACTCAAAGAAGGAATTAGAGAATGAAATCTGCGACTGACCAGCATGTCTATCCATAAGATCAACCCATCTCTGCATCCGTGGTTCCGTTGGTACTGGCAGTCCGAGTGAAATGTACTGTGGCTGCATCAGTGGGATCCTCTCCAAGGCGAAAGCGGTCAGAATAGAGCCATAACCAAAGTTCTTGGATCTTCCGTTCTTCACCTTGGTAAGTTGTTCTTTTATAATCGGAAGTACTGCATCATTCCAGTTGAATACCTATGGTTCAAGGCATTCCAAAGCATACTGCATATAGGCCCTGTTGGCCAAATGAAGAGCCGCGCTACTAGCCAATCTAGAAAAGGTGAATAAAGTAGTCCTCAAGGACTGGTTAGTGACATCTCGGATACTGATTTTTCCATCCCTGCTCGGCTAAGATCCATCTCTACAGAACCAACGAATATAATCCCTCACGGATTCACCCCCATGGGTGGATCTTGATAGTGAGAGAGGGGCACCACGTCTCAATAAACCGGTCAAGAAGTAGATATCCTCAACTGTCAAAGGGATGGATTTACCTCGAATCTGGAACACTTGATTGATAGGATCCCATGCATCAATGCAACAAATTGATTTGTTGCATCATACTGGATATGCGAAAGAATTTTAGCAAGCCACAGTTCCGCAATGCAGTCACCGTACCTGGATCATGTAAAGCAACCATGTCCTCTTCTTCATGCTCACGTTCACGCCATGTAATGACCATCTTGATCCAATGAATCTCTGAAAAACAAACAAGAGAAGAATTAGGATCCTGATTCAGGCAAAAACAAGCAAAATTTCCATGAAAAAACAGTGCATAAACTTTCCTTTTTGCACCCATCACACCCCAGCTGTGTACTAGGTGGGATGCATCCTGACTGGCCAATGGCCAGCTCAGTATGCATCGCACCTTTCGATGAACGAATTGTTTAAACCCTAGAGGCCTAGAAGAATAGGAAAACATTCTCAGAATCAGAAAAGGAAAGAATGCAATTGAAGAGCTCAGGGTTAGCTCCTACCTGGTCCAGACGGTGCCGAAAATAGTCCACAAAATCTCTTGGAATTAGCGAGTGAAAATCAAGAGGGAAAACACCTCCAGAGCTCCAAAAATCCCAAATTTGAATGAAATGGTAAAAATGAGAGGTAAAAACTACTTTTATGTTACTATTCACATAGTTCAAGTAAAATATTGTTGTTTAACTCATTTTTTAAGCATGTATTTACATTTCTAATCAATTTGATGGAGTAATTGAATAGGCAGTACAACCATCATAAGAACATAGTGTTAATGGTTAAATCAACATCTCTGACTATTATCACGAGCAGTTTTACGCAAAGTTCAACCTCGTTAAAAAATAAACCTAGCCATGAGCAGTTTTACGCGAAGTTCAAGCTCGTTAAAAAATAAACCTAGCAATGAGCAAATGTTTCCCCAGAGTTCAAGCTCATTAAAAAATGAACCCACCTTCGGTAAATAACCATTGCAATCGCTTAATTATCAGCTTTTAAACCTTGGTCGTGTTCTTACCATCACCTCCACTCTTTTTTAGCCGATCATACGCCTCGATTTGATTGTTTACCCTTTTGAGGAATAACTGCGACGAGTGATTCTATTAGCCACCTTCTTTACACTGCCGTGATTGAAAATTTCCAAACCTTATCTGGAACCAGCTGCTATCCAAAAAACATCACTTCTTCCTCAAAAAACGAGTCTCCTTTAAGCTCTTTTCATCTGACTCGTAAAATATGAAAATATTGCCGAGCAATTGGCCTCTCCAGCTCATTAAAGCAATCGGAAGTGCCCTCCCTCTTTTAGATTTTAATCTTTTTGGACCTGAGGGATCATTACACAAAAAGATCGAGTGCTTGTCTTGTTCAGCTCGTTAAAACTATCGAAAATTCATCCCTTTCGTATTATTTTATACTTTTTCAGACTTAAGGGATTACATTACGAAAAATGACTACTAGAGTTGCCTTTCCGTCTCTTTTTAGACTCTCTAAAATTGAAAAGGACTGAGTTATCTTTGTCATTAAACTCGTTAAAACAATAGAGACAAACTTTTCCATGCAAACAAGAGCGAGTTTCACTGTCGCTAGGCTCGTTAAAACATAGCGACAGGTTTGCCTAAAGGGCAAATTATAGAACAAGCACATGTTATCCTCCTCAAGCTTGACAAAAATAAAGAGGTATTGGTCAGCAATGACTGGGGAAAAAGGGAAGAAAACTTGAATAACTTCATTGGTAGCAGGTCGCTCTTGAACATGACACTTTCACTCCATCACCATGATTGAGTCGGGTTGGGTTATTTCGTTCATCGATCATATCACCATTGGTTTACCACACCATCCATTTTGAGGTTAACGCCACCAATCCATTTCAGTGTCGCTAATATGTTCAAGAGAAGTCGCTAAGAGAATTCACCAACCCAGCTAACGCCTCATCTACTGCAATACCTTCACTCTCCATTTTTCATGACCGCCACCCTGAACCTTATATCATCAGATCGTTTTCACCTCCACAACATCATTTGCTCTGTTCCGTGTCGTAGATGTGGGATTCATTAAGGCCCTCCTACGACGGGTCACTTCTTGTCGACATTAGCTCATTATCCAAGAAGTTGACTTAGGAACAACCCTTTGAGTACTTTGAAGCTTGCATGCCTCAATGGTAAGTTTCTCTCTTCCGGCGACAGGTTTACATCAATGGCCTTCGACTGAAAGATTTTGCGTGGTGTTTGACATCAACACATGTATTCACACCATGTGAATTGTACTGCAGTACCTTGAGGGTCATCATCATTATCGGTGATTCCTCTTGCGCCTGTTAACATCTTACATCATTGGCTGGTAATCAGGCGATGTCTTTCCATGTTCGACACCAGAACATCTTTTTCACATGGATTGACTTGTACTTCGGGCGAATATTGAATGAGTTTGAAGACCCCGAATCTAGTTTCATCCATCTAGGCTGCGATATATTCAGGAAAATAAAGACATCAAATATACATCATTGCTGCACAGATAATCATCCAAACTAAGGGATGATGGCTCTACCAGAATCATCAGTCTGCCACACAGACGATTGTCTGTCTTATGTACATGAAAATGAATTTATAAAGCTGAGCATGGGAATGCCCACCTCAGCTAGATCATGAAAATATTATGAAGATAATGTATTGTATTGTATCTTATTATAGGTCACCTTCCAGTTCGAAAAACCTCGGATCCTCATTATAAAGCATTTCACCCGACATCATAAGACTTACGACCTCATGCTTTAGGGGGCAACTATTATAGACATATTTGGGCACTGCAACCCCAATCACATATGTCCATAAACCAAGGGCTTCTAAACCCCTAAAAGTGTCATTTCATACCCTAAAGGAACAAGGTCAGCTGATTACATCATTTCCCAGAAGTTCTCCCTGAAAAACTGCTCAGAACTGGTCAAAATTAGACCATACAGACTGCTCCATGCATAGGGTGCGATGCATATCACCTATTACACACAGGGGGTGCGATGCATACTGAAAAGCCCTTCTGTAGGGTGCGATGAGCAAGAGCAGACAAATGGTAGAAGCAGTTTGCTAGGTGGAAACTCAAAGAATCTTCTAGAAACTTCTCATTTGACACTTGCCTCTCTGAATTCGCCCAGGGATGAGTAAGAGATCATGAAATCTCCAAGTGGAACCAAGAACTATCAGTGAAATGACACTAATCTAAATCCCAGAAGCTGACTCACTCACCTGCAAACATCTATATATGGATCCCTCATCCTAGAGATCCAAAGGCTGGAATTTTTTAATTTGTAAGGAAGTGTTGTTGGTTTCTCTTTGAAGACATTGTATTGTTGGGTGATCTTGCTTTGTATGAGGTGAAGAGGGCTTTCATGCTAGGAGGATGATGCTGGATCAGACAGCTTGGTTGTAATCCTCTCTTCTACTACTTCTATCAATAAATCTATTTGAGTTTTCCTCCATATGCTTGTATATATCTGAATCTTGTATTTGTATATGCATTTATATGGTTAATGTACATATGATCCTAGATTGTTTATGGTTATAGATCTCTATGCTTTGATGGTATTTTGCTGCTTTGACTCTACAGGTGTTCTTTGAAGCGGGACAAGTGAGAAAGGAGTGGCAAAAGCTCTATCAAGGGAGAGAGGAAACAAGCAAGGAGACTAGCAAAAAACTGAGGTTGGTACTCTCTACTTCTCTCTCATCTATCTCTCATAAAGGAAAACACAAGTAACTTTAGTTTGTTTGTTTCTAAGATAGCTACCCGTCTTAGTGGGACTAGCAGCTCTAAATGGACACTAGTTTTCCCGATAACACTAATTGCTAAGGAATATTGATTCACCCCCTCTCAGTATTTCCAACAAGCTAGCGCTTCAGGATCTGGGGAGACCTAACTCATTATTGTAGTAGTTCCAACAACAGTGCAGAGATAGCAATAGTTGTAGTAGCAACAATAGTATGAGTAGATCAAAGTTCAAAGATGCACAAAGTTGGGCAGGGTCCATCGAGGTAAACATCGGATGGTGTTTTCTCTTGGATCATTACCCTTGCTACAGGGACCCACGGTATTTAGTAGTAGGAGGATCAATGTCAGTCTATGCAATCAATTCCAAAGTGATAGATGCAAGCTAGTTGCATCCAGATGTTGAGGCCCGTAGAGTAGTGTTGATAGCAGTGCAGGAGGCATAGTGCAGAATCAACAACAACACAGATTCCCCAGAGATAGGGTAGAAGCTAGTAGCAGTCAGAGACACAGGAGATAGTTGCAACACAAAGACACATTTGATTCAATATTATTGATGTTTATCAGTTGCAGTAGTTATAGTAGCAACAAAAAAAAATGAGAGGGATAATAGTTGCATTGCACTACAGATGCAAAGTTGGAAACAATACATGTTGTACAATGCAGTGTCAATAGCAACATAGATGCAACATTGTTCAACCACAGTCATTGGCAGATGAATCAAAGTTAGCACAGTGGTTCGTGGACAATGGCAGGAAGTTACATTTGTCAAGCATCAGTAGCGTGGGAAGATGTTATGGAGATAGAGTTGGAGAACACCTTCCTCGCTAAGAGGAAGTGTTAGTTTTTGTAGCATTGGGTGGTGTTCTAGTCTCAAAACTCTGCAGAGAGGCTAAAGCACATGAGCTCTCAAAAACCCATAAAACATTTCTGGAAATTACACCTAGATATAACTCAATTAAATTAATTGATTGATAAATAAAAAATACCTAAGTCTAACTTAGGGAAATCGATTAATTAATAGTGATTAATTAAGAAGCGTGAGAATTATCTAGAAACTCACATGGATCAACTTGGAGATTATCTCAGCCATTGATTAAGTTTTAATCTTGGCCATTGGAGTCCCAACTGGAGATTATAAGAAGAGGTTGATGGGTAGATGGAGAAACACACATAACAGTGAGAAAGAGCCAACAATGTGAGTTCCTCGGGCAGATTAAGCTAGCCAGCAACAAAGTTCAAGCCAGAGAGAGGACACAAGGATAGAGAGGGGAGAGACAGTGATATGGAGGAAGATTTTCTAGTTCTGGAGAGGAAAGATAGGAGGCCGAATTATTTTCTCTAGGAGGCGGCATAGACCCTGTGTAGTGCCTCAAGAAGCAGTTCGATGTAGCTGGAGAGGAGATTGTTTCAATTTCTAGAGGCCAAGAGGATTTTCCAGTAGAAAGGAGAGATGCTTCCCCAATCAACAGTAGGTAGGAAGACTGGAGTAGCAACTATTCTAGGTTAAGTGTGTGATAGGCTTCACTAAGGTGACATAGAGCCTGTGCAGAGGGTTTGGATGACTTGATTTCTAATTGTCATTTTGAGTTGGGATTACTTCGAGATGAGGGTAAATTCCCTTAGGTGATTTTGTTAGTATCTCTCTCAGCTTGGATACCCAGTTGGGCATCCAAATTTATTGTACTCAGAATTCACTGTTGCACAATAATAATAATCTCAGCCACTACACTGATTTTCCCACATTGAGTTTTTCCCAGGACATCTGTCCAAAAATAAGCGTGCTAATTTTTATGTGTGTGTGCCAACATTTCTTAGTTCCTATCTTTTCTTCCACAATATTTTATTTGGTGAATAAATTGTAGTGTGAATATTTTTTTATTTTGTTGTTAATAAAATAAACTACATAATTAATTTATTATTTAGAAGAAATATTTCTAGTTGTTGCATTTCAAGGAATTTTCACATGGTGTCGTAGCATAATTGATGAACATGAAGCTCAGAGTAGGAAGAAGAAAATTTCATTGTTTAGAGGGAACAGTAGACCGAAATTTTCAGAGTTTGTGCAATGCCTAGCCAGGTAGTGTGAATTGTTGGACAAGGTTTGATTTTCTGGTCGCAGTAGGTAGAAAATTCGATTTGTGGGAAGCTATTATAACAATTAGAGGGAGAAAAAACTCAATATATTTTCATAGAGCATATTTGTTGTCTGGCCGCAGAAGGGTTTTGCAACAGTTTGCAGAAGCAAAATCAACGTCGGGTGGAAGAAAAATTGCACACATAAAGGGAGTTTCTCTCAGAGGGTTTCTAGTTTCAGAAATCCAAAATTTCCAGTTGCAAAAGACCTTGTGAGTTTTCCCAACTATCGATTTCAAGCTATCGAGATTGTAGTTCGTGTGCCAGTTTCAGGAAAAGCACATCCAAAGAAGGATGAGTGAGTAGTCTTAGAAATAATTTGAAGGTAAAGTAAGGCAAACAAAAATAGTTTTGCGCACTACAGGAGGGTGTGTGGGTAGCAGAACAGGTAGCCAAGAATGAAAGGATGGATACTCTTGTTTATTTTCTAGTTTTTGAGTTTCACCAACTTTGCAACTTTGCAGAGATGGTCATACAATATTTCCAGTAGAAGTCGTGTGAGTTGGCCAAAGTGCAGATCTAGGCAACAAATCGAATTCTAGTTGCTGAAGACAGGTGCCAGAGGAAGTATGAGTTATCTAGTGCAAGTTGAAAAGCAGAGAAGGGTCCCAACCAGAGACTAGACTTGAAAGGAGATAATGGGGCACCAGATCCAAGAGGAGGAGTATGAAACTCTAGTGTGTTGGATGGGTAGGATCTAGTGCAAAGAAGTAAGGAGATTAGTTAGATCAGTTCCAGTTGTTGCAACAGGATCATCACCTTTGCTACAAGAGCCAATAATATCATGGTAGCAGGTTCATTGTTAGCTGGTGCAGTCAGTTATTCAGATGACAACTACATAACTTGTTGTAATCAGTACTCAAGAGACATTTGCAGTGATATGGAAAGTTCCAATTTCCCAATTACAGTATGCAGGTGTAGTTCCATCCAGAAGATTCCCATTGGAGAACTTTGCAGTCCAGTTTCCAGTGCAGGAAGATAGTGTGAGTTTCCAGGAGGGAGCAGAGAGATTTCCCATAGGGAGATCAAGAAACAATTACAGTAGCAGTGTAGAGATAACAATATTTGTAGTAGCAACAATAATATAAGTAGACCATAGTTCAAAGTTGGGCAGGGTCCATCAAGGTAAACATCAGATGGTGTTTTCTCTTAGATCATTACCCTTGCTACAGGGGCCCACAATATTCAATTGAAAGAGGATCAGTGTTATTCAATGCATTCAGTTCCAGAGTGACAATTGCATACTAGTTGTAGTCAGATGTTGAGGAGTGCAGAGCATTGTTGATAGCAGTGCAGGAGGCACTATGCATAATCAACATCAACATAGATTCCCTAGAGATAGAGCATAAGCTAGTAGCAGTGAGAGACTTAGGAGACACTTGCAACATAGAGACATAGTTGATTCAGCGTTTTGGATGCTTCTCAGTTGTAGTAGTTGCAGTAGCAACAACAACAATTGAGAGGGATGTTAGTTGGGTTGCAGTTTAGATGCAGAGTTGGCAATGGTAAAGGTTGTATAGTGAAATGTCAACAACATCACAGATGTAGCATGGTTCCACTACAGTTGGTGGAAGATGAATCATAGTTAGTGCATTGGTCGGTGGATAGTGGAAGATGGCTAAAGTTGTCAAACATCAGCAGTGTAGGAAGATGTTATGGAGACATAGTTGGAGAACACCTTCCTCACTAAGAGGGAGTGTTAATTTTTGTAGCATCAGATGGTGTTATAGTATCGAAACTTTGTGGAGAGGATAAAACATATAAGTTCTCTAAAACACAAAAAAAGTTTCTTGAAATTCCACTTAGAGATGATGCAATTAAATTAATTGATTGATAATTAGAAAATACCCAAGTCTAACTTAGGGAAATCGATTAATTAATATTAATTAATTGAGAAAGGTGAGAATTCTCTAGAAACTTACATGAATCGACTTGGAGATGATCTTAGCCATCAATTAAGATTTAATCTTGGTCATTGGAGTCCCAACTAGAGATTATAAGAAGAGTTCAATGGGTAGATGGAGAAACACACATCATAGAGTGATATCCAACAATGTGAGTTCCTTTACAGATCGAGCTAGCCAATAATAGAGCTTGAGTGAGAGAGAGGATGTAGGGCTAGAGAGGGGCAAAGACAATGATTTGGACGAATATTTTCCATTTCCGAGGAGGCAAGAGAGGAGGCCAAATTATTTTCTCCAGGAGGTAGCATAGGGCCTGCATAGTGTCTCAAGAAGGCAATTCAATTTAGCTAGAGAGGAGGTTGTTTCAGTTTCCAAAGGTCAGGAGGATTTTCTAGTAAGCAAGAGAGACAGTTCTCTAGTCAACAACAAGCAAGACGACTTGAGTAGTATCTATTTCGAGCTGAGTGTGCTCAAGTGCTTGGTATTTAGCTCAAAAATAAAAGTTCTCATAATCGCTCAAAACCTGAATGAACGCGTCCATCTCGGTGAAATGATTCCAACGCAACTCATTTCACTCAAAACCGAGTTCGTATGAGGAAGATATCACGTTTTGTCCGCTTTTCCAAACAGTGGAATTTTGCAAAAGAAAAGTACAGTCAATAGTCTGTACTACTAACCTGGTAGGTGACTGGGCAGGTCAACGGGATGGTCAATGTCCAATTTTGTTTCGCCAAGTGTCATGTTTTTATTAGTCTACAAGAGTGGTGACGTGGCTCGACTTTATTGGTTCAGGAATGGACCAATGAGGAGGGGACAAGTGGCAAGCCCAGAGGACGCCACGTGTCCTTCCCCATAGGATCGGTGTCAATGGCATGCTTTACCAAAAATTTTGGGCAGGTCGGCGGAGTCAAACCCGCGACCTCACTGGAATAAACTCCACATTCCATTGTTGCACCCACGCTTTGTGACTTAACATACAACGGTTACAACGCATATTTAAATTGTATTATGTTTTTGATTAGGAGTTAGGAGGGAGCCAGCCCCCTCCCATGTGAACACACCATAACATCTAATGGCTACGGTTAACAATTAACAGAAACCGCCAGCATAAACCGCGACATTTACTGCCCATGTAACCTCTTCCACCAAGACCGCCAGGATTAACAGTTAGCAAAACCGCGGTATTTGTGTTAATCCAGGTTTAATGCTAATTAAACATGCTTAACATTTAATTAAACTGGAGTTTAGTTCAGTGGAATGTTTAGCGGTCCCCCCGAAATCGGCGGTAACTCCAAAATTAGCCGGACTAACTGGAGTTACTCCAGTTTTAGTGGAGGTATACTAGGAGAAACAGTTTTTGTCATAACTTTTGCAAAACTCGACCAAATTGGGGTTAGGAAAAGGTGTTCCTAGATGATTTGGAGGTTCTGAGCACATTGAATTAGGTTTCAGGAGCATTAGATCATTTTAAACATAATTTTTTCCATTATTAAGATAATACAGAGGCCCAAGCCATGGAAGATGGGCCAAGGAGATGTAGCCCAGCAGGGGTGAACTCCTTCATCAAAACATTGTGTCAAGTGTTCATTTTGATGGTTTGTTGTACATTTGATTGCTTTTGTTCATCACTTTACTTTTATGCTATTTTTCTCATGAACTTAACATAAAACTTGACAAATTTACATGTTTTCATTCACAAACACCATAAGGAAACCTATGCACATGAAGCAATTGAAAAGCACTTGTTTTTAATTCTGAAGTTGAAATTAGCACAGCAAAACTAACATTCAACAACAGATCAAGTTGTTATCAGAGCAAAGGTTATTTTCTTGATTTCTTTAGTTTTGTACAAGTAGGTTTTTAGTGGTTGCAAATTTGTGATGCTTACAAGGTTAAAGTTGCAGAGAGGAGAAGGGAAACTATTGGTTGCAACCCTTGAGGTAATGCCCAGAAGAAGGATAGCCACAAGGCCACAATCTGCACCCAAAGTTCCAATCCCAGTTGCACTTGAAGCACCTCAAGTTTTACCTTCAATTAAGATTGAGGAGGTACAAGCAATACCAGAAGTTCAGCTTGAATCCAAATCCATCATGTCTGGAGCAAGAGAGATGGAAGTTCTTTCAGAAGAGGAAGCATTCAAGAAATATTTTTATGACTTAACTGACATGGTTAGAGTCCTCTATGAAGAGAGGAATACTGGAATGGTTGGAGAGAGTTCTAATCCTCCACATGGAGAGGGAAGCTCAAGAGATAAAAAATATGAAAATAAGGATTCAAAGGGTAATGGAGGAAAGAATCATCCATCTCCACCATCTTCATCTTTCTCATCATCTTCGTCATTCTCAACATCTCAAACAACATCATCTTCCATTTCCACCACAAAAACTGTTCATACTCATTCAAAAACCCCAAAGGAAAAAACTCCCTTACTCAAATTGGAAATTAAGTTTGAACTTCCCATGTACAATGGTGAGGTGAATGCAGAAAGGTTAGACAATTGGATTCAACAATTGGAGGTTTATTTCAAAATTTAAAACCTTCAAGAATATGACATAAAGATCTAGTTGGCTTCATTGAGGCTAGAAGGAGCAGCATTAGTCTGGTGGGAAGTAAAGACTCGAGAGGAAATGCAAATTCATGGTAAGATATCCATTTCTTGGGTTGAATTTTTTTTTCTGCAATTAAAAGATAGTTTTATCCTTTAGCCTATATGAAAAAAGACATTATGAGTTGTCAAAATTTTAGGCAACTCAAGGGCCAAACAGTTCAAGACTATACCGAAGAGTTTAGGAAGAGGGCTTTGTTGTTAGGAGTAAACTTGAATTTCCAAGATACTTTGTTGAAATATATTGAGGGTTTACATTCCTACTTAAAACATACTATCCTTATGTTCAATCCAAGTAATTTGGATGAGGTATGTGTGCAAGCCACACACCTTGAAGCAAGGGGAAAGAATATTCAGGAAGAGGGTAGTAAGAAAAAGCCATTCAAAGGTAAGGAGAAAGAGAAGGGAGGAAAATGGAAGGGAAATAAGAATGCAAGTGTGAAGAAATAAGGGGAGAAAACTATATTCCAACATTGTTCCAAAGTTCGGCATGATGAAACCCATTGTTGGAAATTACATCCTGAACTAAGGCCTAAGAAACCAAACAGTAAGGGAAAAAAAAGACGACTACTACCACACAACATGATATTGGATCAGATTTTAGTGATGAGACCAAGATTTCAGCCATGGTCACAAAAGGAAAAGAATTTTTTGCAAGTACTAGTTCCTCGCATAATCACAACAACACTCCAAATGAAGAATCAAGAATAGAGTTGTTCCATGTAAGGGTAATTTCAAATCATACAAAGATTGATGCATTATTTGATAGTGGGTCACAATCAAACTTAATTTCAGAAGACTTGGTCAAAAAGCTTAAACTTGAAATTGTACCTCATCATAAGCCATATCCATTGGGTTGGATAGTCAATAATGCAAATTTACAGGTTACAAGGAAATGCTTATTCAAGTTTTCCATTACTGAAAATTTCATTGATGAAATTGAGTTAGATGTAGTTCCACTTGACATCTCGGGAATCATTTTGGGAAGTCCTTATTTGTATGATAGGAAAGCAGTATTTTATCGCCATGGGAACAAATACCTATTTCTCAAGGATGGAGTAGATTATCTTGTGAGAGACCATCGCAAAAAGTTAAACATTTCTTTGTTTAATGCAAGGAAGATGAAGGGATTGGTAAATGCAAGTAAAAATTTTGTGCTTCTCATGATCAAGAAAAAGAATGATATTGATCATGAATATTTTGAAGGTTGTGATGACAAATTAAAATTTGATTTGTTTGATGTGGTAAGCAAGCATGGCGAGATGTTTCAGGAACCAAAGGGGTTACCTCCCAAGAAGGGAATTCAGCATGAGATACCGCTGTAGTAGGATGTTCCACTTCCAAACATTGGCATGTATCTCATGTCGATTATGGAGAGCATGGAAATCAAGAAGCAAATTCAAGAATTTCTGAACAAAGGTATCATGCACCC
Organism: Pinus tabuliformis; assembly: GCA_031772625.1. Classification (NCBI taxonomy): domain Eukaryota; kingdom Viridiplantae; phylum Streptophyta; class Pinopsida; order Pinales; family Pinaceae; genus Pinus; species Pinus tabuliformis. Next base: position 563,475,325 of record CM062805.1, on the reverse strand, counting down.
ATCAACTTCGCCATGTGGTTCACCCATTGTCTTGGTGCCAAAGAAGGACAGGACTTGGTGCATGTGTGTGGATTTCTGTGCACTAAACAAAATCACAGTAAAGAATCATTATCCACTCCCAAGAATTGATGATTTTCTTGAAAAATTGAGGTATGCAAAGTATTTCACGAAGTTAGACTTACGGAGTGGTTATCATCAAGTTAGAATAGCTTAAGAGGACATTTGGAAAACTGCATTTAAAACTAAACAAGGATTCTTTGAGTGGATTTTTATGCCTCTCGGTCTTACAAATGCTCCAGCTAATTTCATGAGTGTTATGAGTGATGTGTTGAGACCATTTCTAGATGAATTTGTCATTCTTTACTTAGATGATATTCTCATATTCAGCAAATCTAGAGATGAACATGTCATGCATGTGAATAAAGTACTTGATGTCTTGAGAAAAGAACAGTTGTTTTTAAAGATGTCGAAGTGTGAATTTGGAAAGACTTCTTTAGTGTATTTGGGACACATTGTTGGAGGAGCTAAGTTGAAGATAGACCCCTCTAAGGTTGAGGTCATTCTGAATTGCCCAAGCCCAATACAGTTACAGAGGTAAGAAGCTTTCTTGGGGTAGCACAATATTGGAGGAAATTTATTGCTAATTTTTCTTCCATTGCAGCACCATTACATGCATTGACTAGTGTCAAGAAATTCTTCCATTGGGGAGATGTTCAGCAAGAAGCATTTGATGATTTAAATCAAAAGATCAGTTTAACACCGGTATTGGCTCTTCCGAATCTTAGAAAGCCATTTGAGATTCAAATAGATGCTAGTGATTACGCCATTGGAGCAGTTCTTATGCAGCATGGTAAACCCATTTCATTTCATTCTGAAATTTTTAATGGAGTTGTGACTAACGATCCCACTTATGACAAATAACTTTACGCATTGGTACAAAGTGTCAAAAAATGGAAACACTACTTGATGGGGAAGGAGATCATTATCCATACCGACCATCAACCATTGTAGTACTTACAGTCACAGTCAAAGTTGCAGCAATCACGACACTTCAAATGGATAGGTTTTCTACAACAATTTCATTTGGTTATCAAATACAAAAATGGAATCTACAATAAGGTAGTTGATATGCTTTCTAGGCCTATTGCAAATTCATCTATTTTACTCAAGCACAATTTTGTTTTACATGAAAGTTACATTGAGAAATATGCATATGATAATGACTTTCAATATGTGTATGCAAGCTTGAGGCAAGGAAACCAAATTGAAGAGTTAGATTACCATGTACATAATAGTTTGTTGTATTAATTGGGCAAGTTATTTATTCCACGGGGATAAATAAACAATATCATAAGGGAGGCACACACTTCATTGATTGTTGGACACTTTGATGTAGGCAAGACAGTAGTGAATCTCCAAAGGTATTGTTATTGGCCACACATATTTGATAATGTATCTCATTTCATTAGAGGGTGTTCTTTGTGTGCAACAAGTAAGCCTAGCAATAGGAAACTAGGATTGTACACTCCACTTTCGGTACCTTCACGTCCATGGGAAAGTATCTCAATGGATTTTGTAGGTCTTCCATTGTCAAAGAAAGGTCATGATTACTTGTATGTAGTTGTAGATAGGTTTAGCAAAATGTGTATACTAACACCATGTAAAAAGAAAATTACAGCTGAACAAATAGCTCATCTTTTCATTCAAAATATTTGGGTTCATTTTTTTCTTCCTACTTCCATTGTAAGTGATCAAGATTCTCGATTTATTGGGAAATTTTGGTCAAATTTGTGGGACATGATGGACACTAAGTTGAAGAAGAGTACATCCTTTCATCCACAAAAATATGGACAAACTGAGGTGGTCAACAGGATAGTCATTCATCTTATTAGAGGATATTGTAGCAAACATCCCAAGTTGTGGGATGAACAGTTGCATTACATACGACATGCATACAACAAGGCAAAGCATTCTTCCACAAATACATCGCCATTTGAGGCATGTTTTGGGTACTTGCCAAGATCACCATTGGACTTCATCTTTGAGAAAGATGTCACCATCGATGGTCATAGCGACATCGATAAGGCAAGGAAGTTCATTGAGCAAATTCAGTTGATACATCACACAGTGCAAGAACAACTTGAAAGAAGTCAAAGAAACTACAAGGCAAGGCATGCCAAACATTGTGTCGATCATAAATTTCAAGTTGGCGATGAAGTTTGGTTATATTAGCAAAGAGAGACTTCAAGGGGAAGGTAAAAATCTTAAGCCAATCTGTTATGGTCCTTTTAAAATTCTGGAAAAGATTGGTAACATTGCATTTAAGCTAGATTTGCCTCCTTATATGAAAATATACTTTGTTGTTAATGTTGAGAATTTAAGATTGTTTGAGCCGCCTTTGATTGATGATCAAGGAGACAATGTTCAGCTTCCATCAATAGATGATTTCTCGCCAGAATATCTTGATGAACTTCAAAAAGATCTCATACTTAACAGAAGAACCAGAACTTCAAAGAGAGGGAATGTCAAATACCTTAGAGTGGGACTCAAGGGAAAAAATCTTTCTAAGGCCAAATGGTTGCAGATCGATAAGTTGAGGGAGTTGTACCCTCACCTTCTGAACAATTGATAGTATCTTTTGGGATCGAAAAGGCTTCCAGCGGGGAGGAATGATCAAGTGCTCAGTATTTAGCTCAAAAAAAAAATTATCATAATCGCTTGAAACCTAAACGACCGTGTCTGTCTCAGCGAAATGATCCCAATGCAACTTGTTTCACTCAAAACCGAGTTCGTATGAGGAAGATATCGCATTTTATCTGCTTTGCCATATAGTGGAATTTTGCAAAAAAAAGTACAGCCACTTCACAGTTAGCAGTTTGTACTGCTGACATGGCAGGTGACTGGGGAGGTCAACGGGATGGTCAACGTCCAATTGTGTTTCGCCAAGTTTCATGTTTTTATTGGTCTACAGGAGTGGTGACGTGGCTCAATTTTATTGGTTCAGTGATTCACCAATGAGGAGGGGACAAGTGGCATGCCCAGAGGTTGCCACGTGTCCCTCCCCAAAGGATCGTTGTCAATGGCATGCTTTACCAAAATTTTTGGGTAGGTCGGTGGAGTCAAACCTACGACCTCGCCCGAATAAACTCCACGTTCCACCATTGCACCCGCGCTTTGTGACTTAACATACAACGGTTACAACGCATATTTAAATTGTATTATGTTTGCAGTTGGGGGTTAGGAGGGAGCCAGCCCCGCGAGCCAGCCCCCTCCCATGTGAACACACCATAACATCTAACGAATATGGTTAATAGAAACTTCCAGCGTAAACACGACATTTACTGCTCATGTAACCTCTTCCACCAAGACCGTCAGGGTTAACGGTTAGCAGAACCGTGGTATTTGTGTTAATCCAGGTTTAACGATAATTAAACATGCTTAACATTTAATTAAACTGGAGTTTAGTTCGGCGGCATGTTTAGCAGTCCCTCCAAAATCGGCAGTAACTCCAAAATTAGCGGGACTAACTGGAGTTCCTCTAGTTTTAGTGGAGGTTTCCTAGGAGAAACAGTTTTTCCCAAACTTTTGCAAAATTTGATCAAATTGGGATAAGGAAAAGGTGTTACTAGATGATTTGGAGGTTTTGAGCACATTGAAGCAGGTTTCAAGAGCAGTAGAGCATTGTAAACAACACTTTTTCCATTATTGAGCTAATACAGAGGCCCAAGCCATGGAAGCTGGACCAAGGAGATGTAGCCCAGGAGGGGTGAACTCCTTCATCAAAACACTGTGTTAAGTGTCCATTTTGATGGTTTGATGTACATTTGATTGTTGTTGTTCAACACTTTACTTTTATGCTATTTTGCTCATGAACTTAACATAAAACATGACAAATTTACATGTTGATAAATGTCTTTCAGATTAATCACATCATTAGGATTTGGTCGACATTTCGAACCAACTAATGTGGTTCATCCTCAGGACAAGGTGAAAAAATCATACAATCTTCATGTATAAATAGCGAGGATGCATCATGGTCCAAGGTCAGTTGAAGAAAACTAGCCGTTGGAAATTAGTTAGACAAGTAAAAAAATTATTTATTTATATTTTTTATTAGATTTAATGTACTTTAAAAAAATATTAGATAATCTAAATGGTTGAAAAATAGATGTTAAGGGAATCTTGAGGTCTAAAATGGGCCTCCTAAGAAAAATGTATAGCCAAAATAAACTTTATAAGAACCAATAGGATTCAAGATGATGATGTCAACCATGGGGGATGATTCACCATTTTTGGAGTAAAAAAGTAAAAATATTAAAAAATAATAAAACTACTTTTTCAACTTGTATTTTAAACTTATCTCCCTAAGATTTTACTCAAATTTCGAGCAGGAGTACTCGTTGGATGCAAAATTTAGTTTCTCGTCCAAGGAGTACCCATGTTGTATACTTTCGATGGATCTTGCTACACGAAAAATATGAAATACATGAAAAAAACGTGATTGCTTTCATGTTTTTCATGCATTTCTCACTTTTCGTCTAGTAGGGTCCATTGAAAGTATGAAACATGGGTACTCCTTGGATGAGGAATCAAATTATCCATCCAATGAGTGTTTCTGCTCGAAATTTGAGTAAACCCACAAGGGGATAATTTGAAAATACGAGTTGAAAAAATAGTTTTTTCTTTTTTCCCTCTAAAATTTGATGATGTAATCTAATCTTATTTTATTATTTCCATTATTATTTTATAATATCCTTAGGAGGCCCATTCTATACCTCAAAATTCCCCTAATGAGTAATATCTATTTTTCAACCATTTAGATTATTTAATAAAAAATTTAACAAAATTAAATCTAATAAAAAATATAAATAAATAAATTATTTAGTTGTCTAACTAATTTCCAACAACTAGTTTTCTTTAGCTAAACTTGGACCATGATGCATCCTCGCTATTTATACATGAAGATTGTATGATTTTTTCAACTTGCCCTGAGGATGAACCACATTAGTTGGTTTGAAACGTCGACCAAATCCTAATGATGTGATTAATCTTAAAGCCATTTATTTACAATATGGATCACAAAAGGCTCAGATGTAACAAATTTACATGTTTTCATTCACAAACACCATAAGGAAACCTATGCACATAAAGCAATTGACAAGCATTTGTTTTTAATTTTGAAGTTGAAATTAGCACAACAAAACTAACATTCAACAACATATCAGAGCGTGTGACAGGTTGTGTAGAGGTGACGCAGAGCCTGCGTAGAGGATTTGAACAATTTTCTTGTTAGTTGTTAGTTTGAGCTGGGATTGCTTGGGGACGAGGATAAATTCCCTCAGATGATTTTTCTAGTATTTCTCTCAGATTGGATAACCCATTTGGCATCCAATTTTATTGTACTCAGAATTCACTACTGCATAATAATAAAACCCTCAATGGTTACACCTATTTTCCCACATTGGATTTTTCTAGGGAAATTTATCCAACAATAACTGTATCAATTTTTATGTGTGTGTGCTAGAATTTCTAAGTTCCTATCTTTCATTCTGTAGTATTTTATTTGGTGAGGCAATTGCAGTGTGAATATTTCATTATTTTGTCGTTAACAAAATAAACTTCATCATTAATTTATCATTTAGAATAAATATTTCCAGTTGCTGCATTTCAAGGAATTTTCACATGGTATCATAGCATATTTTATGGATAGGAAGATTATAGTTGGAAGAAGAAAATTTCGTTGTTTAGAGGGAGCAGTAGGCCAAAATTTTTAGAGGTTGCACTGTTTCTAACTAGGTAGTGTGAATTGCTAGACAAGGTTTTATTTTCCAATGGCAGTAGGAAGGAAAATTCAATTTGTCTAGGGAAGTGATTCTAGAAGACAAAGTGAGAAACAACTCAATATATTTTCGTAGAGTGTATTTCTTGTCTGGACGCAAAAGGGTTTTGCAACAATTTACAGAAGAAGAATCAGTGTCAGGTGGAAGAGAAATTGCACACACAAAGGGAGTTTCTCTCATAGGCTTTCTAGTTTCAAAAATCCTAAACTTCCAGTTGCAGAAGGTCGTACGAGTTTTCTGGAGTAGCCATTTCGAGTTGTCAGTATTGTAGTTTGTGTGCCAGTTTCCATAAAAGGACATCCAAAGAAGGTTGAGTGAGTAGTATCAAACAATAGCTTAAGGAAGAGCGAGGTATACAACAAGAGTTTTGTGCACTTTAGGAAGGAGTACGGGTAGCAGAATAGGTAGCCGAGCAAGAAAAGAAGGAGATTCCTATTTATTTTCCAATTTTTTAGTTTTGCAGACTTTGCAAATTTGCAGATATGGTTGTATGAGATTCTCAATGGAAGTTGTGTGAGTTAGCCAAAATGCATATCTATGTAGCATGTCGACTTCTAGTTGTCGAAGACAGGTGTTAGAGGAAGTATGAGTTATCCAGTGCAAGTTGCAAAGAAAAAAAGGGTCCCAACCAAGGACTAGACTTGAAAGGAGATAGTGGGGTACCAAATCTAGGATGAGTATGAAACTCTAATGTGTTGGATGGGTAGGATCCAATGCAGAAGCAACAAGGAAATTAGTTAGATCAGTTCCAATTGTTGTAGTAGGATCACCACCTTTGCTATAGGATCCCATAATATCATAGTAGCAGATTCAGTGTCAGCAGGTGCAGTCAGTTATTCATATGACAAATGCATAGCTAGTGCAATTAGTACTCAAGAGATAGTTGCAGAACTAGCTGCAGTGACACGGACAGTGAAAATTGTCTAGTTGCAGTATGCAGGTGTAGTTCCAGCCAAAAGATTCCTAGTGCAGAACTTTGCAGTCCAGTTTCCAGTGCAGGAAGACAGTGCAAGTTGTTAGGATGGAGTAAAGAGATTTCCCATAGGGAGATTGAAACTTGGAGGGATTATAGATTCAAAGGGAGAATCCCTATGTAATCTCACACTTCATGATCTGGGGAGATCATACTCATTATTGGAACAATTGCAACAACAATGTAGAGATAGCAATAGTTGTAGTAGCAACAACAGCATGACTAGATCAGAGTTCATAGTTTTGCAGAGATGGGATGGTGTTTTCTCTTGGATCATTACCCTTGTTATAGGGGCCCATAATATTTAGTAGAAGGGATTTCAGTGTCAGTCAATGCATACATTTCCAGAGTGACAATTGCAGACTAGTTACAATGAGATGTTGAGGAGCACAGGGCAATGTTGATAACAATGCAGGAGGCACAATGTAGAATCAACAACAACACAAATTCCTTGGAGACAGAGCCATTAGGGGATTTTTGAGATATAAAATGGGCCTCCTAAGGAAATTATAAAATAATAGTGGAAATAATAAAATAAGATTGGATTACATCATCAAAAATTAGAGGGAAAAAAGAAAAAACTATTTTTTCAACTCATATTTTCAACTTATCTCCCTATGGGTTTACTCAAATTTCGAGTGGCAACACTCGTTGGATGTAGAATTTGATTCCTCATCCAAGGAGTACCCATGTTGCATACTTTCGATGGACCCTGCTACATGAAAAAATGTGATTGCAATCACGTTTTTTCCTGTATTTCTCATTTTTCGTGTAGCAGGGTCCATCAAAAGTATGTAACATGGGTATTATAGAAAATATGATGTAGGTTAACTCGATAATGTAATATAAATCAAAGTAGAATACTATAACCTACTTCTACTATCAATTTGCGGAAGCTTAAAGATAAAGTTGAACAATATAACCAGAAGAAGAAGAATCAATGCACAATACACATGAAAATACTTTGGGGAAAGCCTTAGCTCTCACAGCTAACCAGCTCTCAGTACAATCCTCACAGATGCTCACAAGAAATCTTGGCTTCTCTCCAGCCTTCCTCTCTGCCCTCCAAGCTCCTATTTCCTTGTGTTGTTCCTCTGGGATGATTCTCCTTCAACCAAGTGGAACACTCTGATCTCACACACTGTCAAAACTACGCAATCCTCAAGGAATGATACATTGACTGCATGCATGAATTTTCTTTATAAGAAAACACATGCAACTGATAGTACACTATCCTTGACTTTAATCTCAACTGGGTCTTTCTCAGAATAGACATGCATGAGTTTCTGATGAGGGAATCTTCAGTTAACTGGAGTAGCACTAGTTGATTGCATTAATGCATCAACTGACTGTTAACTCACTACTAGTTCCTCAAATAGTTTGGAACTAATTTAACTAGACTTAACTCAGTAAACTCTAATTTAACTGGACTTAACTCAGTAAACTAAGTTAACTAATTACAACTCAAATATAACTCAATCTTATCTTCTTAATTTAAGGGATAACTCTTGCATGACTTCAGAAAGACTTCTAACTTGAATTTCTCCAACTAATTAATTTAAAATTAATTAATTAATTATTTCCAAGTAGCTGTTGAGACTAAATTTGATTTTAATTCACAATTTAATTCAAGGACAAATTAAATTGGAATATTCTTGTTGCCATATTTCAACACTCCCTCTCAACAAGAAAGGGATTATTTGCCACCCTGATCTTGTCTCTATGGAACTCGAATTTACACTTTGACAATGCCTTTGTCAAAATGTTAGCATCTTTCTCCTCTGTCGAAATATACTGCGGCAACATGATCCTCCTCACTACACAGTCTCTAAGATGATGATATCGAATGTCAATGTGCTTGGACCTATAACGAAATACTAGATTCTCAGAGAGTTTGATACAACCCTGATTATCACAATAGATCACAGTTGGATCCATCCTCTGATCAAACAAACCAACTAGGATTTTCTGCATCCAGATGGCCTCACATGTTGCCTCACTTGCAGCCATGTATTCTGCCTCTACTGAGCTGAGTGCAGCCGACCTCTGTTTCCTGCTGTACCAAGAAACTGCCGCTGACCCAAGGTTGAAAATCCCTCCTGATGTGCTCTTCCGATCCGATGGACTCCCTGCCTAATCTGCATCAGTGAAGCCCTGTAGCTTCAATCCCTCTATCCATTTGTACCATAATCCATACTGAGATGTGCCTCTGAGGTATCTTAATACATGCTTTGCCGCCTTCCAAAACATCTTGGTAGGTTGAACCATTGCTTAACTCAGTGGTTCACCGCATAGCACAAATCTGGTTGTGTGTTCACTAAGTACATCAGTGAACCACAAGCTGCCTGTACATAGTAGCCTCTATCACTTCTCTTGAAGTAGCATCCTCCTGCATCTAGTTACCTTCTAGAGGAGTCTGCATGGGCTTGCACTTCTCCATGTGGAATCTCCTGAGTATCTCGTTGGCATACTTTCCCTGAGACACAAACAACTCCCCATCCTTTTGCCACACTTCCATGCCAAGGAAGTAATGCATGAGACCCATGTCTTTCATCTCGAATTCTCTTGGAAGGTCCTCCTTGCAAGACACGATCAACTAATCATCACTAGTCAATATGAGATCATCAACATAAAGTACAATGATCAACAACTTACCTTCCACCACAATGTGGTACAGGTTCGCATCTGCTTCACTCTTTGTGAAGCCCAACCCGATGAAGTAGTTGTCTATCCTGGTGTACCAAGCACAAGGTGCTTGCTTCAGCCCGCACAACACTCTCTTGAGTCGGCACACATGTGACTCATGATCAAAGGTCTCAAAACCTTTTGGCTGCTCTATGTACACCTTTTCCTCAATCTCGCCATTGAGGAATGTAGTTTTCACATCCATCTGATGGATCTTCCAACCCATCTGTGCTGATAGTGCCAACATAGATCTGATAGACGAGTACCTTGCGATCGGAGAAAAAGTCTCATCATAGTCAATCCCCTCGACCTGTGAAAAGCCACGGGCAACAAATCTTGCCTTATGCTTCTCCACACTACCATGAGCTGCTTGTTTTACCTTGTAAAGCCAACGAGAACTCACAACTGACTTGTTCTCCAGCCTCGAAACCACGTCCCAAACACTGTTACGAACTATGGAGTCATACTCCTCCACCAAAGCATCAACCCATATCGACTGCTGCAATACTTCCTCAAAGAAGATGCCTCGGTCTCAACGCATTCCCCAGCAAGGGCCATGTATCTAGTGTACCTCTCAGGTGACCTCCTCTGTCTACACTGAGAATATGGTGCTCCCACATTCTCTCTCGCATCCTCAAACAATCTGTCAGCTTCTCTTGTGTGCTTCCATCCATCTTTGGCAGACTCTGCTTGAGTGGATGTCTCCACTCCTAGAACCTATGCATGTGGCTACTCCACATCAGTCTGAGGCTCCTCCTCCTTAGGAACCAATAGTTCCTCCATAGCCTGTAGTTGGAGCTCCCTCTCAAGGGAAACTCGCATGGCCTTCTGCTCATCAAACTTGAGATCTCTGCGAACCACTGTCCTCCGACTGCTAGGCAAGTACACCTGATAGTTGTGAGGTGTATTAGTGTGCCCCACAAGTATCCCCAACTCTAATGTCAGCTCAAGCTTCTTCTGTGCATCCTTTCTCACATGGCAATATACCGATGAGCCAAAGATCCTAAAGTGACCCACATCTGGTCTCTTACCGGAGAAAACTTCCTCTGGTGTCTTCATCCCAAGTATGCGATGCGGGCTTCTATTCTGCAAATAAACCGTTGTGTTGCATGCCTCAGCCCACAAGTGAAGTGGTAGGCCTTGGTCATGCAGCATTGCCCGTGTTGCCCCTACAATAGTTATGTTCTTCCTCTCAGCCACCCCATTCTGCTATGGGTTATGAGGTGCCATCAACTCTCATTTAATTCCTTCCGCTGCACAGAAGTCCTTAAATTCTTGAGAGACATATTCTCCACCGTTGTCACTTCTCAAGGCCTTGATCTTGTTCCCTGACTCTTTCTCGACCAAAGCTTTGAACTCACAAAACTTTGTGAAAGTTTGGTCCTTCTTTTGCATGAAATAAATCCAGCATTTACGAGAATAGTCATCAATGAAAATCACATAATACCTTTTCTTCGTTGTGGATGTTGTCAATAATGTTCCACACACATCAGTATGAACTCGCTCTGAGATAGCCTCTGCTCGACTATCTCGATCAAGACGTGGTGTACTTTCCCAAGGTACAACCTTTGCATGTGTCAAATTGCTCAAGTTTACCTTTGGGAAGTCATGTAGATATCTGTTGCATTATCTTCAAAGCCCCATGATGCAAATGGCCCAACTGCTTGTGCCACAACTTGCCAATGTCTTGGCTTTGCACCAATTCTGCTTTCATACTCAATGCTGCACAATCATCTACCTCTAGTTTATAGAGATTCTTCGCCCAAATCCCTATCCTCTTGGTTTGACCCGTGGCTATGTGTCTTAGGAACGCCTTTCCTTTACTGAAGACAAAATCGTAGCCTTTGTTCTGCAACATCGAGACCGATACCAAGTTCTTCTTCAGTCCAGGCACATACTTCACATCTATCAAGGTGATAGGAGCTCCATTCTCCCTCTGAAAAGCAACTGTGCCCACTCCTGAAACAGGATACCTTCTGTCGTCACCCATCTCTATGCACATCTTGAGGTCTTTCTCCTCCAAGGCACTGAATAATTTTTTATCATTGGTCATGTGGAATGAGGCTCCATTGTCAAGATACCGGACACAACCCATCATCGATGACACCATGCATGCGATGAGGATAAAGTCTATTTCGAACTGAGAGGCTAATGCCTCACCTTCTGATCGTTTCGAGGATCCCTTCTTGGACTTCTCATATGGAAAATTAGTCGTATAATGTACCATCTTGTGACAATTAAAGCATCTTACTTTAGACATGTCACCCTTCTTCCCTCCATGAGAAGAATTCGATTTGAAATGGGAAGCCTTCCCCTTCCCTTTCCTTTCCTTACTTACTAAGGCCAGATTTTCTTCATCATCATTCTTGGATGAAGAACCGTCTCGTGTGCTCCTCCTGATCTCCTCCTGCATAATATCTGACCACAGTCGTTCCCAATCCATCAATTTCTCCATTCCATTCACAAAGTCCTGGTAGTTATTCCAACTCTTTGGAAGGCCAAGGAGAGAAAGGCTCACCATATCATCATCGGAAGTAGTTATTCCCACAATGCTAAGCTCATCTCTACAAGTGGTGAGCTTGTCCAGATATGTGGAAATAGTATTTCCCTTCTCCATCTTGATTCTTCGAAGCTTATCCTTGAGCGCCAATTTCCTCTAGTCGCTACTGTTCTGGTAGAGGTCCTTCAATGTCTTCCACATTGAAAATGGAGTATCCTTCCCATGGAGCCTCGAGAAAATATGATCTCGAACTCCCTCAAGGATGATCCATCTCGCCTTCACCACACATTTCTTCCACTCAGCCAACTCTTGTGCATTAGTTGAAGCTATCTTTGGGATTTCTTGATCAATTAATTCCTTCAATCCATTGTCTTCTAATACAGCCTCCATTCTATCTTTCCATGTTATGTAATTCGAGCTACCGTCCAAGGCATACTCGACTCTCAAGCCATAGAACGCCATTGGCCAACCTTGAAGTATGATATGAATTCGATTTGCACCTGCAACCCTGAACTTCAAACTTCGAATTCTCTTCTCAGTATACTATTCACAGCTCTGATACCATGTAGAAAATTTCTATAAATACAGCTTTGATACCATGTAGAAAATTTCTACAAATCCACCTCTAATACCATGTAGAAAATCTGATGTAGGTTAACCCGATAATGCAATATAAATCAAAGTAGAAAACTATAACCTACTTCTACTATCAATTTGTGGAAGATTAAAGATCGAGCTGAACAATATAACCAGAAGAAGAAGAATCAATGCACAATACACATGAAAATACTTCGGGGAAAGCCTCAACTAAAAACCCCACTATCTGTGTTATCATACAAGGTGGAAATACATAGAAATTATACAAAGCCTTAGCTCTCACAGCTAGCCATCTCTTAGTACAATCCTCACAGATGCTCATAGGAAATCTTGGCTTCTCTCCAACCTTCCTCTTTGCCCTCCAAGCTCCTATTTCCTTGCGTTGTTCCTCTGGGATGAATCTCCTTCAACCAAGTGGAACACTCTGATCTCACACATTGTCAGAACTGTGCAATCCTCAAGGAATGATACCTTGACTACATGCATGAGTTTTCTTTATAAGAAAACACATGCAATTGATAGTACATTGTCCTTGACTTTAATCTCAACTAGGTCTTTCTCAGAATAGACACACATGAGTTTCTGATGAGGGAATCTTCAGTTAACTGGAGTAGCACTAGTTGAGTGCATTAATGCATCAACTCACTGTTAACTCACTATTAGTTCCTCAAACAGTTTGGAACTAATTTAACTAGACTTAACTCAGTAAACTGAGTTAACTAATTACAACTCAAATATAATTCAATCTTATCTTCTTAATTTAAGGGATAACTCTTAACTGACTTGAGAAAGACTTCTAACTTGAATTTCTCCAACTAATTAATTTAAAATTAATTAATTAATTATTTCCAAGTAGTTGTTAAGACTAAATTTGATTTTAATTCACAATTTAATTCAAGGACAAATTAAATTGGAATATTCTTGTTGCCATATTTCAACAGGTACTCCTTGGATGAGGAATTAAATTTTGCATCCAACGAGTACTCCCACTCAAAATTTGAGTAAAACCTTAGGGAGATAAGTTGAAAATAAGAGTTGAAAAAATAGTTTTATTATTTTATTATTTTTTAATCTTTTTACTTTTGCACTCCAAAAATGGTGAATCATCCTCCATAGTTGACATCATCATCTTCAATACTATTGGTTCTTATAAATTATATTTTGGTTGTACATTTTTCTTAGGAAGCCCATTTTAGACCTCAAAATTCCCCTAATGAAACTATAGTAGCAGTGAGAGACTCGGGAGAGAGTTGTAGCACAAAGACACATTTTATTTAGTATTTTGAATTCTTCTTAGTCGCAGTAGCAGCAACAATAGTTAAGAGGGGTGTTAGTTGGATTGCAATGCAGACGAAGAGTTGTCAACAGTACAAGTTGTACAATGCAGTGTCAGCAACAACACATATGCAACATGGTTTAGCTACATTTAGTGGCAGATGAATCAGAGTTAGTGCAGTGGTTGGTGGATAGTGGAAGGCAGCTACAATTGACAAACATAAGCAGCGTGGGAAGATTTTATGGAGATAGAGTTGGAGAACACCTTCCTTTCTAAGAGGGAGTGTTAGTTTTTGTAGCATCGGATAGTGTTCTAGTCTCGAAACTTTGTGGAGAGGCTAAAACATAGGAGTTCTCCAAACCTCAGAAAACGTTTATGGAAATTCCACCTAAAGTTGGCTCAATTAAATTAATTGATTGATAATTAAAAAATATCTAAGTCTAACTTAGGGAAATTGATTAATTAATAGTAGTTATTTGAGAAAAGTGATAATTCTCTAGAAACTCACACAGATCGACTTGGAGATGATCTCAGCCATCAATTAAGTTTTAATCTTGGTCATTGGATTCCCAACTAGAGATTATAATAATAGATCGATTGGTAGATGGAGAAACACACATCACAGTGAGTGAGATCCAACAGTGTGAGTTCCTTGGGTAGATCAAGCTAGCCAGCAATAGAGTTCGAGCCAGAGAGAGGACATAGGGCTAGATAGGGGTATAGACAATGATCTGGAGGAATATTTTCCAGTTCCAGAGAGGCAAGATAGGAGGCTAAATTATTTTCTCCAATAGGCAGTGTAGGGCTTGCACAATGCCTCAAGAGGGAAATGCGATTTAGATGGAGAGGAGGTCATATCAGTTTCTAGAGGTCAAGAGGATTTTTCAGTAGGCAAGAGAGATGCTTCCCTAGTCAACATGAGGCAAGACAACTTGAGTAGTAGCTATTCTGAGCTAATCAAGTGGCAAGTTGCACAAAGGTGATGCAGAGCTTACGCAAAGGGTTTGGATGGCTTGCTTTTTAGTTGTCAGTTTGAGATAGGATTGGTTGGATACAAGGGTAAATTACCTCAGGTGATTGTGCTAGTATTTATCTTAGATTGGATAGCCATTTGGGCATTTAAATTTATTATACTCAGAATTCACTGCTGCATAATAATAAAACCCTTAGTTTTTGCATCAACTTTCCAATATTGAGTTTTTCCATAAATAAGTATGCTAATGTTTATGTGTGTGTTAGCATTTCTCGATTCCTATCTTTGCTTCTGCGATATTTTATTTGGTGAAGAAATTGCAATGTGAATATTTCATTATTTTTCGTTAACAAAATAAACTGCATAATTAATTTATCAGTTAGAATAAATATTTCCAATTGTTGCATTTCAAGGAAATTTCACATGGTATCAGATCATATTTGATAGATAGGAAGCTCAGAGCCAGAAGAAGAAAATTTTGTTGTTCAAAGGGAGCAGTAGGTTGAAATTTTCAGAGTTTGTGCAGTGCCTAGCCAGGTAGTGTGAATTGTTGGACAAGGTTCAATTTTCCAATGGTAGTAGGTAGGAAAATTTGATTTGTCTAGGGAATCGATTCCAGTAGGCAGAAAGAGCAACAACTTAGTATATTTTGCAGAATAAATTTATTTTCTGGGCACATAAGGGTTTTGTGGTAGCTTGCAGAAGCAAAATCAATGTTAGGTGGAGGAGAAATTGCACACTCAGAGGGAGTTTCTAAATATCATGTCACCAGTATCTCATAAAAGAACCTCAATACCATTTTTGTCATAATCATCAAATCATATTTCCATATTGGTAAATTCAATACTTCTCATTGTAAAAAGGTCACACTCATCTTAGTTCAATAGGTCAAATCTATGTGTTAATGAGGTCACTAGGATCATAGTCATGGGTTAAGATCCTATGTCAAATCACTAACTTAAGCCACTCTAAAGTTACTCTTTATATATCATTGTAGCATTATATGAACAATATTGTTGTTGCTTATTCAGTCACATCAAGTCAAGCATCATATTACAAAGGGTTATGTCAAATCATGTCATTGTTTTCATTGTTATACTAGGATAGTCATAGAGATATCCATATGTCAACAAGAATCCAGTCATCAAAGGTCATTACCACCATCACATTTTCAAGTCTTTATATGTTAGAGATATATATTATGTCAGGTCATTGTCCAATATTACACAGTCGTTGAATCATTGTTGTCCTAAGAATTACTACAACTACAAGAGAAAAGTTTGAACTTAGGGACACTCAAGAGTTGGCCAACGAATCCAATAAAAAACACACAAAGATAAACTTAGATCAATACTGTAATAAGTTCCCTAGAGGTTTGAGGGTTACAAGGAGAGATTCACAAAATTTATCCTTCTTCATTGCCCATATTCACCAAGTCATGGCATTTGAACAAACCTTAATGAGGTTCAAGGTATAGTTTAGATAAGGGTTTGTCTTGTACATAAAATATTGCATAAGGATACTTATGGTCGAGAGGGAAATAGGTCCTAGAACATAGAAAACAATTCAAGAATAAAACTTTGCTATTCTTACCTCAGGTCCAAAATTTTAAGAAAGAAACACAGGTCTGAGATCATTGTGATAAGGGTAGCCAGGCCTTAGGTTTTATCTTAGAATGGGATTTGAAACACTATTTCAAAATCAAGTATCCAACACTAAACTAAAAACAATCCAAAATTGCTTCACCGTCGGTTGTATGTATTAGAGGGCCGAAGTTTATAGAAGCCCTAGCCACACGGATTAACTATAGAATAGAGCTTGTTCAGATGCATGCAAAGCAAAAGTCATAGCTTAGTAGGCCAAGTAGGAGAAATCTGAATATAACCCAAGTTCAAGTGAAAAATCTTCAAGGAATTCTCTAATCTTCCTCATAAGTGAAAATTGCACTTCCTCGGATATGCTGAATTTCAAAGGTGTAATCATAAGAAATATTGGTGAGAATGATGTATTTTTTAAGGCATTAGGTTTGTTTTTATAGTGTTTGATTAGGATTAATTAGGGGCTCTTAAAAATATATGTTGGAGCATGTTTAAATTCTTTTAGTTGTTAATTTTTCAAATAATCACAATTAAATAATTATCTTAGGCCCGAAGTAAAGAGGTTGTTAGCCTAATGGAGGAGGGATAAGGTTTAGGCAAAGCATTTTTGGATGCTAATTAGTTAGATGTTCTTCCTAGGGTGATTTTACCATAAAACATGACCAAGGAACCCATATGATTGATATTAGATTCTCTTGACCAATGAAATTATGCCATGTCACCACCCCTTAGGGTTCTAGCCCATAAATTAGGGTTACAAACTTCAAACTCAATTATCTCTCAAAACAGGAGGAACCACGTGGTGTGCCACATACCACCGAAAACATGTTTTTGAGTAGAATCCAATGACATGGATCTCTTGGACAAACTCAAATATTTGTCACTTCAAAAACCCTTGACAAGGTCAAGGTATGTCCTTAGTACAGGGAACCCAAACCCTAGGACCTGGGTTTCCAACCGTCCAATATTGTAGCTTCCAACTTGATGTAATCTATACAATTATTAAGAAGCGTTCATTATTAATTTGACATCAATGACTTGGTGTTTCAGTCAAAGTCAAACCCAGTCAAACTCCATGGGTTGACATCAATGATAAAAACATCCAACATCATCCTATCCTCGTCTCAAAGCTTCCTACCATTGTTTGCTTCGATATAAGAAATGTCTCTTTATCTTCCAACAGAGGTGTGCGTTGAAGGCTCTTGTTATTTTCTCCCCAGAAAAATTCTAGCATACATTCTTCCCTCGTCACTCTCCTCTCCCTCCTTACCCTCGATCTGTGTTTATCGATACTTCTTACATGATTTTCCTAGATATCCCATCTTCTAGGTTACCTACATCCTACCTTCTTTCCATTTATTCTCCTACTGTGATATTCAAGAGGTTGTTTGGATGATGAATACAAGTAATGCAATTGATGAGGGAGGATTTCAAGTCAAGATTTTCAGGCAGGGTCGTTTTTCCATGAATAGCCACCAATTCGATTGGCTCAAACATGTTGTCTGCATGGGCTTTCCATAGTCTTTTTTACATCACATCATCCACTTGATTCACAAATTGGTCTCTAGTAGGGATCCAAAAAAACTATGGGTTGATCATGGTAGGCCTAAGGCCACACATTATGTAAATATTATTCCACAACCCTCCACATGATTCTTTCAGGGGAGCTTGAGAAGAGGAAACTCAGAGCCAAAGGACAAGCTATATTTCAACCTAAGAATCAAACCATTAACTACATCCTCAATCTATTATTATGAAGGCATGCCATTTTTCTTCGAAAGAATATTGTTGTCTTATGGGCTTTCAAAAATATTTTGACTTTGTCTCCTACTAGGATTTATTCCAAAGACTACAAATATTGGTTTATCATATACTCTATTGACAAATATCATGCACCTTCACGAGTTATTTCTAGGTCATCTTCGCATAACTCATGGACTATCAAATTTTATCAGGAGTATTGTTGCCTCAAAAATCTAGCAAGCCTTGTGAGAGTCCTCACAAGGCAAGAGCCAGACCAAAATGAAATAATGAGGTGGTTTCCCCTATCACCTTAGCACTCCACCTCATGTGCTTTAGTGGAATTGTTAATCAAGGTTTTCATTGATGTCAATATGGCATTGACCGTTAATATTCTTGAGATGCCTGGTCCCAGATGATGATGTCAAGACTTTTGTTTGACAAGGATACCATCAATGAAGATGTCAAGCCACGAAGATGTCAAACCATTAATGAAGAAGTCCTAAGGAGCCCTTAAACTAATTATAATTTTTCATGTGCCTTGATGATCTAGACCTTAACCCTTGATGACATATGGAGTCATACACTTGATGATGTCATACACTAAATGAATGACCACAATTGATGATGGCACTTGATGAAGGTTGGAAGACTAGATGATGACGTGGAAGATATCATTTGATGATTGGAAGACTAATTTGAATTTTTCCTAATGATGTTGCCTATGATGTATCACTGCACCACTATATGATGATAAGTGATGATACACTCATTGTTTGATATTGCATGATGACATTGCGATCCTATAACAATGAAGAAGCCAAACAATGGAGAAGCCAAACAAGAGAAGCCATATTGTCCTAATCATTTTTTGCACTAAATAATTCAAGGACAGTCACAAAGAAAAATAATTCTTGCAACCTTAGAGGCAACCTTTCAACATGGGACCTAGACCATCTAAAAGGGGATTTTTTCCTCTTTCCAATGAGCCCTTACTTGCCCTGAAACTCCCAATAGTTTGTAAGACATTGAATTTTCAAATTAAAAAATATATATTTTTTGACAGTGATCCGACCTACACTCATTAACACATGTCAGCCTATTCTCCAACAGTCACGTTTTTCATTAAAAATCAAAATCACTATAAATATCAGTTTGGACTGCATTTCTCCTCCAACATTTTTCGGTCTTCATCACAGAATACTACATCAACTCAGTCTTCAATGAAAAAAGGTAGAAAAGGAGCACAATTAAGTGAAAAGGCAGCTTTGGATTTTCTGTTTGGGTCTAATACACTACAAAATAGCAAGGACATTTCTATGGCTCAGATCTCTTGCTGAAATTGAAAAAAACTCTTGGACTGTGTATTAGCTTATACCTTTGATCTGTGGTGCCTCAACATCACCTTAACTCAGTCCTATTATAGCTATCATTACGTTGTACTATGTTAAACTCATTACCTCATATAGTGGTGGATTTTCCTTGGACTGTGGTGGATTCTCCTCGGACTATACTGGCAAATCTTGACTGTGGTGCAGTGTGGTGCAACTATCTATTTTACAGTGGCTCAGTCTCCTTAACTTTGACTGTGGAAAATTACAGTGAATACTTCGGCCTTCATCTTGGACAGTGGTTACACTTGTTGGCTCGAATTTCTTACCTTGAATTGTGTTATAGCCTCTTGTATAGCATCTTATCCTGGCTCCCTTACTGTACAGTGGTTCGGATCTCCTAGGATTGTGACTACAGTGCCTCGGATTCTTGAGCAGTGGATAGTGTCATATCATTTACAGTGTGATTCCTTGCCTCGGTGTGGATTGTGACTATGATAGCTTGACTGTGGTACAACGTGGTGATTGGTGCAGCAACTTCTCATTGATTGTGGCTTGGATATCTCTTACAAATTAATCTCCTTTGTGGACAGTCTTATTGTGTGTGTACCTAAAGCTACACTTGAACTGTGGATCAAGTCTAGTGAAGTCTAGTAAAGATAGTTGAAGTCAAGGAGAAGTAAAGTCAAGTACTAAAATCTTGGTGCAATGTTGAAGTCTTAGTGAAAGAACATTGGTGCAGAATTGATGAAGAAGTGTGGTGCAGAATAGATGGTGCAGTATGGTGTATACATCCTTGTGTAGAAGTATTGGAACAGTTTGAACAGTGGTCTGGTGCAGTGTGGTGCAAGGACATTTGTAAAGAAGAATTGTCATAATCTAGTGTTGAAGTCTTGGAGCAACAGTGGTCTAGTGGTCTTGAGATAATCTAGTGTTGAAATATTGGTGCAGTGCAGAAGTCATGGTGAAAACTTTTGTGCAGACCTTTGTAGGTAACTTGAAGTAATATTTGGGACTAACCTTGGACCAAATTTGAAGAAGGTGCAGAACTATTATTAGAACTGGTGCAAAACTTGGTGCAGTTCATTGAAGATGCATTGAAGTGTTGTATTGAAGATCATAATGCAACGTTGATGTCATCATGAGGTGACCTTGGAGATTTTGATTAGGTACCATGAAGAACGATGATGACACCTTCTAAGTTAAGGTTGTCATTGATGATGTAGCATGAATACTATAGTGAAGTTGAAGATTGGTAGGGCTCGATGAATAAGACCTTGGGAGCCATAAAGTACAACCAAACATACCTTGTCAAAGTGAAGCTATAGGGTTGGAGCCCTTGGGGTTGGTGCCTCAAAATTGACAAGGTTGGTGCCTTGGAAAGTCCAAGTTGGTGCTTGGAAAATATAATATTGGTGTCCTTGGAGTTGATGCTCCTAACCTTAAGGTTGGTGCCTTGGATAAGATAGGGTCGAACCCCTAGATGTCGAAGCCTAACTAAATTCCAAGTTGGTGCTTGGAAACAGGTTGGAGCCCGGGATATTGAAGATCGATGTCTTCATCTAGGGTTGGAGCCCTATATATATTGTACTTGATTCATTGTAAAGATTATATTTGTAGGTTTTAACCCTGTACAGTAATTACTTGCATATGAATTCTAAAAAACAGAAAATAAACAAAGGCGAGAGCATAACAAATATACATAGAGATTTTCCCTAGGATCCCAAAACCGGAACTACTAGCTTGATTTTTCATTATATTCCTTTCATATGTTACAATATACATATATACATGTCGAAGCATCCAATACCATGGATCGAAAAACCATCGCGCCCAAAACCATGTGCGAAAACCATGCACAAACCATAGGTAGGTTTGCCCACCTAATATAGGGTCCAAAAAAAATTCCCCAGGGCACTGCCCCAAACCCCGTAGAGGGGGGCTACCTGCCCCCCTCAAACCCCCTGTGACCCCCCCGCTGCGCAATCGGCGCAACGAAGGGGGCGGTTTACCCCCCCTCTAACCCGTCAGTTAACTAGGCAGGCTAGTCGTGGAAAGAATATAACACAACCCAACATTCTCCCACTTGTTATTTTCTTTCCACAGGGGGCCACAGGAACGCAACAAAATACAGAGATAACCATATACACAAAGATGCAGCAGAAATAATACTTCATTTCATTAATGTAAAATACTGAAATATGCTTACAAACAGAAATGGAAATGAACCAGCTAGGGCTATAGTAGCTTATCTCTGAGAAGAGATGTGGTAGCTACATGCCTCTAAACTATGTTACAATGAGGCTCGAAGGCCTATTTATTACTGAGAAACAATGGAAAACCCTTCACATCCCAAAACCTAACCCTAGAAGATGAAACACCAAATTGTGGGTCCCGTTTGGGTAAATTGGTACATCAATTTCCCGGGGTCATAACTTTGGCATACGACCTCCGTTTGACGCGTTCAATAGCTTGTTAGAAATATCTATCCGAGTACTACCACTTTGGAAAGGGAAACATCGATCCATGGACCCATGTTGCACCCAGATTTCCCAAAAAACGTCGTTTAGGGCCTCAAAATGGCTCCGGAAGTTCAGGACCCGAAAAAAACTGCTAAAAATAGTAAATTGTGCTATAAATAAGGAAACTGAAAAACTGAAAGAGATAGTTGTGGGGGTCAAAATGGGATAGGTGGGTGGCCACCAACATCTACCTGGATCATTCCTCCCTCCTTAGGAAGCAATGGTCCCCATTGCGTTGAGTTTCCCCCTGAGATGAGGAAGCTTCTATTGAGTTGAGTCTCTAGTGAGTTGTTCTGCAATCTCTTATGTGTCCAGTAATGATGGGAAGCATGGTCGAAAACGGTCCACATTGAACATTCGGTGCAAGCGAAGAAATGCAAGAATATTGTGTTCCAAAGCATTATTTCCCACAACCTTGGTAATGGTGTAAGGACCATGTCAGTGTGGTCGGAGCTTCTGATGGGCTCTTGTAAGGTGTTCTTTCTGCAGATGCAACCAAACTTTGTTGCCCACCTGAAGCTTGTGTGGTACCCCTGTGGGTGAGGAGAATCTTCTCCTGTGTTCTGTCATGATCATATTCCTTTGTTGCTGCTGCTGCGTGGAGGAACCCTTCACAGGGGTCATGGATGTAATAACGATCTTCCCCTTACTTTGGGAGCGAACCAAACAGAAAATAAATTTCCTAGTCTGGGAGATGAGCTTGCTGCCTTTCTTAGTAGAGATCAAAGAGGTGGAGGTAGGTGGGGCTACCTTCGGTATCCTGTATAATGAATTATCCAAAGAAATAATTACAGCACGAGGCCTGGACTCATACACAGCATGTCGCCTCCATAAGTATGGTTGGCCTAATAATACATCACAAACATCCAGAGGTGTAATATCACACAATACCTCGTCTGTGAAGGGCTTGATGTTGTAGGGAAGGCGGCACTGCTGGCGAACTTTGAGATCTCGTCCTTCATGAAGCCACCCGATACTGTACACTTGCAGGTGTGGTGTAGTCGGTAGGCCCAACCGCTTCATGACCTATGCTGAAATGAGGTTCTTTTGGTTGCCACTGTCAACAATGAATTGCAACGGTGAACCCTTCACCCACATCTGTGAGTGGAAAAGACGTTCCCCCTCCTCTGGATCTTCGGGCTCATTTTTCTGGATCTTGGTAGCAGCAATAGTGGCGCTGGGATCTGCATCAATGATCTGCTTCCCTTTGCCATTCCCCTTGTCAGGTTCTGGCTCAGGGTCGAAACATGCATCTGATTCGGAAGCCTTCAACTTGGCCACTAGCGACTGCTTGGTCCGACACTCACTTGTGTTATGAGTGGGACTCTTGTGGAACTCACACCACTTTCCTATGTCCTTCTTCAACTTTGTGGTGTTGTTCTTTTCTTGCAGCTTCGACGGGTTGTCTTGGGTCACCCTGCCTTGGCTTTGTCCTTTGGGCTTCGGATTTGCAGATCCAAAGTCTCGCTTCTTTTGTTTGAACTTTTGCTCGATTTTGACAGCATATCGGTATGTCGTGCCGAGCGAGGAGATGTTCAAGAACTCCATCTCTTCCTAGATGTATCTGTGTAGGTAGCCGTCATATTTTAGTACCAGATGCAGCTCAGAATCTTTGATACCCAACTGTGTGCGAAGAGTATGAAAAATGTTTGTGAACTCTGGCACATCTTGGTCCCTTCCTTGCCGCAGCGTGGTCCACTTTATGTATTTGTCCTCGTAGCTTTTGACAGGGTAGTACTACTCCTTGATGGCATCCCGGAATAAATCCCAAGTGGGTGCGACTGAAAATAGTGAGCCTGTGCTTTCATCCTTCTGCTCGCAGGAGGTTTCCCACCAGTCCTTGACGTGGGGGGCTGCTTTGAGAAGAGCGAAAACAATCTTTTCCTGACATGAAAATTCATGAACAGAAAAATAACCCTCTAGCAGATTTAACCATTTGTCTACGGCATCTGCATCTATTTGACCCTCGAATATGGGGATCTCAAAATTAACTTGTATCTTAAATGGCGTGGCGTTTCCAGAGTAGCTGTTGGAAGTCGATGCATCGCCTCTGGGTAGCCGTTGAAGGATTTGCGCAAATATATCCATCATCGCGTTCCTTTGTCGCTCGAGGGCTTCTTCGAGCAAGATTTTGATAGGATCTCCTGCCCCCTCGTCTCTCTTCTCATCCACCATGGGAGGCCGTCGGGATTTGCGAGGCTGGTCTTGCAAAGGTTCGACCAGTTCAAGCCCTAACTCCTTATATCCTGACCTCGTTGGGGACATGCAAAGAAAAATAGAGAAAAAGCAAACCGCTCTGATACCACTGATCCGGACTTAACTAGGAATGCAACAAATTACGAAGATAACCATAAACATCGATATGTAGCGGAAATAATACTTCATTTCATTAATGTAAAATACTGAAATATGCTTACAAACAGAAATGGAAATGAACCAGCTAAGGCTATGGTAGCTTATCTCTGAGAAGAGATGTGGTGGCTACATGCCTCCGAACTGTGTTACAATGAGGCTCGAAGACCTATTTATTGTTGAGAAACAATGGAAAACCCTTCACATCCCAAAACCTAACCCTAGAAAATGAAACGCCAAATTATGGGCCCCGTTTGGGTAAATTGGTACATCAATTTCCCGGGGTCGTAACTTTGGCATACAATCTCCATTCAACGCGTTCAATAGCTCGTTAGAAAGATCTATCCAAGTACTACCACTTTGGGAAGGAAAACATCGGTCCATGTACCCATGTTGCCCCCATACTTCCCAAAAAACGTCGTTTAGGGCCTCAAAACGGCTACGGAAGTTCGGGACCCGAAAAAACTGCTAAAAATAGTAAATTGTGCTATAATTAAGGAAACTGAAAAACTGAAAGAGACAGTTGTGGGGGTCCAAATGGGATAGGTGGGTGGCCACCAACATCCACCTGGATCATTCCTCCCCCCTTAGGAAGCAATGGTCCCCATTGCATTGAGTTTCCCCTTGAGATGAGGAAGCTTCTGTTGAGTTGGGTCTCTGGTGAGCTGTTTTGCAATCTCTGACGTGTCCAGTAATGGTGGGAAGCATGGTCGATGACAGTCCACATTGAACATTCGGTGCAAGCGAAGGAATGCAAGAATGTTGTGTTCCAAAGCATTATTTCCCACAACCTTGGTAATGGTGTAAGGACCATGTTGGTGTGGTCAGAACTTCTGATGGGCTCTTGTAAGGCATTCTTTCTGTAGATGAAACTAGACTTTGTTTCCCACCTGAGGCTTGTGTGGTACCCCTGTGGGTGAGGAGAAGCTGCTCTTGTGTTCTGTCATGACCGTATTCCTTTTTTTCTGCTGCTGCGTGGAGGAACCCTTCATGGGGGTCATGGATGTAAAAACGATCTTCCTCTTACTTTGGGAGCGAACCAGACAGAAAATAAATTTCCTAGTCTGGGAGATGAGCTTGTTGCCTTTCTTAGTAGAGATCAAAGAGGTGGCGGTAAGTGGGGCTACCTCTGGTATCCTGTATAATGAATTATCCAAAGAAATAATGACAGCATGAGGCCTGGACTCATACACAGCATGTTGCCTCCACAAGTATGGTTGGCCTAATAATACATCACAAACATCCAGAGGTGTAACATCACACAATACCTTGTCTGTGAAGGGCTTGATGCTGTAGGGAAGGCGGCATTGTTGGCGAACTTTGAGATCCCGTCCTTCATGAAGCCACCCGATACTGTACGGTTGTGAGTAAGTTGTAGTCGGTAGGCCCAACCACTTCACAACCTCTGCTGAAATGAGGTTCTTTTGGCTGCCACTGTCAACAATGAATTGCAGCGATGAACCCTTCACCCACATTTGTGAGTGGAAAAGAGGTTCCCCCCTCCTCTGGATCTTTAGGCTCATTTTTCTGGATCTTGGTAGTGGCAACAGTGGCATTGGGATCTGCATCAATGATCTGCTTCCCTTTTCCATTCCCCTTGTTGGGTTCTGGCTCAGGGTCGAAACATGCATCTGATTCGGAAGCCTTCAACTCGGCCACCAACGACTGCTTGGTCCGCCACTCACTTGTGTTATGATTGGGACTCTTGTGGAACTCACACCACTTTCCTGTGTCCTTCTTCGACTTTTTGGTGTTGTTCTTTTCTTGCGGCTTCGACGGGTTGTCTTGGGTCACCCTGCCTTGGCTTTGTCCTTTGGGCTTCGAATTTGTAGATCCAAAGTCTCGCTTCTTCTGTTTGAACTTTTGCTTGATTTTGACAGCGTATCGGTACACTGTGCCGAGTGAGGAGATGTTCAAGAACTCCATCTCTTCCTAGATGTATCTGTGTAGGCAGCCGCAATATTTGAGTACCAGATGCAGCTCAGAATCTTTGATACCCAACTGTGTGCGAAGGGTATGAAAAATGTTTGTGAACTCTGGAACATCTTGGTCCCTTCCCTGCCACAGCGTGGTCCACTTTATGTATTTGTCCTCATAGCCTTTGACAGGGTAGTACTTCTCCTTGATGGCATCCCGGAATGAATCCCAAGTGGGTGCGACTGAAAATAGTGAGCCTGTGCTTTCATCCTTCTGCTCGCAGTAGGTTTCCCACCAGTGCTTTACGTGGGGGGCTGCTTTAAGAAGAGCAAAAACAATCTTTTCCCGACTCGAAAATTCATGAACAGAAAAATAACCCTCTAGCAGATTTAACCATTTGTCTACGGCATCTGCATCTATTTAACCCTCGAATATGGGGATTTCAAAATTAACTTGTACCTTAAATGGCGTGGCGTTTCTAGAGTAGCTGTTGGAAGCCGATGCATTGCCTCTGGGTAGCCACTGAAGGATCTGCGCAAAGCTATCCATCATCGATTTCCTTTGTCGCTCGAGGGATTCTTCGAGCAAGATTTTGATAGCATCTCCTGCCCCCCGTCTTTCTTCTCATCCGCCATGGGAGGCCGTTGGGATTTGCGAGGTTGGTCTTGCAAAGGTTCGACCAGTTCAAGCCCTAACTCCTTTATCTTGACCTCGTTGGGGACATGCAAAGAAAAACAGAGAAAAAGCAGACCGCTCTGACACCACTGATCTGGACTTAACCAGGAACGCAACAAATTACAGAGATAACCCTAAACACCAATATGCAGTGGAAATAATACTTCATTTCATTAATGTAAAATACTAAAATATGCTTACAAACAGAAATGGAAATGAACCAGCTAGGGCTATGGTAGCTTATCTCTGAGAAGAGATGTGGCGGCTACATGCCTTTGAACTGTGTTACAATGAGGCTCAAAGGCCTATTTATTGTTGAGAAACAATGGAAAACCCTTCACATCCCAAAACCTAACCCTAGAATATGAAACGCCAAATTGTGGGTGCCGTTTGGGTAAATTGGTACATCAATTTCCCAGAGTCGTAACTTTGGCATATGATCTTCGTTTGACGCGTTCAATAGCTTGTTAGAAAGATCTATCCGAGTACTACCACTTTGGGAAAGGAAACACCAGTCCATGGACCCACGTTGCCCCCATATTTCCCAAGAAATGTCGTTTAGGGCCTCAAAACAGCGCCGGAAATTCAGGACCCGAAAAAACTGCTAAAAATAGTAAATTGTGCTATAATTAAGGAAATTGAAAAACTGAAAGAGACTGTTATGGGGGTCGAAATGGGATAGGTGGGTGGCCACCAACATCCACCTAGATCATTAGTCATTTATCCAGCCCTGCAATTCCCATTGTTTCTCTACACCAAGAGAACTTCTCATAGCTCACATATTTTGTCAATGCATCTGTAGTATTCTTCAAAGTGTCCACCTTTACCAGCAACACCTTTTTGTCTTCTATCATATCCCTCACAAAGTGATATTGAACATCAATGTGCTTTGTCTTTGAATGGTAAGCAGAGTTCTTTGCTAAGAAAATTGCACTTTGGCTGTCACAGTCTATCCGTATAGCTCCCTGTACTAACCCCATACTTGAACACAATCTCTACGACCAAACTTCTTTCTTGCTTGCATGAGTGGCTGCCATGTATTCTGCCTCTGTAGTTGATAGTGCCACTACAGATTGTTTCTTACTCATCCAACTGACTGCACCTCCAAATAGGTTAAACACACCCACTTGTAGATATTCTCTGATCCAGATCTCCAGCCCAGTCTGCATCAACAAATCTATGAATATCCAAAACTCTGTCCAATCCTAGTGCCACGCAAATACCTGAAAACCCGCTTCACTGCTATCCAATTCTCCTTCCCTAGTTTTGACATAAACATGCTCAATACTCCCACTGCATGTGCAATGTCTGGTCTAGTACAGACCATCGCATACATCAGGCTACCGACTGCACTTGTGTATGGAACACGGGACATGTCCTCTTCCTCTTCTTGTGTCTTGTGACACTGTTCAGCAGATAAATTCACACCTACAGGAATAGGAACCTTCATCAATTTACTATCATGCATTTTAAACCTTTGCAATATTGTCTCGACATACTTGTCTGATTTAAGCAAAGCTTCCTCTTTGCCCGGTCTCTTTTAATTTCCATGCCAAAAATATAGTTTGCAGCACCAAGATCTTTCATGTCGAATTTGGAGGACAATTGGGTCTTCAAATCCTAGATAATTTCTTTGTCATTTCCAACCAGCAACATGTCATCCACATACAAGATCAAATAAATAACACGGTCACAATTAATTTTAAATCCACACAGTGTTCTGCTTTGCTTCTGGTGAAGCCAAGTCCCCTTATAAATGTATCAAATTTCTGATACCACATCCTTGGTGACCATTTTAGCTCATACAAAGACTTCTTTAATTTGCATACCATTTCTTTCTTAACCTTCACCGCAAAGCCTTCATGTTGCTTCGTGTAGATCTCCTCTTCCAGATCCCCATGAAGAAATGTTGTCTTCACATCCATCTATTCTACCTCAAAATCAAAAGCAGTAGTAACAAATAAAAGTAATCTAATAGAAACTACATTGGAAACAGGAGAAAAAATATCACCAAAATCAATTCTCGGCACCTAGGAATAAACTTTTGCTACCAACCGAGCTTTTTATTTCTCCACCTTTCCTTCTGCATTTGTCTTCTTCTTGAACACCCATTTGTTGCCAATGGGTTTCCTTCTAGCCGGCAACTCCACCAAATCCCAAGCCTTATTTTTGTGCAAAGATGTCATTTCATCAACCATGGCCTCTTTCCAAAGTTTTCCATCCTCTAAATCTACTGCTTCCTTCACAGTTCTAGGATCATCACCAGTAATAGATAAAGCAAAATTTGAACAAAAAGAAGATGGACTATACCATTCTCGTTGCCTTCTTTCTCAAACTGATCTTCTCACAACCGGAGTTTGTGGCTCTTCATCTTCTGATATCTCTTCTGATATAGAGTATGATTCTTCCTCCTTTAGCTCAAACTCTATCTTCTCAGGTTCCTTTAGTTGGACTTCATGTTTAATAACATCTTTCACCTCTCTGAACACCACATCTCGTTTGTACACAACCTTCCTTGTTACTGGGTTCCAAAGCTTATAACCCTTTAAACCATCCTTATACCCAATAAAGATGTACTTTTCAGATTTACTATCCAACTTTGTTCTTTTCTCCTTTGGAACATGTACATATGCATCACATCCAAATACCCTTAGATGTGAAAGAGAGGGTTTCCTACCAATCCATACCTCTTGTGGAGTCTTATCCTCCAATGCTGATGAAGGTGATTTGTTGACCGGGTAACATGCTGTCTCCACCGCCTCTGCCCAGAATTCATGTCCTAACTCGGCACCACTGAGCATGCCTCTTGCCCTTTCCATCAACGTCTTGTTCATTATTTCTGCAACTCCATTTTGTTTAGGTGTGTATGGAGTAGTCTTATGTCGTGCTATACCACACTTCTTACAGAATTCTTCAAATTCCTTGCTGTAAAACTCTCCATTGTTATCTGTCCTCAGCACCTTTATCTTCTTCTCTATATGGTTTTCCACTAGAGCCTTAAATTCTTTAAACCTATCAAAGACTTTAGATTTCTTCTTGAGGAAATATATCCATGTATTCCTTGAGAAGTCATCTATAAACGATACATAGTACACAGACTTACCCATTGATGGAACCTTCACAAGTCCAAACACATCACTATGCACAAGCTCTAATATTTGTTTCGCCCTCTTACCACGAGAGTGGAAACTCACCCGATTCTGCTTCCCATATACACAATTTTCACATAAATAAAAATCCAAAGAGCTATTAGTCATACCTTTACCATGAAGTATTCGAAGGCCCTTCTCTCCAATATGTCCAAGCCTTTGATGCCATAGCATGGTCTTTTCTCCAGAGACCACTAGATTTTCTGCTCTACTTTTAGGAACCACAAAACTGTTGCACCCATCAATAACAGTGCTACCTTGCAGCTTGTACAGAGTTCTAATCTGAACTCCCCACATCAATACCAGTGCTCCCCGAACCATCTTGTAGGTATCTTTCTTGAACACTGTTTTTCACCTGCATCATCCAGCTTGCTTACAAAAATCAAATTTCTGGCTAATATAGGAATATGCAGAACACCCAGAAGTGTTATAATCCTTCCACCTTGCAACTTCAACTTAACTTTTTTGCGACCAATGATTCTAGTCTTCTTGTCATCCCCCAAGAAGACATCACCACCATCATGTTTCTCATACTCGTAGAACCACTCTCTATGGGTAGTGAAGTGAAAGGATGCACCTGATTCAATCAACCATGCCTCATGATCTACATGTGTACTTGAAGAATCCAAGTACACATCCCCACCTTCATCTGAGGTGGTTTTCACCTCTACAAAAAGAGCATCATCAGATCCCTTTCCTTTGTCAGGAGCTTTAGATTTACAGTCCCTTTTATAGTGCCCTTCCTTTCCTCATTTCCAGCACACCTTTACAGGTTTTCTTGGAGATTTAGATCTCCCTCTAGCTTTAGATCTCCCACTCAATGACTTATTTTTGTTTCTGTTTTGGGACTGTCCTCTTACAGATAAGGCATCACCATTCTATCTCTCCATATTTTTCCGTCTCATCTCCTTTGTCAGCAAGGATGAGACTATTTCATCAAACTTCAAGGCAGTTGCATTGCTACCTATTGCAATAACCAGACTATCCCACGAATCTAGTAGAGAACACAACAAACTGATGCACTTATCTTCATCTGAAATTTTAATATCAACAGATAATAACTGACTTACCACAGTATTAAATGCATTCAGATGATCTGTCACTGAGTCTCCATCTTTCATCCTCAGGTTATACAACTTTTTCTGTAGGAACAATTTATTCACCAGAGACTTAGATTGGTACAAAGTCCCTAACGTGTCCCACAAAGCCTTCACCGTAGCTTCCCCTAATACATTCAGCAATACTAAATTTGAGACACACAATCGTATTGTGCTCTTTGCCTTCTGATCCAACTTCTTCCATTCTTCATCGAACACTCCCGCTGGTTTAGTACCTGGATCTACCGTGATCCACTGATCTTTATCCACCAACAGATCCTCCATATTGAGTTTCCATAACTCAAAACTCTGACCATTAAATTTCTCGATCTCTATCTTTCCACTGCTCATCATCTTCTTTCACCACAAGAATCAATCCCACAGATCTCCCACTGAACAGGGTCTACCACAGGCTTGAGCGAAACCCCTCAGCAACAAAGGCGTCCCCTTGAAGCCTGTTATCACTCAGGTTGTTCCCAAAAGTTGTAAGAAAGGGAATACGATCGAGGTAACCATAGACAAATCTTTTAGATACAGAATCTAGCCAATCTGTATCCAGAGAGGGCTCTCTCTTTATGATTTAGCTTTGTTTTTAAAGGTGTTAGGCTAGTTATGAAGTTCAAGGGTTTTGTTTTGAGTTTGGGTGGTGAGATTCAATAGAACAGTGAGGTAAAACAGAATAGTTCAGTCCATTGGGCATGATGGAGTCAAAGAATGATGGTTTCCTGGATTTGGTTTCTAACAGAGGATGGCATCACAGAGCAAGGTAGTCAAACAGGGAACAAATTAAAGAGCTGAAAACAGATGGAATGGGCTCAAATGGGTGAAGGGCAGTTAAGAATCCTTCAACATATTGAAAGAGGGAAAGTGGATGCTTACCGACAAAGAGCAGTTAAGAATTCTTTATCAAATAATCAATATGAGAGAATCAGGAAACAAGAGCAATTAAGAATTCACTGTTTATGCTAATTTTGAAGAAAACATAGAGAATAATAAAGACTGAAAACAGAGTGCAGTCAAGCAAATTCTGAATTAATCTTTTTCTTTATCATTCAGATTATGAAACACAGATGATATAAAAACTCAGAAAACTGTAAAACATAAGATATAGGGGACTTATTGATCCGAAGTTTGATTCAAGAATTCTGTGACAAGTCCTCTGCATCAATTCTTCATCCAGTAGGCCAGACAACAGTTTGTTTCCAACAACTCTTTATTCCAAAGTTTCAGTATTACAGCAAAGTCTAAGGAAATCTACACACACCCAACCTCTTCAAAAATTTGATGAATGGGGTATTTATACAACAAAATATGTACAACAAATATCTCATAAAAAGTTGTGAGATAATATCTATTTTTTAACCTAACGTAATTTACAAGACAAATAGGAATAGTCGACTGATGTTGTGTTGGAAGTTGGCTCTTTAATTTTGATCTGCTTTGCTTTTTCAGCCCCGATACTCTTTAATATTGACTTGATTTGCCTTTAATTCTGCACTGATACTCTTTATGGCTAATCTGATATTTCTGTGACTTTGATCTGATACTCTTTAATGCCATATTGATACACTTTGACTTGTTTGCATCCTCTTTAATGCTGAACCGACCCTGCTCACCGCTATCTGGTAAAATAGAACTGCAATGTGTCTTTTGATCATCCTTCCTCTGGCAATTCATGTCTTTTGAATATCCATTGGTTAGGGCAGCAAGTATCCCCGTTTATCTCTGTTTCCCTTTTCTGCGAGCTTAGAGATCCTTTGGTGTTAGTTCAACTGTGTTAAAAGAGGAAGAAAATGTACTGTGCAGGTTGAAAGGCAGGCTACGGAGCTCGCGTTGTAGCTTTTCTGATGAAGAGGCAGTCGGAAAACTGGAGTTGAGTCGGTTTTAAGCCTGGAGCGCATGGGGCGCTATATGCAAAGAAACATAAAAAATGAGCTTTTTTCCTTTTTTATTTGACAGAATGATTTTGGGCAAGAAATGTTAATTCGAAGGACAGATGACATAAGCATGACGTCAGCAGGAGTACGGGACAGACGACGTGGCGGTGATGTGGCAGGTGATGTGGAAAGTGACGTCAACAAAGGACAGTTGACGTCAGCAGATGACGTAAGTGGGGGGAGGACGGTAAATGGTTTTTCCCGCACCGCTTTTGGGCTTGGGCGATTTTGGATGGAGGGGTAGTGAACATAGCGGGCGGGGGACGCGTGTCCACGGTACGGGGCCAAAACCACAGTTTCCCTGAGAGTTAAATAGCGGCAGATAGGGGGTCGTGAAATGATTAACAATCGTCGGATGAGGCGATGGAGATCGGATGGTGGGCGCTTAGCGGAGATGGTGGGAGGTTAACGCGCGGGCCCAACACAATAATCCATGGTTTTTAAAAGTATCGGGGCATTTTGATTAGTTATTAATTAACGTGGGGTTAATTAATCCCATGTTTGCGCATGGGAAAAAGGTTATTAATAAGCTCCAAATGAACTTATTAATCCCAACTTAATCAGTGCTATGGTTATAGTTAATCGGGGCGGGGACATTAACATTTGGGGATTTTGTACATATATACATATTACGGGATTTGGGAAATAATGTAAAAGGGAGTTATATAATAGTGTTAAAAGTTAATATGAAAAATGATTTAAAAATAAGCGCTAAGTTAAAAACTTTAGGCTTAGGGTAAAAAAAGGGGTTTATACAAGGAAGATAGCCATTTTCCTAAGCAAAATTGGGATTTTACTTAGGAAATTTGATGAAAATGGAATGAGTAGCTTATGAGGGATATTAAGAACAATTTCTTAATACTTTGAGGGAGAAATTAGTAAATGATTTGGGGAAAAGCATAAGGGAAGTTAGTTATTAAATCTGCCTCGCTTGAGCTGCTCCAAAAAATATCTGCCATGGCACTTGTGATAGAAGTGAAAGTTAACACATTTTTAGAAACAAAATCCATCACAAGTCTCATTCTGCAACATCAATCTACCTACCCAGCCTACTTTTCCTAACATTTTTTCTTCTTTTTCTTTGGGTGCACTTAGAATGGTAAACCCTTTTCAACTTTTCTTTTCTTTCATGGTAAGCCTACCTAAGTCTACACTTATTACTTCCAAGGGCTCAGATTAAACTGTTGAGCTCCTTTGCTTCTCTACCTATCTACTTATCTGCCAAGATTAAACTGTTTGGTCAGATTTTTATTCTCTATCTCTAAAACAGGAAATTCAAACATGAACTAGCCATGATTAAGCTATTTGGCCATTCATCAATTGTGGCAAAAAGTTCAACAAGCTGTACATGATGCTTTGTTTACAGAAAATGCAATAGTAGTGGCATTTGGACTTGCACACTTTCCTGGTCTATTTTTATTTGGGGTTTATTTCTTTTCATTTTTTCTTTTGACCATTTATTTTTTCACCCTTTGATTTTTCTTTTAGGGTATACCCTCTTTACTTTTTTTACATTTTTTTGATTTTTTTGATAATATGGAAACCTTTACAGCAAGGAAAGGAAGAACATATTACAGAGCTCAACCAACCAATCATGAAATATGACACCTATAGCTATAGGAGTATAACAAAGCCAAAACAACTCTGATATCAAATGTAGGTTTTAACCCTGTACAAAAATTACCAGCATATGAATTCTAAAAAACAGAAAATAAACAAAGGTGAGAGCATAACAAATATACACAGAAATTTTCCCCTGGATCCCAAAACCGGGACTACCAGCTTGATTTTTCATTATATTCCTTTCATATGTTACAATACATATATATACATGTCGAAGCATCCAATACCATCCTACCCAAAACCATGTGCGAAAACCATGCACAAAACCATAGGTAGGTTCGCCCACCTAATATAGGGTCCAAAAAAAACTTCCCCGAGGCGTTGCCTCGAACCCCGTGGAGGGGTGCTACCCACCCCCTCAAACCCCTTTTGACCCCTCCACTGTGCAATCGGTGCAACGAGCCCCCACTCTAACCCCCCGGTTAACTAGGGGGGCTAGTTGTGGAAAGAATATAACACAACCCAACAATATTAATAAAATCATTTATCCCTATTGTTCATTTTTTGTTATAAATATAAGTGATCTAACTCGTAAAAGTAACAATTGAAAATAAATATTTATTCACCCCCCCTCTCAGTATTTCCAACAACTGGTATCAGAGCTAGTACCTTCACTCAAAGCCTAACAACTTTAAGGTTGATCATTAGAACACAAATGGTGAAGCCAAGGAAGAAAGTCTCCAATTGTCCTAAAGATGTGTCTCCCTCAACCACTGAAATTGAAATCAATTAATTTGTGAAGGCTCCATTGTTCAATGGAAACTTTGATATATGGGAGGAAAGAATGAGGAACTTCTTAAAGACTCAAGGCATTGAAGTCTGGAAATGGCCAATTTTTAAAAACGTCGTCAGCAAAAGGCATATGGGATAAACTTCATGATATTCACTCAAAAGCTGCGTTGACAATGATATCTAATCAAGAAAATGATGGAAAACAAGAAGGAAATCCAGAGCCCATCAAGGAAGGTGAAGGTAAGACTGATAACATCAAGGCTAAAGAAGACCTAGAAGATGAAGAGAATGAAAAATATTTTGAAGAATATCTCCTCACTAAACTTATGGCTACCATGGAAGAGATTAACAATTTGAAAAAGGAAAATGAGGAACTTAAGAAGAAAGCACAACTTGGTGACCAAGACAAGACAAGGAAGGAAGTTGACCTTGTCAAGCTTCAAGTATAAGAAAGAGATGAGGAGCTCACCAAGATTAAGGAATAATTTCATAAAAACAAGTGAAATCATCATGAATAAATCATATCCATGACAAATCAATTGGATAAGGCAAAGAAACGAGAAGATACCTTGTCAATCCACCTTGAACAAAGGCATAAAAGCTTTAACAAACTTGAAGCAGAGATTGGTCAATACAAGGAAAAGGTCTCCTCCCTTAGATCTCAACTAGAAGAAGCAAGGAAAAAAGCACAAGGAGCTGAGAAGGTGATGGAATATTTGACATTAATAGAAGGACAAGTTGATGAAGAAGAAAAGGAGAGGAACACAATGTTATGCCAACTAGAAGAATAGGATGATGACATCGCCAAGTTAAAATCAGAAATCACTTCGCTTACGGCCCAATCATTTGAAGCAACCAAGATCAAGGAAGAAATGGAGATCATTCTATCAAAGAAGGATGAAGAATGAAAGAAAATGAAGGAAGAAATTGTCTTTCATAAAAAGGAATTTGACTTGCTGAATAAGAACGTGAAAAGTTCTCAAACCCTAGATGACATCCTAAGTCTTTAAAGGTCTCCCCTTGATAAATTAGGTCTTGGTTATGCAGGTGAATCCTCAAGCAAGAATGATAGTGCTTAAAACAACAAGGATGTGAGGAAGCCTGGAAGAAATGTTGATGCCCCCAGCAAAGGCAAGAGTCAAAATGACATTGGAAGAAATCCTACTCCAAGAAGAAATGCAGATGGTGTCAAGTATGCAAGAAGAAATGGTTATCATCAAAGGATATCAAGGCAAAAGGACTTCAGAAGTACATCAAGGAAATCCCCATCTCCCAGGTACCAAAGTATATTTCTTGGTTATTGTTATGCTTGTGCAAACTTTGGACACATGGCAAAAGAGTGTAGGGCATATAATGGTCCCCGTCAATCTTCGAAAAGAATTTTTGCAAGAAGAAGTCATGAATTCTTATTCATGAACAACATAGAGTGCTTCAAGTATCATAACATTGGACATATGTCACGTGATTGTAACTTGACTTGGGCCCCTACACAAGGAAGAACCATGTCCAAGAAGAAAGTTATACAAGTATGGAGAAGGAAGCAAATTGAATACGGAAGTCCCTTGAACACTCTAGCCAACAACACATGTTGTTGACTTGATGAAGTCATCCTTAATATTCCAAGTATTTGATGGGGAGACTCTGCAAAAAGGAAGACCATTCATATAGTTAGGGGGAGATTATGATGATTAAGAATTCTTGCAGAAGCCATCTGTGAATGGGCCCTATTAAATCCTTGATGATCCACATGGATAATCATCCTTTGATAGATCGTCTCTTGAGAGAATTTCCATTGAATAACATGATCCCTTATTCATCCATGAACTACTATTGAGGATCTATTCCACTTGATCACTAAGCAGTTAATCTTTCATGAGCTAGAGGAGGGCATGCAGACAAGGGGAGTTGGTTCATCACATGGAATATAAGCACATCTATCATGGACCACATTTCCAGGAAGAAGAGCACCATGACAGGGTGAGTAACATACCTATGAAGAACTACTATTGATGAAGAAAAGAAGCAGCTTGACAGGGGGAGTACTTAGGAACCACATTTGCCATTGATGTCAAAGGGGGAGAGAATGTTGGAAGGGAAAGAATATTTCTATCAATGACAAAGGGGGAGATTGTTAATCAAGGTTGTCATTGATGTCAATATGGCATTGGCCAAGATGTCAATATTCTTGAGATTCCTGGGCCCAGATGATGAGGTCAGGACTCTTGTTTGACAATGATACCATTAATGAAGATGTCAATCCATGAAGATGTCAAACCATTAATGAAGAAGTCCTAAGGAGCCCTTGAACTAACTATAATGTTGCATGTGCCTTGATGATCTAGACCTTAACCCTTGATGACATATGGAGTCATACACTTGATGATGTCATACAGTAAATGAATGACCATAATTGATGATGGCACTTGATGAAGGTTGGAAGAATAGATGATGACGTGGAAGATCTCATTTG
Organism: Pinus tabuliformis; assembly: GCA_031772625.1. Classification (NCBI taxonomy): domain Eukaryota; kingdom Viridiplantae; phylum Streptophyta; class Pinopsida; order Pinales; family Pinaceae; genus Pinus; species Pinus tabuliformis. The sequence continues at coordinate 563,437,338 of CM062805.1, read as the reverse complement.
ATGATTGGAAGACTACTTTGAAATTTTCCTAACGATGATGCCTATGATGTATCATTGCACCATTATATGATGACACGTGATGATACACTCATTGTTGGACACTACATGATGACATTACGATGCTATAACAATGAAGAAGCCAAACAATGGAGAAGCCATACTGTCCTAATCATTTTCTGCATTAAATAATTCAAGGACAGTCACAAAGAAAATAATTCTTGCAACCTTGGAGGAAACCTTTAAACATGGGACCTAGCCCATCTGAAAGAGGATTTTATCATCTTTCCAATGAGCCCTTACTTGCCCCGAAACTCCTAATAGTTTGTAAGATATTGAATTTTCAAATTAAAAAATATATATTGTTTGACAGTGAGCTGACCTACACTCATTAACACATGTCGGCCTATTCTCCAACAGTCACATTTTTTCATTAAAGATCAAAACCACTATAAATATCAGTTCAAACTGCATTTCTCCTCCAACATTTTTCGGTCTTCATCACAGAATACTACAGCAGCTCAGTCTACAGTGAAAATAAAGGAGAAAAGGAGCAAAATTAAGTGAAAAGGCAGCATTGGATTTTCTGTTTGGGTCTAATACACTACAGAACACGCTATGGCTCGGATCTCTTGCTGAAATTGCAAAAAATTGTTCAATTGTCTATTAGCTTATACCTTTGATCTGTGGTGCCTCAACATCACCTTAACTCGGTCCTGTTATAGCTATCATTACCTTGGACTATGTTAAACTCATTACCTCGGACAGTGGTGGATTTTCCTTGGACTGTGGTGGATTCTCCTCGGACTATACTAGTAGATCTTGACTATGGTGAAGTGTGGTGCAACTATCTATTTTACAGTGGCTCGGTCTCCTTAACATTGATTGTGGAAAATTACAATGAATGCTTCAGCCTTCATCTTGGACAGTGGTTGCACTTGTTGGCTCGGATTTCTTACCTCGAAATGTGGTATAGCCTCCTGTGTAACATCTTATCCTGGCTCCGTTATTGTACAGTGGTTCGGATCTCCTAGGATTATGACTACAGTGCCTCAGATTCTTGAGCAGTGGACAATGTCGTATCATTTACATTGTGATTCCTTGCCTCGGTGTGGACTGTAACTGTGATAGCTTGACTGTGGTACAACGTGGTGATTACTGTAGCAACTTCTGATTCATTATGGCTCAGATATCTCTTACAAAGTAATCTCCTTTGTGGACAGTCTTATTTTTTGTATACCTAAAGCTACACTTGAACTGTGGATCAATTCTAGTGAAGTCTAGCAAAGATAATTGAAATCAAGGAGAAGTAAAGTCAGGTACTAAAATCTTGGTGCAGTGTTGAAGTCTTAGTGCAAGAACATTGGTGCAGAATTGATGAAGAAGTGTGGTGTGGAATAGATGGTGTAGTATGGTGTATAAATCCTTGTGTAGAAGTATTGGAACAGTTCAAATAGTGGTCTGGTGCAGTGTGGTGCAAGGACATTTGTAAAGAAGAATTGTCACAATCTAGTGTTGAAGTCTTCGTGCAATAGTGGTCCAATAGTCTTTAGATAATACTAGTGTAGTGCATAAGTCATGGTGCAATCTTTGGTGCAGACCTTTGGAGGTAACTTGAATTAATATTTGGGACTAACCTTGGACCAGATTTGAAGAAGGTGCAAAGCTATTATTAGAGTTGGTGCAGAACTTGGTGTAGTTCATTGAAGACACATTGAAGTGTTGTATTGAAGATCATAATGCAGCATTGATGTCATCATGAGGTGACCTTGGAGATTTTGATTAGGTACCATGAAGAACAATGATGACACCTTCTAAGTTAAGGTTCTCATTGTTGATGTAGCGTCAAGACTATAGTGAAGCTGAAGATTGATAGGGCTCGATGAAGAAAACCTTGGGATTCATGAAGTGCAACCAAACATACCTTGACAAAGTGAAGCTATAGGGTTGGAGCCCTTGGGCTTGGTGCCTCAGAATTGACAAGGTTGGTGCCTTGGGTAAGATAGGGTCGAAACCCTAGAGGTCGGAGCCTCACTAAAGTCCAATTTGGTACTTGGAAACAGGTTGGAGCCCTATATATATTGTACTTAATTTATTGTAAAGATTATATTAATAAAAGCATTTATTCCTATTGTTTATTTTGTGTTCTAAATATAAGTGATCTAACTGGTAAAAGTAACAATTGAAAAGAAATATGGATTCACCCTTCCTCTTATTATTTCCAACAGGAATTTAATGACATGATAGGCTTCTCATTATATATCACCTAAAAGATATTCCATGTTAGTAGGTTCAAGATGATGTAAGTGAAAGTCTTAATCAAGTACTTTATTTGGATTAGGGCACAAATATTTATGTCAAGGAACAATGTACCATAAAATAAGCCTATAGAAGATTACTTGAGGCCTATGGTTTCAAGATATGTTCAAGTAATAGTGCTTTTAAGCATGCAAGTACAAGGAAAACGTTGGCTTTAAAGATATGATCAATAAACGTGAATCATAGACCTTCAACTAGCCTTAAGTTGAAGCCTTGTGTAGGACTAGGGTTTACTAGGGTAGTTAATTGCTTAGGGTTGATGATGTCAAACCTAATGAAGTGATTTCCACCAAGAAAAATGCCATTCTTTGAGTTTATGAGGTAAAAACAAGGTGAAAAAATGCCAAATCAGCTTCAACACTTTAAGCCCTAATTGAATTTATCCCTAGCGGCTTTCCTTGAAGGGCTGAAAAAGGAAGAGAGAGCAATAGATACAAATTTTCAAGAGTTTTTTTTTATGATTAATGAGAACCCAATACCTTTTCCATACTTGGGCGTTGGAGTTGCTGAAAATATAACTGATACTGAGAGGGAGGATGAATCAGTATTGGACACTTTTCACAATTGTTTAAAACTTCAAATACAACATGAAAATAATACTTATCAACAACACATTAATTTATGCATGAAAATTATCTTAAATAGTTTCAATGTTTACAAGTACCAACTTGAAGGAGGCTACAACCCCCTAGTTTACCAACACCTACTAGAAGGAGGCACCAACCTCCTAATTTACAGGCTTCAACCTGAAGGAAGCTACAACTCCCTTGCCTTGCACCACCCTGCCACCCTTGTTTTAATAAAGAGAAATAAGGACTCTCATACCAGGGATATTGGCCCTCTCACATACACCTCAATATGGATCTTCGTTGCTCTTCAAGAGAAACAACTCAACCTGCAATATAGTGATGAAAGATTCCAATTCAAGCTTCTCTAAGGCTGTTGTTCTCCTCCAAGAAATAAACTCCACAAGATGGTCCTCAAAGTAATGTAAAACAAGCCTAAAACCCCTTTAACATGTGCCAAAAATGTTCCCCAAGAAAATCAATTCAAATCAACTCTTCTTGACTTTTGGTTCATGAGCTATGAACCTTAGAAACCCTTCTTTTTTGTGCTTCCTTGAATAGTTCTGAATTTACTAGAGCGAATGAGTTGAAATTATCCTTCTCAGACCTATTTATAGTGCATTTGGGCTCTAGGCTAGGCTGACTTGTCCACTAGATAGATTGGCTTGCGTAACTTGCATAATGTATAGTGAATATTCGAAAAATCATTTCTCCTCAATTGTGAGGAGTTAGAGGTAATTCCATAAACCATAGGAAAGGTCTGGGAATAATATTTCTAACCATATATGTCATGATTCCATGTGAGCTAGGTGAATGGAGTAAAAATTCATTCACTTTTTCTTGGGTAACCTTTGACATCAATAACAACTTAAAGTTCAAAAATATCTTCCTTTTTCATTGATGGAAACCGGTATACTTCCCCTGTCTCCATGCTTCCTAGTCTCTCTCCCACTTTGATATCAATGGCAAAGGGTGATTCTTCTCTTTGGGTTTTATCCTTCTGAACTTATGGTGCTCAATAGTACTTCACATTTCTTTTCTATATTCTTATCCTTTCCTTCCATGTTATCCTTGGATTTTTTTTTTGTGGCTTCAATCTTATTTCTCTCCATTTTGTCTAGGATGTATATGTTACTTGATCTTCTTCTTCTCGTAGCAACCAATCTTCCTGAGTCTTCTCTAATTTCACATATTAAGGAATCAAACATGAGATTGTATCCTTGATCACACATTTTTCTAACACTGAGGAGATTATGCATAAAATCTTCAACTAGTAAAACATTTGTTGTTTTTACATTTTCACTTCCAAGACTTGCTACACCCTTTTCAAGTATCTTGATAGAGGAGTCATTTCCAATTGCAACATTGCCACTTTTCTTTTCTCCGAACTCCTGAATTTTTTTTATTCCCTAGTCATGTGTGTTGAGCACCCATTATATATGTACTATGCACCTTCTTTATTTTCAGCAAGTAATGCTAGTCTACAATATTACTTCCTTTTATTTGTTGGAAATAATACTGAGAGGGGGGGGTGAATCAGTATTATCACATTAATAAAACTTTTTCATTTCCATAATCAGATTCATATATGCTACTTCCACAACTTCTTATGATTAAGTTAATTGATCTTCAATGAGTGCATTAGAACATTATCAACCATATTATCAGATAACAGATGCCGTAATAGAGAATAGATCATCACACATAAGGCACACACATGAACACCATGATATAAGGTGGAAACCCAATGCGGGAGAAAAACCACCTGCTGCAAGTCATCTCAATCTTCTTCTTAATAAGAAAATCCTTTTACAATATTTGTACTGGTGCAGTCTTATACCAGTACGGGAGCTACAACCCCCTTTGCTCTTGTACTAGCCAATCCATTTACTAGTACGCAGGCTGCTACCTGCTACAATGCTCCAAAGATCTCCCTTAGCTTTTGTACTAGCTTAGATACTAGTACATAGGCGCTGGCCTACAATCTTCTCTCCTCCAGGTACCACGTTTCATCAATTTTCAGACTGGATACACTGAAGCACAACACATAATCTGAAAGGCCACTTTTCATCCAATTTTCATACTGGACCCAACAACAACATTGAAGCTCATAATCAAACAACCTTCTGAATCAACCAATCACCAGATCCATACATATACAATGATATTATGAGAGTTATCAACCAGATCTAGTACATAAAGATAAGTCATTAATCATGTTGTTATCTGAACTCAATACCAGTAACCAAACATCAGTTATGCACCCAAAACCCTGCAGAATAGTCAAAGGCAGTTAAAACAAATTTTAAGCAGGGATCACAACTTCACTGGTATAGATCTGTGGATATCTGTACTACCTCCGCACCTGCGCCTTCTGTGGCGCCGCGACCACCGCACCTGCGCCTTCTGTGGCGCCTCCGCACTGTGCCTTCTATGGCACCTCTGTGGCGTCTCCGCACTGCGCCTTCTGTGGCGCCTCCGCACTGCGCCTTCTGTGGCGCCTCTGTGGCGTCTCCGCACTGCGCCTTCTGTGGCGCCTCTCCACTGCGACTTCTGTGGCGCCTCCGCACTGCGCCTTCTGTGGCGCCTCTACACTGCGCCTTCTGTGGCGCCTCCGCACTGCGCCTTCTATGGCGCCTCTGCACTGCGCCTTCTGTGGCGCCTCCACACTGCGCCTCCGCACTGCGCCTTCTGTGGCGCCTCTATGGCGTCTCCGCACTGCGCCTTCTGTGGCGCCTCTGCACTGCGCCTTCTATGGCACCTCCGCACTGCGCCTTCTGTGGCGTCTCCACACTGCGCCTTCTGTGGTGCCTCTGTGGCGTCTCCGCACTGCACCTTCTGTGGCGCCTCCGCACTTCCGCAGCTGCAGCGCTTGAGAGATCACCCTTCACAGATTCGCTTTCAACTTCACTTTCATAGATCAAACTTTCAAAACAATAACCCAATATTTCAGATCTTAAGATATTCAATTGCAAGGATGAATTAGCCAAGTGATCTCCTTCCTCTTTTATAGTCTTAGGCTTTTCACAATACCACGGGCCAAAACCATAGGATCAAAAAACTGTTGGACTAATACCATGAACCAACCATGAAAGTACGTGAGATCAACACTTTTGACGAGGTACCATGGTCCAAAACCATAGGATCAAATACCAAGGACTACCTACCATGGACCAAAGGTAAGTTCTCCAACATATACGCGCTTTTCCTCATAGGTTCAAATACCAAGGACTAACTACCATGGACCAAAGGTAAGTTCTCCAACATATACGCGCTTTTCCTTGCATGAAAGTGCGTGAACTTTTTCTCTACATGAAATAAACTTTTCTCTGCATAAAAGTGCGTGAACTTTTCTCTACATGAAATAAACTTTTCTCTGCATATAAGTGCGTGAACTTTTCTCTACACTATAATTTATTATCTGAGATGAGTGGGTTGCCATCAAGTACAACATATGTATCATAATGCCAACATTATTTTCCCATATTGTAGCTAGTTTCTCTTTCTTTATGACAAGAGCATCTTCTTTTTAATTTCTACAATCTTGTTCCTTGTGACCAAGATTGTTGAATTTGTAGCATATAATTTCTTGATCCATCTATGGATCAAGTGGATTGTAATTTTTGTTAACAAATCCATGAGCATTTCCAGGTCTATGGTTGTCCTTTGTATATCCATAATCATTTATGTTCTTGTATAGTTTTTGGTGCAAGCCAAGGGGCTTTTGTAAAAATATATTAACGAGCTGGCTTCAGACCCCATTTCTTTATCCACGGAACCACCACAGCCAAAACTTTTCAATATATATAACATATATCAAAGGGGAAGGGGGAGTACCTTTATAAAAACCACTGAGTTCAATACTCTTTATGTAATAGCCCCTGAGACCAAGTTTTACCATATCTACAAGAAAGAAGAAAGAAAGAAAATTATTTTAACGTCCATGAGGCTAAAGATAGCCTATGGGACAAATTACTTCTTCATCTTCTTGATGTATTCAGCCCTTTTAATGTGAATAAATGCTCCCAGCTTCTCGATAAACCCCTCGCTAAATAGATTATCCCGAGAGCTAGTTGCTAGCATATCTGCATAACTTTCCTTGTTGTCTTTGAAGGCCTCACATTCTAAAATGAAAGGATTTTTTGTTTCCACCTTTCCGGAAGAACAAAAAATGCATACTCTTTCCTCCCACACTTCTTTTGGCCTTTTTCCAATGCCCTGTTTCACAACGGAGTTGGTGAGAATTAGTTCTTAATTGAGCAATAAGAATTTTTCTCTCCAAGATATATTGGCCTCTAAGTATGCTTTTGGTTGATGACTATGAGTGGGATTAAACACTTCAATATAGTAATTTTTCTTTCTTCCCATCTCCTTATCCCAAGTATGCTTGTGGGACTTATCCATAACAAACGTTTTTATCTCTTTGTTGTTTATGGGACATGTGTTCAAGAAAATACCCCATTTACTAAACCATTTGTTATTTTGCTGCATCCAAGTCCTTTTTTTGTTGCACAATATGTCATTAAAGAAAACCTTAGGCCATCTACCCTCTTCCATTTTCTCAATTTTTTTTAAATACCTTATGACTCGCACCATAACAATTGCTTCAATAGCAGCAACCCCTTTTTCACTTAACAAGATAGAATAAGGAACTGCACTTGTAGCCTTGAATTTGTTTGTAATCAAACACTTCTAAATATTTTGAATTTGTTTCCACTGCATGTCGAGTGTATTGTTGGCCCATAGTTCACAACCATAGAGAATCATCGGAATCAGTAGAAGCCCAAAAAGAGTTTGAGTGGTTTTCTAGTCCCGTAACTCTACCTCTCTACACCTATTTTGAAAAGCATAAAATGCTTTCCAACCCCCCAAAGTTATTTTCTTTCTACAACCATCCCAGCTTATATTTTTGTTGAAGTCAATTCTGAGGTATTTGTAATCCACAACTTCTTCCATAATGTTGCCTTCAAAGTAGAACTTATGCTGGTTATGTTTTCTTTTTTTTAGAGAAACCACTACTTTCATTATGTTGATATTGACTTACATCCCCACACTTCTACAAAAATTCTCAAGGGAGGATAAGTGCTCTTGCAAACCAAGAGTTGATTTAGCAATCAGAATAAGGTATTCTGCATACAAAAGAAGCCTTATAACAAACAAATATATACCATCATCCCCTTGCGAATTTAGCCACTCCTCAAGCTTGTCGATATATAAACCAAAAAGGGTAGGAGACAATGGGCAACCTTGCTTAACCCAATATCGCTTCTAAAACTTTCAGAAATGCTTGCTAAAGTTATAATTTTGACTTTCACCTCTTCATACGGCCTATGCATAGCTTCTCTCAAATGTTTAGGAACCCAAAGTTTCTCCATTATGTGCCAAAGCTTATCCCTATGAACCGTGCCAAATGCTTTTATGAAATCAACAAAAGAGTTCTTCCTCTTTCTCCTAAACTTTGTCAATGATGTGCCTTAAAATAATGCAATGATCAATTGTGGAATGTTTAGGTCTAAAACTTGCTTGCCCTTTAGCACACTTATCTCTTTCTTCTTCCGACTTGCTAATTTTATTTTCTAGCATGCTTCCAAATAACTTTGCAAACAAAGGGTTTATCATTATGGTCCTACAATTGGAGGGATTATCGATGTCACCTCTCTTGAAAAGAGGTATTGCCATACTAGTTGTCCAATCTGTGGGGAGCCCTGTTGTATGATGTTGTTGAAAATTTTTGTAATGTGAGGTGCAAGAATCTTTGATCCTCACTTTAGATATTCTGTTTGGAGTTCAGCTAAGTCTTTTGCTTTTCCAACACCAAACTTCTTGATACCCATCTCTACCTCTTGCACCATGAAGAGTTCAATATCAGTGTTGACCAAGGGGGGAGGGTCAACCTTGGGATCTTGTTCATAGAGTTGTCTTGCATAGTCAAACCATTTAGAAGTTGTAATACTATTTCCAGTTTGTATCTTTCTCGGTTGGAGCTCCTTCTAAAATAATTTGGGATTATTTTTCCCAAGGAATATTAGTTCTTCCCTCCTTGAAACCATGAAATCGACCTTTTTCTTGCTTCAAAACGGCTTGTAAGATTTGAGATTTATGTTATCCTTGTTTGACTATTTCCACATTCTCCTTGCCTTTTTTCATTCCTCATCAAACCAAGCATTAACCAGAAAGAAATTTTTTTCAGACTTATTAATTTTTCTCTTTTACACTCTGCAAGTGCGCATTGAATTAAATGTGTTAATTCATGACTGTGAAGGTCGTGAATTGTGATTTTCTCCTTCTTAAAGAGCCTCTCTAGCGTCATTTTGAAGGTATTACAATTTTCTGGAGTCAAAAGAATTTTGCCCTTTGGGAGATTTTGTTGGAAATGTTGAATTTTTTACTGTAATTGTTCTTTCCAGTCCAAGAGAAACTTAAATAAATTAGCTTGTGATCTGATTTTAAGTCCCAAAGCTGATCTCCAATCAAAACTTACTCCATTTTCTCACACAAACCATGCAAGAAAATTATATAATCTACTACACTTGCTCCATTGTAAGTATTGCAAGTGAAATTACTGGACTTTTCCCATCTAGTCAAGCCATTACAAATGACTAAATCAAAGGCCCCACATAGAGTAAGCACATGTTCACCAAAGAGATTGAAGCCCTTGTCCTCTGAAATTCTTTCCCACTGATGATTACTCTCTTCTGTAATCCAAATAGGGTCGCAATCTTCTTTACAACAAAGAATTTTGGCTTGCGTACTTGCAATCTTAGCATTGAAATTGCTCACTATAAGGACATCACCTAGCTTAGAATATGTTGCAATATTTGGTTTTAAGGATGCAAAGGGATCTTTGAGGTCAAGCCCTCTACCTTTGTATATTTTTTAAACTTGTGGTGCAAAACAAAATGCTGTAATTCTGATGTGGTTTCCATTTTCTGATATTTTAAACCAAATGAATTATTTATTTGAGTCTTCTTTTTCTAACTGAGTGAGACGACCTTCTTTCTCCCTCACTAAAACCATGATACCCCTATTCCCTTTGCCATTCCCTTTTTCCTTGTTCCACATTGCCATCTTCTAGTATCATTCAAACAGAGGTGTCTTGCACCCTTCATGCTCATGTGTTTCTATGAGGAAAATTATGTCTCTATCTTCCGCAATAGGCCCTAACCCAGGTCCTCATCTCCATGGGTAACCTCTGCAGTTCCAACAAACTAATCTTAAGGAAACTTGGGTATGACTTGATTGTTATTTATTTTGACACACAAGACTCACATTTGAGTCTTTGTCCCTGATTTCCCATACTAACCTTACGTCCTGATTTCATGTTGAAGAGTTTTTCTTTGGAAGGTGGTCCAAATCACACTATCACAGCTTTACCTTTATAAATCCATGCTCTCTTGCCTTCATCTCTTGTTGCCCTAACCTTTAACATTTCCTCCCTCCTTTCCTCCTGTTGTCTTATAGTTAAATCTTCTTCTAGAAAAACGTGAGAACCCCTCAAGAGATGCTTCTTGCTTAGAATGATATATTTATGATGCAAGCTAGGCATGATGAATTTTATGGGCCTGGCTCTCTCACCATTAAACTTACCCACCCTCCATGCTTGGCATATTTTTCCTTGCCATAACAACTTATCTTTCAGGAAGTTTCTTTCAAGGTCAAGTGTACATTCATTTTTCCATAGTCTTTCACCCCTTTAATAATTATGTTTTCTACTCTATTTTGTGTTTCCTTGCCTTATCTATCTCGCATGTTGTCAACCTGAATGTTTGTTTCTCCTTCCTTATTAGCAGAATTGCTAATAACTTGAGCCCAAGTGTCATGCGGAAAGAGTCGTTAGTGCGGACACAACCGACCTCCCTAGAAGCCTAAGACTTTCTAGTGACAAACAAGACAAATAAGAGCAATCCTTCACTAAATATGCATTTACAATATGAGAAATCAAGTGTTTAGATCCTACCTGTAACCCAACGCTATTGTAGTAGTCCAGCTTCGTTGATCCGGATGAGCTCCTCCTTCTCTTGGAAACCTGCATTCACTAACAATCAAACGATTAAATAGCACCTGAATATCACATAAAATAAAACATATTTAACATATAGACCAAGGAGTATATGAAACAACTCATAAATAACAAATTGTTGAGAAGAATGGACTTATTTGTATTAAAAGGTAACAAAAGGAACCATTACAACCTGAGCCTTGGTGTTGTGCAAGTCCCTCCCAGGGTCCACAAGAGTTCTCCTTTACTCTGATCAGCTCACCCACTTCCAAATGAAACAAGCAAGGATGGTAATCTCTCCTCACAAGCTTCTACAAGGAAGTCCTAATTCCAGTAGCATCTACCCTTAGGAACGTTCAGCTTTCAACCTCCCCTCCCTTTGGCCCAATGCCTGTATTTATAGTGCTCTAGAGGAAGTTATTCAGGTCCACCATCAATGGGATAAGCCCCTCTTTGGATGGGATAGCTCCCCTCTTGATGGGATAAGTTCCTCTTTGGTAGGGATACATGAACCATCTGGAGGCGCTTCATACACGTCAAACAAGCTTCTAAAAGACTCTAGAAATGACCACAAGTAACTTTTTTAAGATGAAACTCGCGCCTTTTTACCTTTACAGGGGTACGCACCCACTCCTTTACATACAGAGCGTACAAGTACGCAGGTATTGTGAACTTGGGTTGCGTACACGCAGGTAAGGCTAAGAGAAACTGCGTACCAGAGATAATTGACTTTAAATGACTTTTCTCTCTTTATTGGAGTTTGACATGAAGAGCAGAGGCATAAGACTTGCCAAGGAGGATAGTATGACAGTGGATGGAGCCATACTAACTGCAAATAGTCATGGTGACATTTTTTAGTGTAACACCAAGTTTTGGAAACTTTAGTGGAATCTCCTTTCCTTTCTTTTCTTGCTTTCTCTTCTTGGTTGTCTATTTGGGAAATTGTTTTCCCTTTATCCTGGGATGATTTCACATTCACCGCCTCTGTACTTTCCACTATAGATTTTTTTATGTTTTGCACATATGCCTTCATGCATTGCCATTCTGTCTTCCCTATCAAGAGAGATTCCTGGAGCAATGCCACTTGTTCTTTCAAAACTTTATTACTTTCTGGTAAAACCTTGTTCTCAGTTGTTATTATATGAATTTTATGATCTCTTTCCTACTTTTTAGCTTCTAAAACCTCCAACCTTTGTTTTGCATTTAACCATTCTTTCACATAAATATCATATGACCAAGTGAGAGGTGTGGATGTGGGACTATAGAAGGAAGAATCATCAATGACTTTTCCTTTGTACTTCTTGTTGCCACATGCTTGTCGAGGGGACTTGAACCGTTTGAGTGCTTAATGCGAAGGGCTTGATTAATTTCCCTTTGAGACCATTTTTTCCTTGTCTGCTCCCATTTTAGACATTAAAACGTGGCATGGATTTCTTAACAATAACATATAATAGGCATGGTCCCACTCAAATTCAGTCCCAGACGCTTATCCCATGAAGCTCATGTGACCTCTTTTCTATGATCTGGATCTCGGATCTTGAATTTTTTTAGACTCAATCCTCTTGTGCCTCTCACCCAATCTTCTGACATGGGAACTTCCCAGATGAAGATTCTCCTCGTTAACTCACGTGCGCAATTACTTGCCTTCTGTTATCCTTGGATCTCATATATCGATGATTTTGAATGCAGTACCTCACAGAAACTTCCAAAATGATAGAATCTAAGATATGGATATTTTCCCATCAATGAACGCCCCTTGAAGTTTGTTTCAGAAATAAAAAGTTTTTCCCGACGTTTTGACAACCTCCCCTTTATACTGACCTCAAAGATAGGGATATATTCGATAGCTGCAGCTTCATGACTTGCCATAAACCTCGACAATTTTCAAAATCTGAGAGGTTTCTCCCTATATTTTTGTTTCAAAATGTTAATCCCTGACGAAATTATGGTTTGAATCTGTTAATTCACAATCTCCTGTCGAATTTTATAAAACTTAAGTCTCGACCTTTTCTAATTATGCTTTGTTCACAGTTTCTATTGTAAGATTTTAAAGCATGGATCTTACGATGCCTTGAAGCACACAAAGAACCCTATGACACCACTCTAATCACATTGATCATACAAGAATGCATGATTGTAAACAAATTAAAATGGGTTTATACAGGAGCCACGGAGACACTTTGCAACACTTCATTCACACTTAAGAAATTATCTCCCACACACTCTCTCATAATTTTATTAAATTATTTTTTCAATAAAAATACATCACATGATCACTCCAAATCCATTAGTTCAGAATCAGATGGACCATACTTAACATAATTAAACTAATTACTATTGAGAAATGTAACTAGTTTCGGTTTTCATAATTGTTGTACTCATTTCAATATATATCATATGTAACAAGAAAGAAAAGAAGAAAGAAAAGTTACTATTATTAAAGCACGGGTTTCATGCTCATTATTGATGGTCTTCTAGGTAAATGCATGTTCTTCATGCTTCTAGGGTTTGTTATGTCTTAGGATTTATTGTCATGAGTCAGTGGAGTCAACATCATGTTTATAAGACCCTTCCGGGCAATTTGTAATTATAAAAAGAATTATTTTTTAGTCTAGAAAGTCCTATAATCTCCAAGAGTACAAATCTTCCCTGGGATCATCAAGTCGGCCTAAAGGATGGAATCGACCCCTTTAGAAAGCTATATAAAGGAGCAGTTCGACTTCATTTGGGACTCACTCACTCACAAGTTCTATCTACAAGAAAGAGATTGATGTGTAGTTGGGAAGGGAAAAAAAAGATGAGTGAACGTCCAAAAGGAAGCTAAGAGGAAAAAAAACCTTGTTTTGGCCTCTATCTCTCTCACACGTGCGAAAATATAGGGTTTATGGGTTGTAGAAATAGGTCGAAGTTGCAAGTCCAAGTTGCAGTAGGATGAAGTGCAAAATATGATAGTGGGAAGAGGGAAAACCCTTATCTTGACCTCGCTGACCTTGGGAGAGTTGTCGTGCTCTAAGTAGATCTCAGGAGGAGGCCATATTAGGGTTTCCAAGAAGATTCAAGGATGAAGTTTTTGGGTCAAAGTTATAGGTCGAGTAGTAGTTTTGTATCTAGCCGGTCGAAGTTGCAAGGCATAGCAGTTTAGTGCAGAATAAAGGAAGGACTTGAGAAAGGGCTGACTTGTTACTAGGAGAAGGACTTGGTCTTTGTATCTCATCTAAATTATATTCTAAGAAGAGAAGAGTTTATGGGTTTTCCCCTTGGAGGTGTTTTGCCATGGCTGAGAGCCTATATCTGTTTCCTCCTTTCTTTTATTGTTATTTTTCTTGATATTGTTTGATCAAAGATCTAACTAAAGAAGAAAGGAATATAACTAAATATTCACAAGAACTCTTAAGGTTAAGGAAATAAGATATAAATGTTTCTGCTTTACATTTTCTAGCATGGTATCAGTGCTAAGGCGAACAAGGAAGGAAACTGGAAGGACACTCAAAAGAATTGTTGATCAAAATATAGGAAGTTATCAAAGCTTGAAAGAAGAAGACTACAAGGAAAATTGTCTCTTGAAGGGATCTGGTTAAAGACTCATTAGAAGACCCTTCTAATCTAGGGTTTCTACATTGAAGAAGATCATGACTACATCAATCTCTCAAGGAGGGTGTTGATCTCAGAAATTCTATTTGCAAGGCATCAATCTTGGAAGTTGTTGGTGTAGGAATTCTAGGGAACATCCTTCACAAACATCATCAAGAACTCTCCAAAGGTCCTAAAAGAATCAGAAAGGTTGAAGACTTCATCAAGGAAAATCTTGATATCAAGTAAGTAACATATTATTAAATCATGCTTGAACCTTCAAGTCATGTGGGTTTTTCTGCAAGGAGAGAAACAAGCTCAATGGAGCATCAAACTATCTAGCATGGAAGAAAATAATTGACTTGATATTGATAGAACAAGAAGTAATGGAATATGTTACTAAAGAAATTACTAAATCTGAGAAATATAAGAATCAATATCTTGCAAAATACAAGAAAGGGGAAGTAAGTTGTCAAAGGATCATAGTTGAATCAATTAATGATTCTCTTGTACCATTTGTCGCAAATTTGAAAACTTCCAAGGCCATGTATGACAAGCTAGTGAACTTGTATTTAGTAAGTATAACAAGTTAAAATATGTCACTAAGGAAAAATTTGGACATAATTAATAAATCAAAGGATGAGGATGTGACATCCTTCCTCATGAGAGTATCTCACCTAAGAGACCATCTGCAATGACTTGGGGAACCAATCTCTGATTCTGAAGTAACCATATGTGTATAGAGTGCATTGCCACCAGAATGGAGCAACTTTGCAACAAACATCTACTCCAAAAAGGATTCAAATCCCTTCGATGAGTTGTGGGTGCAATTCATATTGGAAGAATAAAGGATCATGTTCAAGGATGATATTGGATTAGATGAACAATCTCAAGCCTTTCTAGCCCAAGTCAAGAAGTTGAAGAAGGGAAAGTTTGGTAAGTCCAAGAAGAAATACATGTCCAAAGTGAAATGTTTTGGATGAAATGAATTTGGACACTTTAAGAGGGACTGTCCAAACAAGTAGAACAATAATAGAAAGCAAAGGAGTGAAGGTCATATAGCCGAAGTAGTGGGAGAACCTGGAAAGAATGCAAAGAAGTTCGTTACTACTAAAGAAGGTTCACTAACTGTTAGGTTCTTGATGAAGACTAATATTTCTTTTAGGAAAGTATGTTTTGAATAAAATCATAGAGATAAGCATATGATAGTATCATGTATAGAATTTACATGATTAAGTTGCTTTGTAGATCATCCAGAGAGCTCAATATCAACCTGGAATCACATAGGGTTATCTCAACCCATCATATTGCATATTTATCTTCCCATCGATGACCCTAAATAGTCATGTGGTAGAACACCTGCATCATAATCAACTTGGGTTGTACACCCCAAGTACATTCTCAAATCATTGGCCAAATGAGGAGTGGTATTCCCAACAAGCCCTGCTTGTGGGTATGATGGAAAATGGGGTATACTCTGCAAATACAAAACAGGAGAAAAACATTCTCCAACTCTATGAAGATAGGGGAGCATCATCTCCAATCCTATGGGTAACAAATAGGGGTCATACCATATTGTCCAGAGTTCCCTCAACCCTAGGAGCCCTCCATCTCAATTCCTCACCCTAAGAGCTCAGACAGGGAGGAAGAGTTGGATTAGTGTCCTCGATTAGCATTGCTCTCTTCATACTCAAATCTGGTATCATATTGTCTTAATAGCAGTTGTTTCCTATTCATACAGGACATCAAATCATATATCATGTCAGAACATATAAATCACAAAATGATACCATAATCATCCTCCCTCTCAATGAGGTTCCAGCCACAAGCCTGAGCTTGTTTCGAACAGCGGCACTATGTCAATATATGAGAGTATCTTAGTCCCAACTATAAATATGGGACTGCCTGCCAATCAGATCTCAATCTATGTCATCACAATGTATCCATGTCATATCCAAATTATGCTCAGACAACTCTCTAAGAAGCTTCTTCATCCTGCCTCACAGCTAGCCATGCTAGCAACATTGTGTTCATCCTCAATCGTACTATGGACTTCTCATCCAAGATATCATGGCAGATCTCATACTAAAGTAGCATCCAAATGTCCTTAACAATAATCTCTATCAACAACAATACATCCATGTAGTCACATATCATAGGAGAAATATCTCAGCCTCAAAAATAGAATATCTCATGCAGATATTTCAAAGGATGCTTGTTGGCAAATCTATGTGAATGAAGCAGCTCATTCTTGAATTTATTCAAGTTCTATGCACATCATATATATATATATATATATATATATATATATATATATGGATGTTCAAAATGGAACATCAGTGTTTCAATCAACAGTTGGATGCCATGTCAAGTTCAAAAACATCTTTGAACTTCAAATCGGAGTATCCAAGGATTTGCATTTTCATTATTCAAAAACATTTTTCAATAGCTTTGCAATATAGATTTTTGTTTTCAAATTCCAGAAATTGATTCATCATGCCATGATACATCATTCCGAGCTTCAAAAGCTATCTCCCTCTAATTTAGATCATCAGAGGCTCATCACTTGTCAAGGGTAGACCATCAAGATATAAAACCAAAACCATAATCAAAATCAAATCCATACCCCTTCATCATCCTAACTTCATCAAATAACTGTCAAATATAGACATATCTATATCGGGGAGCTTGCTTCATGCAATGCTCTAAGCATAATGCCTTGCTAAGCCATCATAATCAGCCTTACATAAATCAATGTTGTACCATCACATCAGCAAAGTCATCTCATCAAAGTTTATAAGCCAAATCACAACCATTATCAAATTCATCAACATCACAGTATCAATTATTTCAACCAGGAGACAGGGAGAGCTCATATCAAGTTGTGACTTCATTTATTAGTATGCCAACAAGTTGTCATTAACCATGCATTGTCAATCTAAACTTGATTGTCATTCTCATAATCATAATACAAGTCATTTTTGTCACTAGGTGCAAATGCATGCACCAAGGATGAGTCATGCAAGTTCCATGTTCATGTTGAATCACAGTTATCAATATCTCAACCATTGTGCTAGGAACAAGGAGGCCAGTTTCTGAATACCCTTCAAGGCAAATAAACAATCATCAAATCAAATCATTAGACATCAGGTCAAGTCTAAATTTTCTATTGTAGAGAGATCTATAGTCAAAGCATATCGCAATCATCAATTCAAAGTTATTTTCAAGCATCATGATAACACATTGTTCATCTATATCAATCAGCCAAATCATGCTAACCTCTTGTAGCACAAACATAGTCACATATCTATATGTATGTCCAGGTCAACTGCAAACACAAGTTTAGTCCGCATGTTCATGTTATGAAAAACATTCAAGATTTTCCTACTTCCATATCTTGTTATCTACAACATAGATGTCGGACTAATATCTCTGAGGTTGTTGGGTCTTGAAAATGTCATTCATTTCCATTACACTTTCACTATTATGTCCATTATATCACCTCCATTTCACTACTATGTCACCACATTCATCCCACTTTCATTATCGTTGGGCCACATTTATGTTTTTCCAAACTTTATTAATTCTAAGCCTTTTTAAGTGAATTTGTGGTTAAAAATTAGAAAATAATGTGCATATGCTTATACCTAACAAGTGGGTTGAGATTGTTGACATGTGTAGGTTAAAAAGAGGCTTCTAGAAGACCTTTATGTGGCACCCTAAGGCCAAATTCGAATTTTAGTGGAGAGAATCATAGAATCATGAGGATATGTGTCACATCTCCTAATTGTATTGAAACTCTAAGAAGACATGTGTCTTATCAGTTCCTATTTTGATTAGGACTTTAGAGGTAGAGGGAGAGATTCATGGACTCTCATTAATGAGATGGCTTCTCATCTTTTTGTATAAATAGGAGATCTCTCTCTTTCATTTGTTAGCTTAGAGTTTAGAGCTTGTAGTTCTTTTTTGATGGCTTTGAAAAGCTTTAGAGAGCTTTGTTGTATTTTGTAATTTTGAAGAATTTGAATAAAGCTTTGATGTTCTCAACATGGAAGGAGATGTGAAGATGATGTCATGGAGCATATTATAATGTAAGGTAGAGTAGATTTTATTTTGTAATTTTGCTTTGATTTCATTATGTCATTTGATTTCTTTCAAGTTTGATAGTTTAGAGTTTCCATTCATGCAATTTTAATTCATGTAAGTGTGTTCAACCGATTGATTGTAGATTAGTTTTTCTTTACATGTTCTTGTATTTGCTTATTAGTTTTTGCTCGAGCTTTTTAATGTAGTTTTTGCATCAAGTGGTGATCTGAGACTTGCTTCCTCTGCTGAACTTTAGTTTTTAATTCCAGTTGTTATGCTTTTATTTTAGTGAGATTTGTTTGCTGCTATTAGCTAGTTTAGATATCAAGTTCTTCATGTTATTTGACGTTATCTCCGGTGCCATGGCTTAACCCGAGAAGTTAATTGGCGAGCTATCAGATTATAAGTGAAGTAATTTGATTTTTCTTTCATTAATTTGCAAATAGATAATTTAGATATCAGTTCTTCATGTTATTTGACGTTATCTCCGGTGCCATGGCTTAACCCGAGAAGTTAATTGGCAAGCTATCGGATTATAAGTGAAGTAATTTGATTTTGCTTTCATTAGATTGCAATAAAATAGTTTAAATGTCATTCTTTCATGCCATATGACATTATTTCCGGTGTCTTTAGCTTAACCCTTTTTTAGAAGTCAATTGACGAAATATCGGAATTATGGGTGAAATCAGTGACTAGTTTCCAACTTCTTTATTTTTGGTTTTGAGTGCAGTAGTTTAGATTTTATTTCTGTAATTAGATGGACAACAAAGACAGTAACCTCATTTTCAGTACTTCATCTTTAACTTGATTTATGTAGCTGCATGTTTACACTTTTGTTCAAGTTCTAATTTTATAGATAGCATGTTTTGAGACCTTTGAAGTGCTAAGTTTGGAAATTATCATAAGAGGCATAAACCTTGTCTTCAATTCTACATCCATACTTGATCTTTAAAAGTATTCTTAAAACCTTAGACTAGGATTTCCATTTGCATTAAACACTTTAGGAGACCAACAAGAACAAAACTCCAAAACAACATAAACTATAAAACAATGAAGTAAGAAAAAGGGTTAACTAAGTACATATGGTGCACCACACTTCATCAGTTTACGATACCCTGATTGATAATTTATGTAGAGCAATTTAAGACGTTAAATTGACTAGACATTTTGGTGTCGTTGTCGGGGAAGTGTAATTAGGAGACCTTATTTCTTACATCTAAAAAAAAAATTAATAATTTCTTGAGTATGCTCTCCTCCTGCACTTTGTGTGATCTGGAGGATCAGAAAAAGAATTGTTATGTTAAAAAAAAAAGGGGGACAAAATAAACTTCATCATTTCATTTGATTCAATAAAAAAAAATGAAAATGAAAAATAAAAATCCAACTACTTTGATAGGTTCAGCTATCCAAAATTGACTAGCTATGGTTTGTAGTGGTCCTCAAAACACTGTGTCCTGTTTTAATAAGATTTTGCAAATTAGCTGCAGAATGCAGCCTGATTCCGTAGTTAACATAGAATTCTGTAGCTAATTCCAAGGTTTAGCATGTTACAGGCATCCAATGAAGAAACTGACCACATGGGCATCTCCAGAATCATCCTGACATGGATCCTATCCTAGTCACCCAACCCAGATCGATAAAAAATTAGCCTAAGACCTCAGTCAAAATCTTGTTTTTAGCATGTTTACCTTGAAATCTTTGCTGCCTGAAATTGAAAATCATTAATCATTCTTATAAAATTTCACAATTTCACCAAAAAAAAAAAAATCAATGGCTATCCCCAATTCCAGTTTCCACTGTGGCCTCAATAGAAATTCTGCATTCCTGTTTGAAGCTTTGGCCTTGAAACAAACCTGCAAGAACATTTAGAAAAAAAAAAATCAATTGTGCAAATTCAACGGATCGAATTGCATAGGATTATTGTGTTTATTAAGGAAAATAAGATGAGTCCAATTGAAATTAAAAAAAAAAACTCTTGTGTGGCTTTCAAAATAATGTATGCAACATCCAATTTATGTGGCAGAAATTTTTTAAACCTCCCAACATCAAAATCTGAAAATCTAGATGCACATAGCCACCATGGTTCAAAGCACTCCCATCTGGTCTGTCTTGAATTGTATCAGCTGGAATTGAATCAAATCTTTCCATCTTAGTTCGAAGATGACGCGCCATTGTGTGATTTTTCTTCTTATATTAGCTATAGCTGCCTTGACTTGTCGAGGGGGGAGCGGTTTTGCAGGACACAATGAATATGAAGAGCAATGGAGAGAACAAGAAGGGCATCATGGTAAAGAGGAAGAGTAGGAAGGCATATTTTTGCTGAATAAATAGAAGAAGATACTGAAACAGGGGAAGTTAGCCTGCGCATCTAAAAAAATTCGAAATTGATTTTACAGGAGATGTAATTGACAAAAACGCAGAACTGAAAAAACATCAAACTTTAACTGCACGATCTGGCCAAATGGAAATGAATTAGGAAAAAATTAAACATGGGTTTTTTCGGCAATAGGGTAAATTAGATAACCGAGAAATCATTTTAAGGAATTTGAAGTGCTTTGGGAGATCTCCTTGGTTCTTTGAAGCCCATTTTTGCAAACCGCGAGAGGAAAAAACAGAATTTAAATTAATAAACTGGCAGTTTGATTTAATTTGGCTGCCTAGGGATGGGAAATCTGATTTGGAATCAACTATGTGCTGATCATAAATCATGATTACACGTTTTCCATCTTTAATAATTCATCTCACACCTGTCAGACGTGTCCGAATCGAATACGACTCTTCCCGATTGATCTATTTATGCTCGGCGTTTTACTTGCTAAAACAGCGGCACAAGAGTTGGTACTCGTGGCTAAATTGGGTCAAAGATCTGGGTCAAAAGAAAGGGGTCTTAACTCAAAGTCTATCCGTAAAAGAAGGCAGCCCTTGCCTTCCTTCTAGCTGGTGCTATAGAGTGAGTTTACTGGCCTCCTTCTTAGAGATATGGTCGGGTGAGCGATCACTTGTTATGCTTTCAACCTGAAACGAAAATGTTTACATGTTTGATTTTATTATGACGTGCAAAAACACTGCAATGAAATGACCTTTGTCAACCTGTAATCCCATAAAAAGCACTGATCAAGCTCATGACTATTTTCCACTTCATCTTTATCAAACTGCACTTACAGCTAGGTTGGATTATATGCTTTGGTTTTAAGCAATTTGAGTAAATCAACAATTAGCATACAGCTGAATCCAATTTCTAGAATTCCTTTAATCAGTGGCCTTGAGAACTATGCCTTGGTACCAATGGATCTTGCTACTGATCATACAGAAGTTGGAGGATTGCGTGCTGAATTTCAAAACTGATGGTTTACTGCCTTTTAGATTCCGCAGCTAACTGGCAATTCTGCAGCCATTTTCATACTTCTGTAGGTTACAGGTGTCAAGAGATGAAACGAACCACATGGGTAGCTGGGAAAATGTCGGTACATGGATGGTGTCCTATTCATTTGATCCAAGTCGATGAAAAAGAACTCGATCAAAGGAAAGTCAAGGTGTATGTTATCACCAAGTCACCACACTAAGTCGCCACTCTAAGTCGCCGCATGTCAAGAAAAAAAAAAAACAATTTTGAATCAATGAGATGAATAAGTTATTTACTCACTTTTCTGAAGGTATTGATTAATTTTGGACTGATGATGAAAAACGAATGGCTAACTTTTTATTCAAGATTTTTAGCTACAGATATTGCGCACATTCCGCAGCTAAAGCCATTCCGTAGCTGAAAAATCTCATTGTTCAAATCAACCTAACTTTCTCATACGAAATCATATTTTGATGATTCAAATGTCATTGGAAATTTCTCAACAAGATATACACAATGAAAAATCCATCATTAGTTGAAATGGTAAATAATGAAATAAATTGCTGAAAAGAAGTAACATCAACTTGAGGCACTAAATCCAAAACAAGTATAAATTCTTTTGATTTTTCCTTTGAGAACTTGTTTCATTAATACAAATTCTTAGTTTTGTGTGTAAATATCATAACTAGAGAGAATGGCCATCTCTCTCCTTTGATAATCTTACATTCCATTGCAGAAGAAGTATTAGTTTTTTTGCAGATTCCAGGAAGAAGGACAAATGACTACAAGTGAATGGTGTCTCTCTAAGAGACCAATTTGTTTCATAAGAGGATGATCAGCAACAAAGAGGAAATATGTTAATGCAAAATCAGATCCAAATACTTGAAAAACTTTTAGATACCATTATCTCCATCACATCCATACTTCAATATAAACTATTCACCTCATTTCCCTCCATATTTTCCATTTACTTTCCATTACTTTTTCCCCATTCATAACCCACAAATAAAAGCAAGAGGCTCATTCACATGCTTATTGCCCATTGCCATTTCTGCTCTCCATTTCCATCTTCCATTTTCATCTTTCATTTCTTGTCATTTTCATTTTGCAAATAACCCCTGCTTCAATGCAAATTATTGAGTCCATAGTCCTTTGAGTCTAAGTTCCTTGTAAAGACACCTTGAGGCTTGCATGCCTTAATGGCAAGTTCTCATGCTAACAAACAATGGGAATATATTAATGTCCCTTGTTCGTCAGATCTTCTAGGTGACTTGACATCGGCAAATTCATTCATACCTAGCAAGATGTGTTTGGGCATCTTGACTCTCATTGTCATCAATGGTGATAGTTCTCGTGTTGACTAGTGGCATCCATTAATGGCCACTAAGTCAACAATTTCCTGCTATGTTCGACATCAGAATATCTTTTTCACATAGTAGGAATTGTGCCAACGAGTTTTGAAGACATGAAAACTATTATTTTTCAGCATTTTGGAGCAAATTCAACAAGTTTTAGTAGAAGAAATAAAAAGTCATCTTGACTCTTTATCCATGACTCTTCTTGTTTAGCCACTTGAAGAAGAATATGATCAGAATTTTGCAGCCACCACACATACAACTCATCCATTCCAAAGGGTAAGTTAAGGTACATTTTCTAACTTTTGACCATAGAATTCCATAAAAAGCTAGAATGATAATTGTTGGAAAAACATTTCTCTTCCTCATTTCATAAAATTGCCAATACCATCAGTTGGGGAGGGGGGGGAATACATTCATATTCATATCTCGCCATGTCCATATTATATTCAGGAGCCCACATACTTCCAACATATATTAACTATTACATTGTTATTATGAGCATACAATGGCTTTTCAAAAAGTTTTTAAAAGATAAAATTGGATACAAACACAATCATGGTTGTCACACAAGAACCAACCATCATGCAATCCAATAAAGATATACTTTGCAACAATAATCAAAATATCATTATGCAAAGTTCAAAGATCAAAATAGAATGCAACAACAAAAAATGGTTGTAACACAAGAACCAACCATGTTGCAATTCAAGTAAAACACTTTGCAGAAATATGAAGTTATCAAATGATATCATGCAAAGTTAAGCCAAAGCTCAAGGATCAAAAGAATTAATGTAATATATATTGCATGAGGACATGTAATAGCTTTAGTTGGGGGTATGTTGGGTCTTGAAAATGTCATTCATTTACATTACACTTTTACTACTATGTCCATTATATCACTTCCATTTCACTACTATGTCACCACATTCATCCCACTTTCATTATCATTGGGCCACATTTATGTTTTTCCAAACTTTATTAATTCTAAGTCTTTTTAAGTGAATTTGTGGTTAAAAAATAGAAAATAATGTGCATATGCTTATACCTAACAAGTGGGTTGAGATTGTTGACATGTGTAGGTTAAAAGGAGGCTTCTAGAAGACTTTTATGTGGCACCCTAAGGCCAAATTCGAATTTGAGTGGAGAGAATCATGGGACCATGAGGATATATGTCACATCTCCTAGTTGTATTGAAACTCTAAGAAGACATGTGTCTTATCAGTTCCTATTTTGATTAGGACTCTAGAGGTAGAGGGAGAGATTCATGGACTCTCATTAATGAGATGGCTTCTCATCTTTTTGTATAAATAGGAGATCTCTCTCCTTCATTTATTAGCTTAGAGTTTAGAGTTGGTAGCTTGGAGCTTGTAGTTCTTCTTTGATAGCTTTGGAAAGCTTTAGAGAGCTTTGTTGTACTTTGTAATTTTGAAAAATTTGAATAAAGATTTGATGTTCTCAACATGGAAGGAGATATGAAGTAGATGTCATGGAGCATATTACAATGTAAGATAGAGTAGATTTTATTTTGTAATTTTGCTTTGATTTCATTATATCATTTGATTGCTTTCAAGTTTGATAGTTTAGAGTTTCCATTCATGCAATTTTAATTCATGCAAGTGTGTTCAAGCGGTTGATTGTAGATTAGTTTTTCTTTACATGTTATTATAGTTGCTTATTAGTTTTTGCTCGAGCTTTTTAATGTAGTTTTTGCATCAAGTGGTCATCTGAGACTTGCTTCCTCTGCTGAAATTTAGTTTTTAATTCCAGTTGTTATGCTTTTATTTTAGTGAGATTTGTTTGCTACTATTAGCTAGTACAAATATCAAGTTCTTCATGTTATTTGATGTTATCTCTGGTGCCATGGCTTAACCCGAGAAGTTAATTGGAGAGCTATCTGATTATAAATGAAGTAATTTGATTTTGCTTTCATTAGATTGCAAGTAGAATAGTCTAAATGTCATTCTTTCATGCCATATGACATTATTTCTGGTGTCTTTAGCTTAACCCCATTTTAGAAGTTAATTGACGAAATATCGGAATTATGGGTGAAATCGGTGACTAGTTTCCAGCTTCTTTATTTTTGGTTTTGAATGCAGTAGTTTATATTTTATTTCTGTAATTAGATGGACAGCAGAGACAGTAACCTCATTTTCAGTACTTCATCTTTAGCTTGATTTATGTAGCTGCATGTTTACACTTTTGTTCAAGTTCTGATTTTATAGATAGCATGTTTTGAGACCTTTGAAGTGCTAAGTTTTGAAATTATCATAAGAGGCATAAACCTTGTCTTCAATTCTACATCCATACTTGATCTTTCAAAGTATTCTTAAAACCTTAGACTAGGATTTCCATTTGCATTAAACACTTTAGGAGACCAACAAGAACAAAACCCCAAAACAACATAAACTATAAAACAACAAAGTAAGAAAAAGGGTTAACTAAGCACATATGGTGCACCACACTTAATCAGTTTACAATACCCAGATTGATAATTTATGTAGAGCAATTTAAGACGTTAAATTGACTAGACAGAGGTGACCATCTGATTTCATGCACAGTACTTCATTTTTTTATGTGATCAACAATTTAACCCAACAACTTTAGAAATAATATTACAGTGGCAGAATATGTCAGAGACACCTTAATTCAGAGTTCAGACAACTTCAGAAAGCTTCAAATGATGGCCAACTGTAATCAAACCCCTAGACGCTCCCTTCAGGTTATCATGGGAGCATCTTTAGCTGCATGCACACTACCTGGGCCTTAGCATGCATGTGTTCAAGGACAAGTTTTCCCAGTTCAATTCCTGTGTCTGGAGCGGAAACCCTAATTTATGTACAAGCTTCAGATCTCAAACTTTGTTGCAGATCAATTATGTCAGATGCACATAAATCATACTTCAATGATACATAATGCAAATAGTAATAAGAGTAATAATATTGAGAAGAGATTCTCCCTCTCTCAGGGAATCTATGTCATCAACCTGTCTCTACTAGAGTCAAGCAACAACAAATATTTTAGATCATAAACATATATCTGTCATGGATATGACATCAATATTTAGACTCAAAGCAACATATAGATAAAACATCATATCTCAAAGATTATGAGCACTTTGTATCAAGTCACTTCATCAAGTTAGGACATTCAGTTTAACCATATGCCATCAAGACAAGACCATAGGTAGTAAGAGATCTAGAATATCAATCTCATAGTTTTACCTCTAACATCATGGTTACCATGCTTATCATGATCAATGAGATCAAGTCAGGTCATTCAATGTCAATCTCTCTTTCCATATGATTTCATCATGCTTATCACAAGCATTACCATTAGTATCATGTATAAGAGTCAATGAGTTATCCTTCTATATGAAATCCATCATGACAAGTATCAATAGTATCATTTACTAGAGTCAGGGTGCTAGCCTTCCTTATAGGATCAAGATGTCCAACGGATGGATGTTAGCCAATCATCAAGTGTATCAAAGTATAAACATTGGTTGGCCTCATAGATTTCAAGAAGATAAAAATGTTCAACACCAGGTGCATCATTTCATCGTAGGAAACATAGATCCAAGTCGCTTTCATATGTATGTTTGAGCCATCAAAGAAAGATACATTCTCAATGTCTTAGGGATTACCTAGCCATCAATGTTATTGTTGAAATACAACATACAATGCATACCTTGTGGTATTCAAATACCTGTGCACCTTCTCATAGGCAGCTTGTAGTGCTTGTCACATTTTCATCAAATACCTCTTTACCTCTTTCTAAATCTATCTTTTTCATCTCAAATGATCTTCAAGAAGGATCTACTCATCACATCTCATCAAGGAGGTTAGAAACATACATATACTCAAATAATTATGCAGGAAGTATAATCAATAAACATAATCATCATATCCATAGGTCTAAACAAAAGTAAGAGGCAACATAAGACAAGAAATACTTATCTTCAATGAGAGGTGATCCTCTCCCTCTTCAACCATCCTTCAAGTGCCATCAACATCCATAGTCCATATACCAATGTTGCCTTCAATTATCCAACCATGTCTGCTGGGGATTATCCCATCTAGGGCTTCATCAAATCTCCCACAAGTGCTAAAGCATCTTCACATTGACCAGCTAGGTTCCATATCTCATATTGTTTCCATAAACCAAGGCTTTCTCTCCAACCCTAACCTCATAGAATCCATCAAACCTTAATAATAAAGTTGCCTAAGGTTTTCTTCAAACCCTAGAATTCATTTAGGTAACCATCATCCTCTTCTTGCTTCCATCAAAGGTGTCATCATTGGGTTGATCTCCATGGCTTTTCTTCAGCCTAGCTCTGATACCATGTTAATTTTATTTTATTTTCATAGGGCTACATTATTTTTTTCTTTGATAATTGCATTTCTTCATTAATACAATAAGTTCACCCCATATCATCATTACATTATTTAGGTCTACAACATTATTCATCAGAATATGCAATTATATAGAAAGAACAACATCATCATCATCAATGCAGCAAAACATAAAGGAACAATAGAAGAAAATCATGCACACATATAGATACACCAAGATTGGTCTAAGACCAGGGAAAAACCCACTATGGGGAAAACCCTTTCAAATATTCTTCTTCTTAGATCATCATCAAATGATTCAACAAAAGAGAGTACAATGATTTATAACTTTATCTATGCAAAAAAACAACTATGATATCCATGAAACAGATCTAATCAAGCTTATAATCAAAACCCTCATTCTGATGGCAGTAATGTGTTGTCACTAGTTGTAGTCAACTGTTGGATACTGTTGAACAATGTTGTCACTGAGTGGAATCTTCGGAATATTGAAATATCATCTTTGATTCTCGAACTCAAGGAGGAGGATTTGTACGAGCGTCTAGATTAGTCCTGGACGCTCTCTACAAAACTGGAAGACTGCGTCTGAAACAGATCTAGACACTCCCAGGTGAACTAGATGAGGGCGTCTGGGGTCAAATATATCCAAATTTTCCTCAAACCCTGGACGCTCTCATAAGTCTTATGTGCGAGTGTCTATGGAAGCCTAGACACTCTCAGGACCATATTGCGTATGCGTCCAGGGACCAAGCTCAGCAGCAGAAACCCTAGCCTCTCGAACGCTCCCATAACACTTTTTGTCAACATCCAAGGTTCCCTGGACATTGTCAAGACCACTATGTGCCAATGTCCAAGGACTAAAATGACCAGTTTTGTGCCAGCGACTAGGAATCAGAAAACCCTAGATCAATGTGAGCTTCACCCCTATGATTTCGGACCCTTGCGTGAACTTTCCTCCATCAGACATATGCGAACCAAGACAATAAGAGAAGAGAAAAATGGCTTGATCAATATGTCCAAATGAGCTTGAGGTATCTTCTATTTATATTCTTTTATGAGGGTCCACTTGGGGTTTAGGCTAACCTGTCCAATTTAACATGTGCTTAGGGCCAACCTAACCCAATATACATGAGAGAATAAATAAATTCAACAAATAAACTTTCGCTTGTCCAAATACGATGGTCTTTAGGTCGATTTTGGTCCTCTTGAAAAGAGGAATTTAATGAAATCATCATATTGGTCATCTGAGCTATCCAAGGTGGAATTTGACCACAGTTGCAAAAATTAACAAACATCACATCCTTGAGACTGAGAGGGGAGCCAAACTCCCTCTGAAAAGTAACTGTACCAATATTGGTCGCACTATACCTTCCATCATATCCCATATCAATGTGCATCTAAAGACCCTTCTCCTCCAAGTCACTGAAATTTTTTTTGTTCCACATCATGTGGAATGAGGCACCATTATCTAGATACCACACACTACCCATCATTGTGCTTTCCATGCATGCAATGAGGGAAAAATCAAGTTTGAACTATGAATCCAAGGCTTCACCTACTGCTCCTCCTATGGTCTTCTTGCTTGCCTTCTTGTGTGGAGACTTCATTGCATAGTGCTTGAATTCATGACAGTGAAAGCACTTGATTCTGGAAAAGTCTTTCTACTTTCCCCCTTAACTCAAATCTTTATTGGATTGGGATTTCTTCCCCTTCCCTTTCTTTGCCTTTCCAACCAAGGCATAGTTCTCCTCATCCTTTCCCTTGGATGAGGTCTCATCTCTAGTGTTCCACCTTATTTCTTCCTACACTAGACCATACCATAAGGCTCCTGACTTGGTAGTTTCTCTCTACCATTTACTAAATATTGATAGTTATGCCAGCTCTTGGGAAGGACCAAAAGGGCTAGAGCTACAAATTCTTTTTCAGGGACATTAACACTGACCCCGCCAATTTCATCACAACACTATGTAAACCTGCTCAGGTACTACAGAATTGTGTCATTCTTTTGCATCTTGATACTTTGAATCTTGTCCTTAAGTGCCAACTTCCTATGGTCACTATTGTTCTCAAAACAATTATGCCGATGCTTTCCACATCACAAACGGAGTCTCTTTTCTATGGAGATTCGAGACAATATGATCCTGAACTCCCTCCAATATGATTCTCCTCGCTTTGGCCACATCCTTCTTCCACTGAGCAAGATTTTTGGCATCAGATGCTTGGGTTTTTTCTACATCTATCTTGATGTATTCTAGCATCCCATTATCATCCATCCATGCGGTCCTTCCATGCAAAAAAAATTGAGGTGCCTTCCAAGGCATACTCAAGCCTGAGTCCATTGAAAGCCATCTTCTCAGTCATGAAGAAAGCCTGAAATGTTGATCTTCAAATTTGAATCTCCTGCAATGACAACGTCAAAATCTATGCTCTACATTGATTCCAACTCTTATACCATGTATTAATTAATGAGTAGATTCAATAATGCTCACGAAATTTACTAAATCACAAGACTTGAAGCTAGTCTACTAATATGTGGAAGTTAAATCACCATCTAAAACAAGAATCATAGACATGCAAAGGGAAACATCACACATGCATAGATATTTATCTAGGGGAAATAAACTGCTCAAAACCCCTTACTATATATATTGCATTAATCAGAGAATAGAGAAGAAATACAATGTTTTCTCAAGCCTGAGCACACCCTGCAAGTGTATAGTTTATCCCTATGCTTGGCTGACTGAACCTGGCCCAACACTTAGTCAATTTCAAGCCTTCCCAAGGTCCTATTTCCTTGCGTTGTTCCCTTGGTAAATTGCCCCTGTTTTTTAGGAATTTCACACCAAGGAATTGTGCAATAGTCATAGGTCAATCTCTGACTTCATGCACCACCTATACACATGGGAATATGCTGATAGTACACTGCCTTGGAATCTCCATCTCAACTGGGTAACTCGAATTCTTTGCATGAAAAAATTATTTTGGGTTGATTGATCAGTTCACTGGTTGATCACTGAGTGTGGTTGAAGTTCCACATCCACAACTTGACCTCCACTAGTTCTTCTAATAGCTAGAACTAGTTAAACTAACAATCACTCAAATTCACTGAAACATATTCCTGCAAATTACCAATCAATTGTGTAGAATTGAACTCAAGTGTCTCCAACTCGAATTTACTAAGTTAACTAAGTGACAAGAGCCATGTCACCTCAGTTAAATACCTCCAAGTATTCTTCTGAAATAGAAATTCGAATTTTAATCTAGTTTGACCAAGGCAAAGTCAAAACTAGATTTTCTTGCTGCATTTTCAACATCAATGGATTCAACATCATCTTTGTAAGACCCTTCCAATAAATTTGTAATTGTAAAAATAATTATTTTGGAGTCCAAAAAGTCCTGGAATCTCCAAGAGTACAAGTCAGCCACGGGATCATCAAGTCAACCTAAAGGAGGGAATTCAACCCCTTGAGAAGGCTATATAAAGGATCAGTTTGACTTCATTTGGGATTCACTCACTCACAAGTTCGAACTACAAGAAAGAGTTTGATCTATCGTTGGGAAGGGAAGAAAAATAAGAGAGGTCTAAAGGAAGCTGAGAGGATGAAATTTCTTGTTTTTGGGCTCTATCTCTCTCAAATGTGTGAAATTATAGGGTTTCTAGGTTGCAAAAATAGGTCGAGGTTGTAGGTCCGAGTTGTAGTAGGAAAAAGTACATAATATAATAGTTGGAAGAGGGAAAAGCCTTATCTTTACCTCGCTAACCTTAGGAGATATGTCATGCTCTAAGAACATCTCTGGAGGAGGCCATATTAGGTATTTCAAGAAGCTACAAAGATGAAGTTGTTGGGTAAAAGTTACAGGTAGAGTAGTAGCGTTGTAGTTGGCAAGTCGAAGTTGCAAGGCGTAGAAATTTGGTGCATAATAAATGAAGGAATTGAGAAAGGGTTGACTTGGTACTAGGAAAATGACTTGTTCTAGGGATTGGGTCTTTGTATCTAATCTGAAGTAGATTCTAAGAAGAGAAGAGTTTTTGGGTTTTCCCCTTCAAGAGGCTTTGTCCTAGATGAGAGCCTATATATGTGTCCTCATTTTT
This sequence comes from Pinus tabuliformis, assembly GCA_031772625.1. Lineage (NCBI taxonomy): Eukaryota > Viridiplantae > Streptophyta > Pinopsida > Pinales > Pinaceae > Pinus > Pinus tabuliformis. The sequence goes on along the minus strand of CM062805.1, from coordinate 563,405,655 downwards.
GTTACTATTATTGTTATTGATATTGTTTGATGAAAGATCTAACTAAAGAAGAAAGGAAGATAACTAAAGATTCAACAACTTCAATTTTTTGTATCACCTTTGATTCCCAAAATGGTGTCTAGTTCCATATTTGTTTCTTCTGCATCATACTTAATTGTATTGTTTGTGAACTCTTCTTCAGAATCAATATCATTTGTTTCAAAAAAATTATGGTCGTCATTATGTTTTTTCATGAGTTATGAAGAGAAATTCCCGTACATCACCTTCTTCTCCATCACTTTCATCTAAAACATTGATGTCCTCCTTGGATTAAAGACTCTTTTTCTTGAAGCTTTTATTTTCTTCAAAAGGATATCTCTTAGCATAATGTCTTATTTTTCCACATTTAAGGGGCAACTTACGTTTGTATCTTTTGGTTCCCCTTTTGAACTCCCTTATGAAATTTGCTTCTTATTCATATGATTTATTGCCTAGTCTTCCTTCTACCTAGTGTTCTTTTTTCCTTGTCTTATTCGAGGCTTTAAAGGATGCTTCTTTGTTTGGTTGTCCATCTTATGTATATGTTCTCATTTCATATGATGTGAGGGTACCATGTAGTTCATCCACTGTCATTTTGATCAAATCTCTAGTTTTTTCTATGGCAGATACCTTGGCATCATATCTCAAAGGAAGTGATCTCAACATTTTTGTATGATCAAGGATTCTTGGACTTCTCCTAATGCTTTGATAGAATTAACAACTTCATCTACTCTGAGTAAATAGGTTTCAATATCTTATAATTCATTCATTTTCATATTTTCAAGCTGTACCACATGTTTTTTAAGCTTGACCTATTTCACCTTTTGATCTCCTTCATAAATACTTTTGAGTTCATCCCAAAACACTTTAATGGTGTTGCACTCAATCACCTTCGTCTTAACATTTTTCGACAATCCACATGTGACAATATGATGAGCCTTTGAATTACAACCAAGTAATTTATTCTCAGTAGGATCAGTTGGAGAATTTTTTGGAACTTTGTAGCCATTAACAATAGACAACTAGACATCCACTCCTAAAGAATTAAAAGTAAATTTCCATGTTATTGCTCCATAATGCATAATTATTTCTATCAAACATCTAAATTTTATATGGATACATACCTTCCATTTTATCCATATGTGTTCACAATCTTCCTTCAAGTGATTAGATTGTTTTGAAGGTAACCTGCTATGATTCCAATTGTTGAAAATATAACCAATACTTGAGGGGAGGGGGGTGAATCAGTATTGGACACTTTTAACAATAGTTTAAAATTTTGAAGACGACATGAAAATCATACTTATCAACAACACATTAATTTATGCACGAAACTTATCTTAAATAGTTTCAATGTTTACAAGTACCAACTTGAAGGAGGCTACAACCCCCTAGTTTTCCAATACCTACTATAAGGAGGCACCAACCTCATAATTGACAAGCTTTGACCTAAAGCAAGCTACAACTCCTTGCCTTACACCACCCTGCCACCCTTGCTTTAATAGAGAGAAATAAGGACTCTCATACCAAGGGTATTGGTTATTTAACATACACTTTAATATGGATCTACCTTTCTCTTCAAGAGAAACAACTCGACCTGTAATATAGTGATTAAAGACTCCAATCCAAGATTCTCTAAGGTTGTTGTTCTACTCCAATAAATCATGTCCATAAGACAGTCCTCAAAGCAGTTTAAAACAAGCCTAAAAACCCTTAAACATGTGCCAAAAATGTTCCCCAAGAAAATCACTTCAAATCAACTCTTCTTGACTTCTAGTTCATGGGTTATGGATATTATAAACCCTTTGTTTCTTCACTTCCTTGAACATATCTGAATTTTCTTGAGCGAATGAGTTGAAATGCTCCTTTTCCGCTTATTTGATAGTGCATTTGGGGTCTAGACTAGGCCAACTTGTGTAACTGAAAGAATGTGCAATGAATATTAAAAAAAATATATCCTCAACTATGAGGAGTTAGAGGTAGTTACATATACCATTGGAAAGGTCTCATAATAATATTTCCAACCATATATATCATGCTTCCGTGTGAACTAGATGAGTGGAGTAAAAATGCATTATCTTTTTCTTGGACAACCTTTGACATCAATGACAACTTCTTTCAACATGAGTCTTAGGGATTGAAACCGTAGAAATATCAAATATTTGCATGGAGTAAATGGAAAACCTATTTTTCATTTTCTAAACCTAGTTATCTTTTTATGTAGGGATAAATTAACAAGAAAAATTCTCGCTAGGAAGTTATCTAGGAATTTCAAGGAAAATAGATTAAACATGCAACAATGTACCAAGAATTTCCAATAAAAAAATGTATTTAGATAAGGAACAAGTAGAAACCTTGGAAATATGTCATTACATGTAAATCCATAAAATATATCTCGTAAATATTCACAAATTATACAGAAGCATGCCTTTTTTCTATCCTAAAAAAATGTCTCCAACAAAAACTATTCTCCAATAGCAAAAATGCACATAAGATCACATCTCTTCAAGTAGCGAAGTACAATAGGCTAAGCCTAGCTCCTATAGAGAGGCGTGTTGACCACACTTTGTCAACAGTATGATAAAGAAAAGTACAAAGAAGTGGAGAAAATGTTTCTAAGATTAAAGTCATTAGTTTCCATCATTCATCATTGTAAACCCAATTTCTGCAAAGTTTATTGTAAATGATGCTAGTATAACCATTTAATTATTTAAGAACACCTAGGTAATCCTCTGATTTTGGCAAAGTATTTCATCTTAGGAAGTATTTTAACGAATTATGTGTGTTTGTAAACACGCATAATCAACATAGTTTTTCTTCCATCTTAAAGCCCAAAGATAGGGTGGAATTCGTCGACAAGGTCTTAGGTGACTCTTAGTGTTTATTGAGTTTAACATAAAAGTGTGTTTAAGAATGATTTTAGTGCATGGTCCCTCGTAATCATAACACCATGGCTCAATTATTTTATTATAAGCACACTTGGTTTCATACTAGATCATATTGTGTCACAGAATTGGGTAATTATTGAGGGTCTATGTCTAAAGGTGTTTTCCCCTTCTAACGGTTGATAATGTAATTATTTTGATGTAAAAACATTTTAGTGCATGTTTCAGCGTAATCATAAACCATGGTAAAATATTTCAAGGTGGAAAAATTAGTAATCCCCTCTAGAGTCAATTAGTTAATTTTTCTGGTTAAATTAAATAAAATCCTAAGCCAGAAAATTAATTAATTTTGAGTCAGAAAGTATTAATTTCTCTCCAAGTGGAAAATAGTCAAAAATTCATGGGTCAAAAAGAAGTCGAATTTTGGAGGTCCTCCACCAAGGGAAAAATGGATATTTTAAGAAAGTTTGATCCCTTGAACCTTGGTGGTTAAGTCAAAGTCAATTTTTTGAGCAAATTAATCCAAAATATTAATTTTTGGATTAATAAAAAATGGTTTTTAAGAGAAATTTGAATTTTTCCTCAAAAATAAAAATTTGATGGTGGAGATTAAAAGATGATCAAGTAATTTTCAACGGTCGAGATTATTTTGACAAGGATCAAGCCAACTAGTTGTTATTTTCCATTTAGAGAGGTTTTCTTTATATAAGGAATCCATTTAGCTTCTATTTCCCATCTTTGGATGAAGTAATTTTGTAACGCATGTACTAAGCTATTGCTCCACTGGAAACATTTCTCTCATAATAGAGAGACTTTGGGGTTCATTTCATGGTGTTCTTCTATCTTCCAATCTATGGTATGTGTTATTTATGTGTTGATCTTCTATATTGTGCTAAATATATATAATTTTTTATTTCATTTTTCGGTGATAAGAACACTCTATTGGTACAAGTTATCTTAGGTGATCTCATTCACTATATGATCCAACAATTTATCATAAGATTTAATAGAGATTTACAGGTACGCTATGTTGAGAATTCAATAGGGCAATGAATATGTTAATTCTCTTAACTTGATAATTGTTTGTGTTACCTTTTACTTATTAGATTTGTTTGTTATTATTCCAATGTGCAATACATAAAACAACTACCAAAACGAGATGGCGCGCTCTGCAGCTGTTCGCGAGGGTTTCAGTTAGGGTTTCAGAAAGCCCTCCCACAAACACCTGAAGCCAAACCGTGCACTTGATCTGCCTATTTCCTGGCCCAGCTTTTCAGGCCACAACTATCGTTTTCAAAATGACCTCAGATACTGTCAGTGATGTTATGGAAACGGAGGAGGAGGTTGACTATTCTGAAGACCCGCTTCCTTCACAGGTAATTTTTGGTCGCCCTAATTTCATTTCGTCTTCAGCTGGCCCTAACCATTCACCGCTTCCTTCGCCCCATCCCTCTCTGGTGGTTACTCTCCCGGATCCCCACCCCTCTCATCTGCCTGAAGGTTCCTCCCCTCACGAGCCCCCTGGCTTGGAACTCCCTCCTCTGTCACCGGGGACTCTCTGTTTCCTGTCGACTGTCATCCCCTCGTCGCCATCCTTTGACCCGCACCCTCCGTCCACTTCGTTCCTGGCTGCAACATCTTCTGGACTGCCCCCTTCGTCGGCGGTCGGGCCTTCTGCTCCCCTCCACTCACCCTCGGGTTGTTTTGAGACCCCTGCAGTCAGGGTCAGCTCATCGAAGGCGACTCCCCTGGAATGCTCCCCGGATCCATTGGCGGACCACCCTTCAGCTCCGCGTTTGGGAAAGAAAAGAACCAAGTGCGTCAAAGCAACCTCCAGGGACATTTCTATTCGGTTCGGAGAGACATCGGCTATTGGGGAGGCAGCCAGAATGGCGAACACCATTCTCGTAGGGCATGTTCGAGGGCGTGCATATTCGGCGACCCGGCTCACCCTTTGGGTGAAGGAGATTTGGGGAGGGGTTCTTAAAGAACTTCCTGAGGTGCAAGTTCTACCCCGAGGCTAGTTCGCCCTTCACTTTGCTAAGGAGAATTACACGGACATGGTATTAGCTAGGTACTGGCACATTGAGATGGCGCCGGTGCTGTTAAAAAGATGGAGCCCCCTCTTCGATCCCAAATGAGAACAGATTGGGGCTGGGCCATTGTGGGTTCGTCTGCCTGGGCTCCCCCTCCAGTACTGGAGCGAAGAAGTCTTCATTCGCATCGGGAACGCCCTGGGATCATACCTCGACCATGATCGTACCTTCGTGGAATCCAGGAACAGAACGCTTGCTCGCATCCTAGTACATCTGGACACTCGTGAAGGCTTGGAGGAAAAGATTACACTTCACTGGGGCAGATTCACGCGGGTTCAGATTCTGGACTACGAAGGGGTGCCATTCAGATGTCGCCGCTGTCATAGGGTGGGTCATATATTCAAGGATTTCCCTCTCAACAAGAAACAAGATGAAGCCCCTGTGCCATCAACCATACCCTCGAGGACTATATCTCCGGTCGCTCAGCGCACTCCGGCATCGGGCACCCCCACCAGCATACCTCATCAGGCACCTGGAGCAGCTCACTGCACTGTATCAACGCCGGTCACCAGATCTCGGGCAGCCTCAGCATCTACATCCGCTCCGGGTACATCACTCTTCCCTCCTTTGTCTATTTACTCTATTGTTCCCTCTTTGCACTCTCCCTCATTGTCTGCTGCATTCTGCACATTGCCCTCCTCCCCGGTATTTGCTCCTTCCGCACCCTCATCTCATAAGCACCCCTCGCCATCTTCCTCTCCCTCATCATCCCGGGGATCTAAACACAACTATAACCTGCGCCCTCGTACCCACACCCTGGGTTCTCATCTGAAAATCGCCGGATTGGGTATCACATCATCTGGGTTGACCCCTTTGTCTGCTCGAGGGAGAAAATCACATCTATCTAAAGCTATCAGGAGAGCGGAAGCTGAGGTTGCCACTGGGCGACAATCCACCATTGTTGGGGTTCTTAGAGCAATGAACACCCCTGGCAATCTTCCTCCATGAAGTGCCTTTCTTTCAATTGCAGAGGCTTGGCTAGTGCCTCCAAGAAACTAGCCCTGCACAGACTGATTGAATCATCTCCTGTTGACATTATCCTCCTCCAGGAAACCCTTGGCCCTACCGACTCCATATCTGCCTCTCTATCCTCCATCACCCCGGGATGGCAATACACGGCGATGGACTCCACGGGTAGATCGGGGGGTCTTGCGATTGGTTTTAACCCTGCATCTATCACGGCTCATGGTACATGGGGGGGACCTGGATTCTTGGGACTAGACCTCTTCTCGGCTGATCTGGGTATCAATCTCAGGGTTATCAACATATATGGACCCTGTCATCAAAGAGAATCTTTCTAGAATCACCTTCTGAGTTTATCTATCCTCTCAGCTGAGAATACCATCCTAGGGGGTGATCTAAATTTTTCCCTGGGATATAGCGAATCTTGGGGATCTATGGCATAGATTGACTCGATCACCGGATTTATGACCGACCTCCTGGAACGTCATGACCTGATCAATGTTCCCATGAATAAACCACTCCCCACCTGGAGGAACAGAAGAATTGGAGAAGCTGCCCTGGCGCGCAGACTAGATAGATTCATTATGAAAGGTACTCTGTTTCAACAGCTTCATCATTACAAACAATGGGTCGGTACCAGAGGAATATCTGATCACTATCCTATCTACCTGGAGATATCGGGGCCAAACAAAAAACCAAAAGCCCCCTTCAAGTTCAACCACGGCTGGTTACAGGATCCCTCTTACATCAAGCTGGTTAAGGATTTCTGGATACACAATCTGATTGATAGAACAGACTCACTGGCAAAAGGCTTCTGCATGAACCTATCGCAGCTCAAACATCATACTATCGAATGGGCCAGAGAAAAATACCAAAAGGAGAACTCAGCTCTTATGCACATAGAATCCGAACTATCCTCACTTTCAGATGAAAGAGGCCTGGGCTTTACTACAGCTGAAGACAAAGCCCACCTGGTGGAACTTGAAAATCAGAAGCAAAAAATCCTAAGGGAGCGAGAAGAATCCATTCGACTTCGCAGTAGAGCAACATGGCTAAAAGCCGGAGATGACAATACCCGCTTCTTTCACAATTATGCAAAAGGCAGGAAGGTAAAAAATACTATATGGAGCCTCCCTCTGCCAGATGGTGGTGTAGCAGATACTTTCTCCAAGCTCTCACAGCTGGGATCAACCCACTTCAGGAACCTCTACAAGCAACCCCCGGGTTCAACTATTGCAGATATCATCAACATCGCTGGTCACTTCCCCAGGTTTGTAAATGAGGAAGAAGCGGAGAATCTTTTCGATCCAGTGACACCTGAGGAACTTGAAAACACCATAAAGTGGTTCAAGAAGGATCGAAGCCCGGGGCCGGACGGATGGACCATTGAGTTTTACATTACCTTCTATGAGCTGATCAGCAATGATTTACTGAGGGTTGTAGAGGAATGCAGGGTATCCGGGTCTCTGTACAATGCCATCAACTCAACTTTCATAGCTCTGATCCCCAAATCTGATTCCCCTTCCTCCTTTGACGATTATCGCCCCATCTCCCTCTGCAACGTGCTCTACAAGATCATCTCCAAAATCATAGCAAATCGCATCCGTCCTATACTGTCTCGTCATATCGCTCCTCATCAATTTGCTTTCCTGGAACACCGTCAGATTCATGAAGCCATTGGAGCGGCTCAAGAAGCCCTTCACACTATCTGGACCAAGCATCACAAAGCCATTATCTTAAAGATTGATTTAGCCAAGGCTTTTGACCGGGTCAGTTGGCTCTACCTCAAGATGCTTCTCATCCATCTGGGGTTCCCTGATAACTTCATCACTTGGATTATGGCTTGTATCACCACTCCCACCTTCAGTGTACTGATAAATGGATCTGCATCCCAGTTTTTTCACTCTGAACGTGGTCTTAGACAGGGTTGTCCTCTGTCTCCCCTTCTTTTCCTGATCGTCATGGATGGCCTGAGCCGCCTTATTGACTCTGCTAAGAGAAATGGGGATTTTAGTGGTCTCAAGATAACAGATGATTGCTTCCTCACCCACCTTCTTTTTGTGGACGACGTTATGATCTTCCTTGATGGCAGCATCCGAGATTCCCGCTCCTTCTCAAACATTATCACTCTTTTCTCATCCGCCACAGGGATGCTTGCCAACCATACTAAATCCTCCATTATTCTCTCCAGAACTTCTATCCAAGAATCCCACCTGGCCCAACATCTGTTTCCTTATAGCATCCATCCCTTAGACCATGGCCTCAAATATTTGGGTTTCTGGATCAAGCCTATCAGCTCAAAGATTACGGACTGGGTCTGGCTAGTCGCAAAATTGGAGAAACGCCTCAATATCTGGAGCCATCGATATCTCTCTAGAGCAGGTAGACTCGTACTGGTTAAAGCTGTCCTGGAAGCTACCCCGGTCTTTTGGATGGCACTAGCCTGGATCCCGCGTAGCATCCTGGCCAGGCTACAACAAACTTGCAATAGGTACCTGTGGAATGGGAATCAGGATAAGCGCATATATGCTTGGGTCGGATGGAAGAAGATCGCAACTCCAAAAAAATGGGGAGGATGGGGTCTAAAAGATCTCCCTACATTCGCTCAAGCCCTCGCGGCAAAAATGGGGTGGACCTTACTCACTGGCAACAATCTCTGGACCAACATTACATATCACAAATATATCTGGCCTCTCCACATCTTGGATTGGATTCGCCTTCCTACCTGGCCTAAATCTGGCATATCACCTGTATGGAAAGCACTTCTTAACTCTATGCCACTTATCAGGGATAATCTGGTATGGAAAATCAATGACGGAACACTGGCTCGTATTGGTCTGGACCCATGGAATGGAAGTGGCGGTAGGCATATTCTACCTGAAGCACTCATCCGGCATCTTCACTCACAAGAGATTAAAGTTCTGGCTGACATTGCTGATCCACAAAACTCTTCCATATTTGACCAGCGTTGGAAATCTGCAATACAGATCAATATCCCACCCCTCTGGCACCAGGATTGGTCTGCATATATCAATGCATTATCAGAATCGCATATCAGGATCAAACAAGGACAGGACGAGCTCATCTGGTATCACTCGGAGAACGGAGTATACACTCCTAAGTCTGGCTATCTCACTCTGATATCGCACAAGGTTCCGGACACAATCTCATTTTGGTGGAACTCAGTTTGGAAACTCACCGCTCCCCCCAGGCAGAAACTATTCTTCTGGTGTATCTTAAAAGGAGTTGTCCCCACTGGGGAATATCTCATGCGTCGTGCAGTCTATGGACCGACCTGGTGCACCCTGTGCAAACTTACCTCCGAATCGAGCGTTCATTTGTTCATAAACTGCTCTTCATTAACGTCTTTATGGCAATCTATATCATCCTCTATTCAACACACAGGCAAATGGGAGGGAGATGATATAATTCGAACCTGGGAAACTTGGTTTTACAATCACAAAAACTCCAAGCTACAAAGCCTGCCTATCATTATTTGCTGGTACCTATGGCTTGCACGAAATCGAACGATCTTCGAAGATAAACCTGTGAACTGGCCGCATCTTACTGCCCTCATCATATCGGCCTATAATGAGCTGCCTGAGCCGCCGCAGCCTAGAGCTAGAAGACCGCGTGACCCTCCGCAAATAGAACATAGCACTCCATGGGCATTCTTCGATGGCGCAGCCCAACAGCAGGGTTGTGGGGGAGGCTTCCTATTATTCATCAATGAACAGCATTTCTTCAAAGCAAAACTGGGGTTGGGAACTGGCACAAATAATTTTGCTGAGATTATCACCCTCCGTCACCTCTTGCATTTTGCATTGGGGCACAACTGCATGCATATTCATATATATGGAGATTCGAAGATTGTCATTGATTGGTTCAACAATATTACTGTTTGCCACACACACACTCTCAGCAACATTTTGGATGATATTAATTTACTGAAGGCACAATTTATTGACATCACTTGTCATCATATCTACAGGGAACACAACAGCAGTGCCGACCAACTATCCAAGGAGGCCACGGCACTTCCCAGAGGAGAGTGGATGATTCAGGAGCAGCGAGGAACAAATGCATACCACTACTACCATCGTTCATACATAGATACACGCTATCAAAGGGCAGCTAGCCCATGAGATACAGATCTGAAAAATGATACTTTTTGAACTTTTTGTACATAGCTGATAATATTACTTACTTGAAGCCCTGCGTGGCAATATGTATATATATAACAGATCAACAAGGAACATCCTGCGTGATGATTTTTGCTTTTGAATAGACAGAATAGATATAAAGCTACCCCCATGTGGCAGAAGAACTTACAGCATATGAAAAATGCATCTACAATATGTAATTTTTCAAAGTTAATGAAAGATTATGATTTTTCCAGTGGAAAAAAAAAAAAAAAACAACAACAACTACCAAAACAGTAACAACAGTGACACGGTATATAGGTTGCAAGCCAAGGCCAAAACCCCTCCTCTTGAGGAGAAAACTTGTAAATCTCTTCTTTATCTTTAAAATCTTTCAATTGACGAATACCATGACCTAGAATTAGACAAATACCCTCCAATATCAAGTCTAGCATGGCCTCCTTGTGCGATATCTTCGACCTCCTAGTAGATCTGAAATTATTCTCCCCAGGAACTGCTGCAACTATTATTGCTTCTCTAGGAGACTTCGATCTCCCTCTAATAGCCTTCCTCTTGACTTTGATTGCCTTGACTTGATTCCTAGGGCTAGTAAGATGCCCTAATAGACCTTCGCTTGCCTTCCCTTCTCTTCTTCTTCTAAAATCGAACCCCAAACGATTCAGCATAGAAAACCCTAACTTCGATCTTCCTAGGAGAATAGATAAGGCCCATAAACACTTTGACTTCTTCAACTTCCTATTCTTCGCACTTCCTTCTTTGATTTGTCCTTCTTCGCACTTCCTTCTTCGACTAAGAGATGAGAGAGTGAGATGATCCAAATGGAGGACAAGTTCTTCTTATATATAGGCTTATTCAAGGGTGGACGTGGCTCTTCATGTAGGCCGACTTGGTAGCTCATTAGGCTGACTTGATCTTGGAGGTATTTTGACACTTTAAAGACAATAAATTTTTATTTACAATTTACAATGTGCCCATAGGGTCTTCAATATATGACAATGACTCTTATACCTAGGACAAACCCTAGAAGCACTCAATGGGTGCTTGACCTATAAAATAAAAGAACTTGAGCATGAAACCCATGATCCAATAATAATAATAATTTCTTTTTCATTTTATATTTACAAGAATACATTTCATACTTATGAACACCAGACTTTAGTTATACATTTTTCAACACTCCCTCTTAACTAAGGAGGTATTCATAAGAGGTACATGGCCATTCTCAATCTAAAGAGATCTCATAAGAAGATCCGGATAGGTAACCCATCTATCTAGCATCATATTAACCAGCATTGTCACATAGCAAGGCCTTGACTAACAGCTCTAACTCTTCACAAGATCAGAGAAGAATGTTGGCGAGACCAATGATGTATAGACACCATCATCATTATCTCCCAAGATACATACCCCACCCGGGTGTTCACAGAGTATGACCTCCCATTGGACTATTCTTATCTTGGGTAGCTAATCCTCAAAGAATATTGACCCATGAATACTCTTGTCTTGAATGCCCTACCACATTCTCAAAGAGTGTTGAATGCGATATGGTTACCCAATCCTCCATTCTTTCTTCCCAAGTGAAGACAAGAATGTAGTCTCTATCTCTCCCTCTCAATTAGGGAGGACAAATCTACCAAACCAAGCTTGTCCCTTAAGTATACAAGCTTCTTGTTCGAAAGTGATTTCATTGATATGTTAGCTAATTGTTCATCAGTGAAAATATACCATAGATACAACGCACCATTTTGTGCTAGCTCTCGAATATAGTGATAATTGTTGTTAATATGCTTTGTATTTCCATGAAACACTGGATCCTCATATAAATTAATATCACTATAGGGTTTATCGGTCCTTCAAAAAAGTCGGATAGAAGCTTCCTTAACCATATTGCTTCCCTTCTTACTTCACATGTTGCACAATATTCAGCCTCGCTACTCAAAGCAACAATGTCTTTCTTTCTGCTCATCCATGATACCATGGAGGATCCTGAACTAAAACATCCTCCCATAGTGCTTCTTCTATCTTTTTCACTGCCTCCCCAGTCGGAATCTATATAACCAATCAATTGGACATCATTCCTTTTATCATATTTCATACAGTAGTTGATGGTTCCTTGCAGATATCTCAGAATATGCTTTGTTGTTATCCAATGATCATGCTTCGGCTCCACTTGGAATTGACTAAGTACATTTATTGCAAAACATATGTTTGGCTGAGTATTCACCAAGTACATCATTGAGCCAACAAGTTGTCTATACCTGGAAGGATCCACAGGGCTTGATTCAAAACTCCTCAGTCTTTTTCAAGTTTGTGATCATCGGAGTGGTCATAGGTTTATAGTCCATTATGTCGAACTTAATTAGAATCTCAATCACGTACTTTCCTTGACCCAAATAGATTTCATTTGGTCTTTTCCAGACTTCTAGTCCCAAATAGTAATGCATCAACCCAAGATCCTTCATGTCAAATTCTACCACTAGTTTCTTCTTACATTCTTCAATTTGACCTTCAACACCTATCAAGAGAAGATCATCTACATACAAAAGAATAATTATTGGTTCATTGTTTACAACCTTAATATAAAGGTTCGAGTCAGCAGAAATTTTTGTGAATCCTATTCTCTGTAGGTATGCATCCATTCTAGCATACCATGCCCTTGGTGCTTTCTTGAGGCCATATAATGCTTTCTTTAATCTGCAAACATATGCCTTCCTATCTTTGACTTCGAATCCCAAGGTTTTTTCTATGTAGACTTCTTCATCTATAGTGCCATTCATAAATGCAGCCTTGACATCCATTTGGTGGATGTTCCATCCCATCGATGCTACCAGAGAGACTAATGATTAAATCATTGTATATCTTGTCGTTGGAGAAAATGTTTCTTCATAGTTAATGCCTTCAAGTTGAGAGAACCCTCTAGCCACAAATGTTGCTTTATACTTATCTATACTTCCATCCGCTGCATGCTTGATCTTATAGATCCACTTGGAAGTAACCACAGAATTGTCTTCAGGCCTAGGTACGATCTCCCAGACTCCATTCTTCATTATATATTGATACTCTTCATTCATGGTATCCTTCCATTCCCAATGTTCTATAGCCTCTTCAAAGGTGGATGGTTCTGCTTCTATTAATTTTGTCATGTATGCAGCATACCCAAAATATTTCTTAGGTCTCTTACTTTCTCTAAATGATCCTTGTGTTGCCCCATGACCTTCTGCATTAAGTAGTGTGGATTTCAACCAATTATGTATTTTCCTTGTTTTAGGAATTACCACGGTTGAACAAGTTCACTTGGCCCTTTTTCTTCATGGTGTGATCCTTCTCCTTCCTTGTCAACTTCTTCTTCAAAGAGCAAAAGTTCTTCGTCATCAGAATCTATGGAAAGTTATTTTGGCTTCTTGAATGTTATACTCTCATCAAATATGACATCGCAGTTAACTTCAATGTGATGTCCATATTTCATATAGATTCTATAGGCCTTTGATGAGTTACTATACCCAAAAAATATTCCCTTCATAACGGAAGGATCCAGCTTCTTTCTTTTGTCCTTTGGTATATGAATATATGCAGGACACCTAAGGATTCAGAGATGGTCTAAAGATGGCTTCTTCCCGGTGAACACTTCTTATGGAATCTTGTTATCTATAGATCTGTGAGTACATCAATTTCGAATGTATATCGTTGTCTTTGTTGTCTCTCCCCACAGAAACTTAAGTAGATCTTGATCAAGTAACATTTCTTTTACACTTTCTTCAATGGATTTGTTCTTTCTTTATGCGACTCCATTTTGTTCGAAATTGTATGGGACTATCAGCTCCCTCTTAATCCCAGACTCCTTACAGAATGCTATAATCTCTTTGGATGTATATTCTCCTCCATTATCAGATCTTAGTATCTTGATTCTTCTTTCTATAACGTTCTCTACTTTAGCCTTGAATTCTTGAAGTTTTGTAAATACTTCATCCTTTGTTTTCATGAAGTCAACGCAGGTTTTTCTTGAATGATCATCTATGAATGTGGCATAGTATAGATGGCCTCCAAGTTATTTTAGAGTCATAGGTCCACACACATCAGAGTGAATGAGATCCAAGATTTATTTCGACTGTGAAGCACTGCTTCCAAATGGTCTATTGGTATTCTTGTCCGATGCACATCCCTTGCATACACCTTCATGATCCTCTTTCAAATTCGGTATTCCATCTACTATGGAATTTAAAGTTGAAAGTATTTTGAAATGTAGATGACCAAACCTTCGATGCCAAAGTTCACATGGACTAATTACAAGAGATATTAATTTGTAAAGCCTTCCTTCTCAGATGCCAATAACTTTAGCTTGATATATGCTTGGGTCTTTTACCCAAACAACTACTTTTCCATCAATTAAGGCTACTCTATCTCCTTTATCTTCTAAACTTGAAATAGAAAGTAAATTTTTGTGCAAACCTGGAACAAATAGAATTTTGTTGAGGTGGATGTTGCTTCCATCCTTGAGTTTTATGGAAGTTGATCCAATGTCTTTCACTGGATATCTTTTGTTGTATCCAATTTCCACAGAGTAAGTGGATTTTCCTTTAGATAAGGTCTTCAATTGGTTGGAGTGGCCAGTCATGTGCCTTAATCCACCACTATCAATTACCCATATGTCTTCGACTTGGAATGTACCAGATAGAGCTGATACATTTCTTTAGATGGCTTGAAATTTTTGTTGAACTTCTTCATTGTAGAGGAGATCTTCATGATTCCCTTATAGAAACAAAGCTCTGATACCATGTTGAGAATTCAATAGGGAAATGAATATGTTAATTCTCTTAACTTGATAATTTTTTGTGTTACCTTTTACTTATTAGCTTTGTTTGTTATTATTCCAATGTTCAATACATCAAACAACTGCCAAAACAGTAAGAACATTGACACAATAAATATGCTACAAGCCAAGGCCAAAACCCCTCCTCTTGAGGGGAAACCCGTAAATATCTTCTTTATCTTTTAGATCTTTCAGTTGACAAAAACCATGACCTAGACTCAGACAAATACCCTCCAAGGTAAATTCTACCACATCCTCCTGCTGCAATATCTTCGACCTCCCAGTAGATTCAAAATTCTGCTCCCCAGCAACTGCTGAAACTGCTAGTGCTTCTCTAGGAGACTTTGATCTCCCTCTAATAACCTTCCTCTTGATTACGCTTGCCTTGACTTGAGTCCTAGGGATAGTAAGATGCCCTAAGAGACCTTCACTTGCCTTCCCTTCTCTTCTGCTTCCAAAATTGAACCCCATAAGATCTATCACAGAAAACCCTAACTTTGATCTTCCCAGAAGAATAGATAAGGCCCAAAAGCACTTCTACTTCTTCAACTTCCTCTTCTTCACAATTCCTTCTTTTATTTCTCCTTTTTCTCACTTCCTTCTTCGACGAAGAGATGAGAGAGTGAGATTATCCAAATGGAGGACAAGTTCCTCTTATTTGTAGGCTTCCTCAAGGGTGGACGTGGCTCTTCATGTAGTCCGACTTGACACCTCATTAGGTCAACTTGATCTTGGAGGTATTTTGACGCTTCAAAGACAAAATAATTTTTTCTTTACAATTTAGAATGTGCCCATGGGGTCTTCAATATATGACAATCACTGTTATACCTAGGACAAAACCTAGAAGCACTCAATGGGTGCTTGACCTATAAAATAAAAGAACTTGAGCATGAAACCCATGCTCCAATAATAATAATAATTTCATTTTCATTTTATATTTACAAGAATACATTTCATACTTATGAAGACCAAACCTAGTTACACATTTTTCAACACGCTGGCCATTGGGCTCCAATTTCACAGACTGTAGGGAAGATCTGACCTTGTTTGGCTCTAAGCTTTCATTGTGATGAATTATTTTGCAGCAGGTTTTTGGCTGGTCTATCTTTCGAAATCATTCATCCATAAATTTATTTTAAAATTCTCAAAACTTTTATTTGATGCCGAGCTACAAAGATTTAATTTTCTAATGAGAGCTAATAATTTTGTTTTGTAAATATTTGTAAAATATTCTAACCCTTGTTTTGATTTTATGGCACTTGAGGTTTTCTGGGGTTTTGAATTTTTGTATATATTTGGGATTTTGAGAATTCTTTCATTCATTTTTTGCAAGTGATTTTCTCAAGCCATCAAGGAGGTTGAAATTTTCTGAAGAGAATAACCCTAAATCTAGGGTTTGAAGGGTTTCACTCCTCCACTTTTGAAGAGGTTTTAACTTCTTTTTTTTACAACCCAGGAGGGTTGGACTATGCTAGAGTTAGATTTTTTTCGACCTTGGTCAAAATAATGTCTACATTGATGATTACAGCTTTATTTTTATTTTTTTTTCTTTTTTTGATCTTTTTTATCTCTCTTTTTTTTTCTTCATTTTAATGGGTGGGGTATAAAGTTCTAAGTGTTAACCTCCGTCCATTCTTCCATCCCATCCCATCCCATCCTGCCCGGGTATTCTATAGTCGTACCTCCTAAGATTCATTCAGCAAGCCTAAGAAAGAGGAGGTCTGTTAGGTTATTTCATATAAACAAAGGTAGGTGAGAGGGGGCCCAGTTCTATAAGTCACGTAGTCGCTTGTCCGCACCGGGCAAGGTCTGGCAGGGCTCGACTGTTAAGGAGAGGTCCGGCTGGGTGAGGGTGAGCCTGTCGAACTCCTAGAACTCGAATACACATTATTTTTCGGGCTCCACTGTTATCCGCTATATTCAAATAAGTTTGAGACTGAATCATTTTTCCTCCAAAATATTTTTTACCTCGATGGCGGCCCGGGGGTCAAGAGTTCGGCAGGCTCACCCTCACCCTACCGGGCCTCTCCTTTTAGTCGAGAATTCGCTTACTCACCCTAGAAAGAAGGCCGAATGTGTTAACCAAGGGGCTTAGATTCCTGCCTTTAGTTGTCCTTTGGAAAGGGCCCCGTCCCGTGGTATGGGTAAGTTATCCTCTCGGTAGATGGCTGTCATTCGTCCGTCCGTTGTACCACCCTTCTCGAAAGACTGTCCATCAATAAAAGAAATCCTGTCTGTTTGGCCATCTCGGGGAAATACGATCCGGAGGGGCTAATTCAAAGCCCTCGGGTAAAATTAGAACAGCTCCTACATTTAAAGCCCCTTTCTTGCCATTAGCAAGAACTTGTTTCATCTAATGAGAAGTTATTCCTCCTGGAACAAAAGGATCAAAACCTTCAGCTCCCCATGCTGGATCCACTGGTTGTATTTTTCTAGTTAGTCCATAAGGATCAGACACCCATATCCCAGGACCCAACGCCAGGTCCAATGGAAGCAAGCCCTACAGATAATCCAGCAGCAATAACGGAAGCAGCAGAAATTAAGGGATCCATGGTAATCTCCTCTTACTAAGGTTGGGAAATAGTTGATAATACGACAGTTTCATCTATTGAGTGTCTGTATCCCTCCCATCCAACAGCTCGTCTCCTCTCTCTATTGGAAGCCGCCCCGTCCGTTCAACGCTACGCTGCTGTAAGTGTGGGGCATTCCCTAAGTGGGGTAAGTAGTCAATAGAATAGGTTATTGAAGCAGGTAGGTTGGTGCATAGGTAAGTAAGTAAATATGGGTTGTTGTCAAATATAGGGGGGTTATTGGAAACACTTAAGTAAAGAGAATAGGTGGGTTGGAAACAGTAAAGGTAAAGGGAAGGGTTGTTCATAGCTATCCCTCCTAAGAGATTACTAAAGGAAAGTGTGAAGAATATCTGGGCCTTTTTGGGCATTTTTGCTGGGGTTTTGAGGAATATCTAGGCTTAAGAAGGAAATATCTTGCCCTTGGACACCCTCCAAGCTCAACTCTCAACCAAGGAAGGAGGATGTTAACCATTCAAGGTGAAATTTTGGTGTTTCGTGGCAATTTTTGTGATTTTAGGGGTTTCAAAAAAAAATTAGGCCTATAATGCCTAGCATAGACCTTTCCTTGCCTATTTGTGGCCCTTTTTCCTCATCTGATCTATTCGTTGCCATTTTTTCCCCCAGACGTAGCCATAGAAGGGTTTTTCCCTTGGACGACAGCCCCTTTTGGGGATTTTCCCCTAACCACAATTCCATAAGTGCCTTTAACCCTCACAGTGTTGAGAAATCAAGGGGAAACTAGATTAGGTGATTTCTCTTACTTTGATAATTGTTTGTGATGCATTTTATCTTAACTTGATTAGCTTCTTCTTTCACTTCATTATAATTAGTGATCTTATCATCAAACATCTACCAAACAATAAAGAACAATGAGACAAGAGGACACAAGATATAGACTATCAGCCAAGGCCAAAACCTCTCCTCTTGAGAGGAAAACCCACAAGAATTATTCTCTTCTTATAGAACTTAAAATGATGAATTCCAATACCTATGACCCTTAACCAAGACCCCTCTGGGACTAAGTCAAACTTCTTCTTTGAAGAACTTTCTTTTAGAAAATTCAACCCAGGCCAAACTAGCTTCACAATTGTTGCAACTCTCTTCTTCGACCTCAACTTCGGACTTGTAATTATGACTGCAATTTTGGCTATTGTAGAAACCCTAGTTTTTTCATGTGTGGGAGAATATGGTGTTTTTACCCTTTTCTCTCCATCACTTGAGATGGCTTCTTCTCCTAGGAAATTAGGCTTGTAAAAGAGACTTATTTTAGAGACAAATATTGGCTTCCTAGTGTGACTGCAATTCGGTACCTGATGCGGCAAGATTGATGCCCTAAATTTGCATATGGGAGGAAAGAAAGCCCAAAACAGTCCTTGAAATACTTCGATTTTTCTCTCTTCTTGTGTCCTCCTTCTTTGCTTGATATGAGACTTCTTCTTGACTTGTGATTTAACTTCTTGATAAATGATGGATGTCCTCAAATGAATTCAACTTACCTCTTATATATAGGCTATTGGGATGCCCTTAATAGGCCGAAATGTTCCTCTTAGAAGGTCGACTTATCATCCTTTGAAGGTTGACTTGTTACAACAAGTTTGACTTGTCTTGGAGGGTCTTTTATGACTCAAATAATTTTCTCTTACATAATACATGATGCCCAAATGAGTCTTCAACATATATTACAATGACTCAATTGACTTGTTGACTTAACGACAAGCCCTAGAAGCACTCAATGGATGCTTGACCTATAAATCAAATAACCTTGTGCATGAAACCCATTCTACAAAATAATAATAATAAAATTCATTTTCCTCTTTTCATCAAATATATAAAAACATGATTACATATGTCATTATGAAGACCAAACCTTGTTACATATTTCATCACTCCCTCTTAACTAGGAAGGTATTCATAATCCATACAATGTACTTGGACATTCTTATACTGAAGAATTATCATAAGAAGAGTCAGATTGGTAAGCTATCTTATCAATTTATACCAGTGCATATCATTATACCAACTAACATTTTCACATAGCAAGGCCTTAACTAACAACTCTAACTCGCCATAAGATCAAAGTGCAATGTTAGCGAGACCAATGACTTATAAATGCTTAAATCATTGTATCTCAAGGCACATACCCCACCCGGGTGTTCAAAGGGTATGTCCTTTTAGGACAATTCCTGCCTTGGAATAACACATCCTCACGGAATCTCCTCTTCAACTACTCTTTCCTATTGGATTCCATACCACATCCTCAAAAAGTATTAGAATCAATCTCAAATGCTTACCCAATCCTCCATTCTTTCTTCATAACATGAAGACAATAATGATGTGTCTATCTCTCCCTCTCAACTAGGGAGGATTTACTCATTCCTATAAAAAGGAATATACTCAAGCTCCGTCTTAACCAGGGACTTTCTCAAGCTCCCTGTTAACTAGGGACTTGTTTCCAACAACAACTCTATGTTCTTTGGTGGAGATCATGGTTTTATCAATTGCTTGTAGGGATCCTTTTCCCAATGTCATGAACTTCATCTTCTTCTGCATGGATCATTTTTCACCATCACTTTATCATAGGGCATGGATCATCTTCTCCATCACTTTCCCTTTAAAGAACCATAGTGTTGAACCTATAGTCATGTCATCCTTCTCTTTATCAGAAAGTGATCTTCTTGTCCACATATGGTTTTTCTTCATACAACTACCTCTTCTAGGTCATGTTTCTTTTAGGATCTTCCAGCCAACCACATCAAGACTAGTTGTAGGTGACATCAATAAATCTCTTTTGGTAGCCCTATTTCAACCGAACCAGATGATTTCAAAAATAAAAAAACAAACATCAAATTAAAAATTACCTTTTTATGATGGGATCTCATCATGACATCAAATTTATGCAACATCAACATCCTGCACATGAATGACTCCATCTACAAGACATTCAATGTCAAGGGTCTTCTTCCTTTACAAAATTTTATCAATGTCACCATACCTTCTCCATGGAGAGGTCATAGCTAATTCTTCTAGTTATCAGATGTTGATCACTTATCTTATCCTATGTGACAATGGTTGCATCTTTCACGAACTATTCTTCCTTTCTTCACATATAGCTTCCCTAGGAAATTCTTATACATAGGTCCTTTATCATAGGATTCATGATTTTCAACCACCTCATATTCTATGTGAGGTCATATTATGTTGATTTCATCTTATCAATATGAAGAAGAGTTCAAGGCACATTATCTACATGCCTTCACGCTTCATTCTAATGGAAGAGGTCCTTGTTCTTCGATTGTGCCCATGAGATAGAGCATTCAGCCTTTCTATCTACAACCATATGAGGACATGACTTTATCTATCAAATATACATGCATACCTCTTCCTTCTTTTGGTCATCTAGAATTCCTTTTAGCATCTTCCTTTCCTTACTTCAATATGGAAGTACTTCAAACAACTCAACAAGTTGCACATCTTCATCATCATACCTTATTAGTGGATCCCATACAAGGTGGACCAAAGACTATTAGTGATACACGTTCTTCTTCCAAGTGAACCTTCTCATAAAGATTCTAGTGGAGGATATCGATGATCCTCATTCTGCAAGTGCTCCTTTATAATGATGATGCATGGTGATATTAATTTATCTTCTATGATGCTATATGAATTTGTTCCAACCATATATATTGCTACTTCAGTTGTCCTTATGTGATTCCAATGGAGATGCCATGAACTAATTTCATTTCTATCATGATGACTGCTACCCCCATGTCGAATTCTACTTCATCTTTCTTTCCAAGCTTCTATGACAATGTCATCTCTATTTCAACTCTAATGCATCTTGATGTTATTTATTCTTCTCGTCATGAATGCTATCTTCTATAAACTTGAAAAGAACTAAGTGAAGGAGATTATCTCAATCATAATAGAGATCTTTCACTTCCTCTTTCTTTGATTTCTTCTTTTCTGATTCTTCCACTTTCAGTAACATGGGCTTCATTTCTTTCCTTTCTCTTCTTGTATTTCTTCTTGATTTTGGGACAATTTCTTTTAAAGTTCCCATATTCGTTACATTCATAGCATTGTATCTTTGACATATTGATCTTCTTCTTTTTTTGAGCACCAAAATTTACAAACTTTCCTTTTCTCTTGGTCATGGTAGCATATGCTTGAACTTTTTCGTTTGATCCAACATTTATTTTTGCCTTTAACCTAGTTTCTTACATCTTGCATAATGACCAAAGTTCACTGAATGGAGTGCCTTCCTTCTTTCCATAGATACTTGATACAAAGTTTCCCCATTCATTAGGTAATGCATTGAGCACAATGGTGGTCATTTCTTTATCAGACATTATTTTCCCTATCTCTTGTAGTTGGTATCTTGTTTGTGACATCCTCATAATATATGAGGCTATCCTTTATTCCTTTGATACCTTCATCGTGTATAGCTCGGTTCTCAAACATATAACTTCTCCTACAGTTTTTACGAAGAAAAATTCTACCAACTTATCATAGATTTATTTCAATTTCTCTAACTTTGCTACATAAAGGATGAGGGGATCCTTGATTGATTATATAAGGATTACTTGAGTCCTTATTTCCTTTTCATATACCTTGACAGTTCTTGAGCTTCCTCATGTAATGGTTTGGAGATTGGACCCTTAACATGTCCAATAACTTCACTCTCTATGAGGATCAAATCTATCATCTTCTTCAAGTAAATTTGATGACCCAACCAATTTATTGATTTCCATGCATAATGAAGTGATTTTGATAGTAGATTCAAACATAGATATAAAGATACATACTTGTCAAGTGAAGATGCTCCTTTGATGATGATATCTTCAACGTGATTCCTTTCTTAATGATTGATGATGTTTGCTTCCTTGAAGATGACAATACTTCTTCTTCTAGAGATGTATTTCTTCAAATATGCTTGAAATGTGATCCTTTCTTCAAAGAGAGGGAGATTACCTTGATTTCTTTGATGATGATGGAAATGCTTCTTCTTGCTTCCTTGGGATGTAGAAGCATAGAATATGGAGACTTCAATATGCTTCAAATGTGTAGTTATTTTCTCTTTGAATGGAGGTAGGGTCCTTGAGCTCTTCTTCTCCTTGTGATGATGTGATCTTTTGAGATGAGTAATCCTCCTCGGTGCTTCTTAGTCCCTTTTAATGATTTCCTTGTGTTCAACCCTTATGTATCCTTCTTCAATGATTTTATCTTCAAGCTACCTCTTCCTGACTTGTCACCTTAGCTCTAATACCATGTTGAGAAATCAAGGGGTAGCTAGATTAGGTGATTTATCTTACTTTGATACACCTTTGATAAATTCTGTTGATGCATTTTTACTTAACTTTATTAGCTTCTTCTTTCACTTGATTATAATTAGTGTTCTTATCATCAAATAACTACTAAAAAATAAAGAACAATGAGACAAGAGGACACAAGATATAGGTTATCAACCAGGGCCGAGACATATCCTCTTGAGAGGAAAACACACAATAATTCTTCTCTTCTTATAGAACTTCAAATGTCGAATTTCAAGACCTATGACCCTTGACCAAGACCAAGTCAAACTTCTCCTTTGAAGAACTTTATTCTAGAAAAGTCAACCCAAGTCAAACCAGCTTCAAAACTGCTACAACCCTCTTATTCAACCTCAACTTTGGACCTGCAACTATGGCTGCAGTTTTGGCTACTGTAGAAACCCTAGTTTCTACACATGTGGGAGAATATGGTGTTTTTACCCTTTTCTCTCCTTCGTCTAAGATGGCTTCTTCTCCTAGGAAATTTGGCTTGCAAAGGAGACTCCTTTTAGAGATAAATATTGGCTTCCTAGTGTGACTACAATTCGATCCCTGATGCAACAATATTTATGCCCTAAATTCACACATGTGAGGAAATAAAGCCCAAAATATTCTTTGAAATACTTCGATTTTTCTCTCTTACTGTCTCCTCCTTCTTCGCTTGATATGAGACTTCTTCTTGACTTGTGATCGAACTTCTTGATGAATTATGCATGTCCTAAAATGAAGTCAACTTACCTCTTATATATAGGCTACTAAGATTCCCTTAATAAGCCGACATGTTCCTATTGGAAGGCCAACTTATCATCCTTTGAAGGCCAACTTGTTGCAAAAAGTTTGACTTGTCTTGGAGGGTCTTTTATGACTCAAATAATTTTCTCTTACATAAGACATGATGCCCAAATGGGTCCAGCATATATGAAAATGTCTCAATTGACTTGTTGACTTAACAATAAGTCCTAGAAGCACTTTGACCTATAAATCAAATAACCTTAGCATGAAACCCATGCTACAAAATAATAAATAAAAAATTCCTTTTTCTCTTTTCATTAAATACATAAAAACATGATTACATATGTCATTATTTAGACCGAACCTAGTTACATATTTCAACACATGGCTACCATTTTATGCCTTGTCGTGGCCCTCATTAAACCTTCAAATCTTCCCCCCCTCCTTTGACCTTCTTCCCTTAGCCTTAGGCCTAGATTGTCCTTCTAGACCCTCATTTGGCCTCTTCCAGCCTAGACATCAGCCCTATTGGGCTTGTCTTCCCCATTGCTGCCTTTCCCTTGGTATCTTAGCCCTATCGTTGGCATATTAGCCCTTCCTCTAGCCCTCATTCAATCATTTCTTGAGTTCTCATTGGATTGTGCTCCCTAACATCTTGTTTTGCAGCGATTTTGGAGCTAACATTGTGGTTGCAAGAAGGCACTTTCATTGGAATCCTACTCACTTATCAACAAGGCCATTAGGCCTAGTGATTTTTCCTCTAACCCTCTTTGCCTCATCATTGTTTCATTTCAATTATGAAGCATATTAATGACAACAGTGTATTCAAGGCATAAACTATTTAAAATAGGCCTAAGTTCACTCATTAATCACCTAAGGCATTAAACATTGGTCTTGTGCTTCATTAGTTGCATATAAGTGAAATTTGGAAGACTGTGGGTAATTTTTAAGGTCTGATATAAACACCTACAACCACTAAAAGTCATCTAAAAGTGGCATAATAATTAACTTGCAAGCATATTTCATCATTGGTATATAGTTGGCATTAGTTGGGCTTGCATTTTTTGGCATATATTTTCATTTATTGAGGGTTGTTATAGTAATTTGAGGTCTGATGTATGCATCATAAAGTCTGATCATAACCATAATTGTGGTGTGAAAAGTAGTGGATAGTCATCTAATATCATTATGTTAAAATTGGAAACTAGGGCCAAACTCCATGTGGGTCATATTATTAATGGCAGCTAATATTTTTCTTAGATCCCTCTCATCGAGAGGTGTAGGATTGATCTAAAGATCATCCGATTCCGATAAGTATTCATAGAGATATGAATTTATTTGTGTTATGGGACAATTCATCAAGGTCGGCCAACAACCAAATAAACGCACATGTGCTCAACGTTTTAGTATAAATAGAGGTGCCTTGAAAGTCATTTAGACACTCACAACTCTCTTGTGATCTCTTCCTCTCCATTCGTTTGGGTTTTAATGGAAGGAAGAATCCCTAAGAGAATACGCTGATCTAGGAGGTTTGCCCCAGCCCTAGATGAAGAGATCTATATGTTGCCCTCATCTACATTCATGGAGAAGAATCTTCATTGCCAAAAAAGGAGGCTCTTATATGATAGTAAGGATAGGGTTCAATGTTGGTATAGAGAAGCCCTAACATCCCTAACGATGTCCTAAAAGAAACCCTCAAATACAGTAAGAAGAGAACCTTGATTTGATCTTAATACGTTGTCATAATTGGAAAAATAGTGTGGGAAACGCAGGGCTAAGAGATGCCCTAATTGTTGTTCTCTACAAGATCAAGGCACAGTCATAAGAACCTAGTGTTTTCCCTAACACAGTCACGAAGGTAGAATGTCCTAGCCACAGGACTAAAGGGAAAGGAGATGCCCTTGACATAGTTGTTGTCTTGGGTAAGAAGAAGTTACGCTGCCCAAAGAAGATGCCACCTAAAATGAAGACTTAGAAGAGAGACCTAAACGTTTTCATGGATCTAGCTGCCCTCTACGTTGTCTTGGTTCTAGGTAATAGTCATGTACATTATTATATTGAAGCTTCCCTAAACATAGTCAAGTTGAAGTTATGGTGAATACCTTAACACTAGTATAGACCGCAGTCTTAGGAGGGGTTTCATGTACCTTAATTGTTGAGTGTGCAAGAGAATATTTAAAGATAGTTGGGTTGTCTTGTTGCTGGGCTAAGCCGCAGGCCATAGCCAGCAGCATGGAGGATTAAAGTTTCACTTCGGTACAGAACAGTGATATTTAGGTGCATCACAATGGAATAAGGTGCGTGGGTAGCATGGGACAGTGAGGTGTTGACGATAGCATGAATGAATGAAAAGGGGTGCAGCATGTTGTGATGGAAGAAGCAACATGGTATACTACAGCTATATGATAGTACAACATAATGCACAATAACAGGGGTGCAGCATGATGTGATGGAAGCAGCAACAGGATGCTGAGGTATTGCAGCATGCATTTGTGTGCAGCATAGTGCAATGAAGAGCTCAGCATAGTGCAGCGAAAGGAGATGAAGTACAGTGATGGGTACAGTCATGATTAGTAAATCATGATGAGATGTAGCATTGTGATGATGGGTGCAGCATGGCGCAGCATGATGACGAGATGCAGCACAATGATAGGTGAAGGAGTCACCTTGGAGAATCAGTTGAAGCAGCATGTCTTCAACTGGTCTCATGTATCATCTTCTTTGAGATGATCTTCTAGATAAGTCAAATTGTTGACTTTTGGTGTAAATGTACTATCTCTCTCTCTCGTTGCTGAACTATTGAAGAACATATAAGAATAATTGATCAAGGGTTTCCCCACATTGGGGTTTGTCCCTCGCTAGTGACACATCTTGTGTCCTCTTGTCTTGGCTTGTCTTCTGTGATTTATGTTTATGTTCTATCTGTAGTTTACTTTAATGCTGATGTGATTGCTAATCTGGAAAAGATATTGAGCTAACTGTGAAAAAATGAAATAAATTTCTCTAAGCATAGAACATACCTAAAATTAACACATTAGGCTTTCAACCATAGCATATTTTGTATCTTGGGAAAGTTTCCTCTTTTGTTATTGGGTGTTTCTCTTACTGCTACAATCATTAATATCTTGGCTACTACATCTTCCATTTCATTGCATCTCTTTTATACATAAGCATACCAAATTTTTCATTTACATTGGACATAAGTGCTCTAAAAGGATAATTGAATCGGTGATTGTTGGATAAGATTGGTTTATTACTCTAGATAAATAATATTGTTGGTGAATGATCTCTTTCTCCTAATGATAGCTAGCATTATTGTAACATTGAAGTATCTCTAATTGTCATTGCTATCACATTGCTAAAGAAGTGGATAATTGGATCATCAGCTACATTATTTCTTGTGGATTTACTAACTTGATTACAAGCGAGCTTCACATATGAAGTTTATAATCTTTCAACTCAAGTCACTACTAAAAGCACTCAATTGGTAATCATAATTGCAATAAGAATAATTTTGAAATTTTCTAAGGAATTGCCAATATTGTTCATAAGGAATTCTCTTTTGTATCAAATTGGCACATCATAATTCTATTGTTAAGATATATTAATCTTAAGAATTTTCTAATTGTGTTTAAAGATCATCATCTTCTAATTGGAATTTTTTAAAGAATCATTGGCTTTATTTTTATTTCATTAGCATTTGTCTATTGTGATCTTGATAACATTTTCTGGCACAATCTATTTGGTTTATTGAGCACTTTATTTTGGTGAAGATTTTCATAATACATTGTGAAGTACTTCATTGTTCTAAATTGAATGTCATTTTAATTTGTCTCCAAGTACTTAAGGCCCTTAACAATCTCACCTAAAGATAATCACTCATTTTGCACTTGCATTTTAGGACTATTCTTGCATTAATTAAACTTACCTCCAAGCATAAGCTTTATTGATAGAAATATAGGACCACCTTTCTCACCTCGTTTGTGAAGCCTAGACCCTGTCTTGTGGTTAACACGGTGACCTTGTAGTCATCGGATCCATTGTCTCTACAGAGCCAGAGACATCGGGTGGTTAGAACTTCGTGGCAAGTATCATTAATATAGCCTTTGCTATCTTCCCCTTGGTTTCTCTCTCACAACCTACATTAGAGACTAGCTTCAAAATAGTTGAGAGGAAGGATTCAAAATAGGCATCTAATTTTAAAATAAGCCAAGATCTTGCATTCCATTTAGTCTTAGGTGTCTCATTTCATATAGGATAGTGAAGCATCCTAAAGCATCAACTATTCATCTGGTGTCTTGGTAGATAATTGTTGTAGGGATTAATGCACAGGTGGATGGATAGAAAACCCTCTCAGGTTTTCCAAAACCTAAGGCATACGGATCAAGGGATCTGCAGTTTTTCAAGCAAGATACATTCAAACATGGAAATGTTATATAAGAACTGACAAAGAAATGGTGAGGATTTACTTGCTTGTCCTTTGCACAAATCTACTAGAGCAATTAGTGTCGCAGAGAAGGAACCCTCAGCCAACTCCAAGAATGAGACCTTCACACAAGGTGAACAAAAAGTGATCTTCACAACATATATAATCTTTGACCATTTAGCATACTAACATGTAACAACATATAGAAGTCGAATGAATCAATAACAAAACATTAGTCTAATTCATCGGGTCATAACACATAAAATGTAAACATTAGAGCCATTGATGTAGACATAACAACAATAGATATATATTATTAATTCTCAGAAGGTACATTACAACCATGATGCTACAACAAACCTTCCCTGAGATCCTAGTTCCTCTCTCTCTATCTCTCTCTCTCTCTCTCAACAGTATATAAACAACATAATAGTGCACAAATTCTGATCCCTATTACAATGGCCAAGCCTCCAATATATAGGAAAGTGGAGGCTATGAGTACTGCCAAATTACTTAGTTTAATTTGCAAAATATTTTGGGTGAATAATGTTCCCTCATTTAAAAAAAAAATATATCCTCTTTTTAGATGCTTTAATGCTTAGGAAAAATCTTCCCTGTGTTTTAAATCCCTTTCCCACTTTTGTATGCTTTTCTAATTTAGGAAAATGATGCACATGAGGATAAAGAGATCAAATTCCACCATATGAGTTTCCTCAAATAAATAAGAGTTTCATTGTGATTTTAACTTGAGCTTTTTTCTCATGTCTTAGGTGAGGATTTGGTAATGTGGGTTTCATGGAGAAAGAAAATGTTATAGAATAGGATAATGTTGTTCTCATGGTACAAGACTCACATTATATCCATGAAAAATGGTTATGAACGGGTGTATTTCAACCAAGGCATAGTAATCTTCTCTGAGTTGATGAGGAGGTATTTTCATGGATAACAAATGCCCCCTAAAGTGTGAGGTCGGATAGGAAGGTAATGGCCGAAATAATTTATAAAACAATCGAGGAGAGAGAGTTTCAGAGCATCAAAATAGGAGGTCTACAAACAAAAAATATGTGGCATATATAAATCATGTCCTGTCAGGCATTCCCATACTCAGTAGCTATAACAATACCTTGTGGATCCATGTATAAGATCAGAAATCAAGTCCACGAGTAAGAATAATGTGGAACTATGTCACAGTGTGGTTAAAATAAGATAATTTGTCTCCAAAAAAAAAATATGCAGCTTGAGAGAGGAAACGAGGATGAGTGATGTAAGCCTCTACCCAAGGTCTTTGTCATTGTCACATAATAAAATATTTCTGCATATGAATAAATGATTTGAGGTCGAACATGTGAGAAATCGTCTAATTACTGGTCAATGATGAAAATTGTTAACAGACACGAGAATGGCCACCGATAAGGATGATGGTCTCCAATATTCTTAGTACAATCTAGCAAGTGTGAATAAAAGAGTTGAAGTCAAACACTCGTAGAATCGTTCAATTGGGAGCCAATAATGAAAACCTCCGTTCAAACACACGAAAACCTTCCACTGAGGACTGCAAACTCCAGGGTACTATGGTGTTTCTCAACCCACTTCCCAGTTGATTTGTTGAAGTCGATAGGAAGGGATCTGCCGAAGGTGGGAAATAATGAGTTCCACATCAATAAACGATAAAAATGATTGATTTTGCAGTGATATGGAAGAACAAGGTGAACTGACTCATGGAAACTATGGCATATTAGTAGATGGTTGATACAGGAAGCAAAGAGTAGGCTTATCCTTTGAACAATAGAAGGTGTGACACTAGGAATACCAAGCATCTTAGACTCTAGAACATCAAGAGGAGCGAGACACAAAGGTGTAGGGACATCGAGGTATTAGGGAAAGACTCGTAGATTGGTAGGGTTTCCAGAGAAGATGACAAAAAGAGGAATATGCTGAGGAGGTTCCATGTTCAAGGGATTGATAAGGTACTGCTGTAAAAAATTCCTTCAAAATATCGATAGTGTAACCATTGTTTTGTCCAACTTTTCCCAAATTATTTAGGTTTAACGAGTCCAGAAAGGTTAAACACGGTGGTCTTTTCATATTTAGAGAGTTTGAAAAGATCATAAAGACTAGTCCAAGGGGGTACCTTTGTCATGTTTAATGACCTAGTGCGACAAAGGATTAGTAGTATACCTAGCACATTTCCTTTTCTCCAAGTAGTCCATTGAGTTTGTATAATAGGAGAAACCTATGCTTAATAAATGTATGCTTCATTTTGTCAGGACTACGAGGAGACAAAGTGAACTCGATATTCTTTGTAAAAAAATTAACTGAGTCAGACGAAGTGAACTCAATATTCTTCGTAAAAAATTTAACTGAGTCAGACAAAGAAAACTCGTAAATATATTTTTCAGCTTAAACAATGAGAAAAAGACGGAAAAATAATCGCTCAAATCTATTTTGTAGAAGTTTTACGAGCCTGAAATAGGTAACTCAGGGTTTTCTCTATTTAATAAGCGAGAAAAAATCCCTGAAAATAATGCTTATTCCTCTTCATGGGAGTTTAACGAGTCCGAAGAAGGAAACTCAAGGTTTTTTAGATTAACGAGTAAGAAAAATACCTTAAAAAGAATGCTCAACCAAAGAACAAGCTAGCGAGGTGCTAGACATAGTACCTTTTTGAGTGGGTCCCCATCATAGTTTGTGAGTTCATAGGCCCTTTTATAAAGGACCTGAGTAACAATGTAAGGATTAAGGTATATGGGTGGAAAGGTTCCTACCCCCAAGAGATTGTCTAAGTTTCCTTCTGAGTATAACTCTTGAATAGGTGTCAAAGAGGAAGGAACAAGCTCAGATTGATTAAGGGACAAGATTTCTAGATGATTCATGTTCAGTGCAAATGGAAAGGGGTCTAAGACACGAGGTTGAAAATCATCCCAAGGGTGCTCAGCTAAACACGTGATCTCCTTAATAACCTCATCGATGGGGAGGATATTGGTGAGGAGATCAGTAGAGGGAGTGTCAATGGGAGAGTTCATAGGACCATGGGCCCCAACCGAGGAAAGAGGAGATTCAAATGTAGAATGAATAGCTTGAGAAACTAGTTTTTCCAGTGCAAAAGGCATCTAATATCCATAGGAATCGAAGGTGGAAGAGCTCAAGACAATCCCTAGATCTATAGATCTAGTAGGTATAGTAGAGATCATAGAAATGGACATAAGAACCTTAGGTGGTAGTAGAGGGAAACACCCCAAAAGAGAGGTGTAGTTCAAAAGACTGGTACCAAGACCGATGAAAGGCTTAGGAGTAATACCCATTATAGGAACATTTCTAGAATTCGGGGGTTTAAATTTTGGGGTGCAAAAAGGTAGTTGGTTCGCTGTCACAATTTTTCTTGGTGAGGAAAACAGATAAGCCAGAAGACCGACAAGACAATGGCAGCCATAGCATAAGTCCAACTATGCCCCAATAGAAGATTGTAATCAAGCAGGCGATCAACAACTTAAATATCAATCGGGACCATTTTCCCACCAAGAGTGATGGAAAAGCAACAAGATATCCCTTAGGGATGGAAGTATGGCCATCAAAAGCTTTAATGGATTTTGATGACGGTGAGAGAGTGGGTGAACCCAAGGAGAGCCAATAGGAAGTAGACATGACATAGATTTATGCACCTTCATTAATGATGGTGCAGTGAATTCCTTTGCCTTTAGTTATAAATGTCACTTGGAATGCGAATTGATGGGAGAGGTGAGGTTTACTTTTCTCCATGTTGAAAATCACTAGATTGGAATCCTAAGGATCGATTCCTTCAGTGCCTGAAAGCAGAGCTTTTTGTTGTAAAGGGAAACTTTGTAATACTTTGAGCACCGACATATCACATGACGCTTGCACCAGATCCTCTACAATATTGTGGTTCTGGGCAACATGAGCAAATGGATTATGTGTCATGTGGAAAAGTGTACCTTTAGGGGGAATGAATCACAGGGTCAACAATGGGCCTTTTGATATGTAAATCATTGGGCAATGATGGAACAAAACTCAAGGTAGTGTTTGAAGCATTTAGGAAAATATTTCCCTATTTTTTGGCTCGTGTTTGCAAATCAACCATTTCAAAGGCGTAAACAGTTGATGATCCTTCTCCAGAAGGAGGGGTGTGCAAACTGTTGTTGCCCCCTTGTAGAGGTGGTGGTGGGTTCGATACAATATGTTGTTGTTGAGTAGGAAAAGGGTTATTGATGACAAAAAGGGTCCAACTAGTGTCCTTTTGCACAAGGAAGTTGGTGCACTATTGGAGACAAGGACGTTTATAGGTCAAATGGTCCTGAGCACATATATTGTAAGGGAACTTAACAACTTTTCCTTTCCTTTCTTAGATTTAGCATTGGCTTTCTGATTTGATTTGTTTTGGGTCATGTATTGCTCTTCAAAAGGAGAGATATTTTTCTTATTCTTCTTGTTCTTACTACTAGGTTTTTGTGTAGATTGAATAGAGTTGATCGCAGCAGTTGCAGGAGAAGCAGATTGGATAGTAGGAACAGGATCAACAGTAACAGAAAATTGGGAAACTTTCCCACTCAATTTTTTTACAGCAGACATATATGTGGTGTCGACGATACTGTCAGCATATGCACTAGGTTGTTGAGTAGCAGGAGTATTGGAAGTTCTAGGGGAATTAGGGAGAAAATCATATAGCATGCCATATTGTGAATATATCATATATAAATGTTGGGCACGACGAATATATTGATCTTCAGTAACCACTCCAGCCATGGCAACATCCTTTACTATGGGGGGTAGAAGGGACTTGCATAACCAGTTTGCTAAGAGGTAATCTTGATTCGGGGCCTTGATAAGCCTCTGTCGGTGCCTCCATTCATGGATGTGATCAAAGATGTAGGTGGAAATTTCTTGGTGTAAGGTAGTCAAAGTTCCATTTTGGTTTCATCGCGGATAGTTAACTATAATTGCTTTAGAAATTCCATGGCAAGGGAATTGAAATTATTCACTTAAGCTCATGGTAACTCATTGTTCCACTTGGAAAATTTGTCATTCAAGGTGTGGGGGAAAATTCTGATCCAAATACTATCATCAATCATAGAGTTTGATACATACAAAAGGTGGTAAGTGTGACGTGTGTTTTTGGGTCATCTGCATGTTTTCCTTCGAACTTCGGGATATCTATAGGAATTTTATGTGGATTGGAGGCCAAAGTAAGTTATGATTGATGGGGGCATTTTTTAATTTGTACAGATATGGGATGTCTAAAGTAGCCAAGAAACGCAAAGCCGTAGGTTCCCTTGAATCAGAACAGGGCAGAGGACCAGGAGGCCCTCCCATCAACTGGTTTCTAGGAGGGTAGGTCAGTTGCAATGGATAATAGTTTCCTGGCGGTGTAGGTGGGGTCATATAAAATGGAGGGCCATAAGGCATACTAGGTTGGGTAACAAAGGACTGGTTACCCTTGGGATAGAATTTCCCCCCTTAACTCAATGGTTGTTGAGGAGGGGGGTCCAGATAGATACAGCAAGACCGGGTTGAGGGATATTGTTGGCCACATAAGGCACAGTGGGTGCAGGACCACCAATGGTATAATGTCCACTGGGAGGTAATAGATCAATCAACGATGGACCAAATTATACTAAGGGGGTATAGGGATTGTTATGCCCCCAATGGGTATGTACATGATGGAAACATTCCCCCCAGACGTAACTTCCTTGGGGTTAAAACTTAACAAAGGATTCCAACCAAATGGATTTTTGAAATTAGTCATACTAACAACACCGATAAGAGTGATATATGAAGGTTTAGGAGCTGACATAAAGGGGGTAGAGCCAGGAAGGTGTTGAATTCCACTCGTAGCAGGTGTAGTTGGAATGCCTGGACTAAGCATAGTGTAAGTAGTAGGATAACTAATCAACGTGTTGAACTGGTTGTAGGCAGGGGAAGTGGCATGGAGAAAATTTATCCACAAAAGACCACATCCCACTGGTCTCCATCGGGACATTAGAAGTGGGAACTAATGAAGACATGATAGGAAAGGATATAACATGAGCCAAAATAGGCCCAAGAGGATCGGTAAGTGGAGGATTAATGTGAGGAAAGATTCCTTCAATAAATAAGTCCTGTGGTAAAAGAATCTCTTGGGAAGTACTTTGTGATTCAATATCTGATACTGGAGAATGATTCCCTTGTGTAGAGGGGAATCGGATTCACTAAAGCTCGACAATTCCTCCACAGTTAGTGGAGGAAGACCTCATTGTCGCCTAGATAGACGACGAGGGCCGAAGGTAGCCATGGTGAAAGATATATTTTAACAAAATTTTAAATTAAGTGTGATATATATATATATATATATATATATATATATATATATATATATATATATATATATATATTAGTCTTAGTAGCAAAGAGAACACACCTAAAAATGAAAAACTCTAAAGGAAATCAACAAGCATCCAAGGAAAATTATTCTTTCTATAGCCAAAACTATCTAGAGATGAAACCCAATATCAAAGGGATATAAGGGAGAGTTGGTCTAATGCAACAATTATGATGACTCCTAATCATCACTCGAACCTCGGTAAGAAGGGGCCAAGCACTCTAGTGAATATGAGTACCCTCCCAACAAACCAAAGACGAAGTAGGTTTGTATGTTTAGGTACCAGGGCAGCCCATCTCAGTCACCTTGTGTTCGTACCTAAAAGTATGGCCACTAAGGTCACCTCAAATCATAGACACCATCAGAGGGGACACAGTCATAGACAGTATGTTGTGTGCACGAGACACCTAAGTCCCCAACTCAACTCCAATATCCCTAAAGGGAATCCCAGTACACAAAATAACCACCGAAATGCAATCAAAGGTGGTTTTCCTTCTCTCACACTTTGATGTTGTCTCGTGCTTAACTCCCTTGTTAGAGTGGCGGTCCCAGATGATGTGAGTGCAACAATATTTTCTCTCTTTAATGACACTAGTTTAAGTTTTGTAGTCCTGGGAAGTTTACTCACACAACCTATCCCAAGACCCTAGCCTTAATTGATATATGTGTATCTTGAAAACGAGTTGTTGATTATTTTTATTATAGGGTTGATATTAAGGGTACTTGATTAATGTCTTTGAGGGGGTGTCGACGTTTGGAATTCATGAGACCTGACTCAAACCATGCAAAAAATATGCTTTTCAATTTTAGTTTGATGAATAAGAGTTTCTACAAGGAGAGAGTAATTATACATCTTTTTCCAAAACCAAACAGTTCTAATGTAGTTCTAACATAAGCAAATCAATGTAGACACACAACTCTCAAATAATAGACCCAATACGACATAACTAACTAGATAAAATGATAGAAAGCAAAAAAATAAAAACAAAAAAAACTTTTTCAAAACTAATGCAATTAAGCTAAATTTTCCAAAAGAAAAAATATACATGCTTGCAACAAACAAGAATAGAGCCCAGCACAACAGATCCCAAGATCAGACTACAAGTGAGACTATCAAACAATAAAATCCATAGAAATGGGTGGATAGTAGAGGTTTGGGCCTATAACGCAGGTCTCAAGAGCACATAGGGCGTTAGCAGCAGGGGTAATGTTCGGTGTGAGAGAGATAATGGCATTATAACGCACTGGAAGGCACACAAGGGTTGTGTTACAACAATCTTGCTCAGAAAAATGGTTAAATCAAGGTCGAAACAAGGGACGAGAACACAAATATTGGTTGCAAGCAGGTAGAGTGACAAGAATTTAGGTTGACAAGACCAGATAGAAGCAGAGAGAGCCAGATATTCAAGATTTGGGATATCAAATCTGGGAATCAAAGAACGATCCCCAACAGAGTTGTCAATTCTACTATAGGGATTAATGTTTGGGTTGGACAAACAGAAAACCCTCTCAAGTTTTCCCGAAAACCTAGGGCAAACAGGGCAAGGGAAAGGTTGTTCCAAGGTTTTACTCTTTCAGTGATGCAAAAAGTAAAGGAGTGATTGAGGAGATAAGAAGAAGGTAATCCTGTGATTCTTCGCATGCAGGTATGTTGGAGTTTTCAGTGTAGATGGGAAGCACTCCTATCTAGCTCCAAAGCCTAGTCATGCACATAAAGAAGAACAAACAAACTATTCACAACATAATAATATTATCAATTGAAACCATTAGAAACAACTAAACATAAATGAATGCAATATAACAAACCAAACTTCCAAGTGATCATTAATTAGACATAATAAGTGAACAATGAACAGCAATATATGGAAGGAAGAACAATTTATCTATATTATTAATGAAAAGAGGGAAGATTACAACTAAATGTAGTTGTAGCACCTCCTCCATCTCCTAGCTCCAAAAACTCTCTCTCTCAAGTTAGCTCTCAGCAGCATAACAATACAAGAATTCCCATCCAT
The DNA here is from genome assembly GCA_031772625.1 of Pinus tabuliformis. Taxonomy (NCBI): domain Eukaryota; kingdom Viridiplantae; phylum Streptophyta; class Pinopsida; order Pinales; family Pinaceae; genus Pinus; species Pinus tabuliformis. Next base: position 563,369,298 of record CM062805.1, on the reverse strand, counting down.
ATTATAGTTGACAAGCCTCCAATATATAGGAAAGTGGAGGCTATGAAGATTTCCAAATTCCTCCTTAGTTCAAATTGGCTAAATATTATGGGTGAATAATGTTTCCTCATTTAAAAAATATTTTATCCGCTTTTTAGATGCTTTAATGCATAGGAAAATTTTCCCCATGTTTTATGCCTCTTTTCCGCCTTTGTATGCTTTTCTTATTTAGGAAAAAGTTGTAGATGAGGATAAAGAGATCACATTCCACCATATGAGTTTCGTCAAATAAATAAGAGTGTCATTGTGAGTTTAGCTCGAGATTTTTTCTCATGATTTAGGTGAGGATTTGGTAGCGTGGTTTTGATGGACAAAGACAAAGTTATAGAATAGGATAATGTTGTTCTCATGGTACAAGACTCACGTTATAATTCACTTGTTGAGTACAAAGGGTGCATTATAATCTTAAATAGGCTAGAAAAAGGAGTATAAAGGGGTGTATTTAAACCAAGGCATAGTAATCTCCTTTCAGCTAATGAGGAGGTATTTTCATGGATAACAATAATTCACGTAAAGCAAGTATTTTGACTCCATGTAAGGCACTAGTCTTTCAAAGTAATCTAATCTAATCACTAATTGCTAAATTAACCAAGTTGTTAAACCATTCAATTGTGTCTCCCAGGCTTGTCAGTTGTCGACGAGTCTTTCATCTTCACATTTCATAGGGAATACCCCCCATAGCGTGTTGTAGGGAGACAACTAGAATGGAGAGGGTCTAGATCAGAGTGACAACCCCCGTCTTGAGCATTTTCGCATATTCCATGTACAATTTGGGTGACAACAAGGCCAAAATCCATAAGTGTGGTGATGAGAAATGAAAAGAGGTGATCCTCATCTATAGACGGCCTATCACCTCTTATAATCTACTAAAATACCCTCAAGCAAGTTTAACTTTGAGTAGACACAAAGTAAATGGGTTACAAGCCAACTCAATAGCTCAACAAATAAAATATGGCACTTAATTCACATGTGTGAGTAGTAAGCCCTCAATAAGCATGACTTCGTTCCCTTTTAGGTCTCAATATGATCTAAAAGTGCAAAGGAAATGTTGGATGAGTCTCCAAGCATCATAATCAACCTCATTTGAGGAAGGATCCTCAAATCATCTCCATGTGTCCAAAATTCATCTTTGGGTGCCCTATGTCATCTTTATGGGTGCAATGTAGACAATGTGGTGTACTCTTTATTTAGAATTGGGGCTCCATTAGGTGAAACAAGCTTTGCTCAATCATCATGGGGAATAACCATCCTCATCTTGGCTCTAGATCAACTGCCAAGATCATCTAAGGGCCCAATGCTCTACTGAATAAGAGCAACACTACATCTACAAGGTCATCATGCTCTTTGAAAATGTAGAATAGCCTAGGAATCATGTGGAGTATGAGTAGTGTGCTCTCAAGGCTTTAGTTTCTTTGTGAAAAAAGCACTTAGCAAAACCATCTCAAACTCTAGTGAAAGAAACTACTCATTAGAGACAATAACCATAGATCCATCTAAGTGGGCCACACTTAATTGTTAAGGGCATGATAATACTTCAAATTGGGATCACCTTCAAATATCTATCTAGACCAAGCCCCATAAAAGTGTTCCCTATTGGAAATACCAAGACAGGGGGTGAATCAATATTTCACTTAATTTTAATTAATTTATACCTTCAAAGCATTAAATATCGTTAACACAAATCAAATCACATAATCAACAACACATCACATCACATGAACAGTATAAAAGAAATTTTTAGGTGGAAACCCTTTCGGGAGAAGAACCACCAAACGCTTTCTAATATAAATGTGAGTACATTAATTTATGAGCTCCAACTAAAGGGAAGCACTAACTCCCTAGTACCCATATAGAATGCATTTCATTTTATCTAGATGCCCCAACTCCCTAAAAGGATGATCCAACACCCTAGTTTTACCAGATCCAACTAGAAGGATGCCCTAACACCCTGCTAGTATCAATTGGCTACCCTAGCACCACCCTTCCACCCTGAAAATGAAATATAGAAGAATAGATTGTGGGCTCCTGTACCAGAGATAATGATCCACTTAAAAAAATATTCAAACACTACCAATGATGCTTTTACTATGTATCTGTGAATACATGCTTAGATCATGCAATGCTACCCAAATTGCCACATTTTCATTGTCTTATCACTTCTCAGGTCTAAGTTAAATCTTGATCAACAAACTTCAGGTTTGTTCCTTAAATGCAACTTAACCTTTTGTCTAAAATATTGTCACAACATTCATCTAAAAATTTCATGCATAGGCCAAACAATTAATAAACGTAAAGGCTTTGGCCCATACCTCATATTTCCATGAAAAATATAAGATCAAATCAAGTATCTTGTCATAAAGTGTGCTTCCTCTGCCATTGTTTGCTTCAAATTTTTCCTTTAGTTGAGGTTTGAACATGCCTTAAATTTTTCTTTAAAATATATCCTAAATAGAGCTTAAACTAGCTCTTCATTTGTGGCCTAAATAGGCCTTAACTCAGCTCCAATTCAGCTATCCCTAACTCAGTTCTTCAACAACCCTCAAACTATGTCAAAGTTGGTCCTTAAACAACATCATGAATGAGTCTTGGAGCTTGACCTTCTCATAGGAATCTGAACTTAACAACGACTTGTAAATTCAGACTGAGAGGGTCCTCAAACTTGGCTTAATATGCTTATCTCTACAATCCTAACTATTAATTTTAGGGCTAGATTGTTCTCTGCTATAGATAATTGCAATTTTAAACTTTTTCAACATTTTCATATAACTTTCACCCCTAAACATCATATCATCATTAGCAATTATGTAGAGAGAACAATAACATCAACAATGCAGTGCAATAGTAAGGAACAAGAGAACAAAAACATACACATAAAGACACCAGGATTCATATCAGAGACCAGGGAAAAGCCCCACAAGGGGAGAAAACCAACTAGATTCTTATTCTTAGATATTCATCAAATGTTCAAGTGAGAGAAAAAGTACATTGAGACATAAGTATTTCATCATCAATCACATTAGGCAACCTAGGGCCAGTCTTGGATCATACTAGATCCTCATGAGATAGCAGCAAACATACCTCTCAAGGAGGTATTCACGAGCCCTCCTAACTTTGTCTCAAGAATTACTATCAACATTGTCACAAGCATCACTGTCACATACATCATGGTCATAGTCATTACTTCGCTATTATATACACTGTCACATCTATAATAGGGGCACCGTTACATCTGTCATAGAGGTACTGTCACATCACTACCATAAACAAGGACAAGTATCATAGCCATACACTGCCATACATCTAGATAAGTATCATTATCATACACTTTTCATATCATTGATTTTAGAATGTTGCCATAGGATTATGTCATATATATCATTGTACATTGTCATATATCACATTTTCATATAGAGACATGGTCATACATCAAATATACACTACCATACATCAAAGGTCATTGTCATACTAGGTCACAGCCATATATATCATTATCGTAAAAAGAGGAACCATAACCCAAATATTTTTTTCATAAAGATCACTATAATATATCAACATCATTGTTACACATCATTGTCATATGCTCAAACATCATTGTTGTGTTATCTAGATATCATTTATATGCAACCCTAACAACATGGTTATACTTCTCTGCATACTATCAAAATACAAGATCATTGCCCTCGTATATTACTAATCACTACCATATTATATTGTCCATATATCAAATAAAATACATATGTGAGTCAGATGCAAGGCACAAAGATAAGTATTTGAGCCACAAGGATAAATATATAAGCCACAGTTATAGATGTGATCGACAGGAGATAGAATGTGAACCACTGAGATAAGGAATGTGAGCCACAGAAAATACAGTGCGATCCTCAGAGATGTGTGTTATGTGGAATTTATGATTGAGGAAAAAAGTATCTTCCCTATACCTAGTGGACTTGTCTAGAACAACATAATGTAAAGAATATATAGTTTCCCTTATAGAATTTGAAGAATGGGAAAGAGTCTTACTTGGAATCTGTTACAAGCTTTACTTTCCTCCCGGCTTGTAAGCTCCAATCATAGCTTTGATTGTTGTAATTAGAACCTACACATACATTCATAACAAGCCAAAGACCGACGACATCTACATAGAATAATTCAATTACTCTATTCAATGGATCAGTGAAGCATTGAAATACATGAATGTAAATGTAACATAACACATATAGGAAAACAATATACTCTTTATATTAATAGAAATAAGAGAGAGTTTACAACCAAGAATAGTAGTTGATCTTGTAGAGATCTCCCCAAGTTGACTTTTCCTTGTCACAAAGCACACCTCAATGTCACCCTAATGTATGAAGATGATGACTCTCTCAGATTCAAGGCAATAGCATGAGGGTATGATCAGTCTCTAAAATTCAACCCTGATGTTGTATATGGTAGTAAATTTATAGGAGAGGGATGGTAGTTTAGGAATTTTTATCCATTTACCAATCTAGGCTTGAGATGCACTTAAGATGGAAGGATAAGCTCAAGGGATAAGAAGTGAAGTCTCCAAGGTAGGATCATATAGGACTCGATCTTCTTATCCAAGGTAAATGGTTAAAACAACCCCTAGAAGCTTCTGGAAGAGGAAGCTTTAGGATTCTTTTTAATTTTCCTAAATTTCTAGAATCATCATTCCCCTAGCAAGGAGCAACTGCTACTGATCAGCATTTGTGCAGAAAGGAGAAACCTGCCACTGAACGTAGGTCTCTAAAGGGGCAGGGTGTGTTGGGGTTTAAAAGCTCTGATTTGAAGCAATTAGACCCAGAAACTTAGTTATTTTGGAAAGTTCATGATTAGGGATTTGTGTATGGATGATGACAACAAGTTCACATACGTGGATTAATCTAGTTTGCAGGCCTATTGACCAAATGCGACAAAATGGCCTATAACATATTCCCACCTAAAGTGAAAATTTAGAAACAATGGATGATGATTGAAGTTCTTTACCTTGTGACAAGTTCAGATCAAGAACAACTGGTTGAGATCATCATTTGTTATAATAAATTTTCATTATGATATCTCTATTGAGGGAGGTATACCCATGCTTAGCACATAAGCTAACATTACATGTACAATGATCAGGAAGTCATGTCCACTGATGAAAATTTGTGGATCCATGATTGGATGATTGTTTTTATGATCATAGCCATCATGCTTTGTAATATTGCATTAATCCTGAAAGCGCAACACGGATGGATGGAACTAGATATTGGGTCTTCTATCTCATTCACTTGATCGTCCAACATACAAGTCTAACCATGCGATTAAAGGAGTTGGAGTCGAACATGGTAGACACCATCTGATTACCGGCCAATGATGTAACATGTTAACAAACACGATAGAAATTTTTTATGATGTTAATGGCTCTCAAGGTACAACAGTACAATCTGTATGGTGTGAATAAATGAGTTGAAGTCGAACACCACACAAACTCTGTTAGTTGAAGACCAATGATGAAAACTTGTTGCCATGAGCAAGGAAAATTTCCATTGATGTATGCAAACCCCAAGGTACTAAAGGGAGAGTTTCTAATTTAACTTCCTGGATAATCAGTTGATGTCGATAGGAAGTGACCCATCGCAAGAGGGCCTTGATGTATTCCCCCATCAATGACATGAAATAGGTATCATGATTTGAGTCAAAATGGTTCAGGAACAATAGACATGGAATGTAGGCTTAAGAGTATCATAGTAGATATCAAATGAATGACTTCTCTTGAACATATCAGCGACACTGAATGGAGTTGGCAACGTTGACCCAAAACCAAAAGTGGGGGATTTGATATGGTATGATGAACTAAAAAGATAAGTAGATTTACCAACCCAACAACCACAAAGATGAAGTGGAATAGTGTCATGTTCAAGAGTGATTCACTGCCAATAATAAGAGTATCCCATTTTCCCAATTTCCCCAACCATTTATGGTCAGTACCTATTTATTTTTGACAATTTTGAGGAGGATAACATGTGCTTGATTTGTAATTTCATCCTTCAGATGAATCCCTCTAAGTATTTTTAACAAAACTTGAGGAGGAATGGCTTGTTCTCGTCATGTTTGATGGGTCCATCGTTGTTTGATGTTTTTATGAGTCTAACAAAGGTCTATCTTGGCTCCTTTTTCATGTTTAGAGAGTTTGAAAAATAAAACTCCAAGGGTTCCTTTTTGTAAATAGCCTCTTGAGTCAAAAAAGGTAGAAAACAATACTTAGGAGAACCTCTTAGCCATGTTCAACTAAGGTATTCCTTTTTCGTAAATATTCTATCTCAGTGCGGAAAAGGGTCAAACTTATACTGAGTAGACATATTTTCATTTACTTTAACGAGTTCGAAAAGACAAGTGCTCAGCAATCTTTTCATGTTTTGGGAGTCTGAAAAGAGTTGAAAGAGGACTCCAGGCGATTGATTTTCCATAAGTTTACGGAGCCTGAAAAAGTGATAAAGGTATGCTCCTTTGGTCAAAATGATCTATTTTGATTCAGACATCATCAAATCCGTTAAATAGTTGTTAATCTACTCAGAACACCACCAAAAGATTAAAAATACATGATCCATAATGTTAGGCCCCTATACTACTAGTGTAACCCCTTATTGTTATTAGTACAACCCACTTATTATATTGATGTACCCATGTAATGCCCATATTGTTACTATTGTGCCCCATAGAAGCCCACTATTGTTATTATTGTGCCCTTACATTATTATTGTTATATCGGCTCTGATTATGTTATGACCCCTTAGACTCCTATATATAGAAAGGAGGTCTTTTCATTTGTATCATCCAAGAATTGTTCATTTATGTAATGTAAAGGAGGTTGCCCCCTCGAAGAGGTTGAATTCTAAGGCGTTGATCTATCTTTTCTATCTTTTTCTTGAGCTGGTTTCATAACATTTGGTATCAGAGCTTTGGATTCTAGGGTTTCGCTGCTCCAAACAGGTCATCGTGGCATTTTCGCTATAAATTTTTTTCTGCTACGTTTCAGAAGCTAAAAAAAGACCCATTTGAGAAGAATTTGCGCTGAATCTCGGGTCCAAATTTTAGATCTTTTCGCGCTATATTTGTGGAGATATGATCTGAGGAACTTGGTCTTTTGCAGACTCCTGAATTACATTCCAAACAGGTGACCTGGGGAAAATCGTCATAACTTTCTCTCTGACCATCAGATTGAAATTTCGTCAGAAGTTACAGAAAGAGGACAGACTGTAGTTTCTTTTATATATTTTTTAGAGCCAAAGGTCGAAACAGTGACACGTAGCACTTCATACAAGTTCGCTCTTCTGGAAAGGTCTATAATCAAGTCATCTTGGGAGATTGTGCATAACTCTTTCTTGGAGAATCCAATTTGGATCAGACTGGTGGCATTGGAAAGAGGACACAAAGGGATACTACAGGTCACAATTTTAGAACTTAAAGATCCGAAAGTACAGAGTTACATTCGTTTCAAGATCAAGCTCCTAAAATCAAGAAAAAGCAAGACGAGGAAGTTTGATGGCAAGGATCCGATAAATTGGATACTTCAGATGGAGAAATATTTTGATCTACAGGGTGTACCACTATTACAAAAGGTATGTATCGCATCTTCATATTTAGAACCGGATCAATTTTTATGGTATGAAGGGCTTTGTTCTCGTAAACAACTTGTTACGTGGTCAATTTTCACGGAGGAAATGATAGCACATTATGAGGATACAAAGAGCAACACCTTCTTTAGAGCAACACCACAACAATTGGAAAGAGTAAAAAGGCTTTGTGACATAGTGGAAAGCAAAATTATGGAAACCAGGAAGCATACCCCTCACAACTATAAAGATGGAAGTGTTGTTTCTCCTATCCTTCTACAACCTACAAGGATTACACCACAACAATTGGAAGAAAAAAGAGAAAAAGGGCTTTGTTACAATTGTGATAGCAAATGCACTAAAGGTCATAAGTGTGCTGAGAAGAAATTATTTTACATAGAATATGAAGAGGAGGAAGAAAGGATCAAGAAACATCAAAAGAAGAAGATATACTCCAGGACCCCACCCCAGAGAAAGAAGAAATGAATCAGACGATATCTTGTAAAGCATTGGCAAGAATTACCACTCCTCAAACTCTCAAGATAGAAGGACAGATCAAGAAGAAAAAGGTGCAAGAAGTGAAAGATCACATCGAGAAAGAAGAAATGAATCCAACCATATCTTATAATTCATTGGTCGAAATTACCACTCCTCAAACTATCAAGATAGAAGGATATATCAAGAAGAAAAATGTTCAAGAAGTGAAAGATCACATCGAGCATCAAGAAATGAATCCGACCATATCTTGTAAAGGATTGGAAGAAATTACCACTCCTCAAACTCTAGAGATAGAAGGAAATATCAAGAAGAAAAAGGTTCAAGCAGTGAAAGATCACATCAAGCATCAACAACAAGTTCTCCAACTTTTAAAGGATAACGCCACTTCGGTGCAAAATCAAACGAAACAACAGGTAGATCAACATTGTAGTGAAAAATGTTTTGATGTAGGTGATTGGGTATTTTTACTGCTACATCTCAAGCAAGCTATTTATGAGAAGGAAATGTTGGCAATACTACATGCACTCAAAAAATGGCAACCTTACCGAATGGGAAGACTCTTCAAGGATGAGGATGTGGAAGCATTGTTTTGTGCTATTTCTATTATCCAACCAGATTGGATAAACGAAGCAAGGGATGAATGGAAGAAGGACGAAGAAGCATGGCCACTTATTCAAAAGTTGCAAAAGATCCCAATTCAAACAATATTGCCAGAAATTGAAGAGGAAGGAAAAATCATATTGGAACCTGGTGCAGTCACAGAAACAAGCACCCGACAATGACGAAATCGATCAATTTCAGAGTATCTCATCAAGTGGAAGAACTTACCCGCTGAATATTCCACATGGGAGAAGAAGAATTTTATACAGAAGCATCAAGAACTACTCAAGCGTTGAGGACAATGCTTTTTGAAGGAGAGGGGCATGTTAGGCCTCTATACTACTAGTGTAACCCCTTATTGTTATTAGTACAACCCACTTATTATATTGATGTACCCATGTAGTGCCCATATTGTTACTATTGTGCCCCATAGAAGCCCACTATTGTTATTATTGTGCCCTTACATTATTATTGTTATGTTAGCTCTGATTATGTTATGACCCCTTAGACTCCTATATATAGAAAGGAGGTCTTTTCATTTGTATCATCCAAGAATTGTTTATTTATGTAATGTAAAGGAGGTTGCCCCCTCGAAGAGGCTGAATTCTAAGGCATTGATCTATCTTTTCTATCTTTTTCTTGAGCTGGTTTCATAACACATAATAAAATTGAGTCACATTTAGGTCAAAATATTAAAAAATTAATAAGATAATTATGAAAATGACCATAAATAGGCAAAAACGTAATTCATTTTTACCGTTTCATAATTTACCTCTTGGTGAGTGAGTTTTGAGTGCCTTTTGCCTCTGATCTTCTGCAGTTGATTGTGGCCAATCCGGTGGATCATTTCAAGTGTCGTCACTTCCAAGTAGGAGAACTCACCTTCTTCTTTCTTTCTATGGTTATTTTTTGTCATTTCATGCATGTCTTTTCTAGTTTTGAGGGACTTAGGGCTTTCATTTTTTTCCCTAGCTCCTTCGCACCCCAGTAGTTTCGAAAGGTGCGCTGGGAAAGAAAAAATGCAATGTCTAGGGTGTTGCATCGCACTGTCTACCCTTAGGAGGGTGCGCTGGGTGCAATTCGCAAATTTTTTTCCCCTGTTTCACTCAAAATTTCCCAATTTTTTGCATGAAACTCACTCTAATGATTCTTCTTGTTGTGTTTCAGGTTTTCATTGGAACAAAATGGCTCTGATATGGCAAGAAAGAGAACATGAGGAAAAATATATAAATGTTGCTAATGATCCAACCACTATCCAAGAATTGATAGATTGTGGGCTCCTAAAAAATTTATGGCTTCCTGGGATGAGGCAGCAAATGGAGTTGTTGGAGTATCTTATCAGAGCATGGGATGTTCAAGCATAGGCTTTCAAACTTGGAGCACATATTCTTGAGATACAAGTGGAATACATATACTTCTTGACAATTTTATTGAGGCGAGGTGCCCCCATATCCTTATCTAGTTTGAGGAGGGGTGGAGAGACAGTCAAGGATTACATCAACACACATTGTAGACCTCGATCCGAACCGACCATGGGAAAATCGAGATAAATAATGTGGTTCATTTACCTTTGAGGATGATCATGTTTATCATTGCTAGATTGGCTGGTGGTGCTAATCTACATTTGGCCAATAGGTATCATATTCAAGATGCTCTAGCGTGTATGGAGACGAAAATATTCAATTGGAGCAAGGGAGTATTGGCACATATGAAGGAACAACTGACTAAGGAAAAGGATGGACAATTGAAGAAATTTGGTTATGGTTCAATCTTGATTTCATTTGCCTTTGAGCGGATTCCATTACTCTGACCATAGCATATCTCACTCTGGTAGATCCGAGAGTCCCACAGATGAAGATGTGGGTGGATCATATGTCCAGACATGCAGGTTTGTCATCGATGAGCTTCACACTAGTGTTCTTCCGATGGTTGCATATGCAACTCATTATGATTGAATACTATCCATATGCAGGGATGGATTTTCGTAAAGACCCAGAGCTCGTTCTTCCTAATGGAGAGAAATGGGGTGCCATAGGTAAAACAAGAAACATTTTGATCATTTTTTTTGTTTTTTAAGTTTTACAATTTTTTTATTTTCTATGTATCTGAGACTAAACTACCGATTTTTTCACATGCAGACATTAGACTTGTTCAACATGTGGGTTCCTCCTATATTCAATGTGTGAGAGAACCACAACAGGCACCAGTAGGAGTACCGGTGTTGCAGGGGGACGAGAGGTATTGCAGGATCTCAATGTGGTTGAGACTCTTATAGAGGTCAAGCAACACATGGAGGGGTTGACCCAGGGCATAGTCGAGACTAGGGTTGACCAGATCCCTATGGGACTATAGCATCATACTATTGGCATGCCTGGTTGTATTAGTCGGCTACTGTGCAATATGGCTTGCGCAGTTGCTAGCTATCATGAGCATCATGATTAGTCTACTAGGAGGCTTATATATATAGCCATATTTTGAGTACATGTATATTTTTTTGATATGAGAGGTTGTGTAGCCATATGTTCGGGCACAATTTTTTGTAAAACTAAACTTTGATATATATACATGTATTTACCTATCGATGTTTCTTATATGTTTTATTATCTAATTCAATGTATGTGATGTGACTTGAATTTAATTTACATGTGTCACAAATGTCTATCTAAAACATGATTTGCCAACACATATGTCAATGTGTTTAGACTTCTAGAAATGTGTTGATATTGGATATAATCAAAATGTCTTTCCAGAAGGTGAACCCTTAAGAACATACAAAGCATAGTTGGACTTCTAACTGAATAGACATTAGTCAATTGTAGTACTACAAGTTGTGAGTCAAGTATGATAACTATACAACGGATACCATGGGAAATGGCATTAGTAAATAGCTCAATCACAAAGCTATACTCAACAATATTATTTGTAGAGTGACTGATATAAATCCCTTGTAAACTCACTAACTCGCCATTCAAAGCATATATATCCCATGTTGCGGAAGAAAGGTTTTGAGTACTACGACTAGTGCCATCAACATAACCAACATATGGTTGAAGGGATGTCAACATTTGCAAACCAAATGTAAACATGATTAACAGAAATCGTAAGAAACTCCAAAGGGAATCACACTGCAAACACACTCAACACACCTTAATATAGCATGTGAACAATTAACTACGCAAAAATTACTCAAGCATAGTATTTTTTAAGGTATAACCCATTTCTAGGTTGCGCCAATGGAACTTCATCGAAATCAACAAGCTTGTAGGCCCATTTAGCAAGAACGTGTTTAACAATATATGGGCCTAGCCACATTGGCTTGAACTTTCCTGATCCCAACTTTTCATACTCTTGATCATACAACAAAACAAGGTCACCTTCTGAGAAGAAACAAGGCTTGACATTCTTGTCGTATTGCTCCTTAATGTGTTTCTTATGAGCTTCATTAGCCATCGCAACATCATTTTAGGTTTCATCTAAGTGAATCATATGTAAGAGACACTCTTATTTTGCAAAAGTGGCAAGGAGAAGCTCGAAAACAAGTTTCAGAGATGGAATTTCACACTCAATAGGAAGGATTTCTTCCAAACCATATACCAATTGAAATGGTGTGAACCTGATAACAGTCTGAATAGAGGTTTGATATTCCCACAAGGTTGCATAAAGGATAACATATCAACTTGATTTGTGGACCCCTATCATGCGTTGAAGCATTGTTTTTAAACTTTATTGATGGCCTCAACTTTCCCATTCACTTGAGGGTAGTAGGGAGTTGAACTCTCATGGGAGAGACCCAACTTAGCAGTCAGTTTAGACATCATGTGGTTACGGAAATGTTTCCCATGGTGTGTAATTATAGTCTGTATTACACCAAACCTCACAATAACATGATTGAAAAACAAGAGAGCAGTTGTTTCGTCGGTGTTATTGTATGTAGGCATCGCCTCGACCCACTTGGTAAAATAGTCTGTTGCTACAATGATATAGCCATGCCCTCGGTCTAGTGATGGTTACAGGTCATGAAATCAATGCCCTATTTCACAAATGGTCCAATGACCATAACAGGGTGTAAACGAGCAGGTGGAGCATGGGTTTTACGATCGCATATCTGGCAGGCATGACACTTTTGAACCACAAGGATGCATTTGCGAAACATAGTAGGCCAAAAGTAGCCAACACGCAAAATCTTTTGTGCGTTGGCATAACCAGAAATAGGACCACCACATTCCCTAGAATGGCATTCATTTGAGACTTTCTCATCCTCCTCATGAGTGGGGCACCTTTGAAGAATTGTATCAATACCGTGACAATAGAGGGTGCCGCCGATTATAATATAATTTTTAGCTTGATATTGGATACATCATTGGTTAAAGCAAGATGTATCGGACCAAAAAGTCTAGGTTTGGAGATATATGATAATGTCTCCATACCACAGGTCAGATGATGTGATCAGGAACAATGACTCGTCTAGAATAGAATCACCAGACGTTGTCGCAGTTTCACCATTGGGAAGGTCGCAGATCAACTCAACAAAAACTGAGGATTTCTTCGATTAGGATTTGATGAACTCTAAATAGAACTCCTGGAGGATGAAAATCCACTTGGAGTACTTCCCCCCCAGCAATTTTCATGACAAAATGTTTTTCATGGGGTTGCAATTGGAAACAATCATAGTTTTGCGGAGCAGGATATAGTGGTGAAACCTTTGGATAGCCTGAACAACCGCCAAAGCTAACTTTTCAACAAGAGTATATTTAATCTCTGTATCATTCAAGTTTTGACTCAAATAATACATAGAGTTTTTAGTCCCTACATCGTCCTCTTGGACTAATACTATAGCAATGGTAGTAATTACAGCAGAGATGTACAAGAATTAATCGAATTGGTAATCCAGAGGATACAACAAGGATGCCCAAATCAGAACATCTTTCAAGGCATCGAACACCTTTTGAGAAGCGTTGTCCTAATGAAAGGGAACCCCTTTCTTTAACAAGCGAGTAAATCCTTTGGTCAATTTGGCTTAGTTGGGAATGAATCTCCATAGAAATTTAGCCTTCCTTTGGAGTCGTTGAAGTTGAATAAAGGAAGAAGGAGCCAACAGATCTATGATTTCCTGGACTTTTAATGGATCAATACAAATTCCATGTTTCGACACAATGAAACCAAGAAGTTGACCAGAGCTAACACAAAATACACACTTGTGCAGATTGAGCCTAATTTGATAGTGTTGACAACATAAAATTATATCCATAAGGTGCATCAGATGATCAAGACGATGTTTCGAGTGAGAAGGTAGGTTATCCAAATATGGTTGTATGATGTGTTTGATGTCATGGAAGGCATAACTCATTTCCCTATGAAACGTAGCCCCAACGTTTTTAACCCAAAAGGGAGTTTTCGATACGCAAATGTGACCCAGGGACAAATAAATTCAATTTTATGTTGGTCTGTTGGAAGAATGTTGATCTGATTATAGCATGAAAATCCATTCATAAATGAAAATATTTCACAATCGGCACAATCATCAACAATCTGGTCGATGAAGGGGGTAGGATAATTGTCTTAGGACAAGCACGATTAATGTCTCGATAATTGACACACACATGAATTGTTCCCTATTTCTTCATGACAGGAATAATGTTTGACACCCAATCAGTTAGAGGTACTAGGTAGATGAAACCAGCGCATAGAAGTCTTTCAACATCAGGTTTAATAGTGGCGACCTTCTTGGGATGGACTGGATGGAGGCGCTGTTAAAATGGCTTAGCATCAGGATACGTATTAATTTCATGTAAAACAATGTTTCAATCAATACCTGGCATCTCCTCATAAGACTAGACAAAATATCTCGGAACTCCTGGAAAAATGCTTTATAGATCTTGATCTCATTGGGAGAGCAAGACGCACTGATATGTATGTTCTCAACAATGTCGGGTTTGATAGAAATGTCGAGAGGGATATCCTCTTCAATATTCGACAAATTCTTCTTAGAATTGATAACATGGATGGATACAAAATTCACATACATCTCAACAACATTGGGTCAATGTAGTTCATTACGATTATCCTCAAAGGAATCTGGCAAAGAGGAATGATGATGATGATCGTCATGTTTTCGCACAAATTGTATAGGCACCGTGACAATGGCTCAGGATGGGGGTTGTCACTCTGATCCCCGCCCACTTTGTTCTAGTTGTCTCCCAATAACATGCTATGGGGGGTAGTCCCTATGGAAACAAGATGATGAAAAACAAGTTGGGAACCAACTTGTCCGGGAGACACAGTTGAGTGGCCTAACTACTTGGTTAAATTTAGCAATACTTCAAGATTTTATTAGATTTAGAAATGAGACCAGTGCCTTATGGAGTCAAAACTCTTGTTGATTAAAAATTAAGACCAAGTAATCAGATGGACAATCGCTGCTTAAATGACTTACTAACCTATATGTTATGCAAATCCTAAGATCTAGGTGTAATGTAAGGATATTGGTTACTTTTAAATTTATATTCCTAGTCTAAATGGAACCTTCCTCTTAACTATTTTGAAACCAGTATTTAGAGTAGGTTGTGGGATGAAAGTAGAGGCTTGATTAACGATACACCCCTCTATATTCCAACCACCCAATACCTTTGATGTTGTAGGGATTGTGGCTCTGATGACTGCAAGGTCACTGTGTTAACCACTAAAAAGGTGTTGAATCCCTCAAGCTAGATGAGAAAGGGTGGCCCTAGAATTCTATCAACCAAACTTATGCTTGGAGGTAAATTATTAGTGCAAGTTAAGCCTAGAATGCTTATGCAATGAAATGGGTGAGTGGGTCTTAAGTTAAGATTGTTTATGTTCTTTCAATACTTGATGTTAATTACCTTATAGCAAGAGTACTTAATAGAGAATCGAAAGACAATATTAAAACAAGACAAGTGCTCAATGATACAAGTGTCAATGTTAAACAATAGATCAATCCAAACTATGCTTAGAAAAAATATATAATTCAATAATGATTACTTGAGACCATTTAATATATGTCAATGACCAATGTTAAGAGATGCTCACTTAGAGTGATAACCAATGAAGCTTGAGATGCCAAATGCTTAAGATAGACAACAAAGATATCAAAGCTTCTTAAGATTATGATCTTTAACTTAGATCAATTTTCCAATGATTTCTCAACAACGCCTCAATTAGATGCCAAACACAAAGATGCCAATTAGATCTTAATGCTCACATAGCTTAAACCATTAATGAGATTTGAGGATTTAAAGCTTAGATGTTTGAGTGATTTTAGTACAAAGTTAACAATTTTTCAAATCTAATACAAGACAAGCAATAGTTAGAACTCAACAACATAAATCACCATGAGCTGATTTAATCATGAAAGAGCTACTTATGATGAAGAATAGGACCACAGCAAGTATGTCAATTTGAATAAAGGAATTAACAAACATATAAAACTAAAAGTGATCAATAGGTTTCTTAATGACTTGCCAATTGATAAAACAACTTTTGCAATGTAAATTGATGAACTTTTAGCCTTCTTAAGATGTATTATTCAGAAAATATATAATCTGATTATACTTTTTATGCAAAGATATCAACCACTAGAAATTAGAGACCTATTCCCAAAAATTGATGCCCAAGACACTTAGAAGTTATAGAAATATGCTAGATATCACATCAATCAATTTCATGCCACTAAAAGTGCTCTTTTCATATTTATATCAAATCTGATCTAGTGATTATGCAGAGATATTCCAACAAACAAGTGACTAGATCTAAGCTAGATATTCAAGGCCCAAGTAGCCAAAATACTAGCAAATTTTTACCATGAAATTATTAGGATGTTTGGACCACTTAGGTATCATTTTAGGGATTTTAATTCATTGTTATGAAATGAGTATGACATTTGAAGAAAAACAATGACAAGGTGAGGGTTTAGAGAGAAAAACCTAGGCCCAAGGCCTTAAAGATCACTTTCCCAAAATGTCAAAAAAAATTCCAATGATTATGTCACCTGAAAACACAAAATTTGAGCCAGTTTTCTCTGCAAAACACACCAATTATTTAGTCCCAAAATAAAATTTACCCACAGATATAGAAAACATGGAAAATGAAGGCCAAGAGAGGGAAACGCTAAGCATAATAGGGCTAGCATTGGGGAAAGGAAGGCCCTAACGGCCTAGCGGCTAAGGGAAGAGGCCAAGGAAGGACAGAAAGGGGGAATGAGGAGGCCAAAAGGGAGAGCGAAGGCTTGGAAGGGAGACCAAGAGGAGATGGAGGAGGCTGAGGATAGGATAGGGATTGAAATCCCACGACAAGCCCCTTAGGGCATCCGTCTAGGATCAAGGAGGGGGTGTTAGCACCTAAATCTGCCTTAGGCTAAAGGAAGGCAAAATTCAGGGTAACCAAAAACCACGCTCAGTCTAGTAGCTAGCCCTACTAGAACAGGAGAGGGCTCTCTCCGAGTCACGCTCAGCGAATAAGTAAACAGAATGGTCTGAGAGGACTAACAGTGCAATATTGATCTTAGGCTAGTAAGTAAATATGGATACAAGAAGCAATTTTTTATTAATGACTTAGTTTCTGGGATGGTATGGGACCAACGGACAACAATGAGCAGAGAATTTAATATAAAGGCACAGATTACTTCGTGAGGCAAGACAGGCGGAAAGTCTAGCAATTTAGTTTGAAATAACGCGGAATGGAGGAATTTTTTAGGAGGGTGAAAAGGGCATAAGTACATGAATCCTTTTCAACAGAAGAAGAACACTGAACATGAAATTTTCCCACAGGCAGAGAAATAAAAATGAATTCTACCTTATCTAACTTAGAAAATTTCACTAGAAATGAATATGAAATGAACTGTGAAACATTACGAAATACATATGAAACATAAGAGACACATTTTCTACACTCACAACTACATGAATCTCATGAAACAGAGCCGCTGCCTTTCATTAATCCTTTGTCAAAATATACAATGAAGAACTGAGTTTCTCTCCCACAGTCTCCTAGAAATTACAAGCCAACCAACCCTTTGCAAATAGTTTGCATACAATATATAGAATGTGCCATGAAGAGATATAACACCCAAGGGTTGGGGAGTTACTCGAATCATTACAAAATGGAGGTGGAAAGCCAACCATTAGCTACAGGTGCAGCGTTACAAACATGACAAATGGCTTGGGTGATTGTTTGCCTTCCTTTGCCACTTGGATAGAAGCCAATCTGGAGTGAAAATACTTTAAATGCCACCTTAGGTGCTGAAAAAGTGAAATGTAGATGAGCGGGCCCACTTGGAGAAGTCGCGAATCGAAATTTCGCGAAACGGAGGTGAAATTGGCCTTTTTCCCTATATGCGCCGCGCCACTTTCTATATGCGCCGCGCCACTTTGGAGCCTGTTTTGAGGCACTTGCAGGAGTCCAAAATGTGCCCAAGTGTGCTTGTTGGAAATCCTGGCCTGTCTACTTTCCAACCCAAGTGGAATTTCTGAATTTGGTGCTCATTTGCCCCTCCAAATCTTCATTCTCCCAAGACTGCTTCCTGTGTGTCAAAATAGGGGCAGAGAGGTCATTTTTTGAGTGTTTTTGACCTCCTGGGGACTCAAATCATGACCAAATTTCTTGTTCAAGCACCAGTAGTCATGATTTTGCATGATGAATCCAAAAATGCAAACGATTTGTGATTTGGAGCTCCCAATCCTAAGTGCCACGCCAGTGGCACGACGCACAGGGAGAAAAAACCTGTGTTGTGACCAAAAATTTGCCATGTGACCAAAATTTTCCCAAATTTCTTGAAATTTGGGCTGGAGGTTCTCTATGAAGTGTTATGCTGGGCCAAAGAGGCTTTAGCCAATACCTGAAGTCGATCAAGCTCCCTTTGCCTCTTTTGCTTCTTGATTGCCTTCCTCAATTTAGCCTTCAAATTCCTGATTCGGGCCTTGCATACTTTGTTTCGCGCCATGTAGTGGAAAGTCATGTGTCTCAGCAGTGCATGGTCCTTGTCGGCCTTGTCCAATAGCCTCTCCAAGTGCATGTTAAATCTGTCAAGGTTGGCCTCCTGATCCTCATTAATCTCTTGCTCCAATGACGTGAGCTCAACTCTTCTCGTTTGTACAGCTTGGCGATGCTCACGAATGTTTTGTAGCTCCATGATCGCTTGATGATCCTCAAGCTGTTTGTTCCTCTGCTCCAGATATTTCATGTTCCACTTAGCCCTCTCCAAATCAAGGGACAAGGCTTTGATCTCTGATTGCTGCTCCTGGATGATCTCTTTGAGCTGTGCACTTGACGGTTCTGTATCTGTATCATCATCATGAAGGAGAACGAATTCGGTCTCTCGTTCACCTGAAGGCCACTCATCCTTCATTGGCTCCTTACCTCTGTCCTGTACCTGTAGTGCTGATATCGGAAGCGAGGCCCCTTCCACCCCGGGTGGAGATAACACTCGCTTTGCTGCTGCAAACAAATGCCTACTTCCTCTCTGATAGGTGATGAATATTGGCATAGTAGTGGTCTCATGGCGCTCATACTGATGAGAAGGACCACCTATCTCATGTTCAACCTTTGACTCTACCTGTGAAGTGTTGAAGAGGTCACGGGAGATGAAGTCATCCCAAGTAATGCCCTGCAATCCCAACTGATGATCCACCAAAATCTTAATAAGAGCAAAGTGATAAACACTGTTAAGTTGCTGCTGAGGGGTCTTGTGCTGCATGAAGGTGTTCATCCTCTCTATGTTCCTGCAAATGAAAAATGGGATGTTCATCATCTGTACCCTGGTAAAGTGCATGAGCAACCTGATGTGATAGGCATATAGACGAGAGAACCTCCCCTCACAGCTGAAGTACTTCATGATCAACTTCATGAGTGGAGCATATTCATCTTTCAAATATCTGAATGGAAAGACTCTTGTGAGATGCCTCAAGCAACTGGCCTTAATGTAAGGCTCATAATGCTGTCGATCAACTTTTTGTTTCTTGTGCCATGGTTCTCCAACATTCGGTATACCGGTTGCTAATGAGACAGTTTCGGGTGTCAGTGTGAAGGTGACCCCGGCCAAGATAGAGTGATCTCCATGTAGGTGAAGCACAAAAAGACGGGCCAACTCATGATGAACTCGAACATTAGCCACTCTTTGAAAAAACTCAAAACATGATAGATGCTGGAAACATGACATAGCAAGAGGGCATGCCTGCAATTTTGTGAGGGTGGTTGGCTCATCCCTAACATGTTTGCCACTCTTGTGATGTCTCCTGGGAGCCTGCTCTTCCGAGGATGAGTCACTTTGTGTCTCCATCTCATACTCTGATGAATGTTGTGATGCCATGACTGCTGTGTGTACTATATTTAGGCTGCCCTTTGATGATGGTGTGAAGCTGGGTGCTTTTGTGACATCTACCACCAAGGGGAACAATGAAACAAAAGGGAGTATAGGAGGGGAGTAATGTGATGGGAATAGGGGTTATGGGGAGAAGTTTGTTTAGGGATATGTAGGGGGTTGGGGTATTTGATAGGGTAGGTTTTTGGGGTGTTATGTTGACAAATAAGAGGAGGGGAAAGAGAATAGGGTTTGGTAGTGTTTTAGGGTAGGGATAATAGGAAAAATGAGAAAGGGAGGATAGGGAAAAATGATAGGTGAGGGAAAAATGGTGGGTGAAAATGGAACCTTGGCCTCAATACCACAATTATGCAACCCTAGCAACAATGGCCTTTGGTGTTTTCTTGTGGTTGATTTTATGAGTTTTTTTGCATTCAAACATAGTCATAAACCACCATATCATTTATAAACTTTGATGAACAAGTCATGTCATAGAGCCTACCTTTCAATTTGATGGGCTTCACAAGAAATTTGAGGAAATTTGGCACGGTTTTGGCCCTCTGTGGGTGTGCACCGCGCGCAAAACCCAGTGCGCCGTGCCTTGGGTGTGCGCCGCGCCCGTTGAAAAAATACACTGAGGGGTGGCTTTGTGTGTGCCGCGCCCCTGTGTATATGCGCCGCGCTCCTGGAAACTTCCTCCAACACTCTCCAAACACGCACTTTGCCTCTCAAACACTTTGCAATTTCTCCCTATGCACTTGATTTGCACAATGCCTCTGATTTTGGTGAAAACTTGTATATAAAGACTTGGAAGTCATGGGTTAAATTTTTGCTTCTCCAAAAACCCATTTTTCTAATGTTATGTTTTGACACTTTTTCACTGATTTAAAGCAACACTGATTTTCACTTTCCCTTTGAAATTTTAGCTCAAATGATGAAATTTTCGGCACTCTTTGCAGGGATTGCATGACAGGACATTTGGCCACGGAAACCATGCCTGCACCCGAAGAAATCAACTGACGACTTTTTTGAAAATTTTATCACCAATGACACTATTTGACTTTTCTTCAAAACAGAGTTTTGAAGAACAGTCGAAGTTTATCAATATGACGATGAAACTCTCTGAATCATTACTTTGTAAGGGCCTCACTCTGGGTTGCATGGCTTTATTGGACATATTTAAAGACCAAATTGATTAATCCCTAGACCTAATGATCGAAAATGACTTTTGTCCTTTAAAGGACCAGACCTTGATTGTCATGCACTTTAGTGATCATTGACAAAAGGCCTAAGCAGGAGCCAGACATGAGGGGAAATGACTAGCATGACCTTTTCCATCAGATTATGGCATGCTCGTAGCGGAATGCAGCTAGGTAAATGGAGCGGGACTCCTAAAAATGAAATGCATAAAGAGTTTTGATCTCTGGCGGAGGACTGACCAGACCGACTCTAACATTGGCTCTAATGGGGGATGGTAGCTCCTTGGAGGTGCCAAGAACAGCAGATCTCTGGAAGAGCTAGACAGTGCCTTCGTCCATTGGGCTATGGAGTCATTTTTTTGACAAACAACACAGGACTCTGACTCATTTATGAAACTAAAATGACCAAAAAATTGACTCAAACTTGACATTGAAATGACTTGAAGACTAACTTAACAAACTCAAACCAAACTGAAATAAAAATGGTATTTACAATGACAGTGGAAGCAGCGTTGATAACTCAAAAATGGTACCGCTTGAGCAGCCAACCATTGATCGGCCCTCCTGGACAATCTTCCTCGTTCATTTCCTTCAGAAGAAAGGCATTCTGACC
This sequence comes from Pinus tabuliformis, assembly GCA_031772625.1. NCBI lineage: Eukaryota > Viridiplantae > Streptophyta > Pinopsida > Pinales > Pinaceae > Pinus > Pinus tabuliformis. Next base: position 563,347,434 of record CM062805.1, on the reverse strand, counting down.
CCGATATGCTGCAATCTTGAAAGGACCTTTCCAAAGATTCTCGAACTTACCGTTCTTACCTTTTTCCTCATTCCTTGCATCCCCCTTCAACACCACATCATCCAACTGAAATTTATTAGCCTTTTCTTTTCTGTCATAAATTTTCTTGATCTTCTCCTGCAATTTGGATGTGTTCTTGAAAACTTCTTCTCTGGTCTGCTGCAAGTGGACCATTTGATTCAACCTTCTCTGCATGGGATCTTCTTCACTGCCAGCCTCCTGAAGAAGTTTGACTACCGGGGCAGCGAGAGAGGCAGGAAATACTGTATCAACTCCATAAACAAGATCAAACGGTGACGTACCAATGGATTTCTTTTGGCTGACCCGATCTGCCCAAAGTGCATTGACCAACCTCTTATGCCAGCTCTTCTTATTTATTTCCAGCAGCTTCTTGATGATGTTGACCAATGATTTGTTCGAAGACTCCGCCAATCCATTGCCTTGCGGATGATAGGCAGTTGAGTGACCCAAAATGATGTGATATTTATGAAAAAACTCTACCATCCTTTTTTATTTGAAAGCTACTTCGTTATCAGTGATTAAATTATTCGGGAAACCGAAGAGAGACAAGATGTTATTTTCAAGGAATGAAATGATTACCGCATTAGTAGCTTACCTGGTGGGAATTGCCTTGATCCATTTCATGAAATAATATGTCGCTGTGAGGATCCATCTATGCTGACCGGAAGAAGCGGGACGAATTTCACCAATGAAATCCAATCCCCATTGCTGGAAAGGAGCACTCACCTCAATAGGCTTAAGTGGCAAAGGTTGTAACTTCTACTTTCCTTCGAAAATCTGACACTTATGACAGCGCTTGACCATCTTATATACATCAGTGAACAATGTCACCCAATAGTACCCTTCTCTCAGAATTTTATTTGCTGTTGACTTCCAAAAAAGGTGACCCCCACAGTCTCCTTGGTGACAGTCCTCCGTGACCTTCTTTGCTTCTTCTTCCACCAAACAATTCAACAGAACGCCACTGGGATATTTCCAATACAGTGCGGAATTAAGAATGCAAAACTTGGCAGCTTTCAACTTGAGTGTTCTCGCTTTGTTTCTAGTCATGCCGGGCGGTGGTGACAAAATTTTAAGCACATATATGATGTCTGAGTACCATGGAGAAAGAGTAAACATTTCAGATACCTGAATTGATGATGCTTCCTCATTCTCATCGGACATAGCAGCGATCAGATTTATGTCCAAGGCGTGCAAGTTTGATTCGGCCATTAACTTTGCCAATCCCTGTCCTTTAACCAGCTTTGTGGGCTTTATTTCCACATCATATTCCAACAAGGCTGCAATCCATTTGCCTCGTCTTCCTTCCGGATCGGTCTGCACTAAAACATCTTTGACAGCAGCGTTAGGAACATAGGCCAAAATATGAGAATGTAGAATATATGCTCGGAAATCTTTCAATGCCTTCACAAGTGCAAGGGCTTGCTTCTCAATGATGTTGTATTTTAAGGCTACATCTCTTATAGCTCTGCTGAAGAATGCAATGGGTCTTTCATGATCATCTCTTTTCTGCAATAACACAGCTGCCATAGTGTGCTCCGAAGCAAATGAAAACAATATGAAATCCTAAGTGTAGTCCGGGCTGACTAGAACGGGAGCTGAAGAAAGAGCCAATTTGACTAAATTGAAAGATTTTACAACCTCCTCCGTCCACTTCACTTGGCCGTCCTTCTTAAGCATGTTTGTCATCTCTCTTAGGTGCTCAGCAAGATTAGGTACAAAGCGGCGTAGAAAATTCATTTTACCATTGAAAGATTGTATCTCTTTCTTATTCCGGGGCAGATCGATTTGTTGAATTGCTTGCACACGTGCTGGGTCAATACGAATGCCATCTTTTGAGATAATGAGCTCGAGTAGTTTGCCTTCCTCCATGGCGAACAAGCTCTTTTTCGGATTCAGCGACAAGCCATATTTTCTGCACTTTTGAAAGGCAATTTTTAGATGGTACATGTGCTCTTCATCAGATTTGGAAAACACCGTCAAATCATCCAGGTGCACAACCAAAAAGACATCCTTCTCATTTGCAAAAGCCAAGTCCATTGCACACTGAAATGTGGCACCCGCATTCTTTAAACCGAAAGGCATTTTAGCATAATGAAAGGTTCCCCATGGAGTGGTGAACGCTATCTTGTCTCGGTCATCTTCATGGAAAGAAACTTGGTTATATCCGGAATAACCATCAAGTAGTGACATACGAGATGCTCCCACTACTCGCTGAAGTATATGGTCCATTTTGGGTAGTGGATAATTATCTTTCAACGAAACTTTATTGAGATTTCTAAAATCAATGCATAAGTGAATCTCACCTGTCTTCTTTCGTGCGGGCACCAAATTAGAGATCCAATCTGAAAATCTGATGGGAACAATGATCCCTGATTTGTACAACCTGTTTATCTCCTTTTCAATAGATGGCAGCAACTTTGGATTTAGCCTTCTCAACTTCTGTCTGAATGGTTTTTGATTGGGCTTGATGGGTATAATGTGCTGAATTATATTGGTATCATATGTCTTTAAGTCAGAATAGTCCCAAGCAAACACATCTGCAAATGAAGACAGCAAACTGATATATTTGTCCTTGATCTTTGGTGGCAATTCTTTGGACATTTTACCAACTTAGGATTAGCAGTTGTTTCGATGTTGACCTCTTCTACACCCTTCTCTGTTGGCTGCAATGTTGGCTTGCGGGCTACATCATCTTGATCAAAAAGTTCTTCTAAAGGTATCAAGCCTTTAGGAATAACGTTATTCTTCAGCTGCAACACGTCCATTTCATTGATCTGCACCTCATCTGTACCATTACCTTTACCATCGTCATTTTCTACATCAATTGAGGTCTCTTTGAACTTGCCTTTGTTTTGCAGAAAATCATCAATCTCCTCATCATCTTGGAACACTTGCCAATATCTCTGATTGTCTGGAACGGTTGGACGATGCTTGACATGGATTTCGAATTTATTGCTAGAGTTCATTGGGATCTTCAAACTACTTGCTGCCTTGGCAAGAGCGTCAGCAATACTATTTTGTATACGAGGCACGCATGTCAAGGTGTATTCTGAAAATAATTTTAGGATGTCTAGAACTACATTACGGTAAGCCCGCATCCTAGGATGCTTTGCTTGATACTCACCTCTGACCTGCTTAATTACCAATTCGGAGTCGCCATATACTGAAATTCTCTTAGCATTCAGCTTTCTTAGAATCTTTAGGCCAGCAATCAGAGCTTCATACTCAGCTTCATTGTTTGAACACTCAAAAGCCAATTTGTAAGAGCATACCGCACGTTACTAGGCACTTTTTTCGGGGCGGAGAAAGGACTGCGTACCCAAATTCCAATTCCAGCGCCATCATTTCCCACTGCTCCATCGAAATCCATGGTCTACAAACCTTCTTCCTCCTCTTGCAAGTGCTGGAAATATGTTTGTTGTGCCTTGTCTGCTTGTTGTCCATTACTTTCAGCCGATTTCCCAACAGTGTTCTGTTGTTCTTGTCCTCCTTTCTTTAAAATTTCTCTGAAATTTTCTGTTATTTCCGGAATATCATCTGCTTCAACTAACTGACTATCTATATCATTGAAACTATCTGAATACAAAACAAAAGACTCTAAATCTGTATGTACATAGTTAATTGGATGATTTATTGGTTTCTCCTTGCTTGTGATCATGTATTTCATTTTTTGTTCCCGATACAATTTCCTCATTTGTCCAAACACCGGAATCGTTGCATAGGAGAAATATAGTTGTAGTGTCCCTTTCAATTTCGCTACCCAAGACCTGGAAAGAAGCATGCCAAACTTGGGAGGAATATCTGCTACAACAACATCCATCAAAACATTCTTCATTGGGAGTTGATCCAGACTCACAACCAAGTCTTTGATGAGTCCTATACATCTTACTCTGCTGGAATCAAACGAATAGAGATCATGGTATTGCCGGGTGATGTCCAGACCAAGCTTATCCATGATAGCCTTGGGCATGAGATTGTGAGAAGCTCCGGAATCGAACATGGCGTTATGTAACACAAAATCATGCAATCTTAAACTGATATAAAAAGGTGGTACATCACTATCAGGAGACTCACCATTCGACGCTGGCCCAAAAATCATTTCAAGTTGATCATCCTCGACATTCACCATGTCGGACATTGGGTCCAAATTCAACATTTTAGATACTTGCCCTCTATAACTGATGTTCCTCATTATTTCAGTCAAGGGGATGGATACCTTTAATTTAGAAATCTCATTCTCTAAATTAAAAGCGAGAATCTTTTCTACCTATTTGACTGGGATTTCTTTCTTTTCCTTTTCTTTCGATGCAACTTGCTGATGTGATTGTTCTGCTGATGGTGATTTGCTGCTCTCCGGACCAACCGCCTCCTTTCCTTTCCTTTGTGTAACTGACGAATCATTCTTTGATGCCTCAACATCCTTCCTTTTCTGAATTGGTTTGACCGGCACATCTTTGTTTCTAAGTGAATATCACTGCTGCTGGGTGGGTAGAGCATTCATATAGCCTCTTTGGTACTCATCTGATTCTTCCTCCAAGACGGTGTCGTTGGCTAGAACGAAATCTACATCTTTGTGTGCAGCCGAACTTTCTGCATACTCCTCCTCCTCAGTGAGATAAATAGGCAAATCATCAGGAGTAAAGAGGTGGTTTTATTCACCTATTATATTCTCGTCCTCATCTGACTCCAATCCATGCACAAAATTTTGCTGCAAAGGTGTCTGTACAGGCTATTTTGTCTGCTCTTGGGCTCGTTGATCTCTCTGTCTTATTATATATTGTGGTTGTTGCTGACCACGAAAGTTAGGATTTCTAACTTGTGGCTCAGGTTTGTCGAGTTTCACCCTTTCAAGCATCTGCTCTACCTTCTTGAGTAATTGATCCATTGAGGAAGACTCTTCCTTGACTGTGACCTTCTTTTCTGCTTTCGCTCTAGCTCTTTTGGACAGCAGATTTGCTTCAATGTTGACCGCTATCTTCTGCGTGTCTTCCATTGTGGCCGGTTCTCTCTCTCTTAATTGATAAGCCATGTCAGCATCAAAACCATCTGGGAACTTCACCATGGCTAGTCCCACAGGTGGCCTTAGATGATCTGGAATTTCGTTATAAACTGAATTGAATCTAACGCAATAGTCTTGGACCGACTCACCAGCGTTTCGTTTGATTTGCTCATATTCAGCCAGAATTTGAAGAGGATTCTTTTTCACTTCCCATCGGTTTAAAAATTGTCTTTGTAGGTCGGCCAAGGTAGTGATACTTGCTGCCGGAAAACCTCTGAACCATTTCCTCACTTCACCTGCAAATGTCTGTACAAAGAGTCTCATTGCCACATTCTCCGCATCGATCTCATGAAGTTCATAGAAATCTGCCATTCTATCCACATGTTGCTAAGCAGTAATGCTGTTAGGAGTGCCATCAAAAAATGGGATTTTTCTTTGATAATCTGCGGGCATATCATCTAGAACTTGAGGCAGAACCAGGGGTGCAAAACGGGCAGCCATCACTCTTGGTGGATTTGGCCTTGGAGGTGTTGGGGGAGTGTGCACAGTTTGTAAGGGGCTAGCAATTGGAGTTTGACGTTGTGTTGCAATATAATTATCAATTGACTGGTTAGCCCTTTCAATTTCTAGGTCTACAAGAAATTTTGGATCGGGGACAGTATAGTCAACAGCCCTTTCGGATTTGGTCTCGAACAATGATATTTCAAACCGCTCATCAAACTCAAGCTCTTCAAGATACTCAAAATTGTTAGGACATGAATGGGATTTGAACACGGGATTTATAGTGCTCTCTTGACGAAGGAATCTTGGAATCAAGTTGGGGTTTTCGTAAATATGAGGAGGATCTGGATCTGGATTGGCTCTGGTATATCATCTCGAAGCCAGCGTGCTATTTTCGAAAAAATCAGAAGGACATGAACAACTTACTCAACCTATCAAATCCTAAACCTATCATCCGGAAGCTTAGAATTATCAAGAAGTAAGGGGATTAATTTCGTTCCCCAGTGGAGTCACCACTATGTTATCACCTAAATCTGCCTTAGGCTAAAGGAAGGCAAAATTCAGGGTAACCACAAACCACGCTCAGTCTGGTAGCTAGCCCTACCAGAACAGGAGAGGGCTCTCTCCGAGTCACGCTCAGCGAATAAGTAAACGGAATGGTCTAAGAGGACTAACAGTGAAATATTGATCTTAGGCTAGTAAGTAAATATGGATACAAGAAGCAATTTTTTATGAATGACTGAGTTTCTGGGATGGTATGGGACCAACAGACAGCAATGAGCAGAGAATTTAATACAAAGGCACAGATTACTTCGTGAGGAAAGACAGGCGGAAAGTCTAGCAATTTAGTTTGAAATAACGCAGAATGGAGGAATTGCTTAGGAGGGTGAAAAGGGCATAAGTACATGAATCCTTTTCAACAGAAGAAGAACACTGAACATGAAATTTTCCCACGGGCAAAGCAATAAAAATGAATTCTACCTTATCTAACTTAGAAAATTTCACTAGAAATGAATATGAAATGAACTGTGAAACATTACGAAATACATATGAAACATAAGAGACACATTTGCTACACTCACAACCACATGAATCTCATGAAACAGAGCCGCTGCCTTTCATTAATCCTCTGTCAAAATATACAATGAAGAACTGAGTTTCTCTCCCACAGTCTCCCAGAAATTACAAGCCAACCAACCCTTTGCAAATAGTTTGCATACAATATATAGAATGTTCCATGAAGATATAGAACGCCCAAGGGTTGGGGAGTTACTCGAATCATTACAAAATGGAGGTGGAAAGCCAACCATTAGCTACAGGTGCAGCGTTACAAACATGACAAATGGCTTGGGTGACTGTTTGCCTTCCTTTGCCACTTGGATAGAAGGAAATCTGGAGTGAAAATACTTTAAATTCTACCTTAGGTGCTGAAAAAGTGAAATGTAGATGAGCGGGCCCACTTGGAGAAGTCGCGAATCGAAATTTCGCAAAACGGAGGTGAAATTGGCCTTTTTCCCTATATGCGTCGTGCCACTTTCTATATGCACTACGCCACTTTGGAGCCTGTTTTGAGGCACTTGCAGGAGTCCAAAATGTGCCCAAGTGTGCTTGTTGGAAAGCCTGGCCTATCTACTTTCCAACGCAAGTGGAATTTCTGAATTTGGTGCTCATTTTCCCCTCCAAATCTTCATTCTCCCAAGACTGCTTCTTGTGTGTCAAAATAGGGGAAGAGAGGTCATTTTTTGAGTGTTTTTGACCTCCTGGGGACTCAAAGCATGCCCAAATTTCTTTTCCAAGCACCAGTAGTCGTGATTTTTCATGCTGAAACCAAAAATGCAAACCATTTGCGATTTGGAGCTCCCAATCCTAAGCGCTGCGCCGCACAGGGAGAAAAAACCTGTGTTGTGACCAAAAATTTGCCATGTGACCAAAATTGCCCCAAATTTCTTGAAATTTGGGCTGGAGGTTCTCTATGAAGTGCTATGCTGGGCCAAAGAGGCTTCATCTAATATCTGAAGTCGATCGAGCTCCCTTTGCCTCTTTTTCTTCTTGATTCAATTTAGCCTTCAAATTCCTGATTCGGGCCTTGCATACTTTGTTTCGCGCCATGTAGTGGAAAGTCATGTGTCTCAGCAGTGCATGGTCCTTGTCGGCCTTGTCGAGTAGCCTCTCCAATTGCATGTTAACTCTCTCGAGGTTGGCCTCCCGATCCTCATTAATCTCTTGCTCCAATGACGTGAGCTCAACTCTTCTCCTTTGTGCAGCTTGGCGATGCTCACGAATGTTTTGTAGCTCCATGATCGCTTGCTGATCCTCCAGCTATTTGTTCCTCTGCTCCAGATATTTCATGTTCCACTTAGCCCTCTCCAAATCAAGGGACAAGGCTTTGATCTCTGATTGCTGCTCCTGGATGATCTCTTTGAGCTGTGCACTTGTCGGTTCTGTCTCTGTATCATCATCATGAAGGAGAATGAATTCGGTCTCTCGTTCACCTGATGGCTCACCGAAGGCCCCTCATCCTGCATTGGCTCCTTACCTTTTTCATGTACCTGTAGTGCTGATGTTGGAAGCGAGGCCCCTTCCACCCCGGGTGGAGATAACACTCGCTTTGCTGCTGCAAACAAATGCCTACTGCCTCTCTGATAGGTGATGAATACTGGCATAGTAGTGGTCTCATGGCGCTCATACTGATGAGAAGGACCACCTATCTCATGTTCAACCTTTGATTATACCTGTGAAGTGCTGAAGAGGTCACGGGAGATGAAGTCATCCCAAGTAATGCCCTCCAATCCCAACTGATGATCCACCAAAATCTTAATAAGAGAAAAGTGATAAACACTGTTAAGTTGCTGCTGAGGGGTCTTGTGCTGCATGAAGGTGTTCATCCTCTCTATGTTCCTGCAAATGAAAAATGGGATGTTCATCATCCGTACCCTGGTAAAGTGCATGAGCAACCTGATGTGATAGGCATATAGATGAGAGAACCCTCACAGCTGAAGTACTTCATGATCAACTTCATGAGTGGAGCATATTCATCTTTCAAATATTTGAATGGAAAGACTCTTGTGAGATGCCTCAAGAAACTGGCCTTAATGTAAGGCTCATAATGCTGCCGATCAACTTTCTATTTCTTGTGCCATGGTTCTCCAACATTCGGTATACCGGTTGCTAATGAGACAGTTTCGGGTGTCAGTGTGAAGGTGACCCCGGCCAAGATAGAGTGATATCCATGTAAGTGAAGCACAAAAAGACGGGCCAACTCATGATGAAATCGAACATTAGCCACTCTTTGACAAAACTCAAAACATGATAGATGCTGGAAACATGACATAGCCAAAGGGCATGCCTGCAATTCTGTGAGGGTGGTTGGCTCATCCCTAACATGTTTGCCACTCTTGTGATGTCTCCTGGGAGCCTGCTCTTCCAAGGATGAGTCACTTTGTGTCTCCATCTCATACTCTGATGAATGATGTGATGCCATGACTACTGTGTGTATTGTACTTAGGCTGCCCTTTGATGATGGTGTGAAACTGGGTGCTTTTGTGATATCTGCCACCAAGGGGAACAATGAAACAAAAGGGAGTATTAGGAGGGGAGTAATGTGATGGGAATAGGGGTTATGGGGAGCAGTTTTTTTAGGGATATGTAGGGGGTTGGGGTATTTGATAGGGTAGGTTTTTGGGGTGTTATGTTGACAAATAAGAGGAGGGGAAAGAGAATAGGGTTTGGTAGTGTTTTAGGGTAGGGATAATAGGAAAAATGAGAAAGGGAGGATAGGGAAAAATGGTAGGTGAGGGAAAAATGGTGGGTGAAAATGGAACCTTGGCCTCAATACCACAATTATGCAACCCTAGCAACAATGGCCTTTGGTGTTTTCTTGTGGTTGATTTTATGAGTTTTGTTGCATTCAAACATAGCCATAAACCACCATATCATTTATAAACTTTGATGAACAAGTCATGTCATAGAGCCTACCTTTCAATTTGATGGGCTTCACAAGAAATTTGAGGAAATTTGGCACGGTTTTGGCCCTCTGTGGGTGTGCGCCGCGCAAAACCCAGTGCGCCGTGCCCTGGGTGTGCACCGCGCCCGTTGAAAAAATACATTGAGGGGTGGCTCTGTGTGCGCCGTGCCCTCTGTGTGCACCGCGCCCCTGTGTATATGCACCGCGCTCCTAGAAACTGCCTCCAATGCTCTCCAAACACGCACTTTGCCTCTCAAACACTTTGCAATTTCTCCCTATGCACTTGATTTGCACAATGCCTCTGATTTTGGTGAAAACTTGTATATAAAGACTTGGAAGTCATGGGTTAAAGTTTTGCTTCTCCAAAAACCCATTTTTCTAATGTTATGTTTTGACACTTTTTCACTGATTTAAAGCAACACTGATTTTCACTTTCCCTTTGAAATTTTAGCTCAAATGATGAAATTTTCGGCACTCTTTGTAGGGATTGCCTGATAGGACATTTGGCCACGGAAACCATGCCTACACCCGAAGAAATCAACTGACGACTTTTTTGAAAATTTTATCACCAATGACACTGTTTGACTTTTCTTCAAAACAAAGTTTTGAAGAACAGTCGAAGTTTATCAATATGACGATGAAACTCTTTGAATCATTACTTTGTAAGGGCCTCACTCTGGCCTGCATGGCTTTACTGGACATATTTAAAGACCAAATTGATTAATCCCTAGACCTAATGATCGAAAATGACTTTTGTCCTTTAAAGGACCAGACCTTGACTGTCATGGACTTTAGTGATCATTGACAAAAGACCTAATCCAGCAGGAGCCAGACATGAGGGGAAATGACTAGCATGACCTTTTCCATCAGATTATGGCATGCTCGTAGTGGAATGCAGCTAGGTAAATGGAGTGGGACTCCTAAAAATGAAATGCATAAAGAGTTTTGATCTCTGACGGAGGACTGGCCAGATTGACTCTAACAAGGGGTTCGAGGCATTCTAGGCCCATGGCAAGGCCAAAAAATGCCTTAAACCCTCAATGCAAGGCCAAGGGAGGAGGTTGAGGCCCTTAGGGGCTTACGACAAGATCCAAGGAGGCTAAAAATGATGGCGTTGGGTCCTCAAAGGGAAATGTAGGGGCTGAGGAGGTTGACGCAAGGCTTGGAGAGAGCAGATCCAGGCCTAGGAAGCCTAAAAAAATTGAAACCCTTGCTCCAAAAAAATATCTGCTTCAGATCTTCAATTTCACTGCAAAATATTCAATGGTTGGCCCTGCTAAAACATTGGAGACTAAATCTTACCCTCAAGGGCCTAGATCTAGCTCTAATCCAACTCTTCTCACTTGATCTCACCTGTACAAATGAAAATAAAAATACCCAAACCCCCAATATATATACAAAATTCACAAAACCCCAATTAGAAAAAATAATTTACAAAATAATATTATATAAATTTATTTACAAAATTCACAAATATACAATGCTTTTAAAAGGAATTTTGAGAAATAATTTTTTTGTTCCTAAGATATTTTAATAAATGGATAGGTGCACTTTGGAAACTAAACACAAGCTACAACCTTAGCAAAGTTAGATAAACCATAAAAATGTTTGAAGTCCAAACAAGGTCATCCTACGTACACAGTTTGTGAACTTGGAGCCCAAGCACTGGGGAACCTACAAATACTGTATAATTTTTCACATATAAACCGTTGGAACAATAATGAATTGGATCATCTAAGATAAGCCCAAAACTTATCAATAGATTGTTACTATCATATACGATGAAATAACGATTTAATTAAAATTTAAACACAAAAGGAATGTCCACACCTAGCACATACAGCAAATCAGTAGACAATAAACACCATGAACTGCACCCCAAAGTCTTTATAATGATTCAAAAAATGTTCCTAACGGGATAGTAGCGTTACATCATCTTTTCTGCAGAATTACATTAGTGAAACATCCGATGGCTTGAGACACAGATGACTCTCAATTTATAGATAAATCCCCCAAGTGGAAAAATAACGGCTAGTTGGCTTGATCCCCATCAAAATAATCTCGGCCGTCGAAAAAAATTGATCATCTTGGAAATTTTTGAATTTCTCATTTAGCCCATTTTTATTAGCTCAAAATTAATCATTTTGAGCTAATTTCCTCAAAAAAAATGACTTTGACTTAACCACCTAGGCCCAAGCCTTCCAATTTTTCTTGAAGTTTCCAATATTCCTTTGGTGGAGGACCTCCAAAAATTAATTTCTTTGATACCCACGAATTTCTCCACTTGGGGAATTTAATTTTGACTCTAATTAATTAATTTTTTGGCTTAATATTAATTTAATTTTTGCCATAAAAATTAATTAATTGACACTTGAGGGGATTAAATATTTTTTCTACATCTAATATTTGAGCCATGGTGTCTAAGTATGAGGGACCATGCACTAAAATATTTTTTATATAATATAATTACAATTCAACCCTCAAAGGGGAAAACCTGTTTGGTATAGACCCTCAAATTACACACCCAATTTTGTGACACAATATGATCTAGTAGACCAAGTGATTTGTAATAAAATAATTTATCCAACTAGCTTAAATTATTCCCAAATCACTTTTACATAAGACTCGACTAAAACACTAGGACTCACCTAAGACTTTGACGAAGAATTCCACCCTAGCTTTGGGGTGAGGTTGGAGGGAAAAACTTTGTCGACCATCCATGTTTAGAAACACAAATGAGTCAGTGAGACGAAAAACCTCCTAGGATGAAACTTTCACCAAAATAATAGGTTTGCCTAGGTTGTTGCATACATACATGGTGTTACTAGCATCATTTACATCATAAATTTTCAAAATGGGTTTACAAAAACTTAATAAATTGATGACTAATGATTCGATCCTTTCAAAAAAATTGGTACATCTTCTTCTTCGGAATTTTGACAAAATAAGTGCAACATCTGGCTCCATATGGGGACACACTTCTTCCATGAAGTAACATGAGAATCCTTGAATCCTACATCCAAGAAAACAGAAGTCCATCAAATAGATAGCCATTCAAAATAGAAATCATCATTCATATATAGTAAATCCTGCTAAAATAGAAAGAAAAAATTCTACTCTAACAAACTGGAAAGTATAAAACATAAATGCTTGAAATAAAACTAGTTAATGACATAAAGTATGAAAGAGTAGGGTTATAGATATTATACAAACGATGCCCTATGGCATCAGATGTCATAGATGTGGCACAATCCCAGACATCTGCTTGCTGACTCGTAGCTCAATAGGTTGCTTATTAGATGTCCCTTGCCAAAATTTTCCCTCTTTGGTTGATGAATTTCCTGATCATTGTGATGCATGTCCCTATCAAATTGAATTCTCTTTATTTTTATGCTTAGAATGTAGGATGGAAGATGCGAGGAAGAGAAGTGATATATTGGCTGGACAAATATTGACTCAAAATATGGAGGATGGCCCTGTGGCTCAACTTCTTCACCATTTTCCAATCTCTTTGGAACTTCCACATGGTATCTTTTTTCCACTTCTCTATATAATCTGACCATGCCACCAATTGTTGTGGGAATAGTGTCATAAGATAAATCCATCTTAATAGACCAACCTAAATCAACAACAAACTTTCTAGAAAGAAGCATTCCCCACACATCTGGTTCATCAATTACTACTATGTCCATGGTGATGATCTTGTATGGGTAATCAACCAAGGACACCAAGTGTTGGACACCTAATCTGCTAAGGGTTATGGTGAGGAAGTTGAACAGTCAAAGGGAGTCCAAGAGACCTTGGAAGATGAATCCAAGAGTCACTCCAATGTATTAAAAATTTATATCATGTGGATAATATAGGTATCTAATGCTTATTTTTCATATTTTGTCTTCACCATGGTTGTGTTTAACATGGTATCAGAGTTGCGGGTGTATTGTTGCACTGCCTAATTATGTGAGCCAGTGGTTTTGTGGCCTTCTTAAAAATCGAACTAGTGTGTCGTCTTCTTCAATTTTGGCACTCTTCCATCATCGCCATACACTCGGCCCTACCATCTTTCAAGTCTTCCATTATTCCTTAATCATTGTAGCTATTCCTCTACATACATTCTTGAAATAGCAAAATTGGTGTTTGGCGCTAGGTCCACAGGTCGTCAATTTAAGATGCTCCTTGAATAGTGCTAGCTTGAGCTTCCTACGCTCTGGCTATCTCAAGGATTTCTGACAATCACTACCATAATGTCTCTGTGCCTACTCTTTACCAACAACCTTTCCATTCAGGTCTATACTAGCATAACTTGGATGTGAAGTATTGGATTTTATGTCTTTGGTATCGACTGCGAAACCTTTGGACCCTACTCACAGAATTGTTTCCTTAGATTCCATCGCTCCTGATTGTGTGTATTCTCTGCGAGTACCTTGAGCATGAATACATTGAAGTAGTACCTATATCTTTGCGTTTATTTGAAGCCTGTGTTTACTTCAGAATTACTCTCTACCACTACCTATAGTTAATCGAAGTCATACAATATTCGGTGGAACTTTTATTAGCTCCCATACTGACATGCATTGAAGTCCCATACAGTGGGAACAAAATTGGGAAATTGTCACACGAATTGACTGAACGTCGACTTCCCAGAGCACATACAACCTTTGGTTGTTCTCGCACCAGAGCTGACCATCACTTCATGTATGAACGTTAAGAGGGCCCAAACACAAAGGATCAAGTTTTCCACTTTTAATATCCTCCATTGTGTCACACAATTTGATGTCGTTGTGATCTTTGTTGAAGGAATCCTTTATCATGTCCTGCATGAAACACTAGTCTCGGGGATCTGCGACAACGTATTTTGGAGAACTTGGTAGATTCGACATGGATGTCTCGTGGAGTGCAGAAGGATGAAATAAACTTGTGAAGTCACAGCCCAAGCTCTGCATTATATGTGACAACCTTCCTTTTCTTGGCTACTCTCATAGTGCCCACCAAAGCCTCGAAAATATTTGCACACATGTTATCAATAAACAGGACCCCGAATTTGACAACATAGGATCCATCTGGACAAGGCTGAGAAAGGCTCTTGATCTCTTCTTTGAGATGCTCCACCTCTTCATCTACATTCAACTTCATTCTTGAGCAGTTTCTCTTGGTGGTATCTCTGCATTGAGACCTCTACATAAAGTACATTGAACCTACAGTTACCTCCTGCATTGAACTGAGTGTGGTATGCTAGCAACTGCCAAAGCGACAACGGATATCACCTACACATGACAAACTCAAATGAAGGTAACCCAAAATGGACAGTATTGTTGGGAAGTCGTGACTCAATGAATGTTAGTTTTAGTGCTGCAAACATTGACCACTGGGATAAATTGAACTTTGTGTTGCATTGAACGTTGTGTTGCATATGATTCATATGTGTTGGTTGTTTAATGTTGATGCGTTGTCATTGCCAAGGTGATAAAACTCACCAAACATTATTTGGAAATGTTTGTGGCCCTCTTCACCAAGGCCTCGCTCATATTCAGCTTAAAGTGTGTGGGATTGCATGACAATTGTCATCGTGAAAGCAATTAGAAGGGTTTGAAAAGATATGGAAGGGCTCAGTGTGATTGGAGTGATTATGTCATGTTATTGTTGGAACTTGGTTTCGGTTTGAATTTGGGATTAAATCCCACGTTCATCACATGGATTTGGAAAATCAAAAGCAATTAGAAGAGACTCTTCGACCTGCAAGGAGCATCATATCCAAATTTCTTGCAAGTGTAGAGAATATTCAACTGAACTCATAGAAAATTAGTGGTTATAGCATAAAAATTTCATGGCCTTGCAAAAGTGGTTTGCTCTCAAAATTACATTATGAGATTTTACCTTTGAGAAAAAGGTGCTCAAACTCGTGCCTTGTCAATATCGATTTCTTCCTTTTTTCTAGTTTTAGATTCACAACAATCCCCATTATTTAGCATTGCATTTGGTAATATGATTCTTGTTTGCTTCATTTTTGAATGCTAAAAACACCTGCTACTTCTCGCTACACCTTGACTCAAACAAATAAACTAAAGGAGGAATTCCCCATTCCGTCCTGATGCAAGTTTTGATGATGATCGTGTTATAGAGAGGGGATATTTTAAGCAAGGAATTCTCGAGGAAGGATCTAATCGATAAATTGATGAATATTTTTCTGATGTGAGTGGATTGTGAATGAATTATATCCATTGTTGCTTGTTGGTTGGAGCATTAAGTTCATGTGTTAAATTCCTAGTATGTACATTGAATAGAGCTATTGCACACAGGTTGTTTGATGCACATTGCAGCGACATTGAATTGTGGGTGAGTGTTGCTTCTTCCTCATTGGTTCATAGTTGTGATTAGAAAATGGCCAAAGTTTATGAAGTATTAGAGTTCCTGAAAAATTTGATACAATCTTCTGCTAATGGCACGGTTAAAATCAAGAAGAAAACTTTGTTTGATATTAGAACTTGTTTGCACAATGCACGAGAAAAAATTGAGTTTTGCAGCATGAGACACAACTACAATAGAATAGACATCATTCTGAACCTATTTTTTGTTCACAACATTAAGACAGACTCCCATTAGCAGCAAATCAATAATGTTGATCTAGTACCCAATGAAGGAGCAAATTTTCGGAAAGAAGCAGAAATTTGGCATACACTTCCCAAGCCCATGATCAGACATTAGGGAGAGCTTATCAATAATTGAAACATAACTAGTCTTGGATATGACAAGGGTGTGTCCTTTCATATTCCAGATTACTCAAAGCCCATGCAGTTTCAAGTGTTGGATTTCTTCATGACATTTCACCTTCAGTTGTTCCAGATTTTGGTCCTCTTCCATAACAGCCACAACAGATTATTAAATTCAAACATTGTGTCAGAGTTGGCCATATGAAAGATAATTGTTTTGATCTTCATCCATGTTAGCATTGTCATAAAACCACTCATTTTTCAAACAGAGCTTCAAAAACAAACCTCCTGCAAGAACAAATATTCACCTTGGATGGCTCATTTCTTGGCAATGGGCTTCAACAACCAAGAACATATTTTAGTCATATGTCAGAATTTCTTCTAGAGTATTGAAAAGTCTTCCAGCTAATTTTTCTCCATCATCTCACATTGTATCTGACAGGGAGGGAAGTGATGGTCATCTACAAGCTTCAAATCCACAAGAAGCGAGCCTGAGCCACAACCTGAACCTGCTGCCTAATTCAGAGTTGTAGCCAGAGACACAAAAGTTCAAGTGAGCCTGAGCCACAACCTGTAATACCAGATTTGGAGTTGTAGCCAAAGACAGAGATTTGCTTGAGCATGCCTTTGGTTGGTGGTCAGCCTTAAACCATCTATGCATGATTGAGACCTCCCTCTTCAGGTTGAGCTCCTCCCTCTTCAAAGAATTAGGGACACTTCCTCTAGCAGAAGACTTCAGCTTCTTTCCATTTTTGAATAAGTTCCAGTAATTGCATTAAGCATTCCAGAGTTTGTGGTCATCCTTAAACCACTACAGGTTGTAGACCTCCCTTTTCCAGGTTTAAGGTATCCATCTCCAAAGAATTAGGGACACTTCCTCTAACAGAAGATTTTAGCTTCTTGCCAAATTTGGAAGAGTTTCGGGAACTGCACTAAGAGTTCCAGTATTGGTGGTCATCCTTAAACCACCACCTTATACCATCAGCTCAAAGAGCACATTCATCTTATTTTTGTCATGCATTTTTGTATTTTTGTATGAGAGCTCTCTTCTTGGACTTGTATATACCCCTTCGGATTAAGGGGGGGATGTTGGACACCTAACCCGCTAATGGTTATGGTGAGGAAGTTGAACAATCAAAGGGAGTCCAAGAGACCTTGGAAGATGAATCCAAGAGTCACTCCAATGTATTATAAATGTATATCCTGTAAATAATATAGGCATCTAATGCTTATCTTTCATATTTCGTCTTCACCATGGTTGTGTTTAACACCAAGGAATTCAACATTTTTAGAATCCATTGAGCAAATTTTATGGTAAGGTCTAAATACTCTTAACTTCAATTGTTCCATAAGTTTCTTAGTAATAACATTTGTAGATTCATCGAAATCAAGCATGCAATTGTGAAGAAATCGGTCATTTATGTCCAAATTTGGGAAGAGGGTTTGAGGTTCTTCATTTGTCATGTAGAAGTTTAAATCTTTCAACTTAATTTCCTCATCCTTAGACTCATTATCAACATTACCCTGTTGAACCATACCCAAAGACTTGAAGAAAGATGCCCTCTAAGATGGAATTTTTAAAATTTCAAACACTGGGAGAGACATCTTAATGTTATTAATCCATGTGTCCCATTCCATTTGCAATCCTAACTTGTATCTTTCAGAAGCAACTTGTTTGTTATTATTCTGATCTTTACTTTTCCTGTGATAGATGTATCCCTTACTTCTAGCAATTTCTAAAATTTACTCCTTAGATGGATTTTTACCATATGCTTGAGTGATGGGGTCCTTTTCTTCACTGAAATTATTTATGGTGAATGATGAAGAACTCATTTCGGCAAACTAACTCTCTTTAGGAGCATCCAGTCCTGCATTATTTACTTATTGATTCGCTCATTCCTCTAAAATTCTTCTAGCAAAGGCATATGTACTTTCCTCATGGAAGCTTTCACAAGGTCTGTAGAAAGGGATAAGCTCGTCCACCATATTAGCAGAATCAAGCGGTGTGGGGGGCCTCTTATCATTAGGAGGATTTTTTCTTGGCCAAGGATTGTTGCTACCCCTGTTATTATTATTATTCCTGGGTGGAATACTCTACGTTAAGATTCTATCCATTTGAATTAATTTATTTTTCATATCACTTATTAATCTGGAACGTTTTATTTTCATTTCTATGATTACTTGAGTCAATTCCTTAAATTATTCTGGTTATTCTTATTTAATTTCCTTTCTCTTAGATTTAACTATACCTCTATCTAAACCTGGGACCTCTAATTTACCTTAAGCTTTCGTATCATTTTCCAATTCTTCAGTTCTGCTCTGGGAAGTGGCTAAAGTAGCAGGCTTGGCACGCCTAATCTCATATTGAGTATCATCGTTAAAAGCTTCGAGATATTGCTCCAAAACTTTCTTGTCGGGAGGCTTATAATCTTGACTCATATCCCTTAGAAGATCATTAAAGCTTTGGTCGAATTCTTCGACTGTTTCATTTTCTCTTTTCTTTATAGTATTCAATTCTTTGACTAAATACTTTCCTTCCCTCTTATCCCCATAGTTTTATTTAAATGCATTAGTGAGGGCTCTCAAAGAGTCAAAGGCATTATCTGCTTTATCATTTACCAGTCAAGTGCATTATCTTCCAATGAAAAAAATAAAAATAAAAATAAAATAAAAAAAATCATCCTCACATCTTCATGGTTGTAGGCAGTGGAATGAGTAAAACTGTGAATCTTTGCACAAATTTGTTGGTTTTTTTAATATGAGCTTCAGCATTGATGGCATTGTTTCCTTGAAAGTTTGGGATCTTTCTCATGGTAGGCTCATCCGGAAAGTTGTGAGGATACCCTTGGACATTTGTGAAGTTGCAAGGCCTGTAATAATCATCCATGATTTCTTGATTGACAAGATTAATGAAAAGAAAATGGATATCAAGGTGAGTTTCTTATCCAAGAAAATTTAATTGCTCTCTATAATGTAATTTTTTTAACCAATCTCTTAGAACTTTTTCAGGATCGGGAGCGGGGTTAACCAAGCTACCAAGATTCTTTCTATAGTAAGATCTTGTGAATGGTTGAACAAGTGGAGTTTCCACCCAAACATGAAACAAACCTAAATTTCTAGGTGCTAAAGGTGTGAATGAACAAGTTAAAAGGATTAGCAAGAGGAGAAAGAATAAGGTGATGAGAATATGAAGAATGATGGAGGATTATAAGATTATGAAGATTAATAAGAGTGTAGTCAATACCAAGGTCCAATAAAATGGTCCCCGACAATGACACCAAAAAATGTTGTTTCTCAGATTGTACAGACACCATGACAACAAATCAGCACGAGGACTGTCACTCTGATCCCGTTCTAGTTGTCTCCCAACAACAGGCTATGGGGGGTAGTCCCTATGGAAACAAGATGATGAAAAATAAGTTGGGAACTAACTTTTCCAAGAGACACAGTTGAGTGGCATAGCTACTTGGTTAAATTTAGCATGACTTAAATCTTTGATTATATTTAGAAATGAGACCAGAGCCTTGTGGATTCAAAACTCTTATGGTTACAAATTATGACCAAGTAACTGAATGGACAATCACTGCTTAAATGACTTACTAACCTATATCTTATGCAAATCCTAAGATCTAGGTGTAATGCAAGGATCTTGGTTACTTTTAAATTTATATGCCTAGTCTAAATGGAACCTTCCTCTTAATTCTTTTGAGACAGGTCTTTAGAGTAGGTTGTGGGAAGGAAGTCAACAGGAAGCAAGCAAGGTCAACATGGTAACCACTAAAAAGGTGTTTAATATCTCAATCTAGATGAGAAAGGATGGCCTCAAAGTCTATCAACCAACCTTATGCTTGGAGGTAAATTATTAATGCAAGTTAAGCCTAGAATGCTTATGCAATGGAATGGGTGAGTGGGTATTGAGTTAAGATTGTTTATGTTCTTTAAGTACTTGATGTTAATTACCTTATAGAAAGAGTACTTAATAATGAATTGAAAGACAATATTAAAACAAGACAAGTGCTTAATGATACAAGTGTCAATGTTAAACAATAGATCAATCCACAAGATGCTTAGAACAAATATCTAATTCAACAATGATTAATTGAGACCATTTAAAAAATGCCAACGACAAATGTTAAGAGATGCTCACTTAGAGTGATAACTAATGAAACTTAAGATGCCAAATTTTTAAAGTAGACAACAAAGATATCAAAGCTTCTAAAGATTATGATCTTTACCTCAGAGCAATTGTCCAATGATTTCTAAACAATGCCTAAATTATATTTCATACAAAAATATGTTTATTAGATCTTAATGCTCACACAATTTAAACCATTAATGAGATTATAGGATTTAAAGCTTAGATGTTTGAGTGAGTTTAGTGCCAAGTTAACAATTGTTCAAATCTAACACAATACAAGCAATAGTTATAACTCAACAACATAAATGACCATGAGCCAATTTACTCATGAATGAGATACTTATGATGAAGGATAGGACAACAACAAGTATGTCACTTCAAATCATGGAATTAACAAGCATATAAAACTAAAAATGACCAATAAGTTTCCTAGTGACTTGCCAACATGGAAAATTTTAGGGGATAATATTCGCAGGTGGGCTAATTTTCCATGATTTTTCCCAAAAAAAGATTCGCCAACTTCCATTTTTTATAAAACTGATTCGCCCAAATTTTACAATATAAAATTATTTTACCTTAAAAATTGCCAACATTATATAGAGACTATATATAAAATCATTATAAATTTGAATAATTTTACATATATATAGATAAAGAGTTTATAGTTCACATATTAGGGACTAGTGAGATTCTCCAATGTTTTTAAACTTCAAGATAGTTTTCCATCCCTAATATTTTCCCTGATTGCCAATTGATAAAACAACTTTGACAATGTAAATTGATGAACTTTTAGCCTTCTTAAGATGTATTATTCAGAAAATATTAGATCTGATTATACTTTTTATGCAGAGATATCATCCACTAGAAATTAGAGATCTATGCCCAAGACACTTAGATGTTATGGCAATATGTTATATATCACATCAATCAATTTTATGCCTCTTAAAGTTCTCTTTTCATATGTATATCAGATCTTATCTAGTGATTATGCAGAGATATTCCAACAAACAAGTGACTAAATCTAAGCTAGATATTCAAGGCCCAAGTAGCCGAAACATTAGCAAATTTTTAAATGAAATTATTAAGGTGTTTGGTCCCCTTAGGTATGATTTTAGGTCTTTTATTTCACTGTTATGAAATGAGTATGACAGCTGAAGAAAAAAAGTGACAAGGTGAGGGTTTAGAGAGCAAAACATAGGCACAAGGCCTTGAATATCACTTCCCAAAATGCCAAAAATTTCTCCAATGATTATGCCACCTGAAAATACAAATTTGGGCCAATTTTCTCTACAAAACAAACCAAGTATTCAGTCTCAAAATCAAATTTACCCACAGATATGGAAAAGAGTTCAAATTAGCGCCAAGAGAGGGAAATGTTAAGCCTAATAGGGCTAGCGTTGGGGAAAGAAATGCCCTAAAGGCCTAGCGGCTAAGGGAAGAGGTCAAGGAAGGGCTGAAAGGGGGAATGAGGAGGCCAAAAGGGAGAGTTAAGGCTTGGAAAGGAGGTTGAGATGAGGACAGAGGAGGTTGAGGGTAGGACAGGGGTTGAAAACCCATGGCAAGCCCCTTAGGGCAACCGTCTAGGGTCAAGAAGGGGGTCCGAGGCCTTCTAGACCCACGGCAAGGCCAAAAAAGGACTTAAACCTCAACACAAAGCCAGGGGTGGAGGCCAAGGCCCTTAGGGGCTTACGACAAGCCTCAAGGAGGCTAAAAATGATGACACTGGGCCCTCAAAAGGAAATTCCTAGGCTAAGGAGGTTGATGCATGGCTTGGGGAGGGCAGATCCGGGCTTGGAAAGCTTAAAATTTTTGAAACCCTTGCTCCAAAAAATTATTTGCTTCAGATCTTCAATTTCAATGCAAAATCTTCAATGGTTGGGCTTGCAAAAAAATTGGATACTATATCTTACCTTCAAGGGCCTAGATCTATCTCTAATCTAGTTCTTCTCACTTGATCTCACCTGCACAAATAAAAATAAAAATACCCAAAACGCTAGTTAGAAAAAATAATTCACAAAATAATATTATACAAATTTATTTACAAAGTGTACAAATATACAATTATTTTAAAAGGAATTTTGAAAATACTTTTTTTAAGATATTTTGATAAATGGCTAGATGTACTTTGGAAAATAAGTGCAAGTTACAGCCTTAGCGGAGTTAGATAAACCATAGCCCGCGGGGCTTTGGATTGACGGTGAATGGGTACATTGTTAAGGCACTCCTTGCAATAGGTAACTGGTTCAAATCCCTCATGGGTGCTTACCTACCAAAAAAACAAAAGTTAGATAAACCATAAAATTATTTGAAGTCCAAACAAGGTCAGCCTACATCCACAGTTTGTGAACTTAGAGCCCAAGAACTAGGGAACCTGCAAACACTATAATTCTTTACATATAAACTGTTAGAACAAAAATGAATCAGATCATCTAAGATAAGCCCAAAACTTATCAATAGCTTGTTCCTATCACCTACAATGAAATAACGATTTAATTAAAATTTAAATACAATATAGGAATGCTCGTACGAGCACATACCATAAATCAATAGATAATAAACACCATGAACTGCACCCCAAAGTCTTTATTATGATTAAAAAACGTTCCCAGTGGGATAGTAGCATTACATCAACTTTTTTGCAAAATTATATTAGCCAAACATCTGATGGATTGAAACACAAATGACTCTCAATTTATAGATAAATCCTCCAAGTGGAAAAATAACGGCTAGTTGGCTTGATCCCCGTCAAAATAATATTGTTCGTTGAAAAATATTTGATCTTTTAATCTCCACCATTGAGAATATTTATTTTTGATGAATTTTTGAATTTCTCATTTAACCCATATTTTATTAGCTCAAAATTAAATATTTTGAGTTAATTTCTTCAAAAATTGACTTTGACTTAACCACCAAGGGTCCAATTTTTCTTGCATTTTCCAATATTCCCTTGGTGGGGGACCTTCAAAAATCAATTTCTTTGATACCCACGAATTTCTCCACATGGAAAAATTAATTTATCTAGGACTTTAACTTTGACTCTAATTAATTGATTAATTTTCTTGCTTAGTATTAATTTAATTTTTGTCAGAAAAATTAATTAATTGACACTTGAGGAGATTAAATATTTGTTCCACCCTTTAATATTTTATCCATGGTGTCTAAGTATGAAGGTCCATGCACTAAAATATTTTTTACATAAGATAATTACAATTCAACCCTCAAAGGGGCAAAACCCTTTCGGTATAGACCCTCCAATTACACACCCAATTCTGCGACACAATATGATCTAGTAGACCAAGTGATTTGTAATACAGTAATTTAGCCAACTAGCTTAAATTATTCCCAAGTCACTTTTACATAAACCTCTATTAAAACACTAAGACTCACTTAAGAATTTGACGAAAAATTCCGCCCTAGCTTTGGGGTGAGGTTGGAGGGAAAAACTTTGTCAACCATCCGTGTTTAGAAACATATATGAGTCAATGAGACGAAAAACCTCCTAGGATAAAACTTTCGCCAAAATAATATGTTTACCTAGGTTGTTACATACATACATGGTCTTACTAGCATCATTTACATCATGAATTTGCAAAATGGGTTTACAAAGACTTAATAAACTAATGATTTATGATTTAATCCTTTGAAAAAAATTGGTACATATGCTTCCTCGGAACTTTGACAAAATAAGTGCAACACATCCCACAGTGCATCATATGGCATCATGATCTCCATGATGCTCTCATTAGTAGAAAATGTACGAGGGAAGGAATCAGAGAACGTGTCGTAATCCAAGGAATGGTCAACCCAATTGATCGAAGAGTAGAGATTAGAATGCGATACACATGCCGAATAAATGGCTTCATATTTAAGCTCAATGGGATTGAGCAGCATGCAGTCACCAAAAGTGTCAATATTGGATTCATCTGGCACTACCCAAGGATCAGATGGAGTAGTACAAGAAGATATCATGTTGACATGGGAAACCAGATTAGAGTTTTCAGGAGAAGGAGGAGGAAGAGAAAAGGTTCCCATGAGGGAAGAATCCTTAAGCAATCCCACCCTGACATGTTGATATGGATGTGGGGTTTCTCCCACAAGAGGGATGCTTCCAGTAACTTGAGAATTGGTGGCAAAGAAAGTGATTTGATCAATGGTTACTATACCTCCCTTATGAGGGAAAGAAATCATTCTGAAATATATCAAAACAACAACAACCATAGCACAAACCCACGTATGACCCAATATAAGGTTATAATTGCACGGTTTATCGATAACTTCGACTTCTACTGACACCATCTTACCGCTTAATTCTACTTGTAACGAATTCAAAATTCCACAAGGCTTGAAGCATCTTCCGTCAAAAGCCTTTAGAGTAGTCGGTGATTAATTCAATTTGGGATATCTAGTGGCCTTCCAACAAGAAAGGGACATGATATAGGTTGAGGCTCCTTCATCAACATTGGAGCGATGGATATTCTTACCATGAATAAAAGCTTGAATCATGAAAGCTAATTGGGCTGGAAGTCGAGGCGCATGATTCTCAAGGTTAAAGAGTATAAGGTTGGAATCTGAAGGATCAATACATCCACTTGCATAAACCAAAGCCTTCTTCTCGGCGGGACAATTTTGCAACACCTCAAGAGTTAACATAGTTGAAGGAGCTTGAGCCAGATCCTCAACTATGTTATAATTCTGAGAAACCCTTGCACGAGGGTTGAATGCAGATTTATGGATAACACCTTTGGGAAGCTTAATTATAAAATTGGTAGGAAACACATTTGGAACAGGATCCGATGGAGATGTAGTCGCACTAGAATGTCGATAAGTAGCCTGACCATTCGATTGATTCGCATTACCATAGTCTTTATTCGGGTGGCCACCATAACATAATTTTTTGGCATAGTGGAGGAAAGCATAAAAATTGAGTTAGAGGAAGTAGGATCCCAAGCAACCCTATCTTTCTCCTGATTCAAAAACGGATCTATCAACACAGTAGGAGCATCAGATGACTTAAGGAATTGATTCACCTCAGCCCAATGTGGACAATCACAAGTGAAATTCTCCTCATTACAAATCAAGCATGGATAAAGAGGTTTCCACTTTTCTTCATAAGAGTGGTTAATTTGTTTATCCTGTGAAGGATTGTCTTTCTTCTTTTCACCTTTTCCTTTCTTCTTACTTCTTGGGTGGTGAGCTTTTCCTTTGGAAGAGGGAACAAAATTGATCTCGGAAGTAGAAGTCGTAGGAGTAGTGGAAGGAGGGTTTTTGGCAGTCATAGTGAGAGTCGAACCAAATGGTTTACTCGTCGACTTTTGGCTAGCATAACCAATCACGCCATCGGCAGCATGTCGTTATTTACTAGGAGGTTGAGTAACAATATTATAAGGTCGCAAGGCATTTAGTATTTTATCATAAAGCGTGTCAGATTGGGTATAAATAAGATCCAAATACTGGACACAAGAAATTACCTACTCTTTGGTCACAAACCCTTATTTAGCGACATCTTCTGTGATGGATGGTAACAAAGACTTAATAAACCATTCAGCTAACAACTGATTAGGAACAAAAGTTTTAACCAAACGACGATGATTTTGCCACTCATGAATGTGAATAGAAATGTGAGTAGAATCAGTTTGTTTGAAATTGGTTAAAATTTTAGTTTCAATCTCATATTGAATGGGTAGCTGGAAATGTGTTAGGAATGTGGTAGCCAAGGTGCTAAAATTATCGAATGAAGCTCGTGGTAGTTCAATATACCATTTTTTTGTTGTACATGTAAGTGTGCATTGGAAAAGATGCAAACAAACAGTGTCATCATTGAGAGAGTTCGAAGAACACCACAAATGATAAGTCATAATATGTGTAGATGGGTCTTCTCTAGGATTTTCATTGAATTTAGGGATATCACAAAACAATTTTGTGGGAATAACTGGCCACCAAGGAGAATGAGCAATGGGATCATTGATGAGCTGAGTCAAATCTAGAAATTCAAGAGTTTCTATGAATGTCAAGTTCTTGTTGAGGTCCAGTGGAGAATAGCCTGGGTAAGATGGGATGGCCTAAGCAACAAGTATCTGTGTTTCGGGATAAGGAGGATTATGATACCCATAATACACATAACCTTTCTGCCCAGCTCTAGGGATAACCTTGTAAAGGTTGAAACAACTGGATTTGGGTTTGCTGACCATAAGGCATTTGAGGTATACCTTTATATAGTTGATACGGATGCCCTGTGGTATTTTGCATCATCCCTACATAAGTTTGGTTAGGTTGTTCCTACGCCATACCATATACGTTCTAACCCACTTGAATTTGAGGAATGGCCTGACCAAACATTTGTGATTGTAAGTTATCTTAAAAGGGTTGGGTATACGTGACTTGAGAACTGTCAAATACCGGTGGAATAGGTTAGGTTAAAGATGCAACCTGTGAAGGTTGGATTACATTAATTTGAGCTTGAAAAAGTTGGGGTATAGGTTGATGAACAGGAATCTAAGATGTAGGTGGAACAGGTTGAGAGATTAAAGATGAAGCCATAACCGAACAAGGTTATACGGGCGAGGTAGGTTGCCAAACATTAGCAGCCATTCCCAAATGTGGAGGACTCAAACGAGGCTGAGAACTAACTTGATTGGATGGAAATATTCCTGCCACGGGTTCCCCCCCCCGCTAAAAGAGGAGGGGAATATGGAGGCAACTTACCCCCAAGAGGAAGGTTCCCAATAGGAGGTGAATTAGGTTGTTGTAGGTTTCATACCAACTTACATAAGGACCAGTCTGTTATTGAATCGTAGGTGTACATGGAGGAGTAAGAGCAGACTATGTAGCACTCGTCAAAGAAATGCCAGATAGGATTCCATAAGAGGATGACATGGGAGAGGTCCATGGACTAGATTTTGTGCCAGAAAAAGTAGCAAACAATGATTGGTAACCCAGCGGGATGAACATGCCACCATAAAACATGTGTCTCTGGTGATGTTACAAAATGGATGAAGTTGCAACATGGGTTCTCTTGGTAATAGTAGTAGATACAGGCTGAGAAACCACAGCAGATTCAATCATGGTTAATTGTCCCAAAGAGGGTTTTCGAGGGAAACTCAAGGGTGAGTTGAAAGGAAAAGAATCAGACAAAGAAGCTTGTGATGGAGTATGAGGAGAAGGAAAAGGATGGACCTGATAAAAATGAGTCCCTTCCTAGATATGAGAGGAGGGTCAAGGCCCTTCCTAAGGAATCTCTTCAATACTCGCAAGACCAGGTGGAAGCAGTTCACCGTCAGGTCCAAGATATATAGGTCGTGGTTAGGTCTAAGACAAAGGAGGAGAAGAGGTAGGTCCTGAAATAACGAGTATAGATACCTGAGGTGTCTCAGGATGTATAACCTCAGGTTGTGTCATCTCCGATTCAATATAGTTGGGTTTAATAACCTCAGGTAATGAAATTTCAAGTGCTTTTGTTTTCACTATGTCGGACTCACCAGCAAATGAAAAATTAATCTCAGGTTTAGTACTCATAGAAAAAGATGATTCTTATGGATCTATTTCAGGTGGAGGACCAGAAATAGTAGCTCCTGAAGTACTAGATTTGGTAGTTTGTGTCTTTTTTTGCTTCTAATGATGGCTAGGAGTTACCTCAGGTGCTGAGAGGAGGCTTATTTTCCATTCTACACGAACGACAGAGTGTCGGGTGTTGTTTTTCCATGTTGGTTTAATAAATTTTGAAAATTAAGAACAAAAATAAATCAAACGCGGTAATCTAGTCATAAAGGTTTACCAAGCAACTGTGAACTGCAATATACCACCTTGGATAACCAAGGATTTATGTACGGGCATGCAATCTCCCCGAATGTTGTGTTCAGTGAATCACAATATACAAGGCGGTCGACTCAGTTACCTAAGGTGAGGATAGAAAACTATGTTGGACTTCCAAAATATTACACGATGGTACGTGGAACTCCAGTCTGTGTTAGTGTTGTCTAATGCATAACTGTACAATGAGAGTGTTCCCATATACTTTTTATTCGTGGAGCGCCATCCAATATACCCGAAGGTACGTGGAAAATGATATGATACACTTAAGTACGTGGAACGGGATATCACCCCTACAATGCAATGCTGGAAAAAAAAAATGACAACTCCTATGTTTATAGATGTCAGAAAACATCTCTAGCCTAGACCTATAGATGTTTGCGTTGATGTTTCAAATGCTCCTTAAGATTGTTTCAATAAATTTTAAAGTTTACCTTGAATTATGTTTCAACTTTCAAGGCTCGCCGCAAATTTCACCTAAATATCTTAAAGATGCAATCTAACATGACAATCTGAAATCTTCTTTTCAATGAAAATCTATGTACAAGAGGGAAGAGAACAAAGGGTGATGCAACATACAAGACGCAACAAACAAAATTGTTAGTTCATTTCCCCTAATGCAACTGTTCCAATTTCTAATTTCACACACAAAACCTTAAATGCAATGCAAAATGCATGATATTTTTTATTTTTGATCCACTTAATTTTCAAATGAGATGAAAACTAAGATACTTGCTAAATCACTGGCAAAATAAACTATACAAAATGATGATTGTAATAGCAATTCTTTTAAACAATCAATGATCAAGCAACAGTTTGTTAATGACCTAACTAACAAGAACAAATCAAAATTGAAACAAATTCTTATCAAAGGCTATAAAAACCAAAGGAAAACAAAGTGAAGGCTTTTCAAAGACCAAGACACACTCAGGGATAAAAGGAAAACCAGTTGGAACTAATAAAATCATAGATAAAGGCACAAAATGAAAAATTTTTCACCTAACAAGGGCCAGAACATGTGCAGAAAGGGTACCAGTGCTCTACACCGCAGGTGCAGAGAAAGCTAGGGTGCGTTGCAATGCTCTATCTCTCGACCAGGGGGAGCGTTGATGTAGATCTGGTCAAATTACGACACAAAAAATCAATCCAAGCTTAGAGAAAGGTCTTCCTAGGGTCAATCTAGAGCTAATTGAGGCAATGAAAGTCTATTCAAGAGGTGAAAAAAAAGCTAAGGTCAAGGAATGATCTGAAAACATAGAATTGACTATAATCTCAATTTCTTTAAATATTAACTAAGGTTGCTTTTATGTGAATGAATGAGAGAAAATCATTTTTAAGTGCCTTAACATAAAACTTGAGAACTGAAAATAAGCATGAACAGTAGAAAGAACATAAGAAAACACAGAAAATTGATGACGGAGTTCGTCCCTCCTAGACTACATCTCTGGGTCCACTTCCAAGTGGGTGTCTACTGTATTGAAAATGCTCATAAGTCTATTTACATCAAATTTCACCATTCTGGACTGTGCACATAGACATCAATGGCTACTGTCAGAAGATATGCCTCGGCCTCAGCTCTCCAATGCAACTTACAGATCTCAAAAAGACCCAATATTGGCCAAGTTATGCCTCAAAAAACATATTACATGCACAAATAACATGAGTTTTGCATACTCTTTTTTCAACTCTGTTGTCGATGGCGCATTGGAAAAACCTTTTAATAACCCACGGGAGGTCCTAGGGTCAAACCTACGGGCCTCCCAGGGTTTGGTTGCAATACATGTCAATTAAATATAACTCAACACATATGTTTGTTTTAACAAAGTTTAATCATAGAATATGGTTTAAACCAAAGTCTAACATTGGATCGGTGCTCCATAAATTCTCGTGACATATGAAATACGGTTTAACATAAGGTCTGGTGGATAATACAAAATGGACTCGTGGCTTATGGTTAGAACTGATGGATATATGTATTAACAATTGTGTTAACTTTGGAATGCGGTCGGCGGATATATATATCATGTGGTTGCACCAAGCTAACTTTAGAGGTGTTGTTGCTCGCCAATAAAATTGTTTGAGGGTTTGGCAGGGACAACGGATATGGCGGGCTCCGCCAACCCTTCCCCCCACCATTGCAATAACATATATTCAAATGTAATTTTGTGTCCATGGATTAATAACGTTAATGTTGTGGGCCAATGGTAAAATTTTGTTTTGTTGAGTGGGGGGTCGTGGGTTCGACCCCCGACCCTGCCAATTTGACCTGCGCTTTGACTTGACTTTGAATGCCACATGCGTTGACATTGACCTGCCGCGTGTCATGATGTGAGACTACCACTTGGCCTGCAAAGCCCATTTTTTTGCATGTTTGACAATAACTTCATAACGCATTTTCTCACTCATACGGAGGCCATTTTTGAAACCGAATATATCGTCGAAACCAGCCTGACGAGCTCTTCGACTTGGCACTGGTTTCATGAGAATCTGAGACTATAAAATTTTGAGCATTTTGAGGATCCTCCTAGATCATTCCTCTCCACTAGAAGCTTTTGGACCACCAAAAGTTTGGTTTTAAGTAGACATGAGGTGAGGGTACAACTCCCTCACCCTTCTGATCTCCATCCACCTTTATTTGCTTGGATTCATGCCTTTGAGTCCCACTCAAAGATACTCAACATCTCCTCGCTTGGAAGTGCAGACCTTCCTGTCCAAGATGGTATCTTCCTATAACTCAGTCATACATTCAGGTGCAAAATCATCTACAGTTGGAATTTGAGCATTTTCCTCTGGATCCATGATCATTGGAGGTTCATACAACTTCAAATTTTCAACATTTACAACTGAATATATGTGCATGTATGGAGGCAAATTTAACTAGAATGCATTGTGCCCAATATTTTCAACAATTTTAAAAGGATCATACCTTATAGGTTTCAAATTTTTACCTTCACCTTTCATCCTTTATTTGTTGATGTATAGCCATACTTGATCACCAACCTAGAAGTGATGATCCACCCAATGCTTGTCATGGCGCATTTTGTACTTGGCCTGACTTTTCTCCAATTGATCCTGCACTGCTTCATGAATCTTTTGGATTCTTTGAATGAACTTGATTGCTTTGTCAGCATCTCCATGTCCATCCTCCTTAGCTTCTTCACCAAACATGAATTCCATTGGTGATTTTGGCAGGTACCCAAAACATGTTTCAAAAGGAGATCTACCTGTAGAAGAATGCAAGGCCTAGTTGTAAGCATGTTGGACATAATGTAAGGATTCATCCCACAACTTAGGATGCTTGTTGCAATAGCCTCTGAGAAGATGTACCATTGTTTTGTTCACCACCTCTGTTTTCCCATCGGTTTGTGGATGAAAAGTTGTGCTCTTTTTCAACTTAGTGTCCATGAGTCCCCACAAAGTGGACCAAAACTCTCCCATGAAACAAGAGTCCCGGTCTGAAATGATAGAAGTAGGAAACCCAAAATGAACCCATACATTTTGAAAGAACAACTGTGCAGTATGTTCAGCAGTTACTTGCTTGTTACATGGAACAAGAATACACATTTTTCTAAATCTATCAACCACAACATACAAATAATCATGCCCTTTTCAAGACTTCCTATTACAAAATTCGTAGATATAATATCCCATGGCCGAAAAAGAACTGGAAGTGGCATATACAAACCTAACTGTTTATTGCTTGGTTTTCTTATTGAACACATGACACAACCTTTGATGTACTTAGCAATTGTTTCATTAATTCGAGGCCAATAGCAATACCTTTGTAATTGTGCCACTGTCTTACCTACACCAAAATTCCTTGAAACACAAGAAGATTGTGCTTCCCTGATCACATGCACTCTTTCTCCTTGTGGTATGCACAACTTTCCAAGATGGCACAATAACCTGTCATGAACATGATAATTCACTACTACCACATGAGAACCATGAGTTAGTGATTCATAAAGATCTTTGAAATTAGTATCTTCATCATATTGTTCTATGTAAATTTCATGTGCTAAAGAACTATTTTGTAGAATTACTGAAGCATTCAAAGAAGGTCTTAATAACATATTAGCTACTTTATTGGTGGTACCCTCCTTATATTTTATTACAATAACCCCATCCATCTATAATGTCAAGATTGTTGCAACTCAGTTTGAGATTGAAGGTACTGAAGTGGTTGATGATCTATATGAATCATTGTTTATTTGCCCATTAAACAATGTTTCCATTTTTTAACACTTTCCACTAATGCATATAATTATTTATCATAAGTTGGATAGTTAGCAACTTCTTTAGAAAATGTTGCTATATGAAAACAAATAGGCTTTCCTTTTTGCAATAACACTGCACCCATTGCATACCCACTAGCATCAGTTTCTACTTCAAATGGTTGTTGAAGATTTGGTAAAGCCAAGATTGGAGCTATAACAATTTTCTGCTTTAAAGTATCAAATGTTTTTTGTTGTTTTCCTCCCCACTTGAAGGAGACTTTAGAACTTGTTAAAACATGAAGTGGTGATGCAACAAAAATAAATGAGAAATAAACTTCCTCCAATAATGAACTGCACCCAAGAAACTTCTAACTTCCGTCACATTTTGAGGTCTTGGCCACTTAATAACATCAATTTTAGTTGGATCTATTTTAAGTTGACCTCCTCCAACTATGTAACCAAGATAGACTAAGGAAGTTTTTCAAACTTCACATTTAGAAAGTTTGAGATGCAGTTTCTCTCTTTGCAACACATCAAAAACATGTTTAACATTCTTTACATGTTCTTCCAAACTTGAACTGAAAATAAGAATATCATCCAGATAGACTGTGACAAACTTATCAAGAAAAGGACGAAAAACACCATTCATCACTCTCATAAAATTTGTTGGAGCATTGCATAAACCAAACTACATAACCAACCATTCATAAAGCTCGTGTCTAGTCTTAAATTCAGTTTTCCATATATCATTCTCTGCAATATGAATCTAACGATAACCACTCCTTAAATCCAGTTTTGTAAAGTAAAAATCATTATTTAACTAATCAAGCGAATCATCTATTCTCGGAAGAGGATACCTGTTCTTAATGGTGATTTTATTTAAGGCTGTAAAATCTACACACATTCTCTAAGTTTTGTCTTTCTTATGGACTAATATGATCGGTGATCCACATGGAGAAGAACTAGGTCGAATGAAGGCTTTATCAACCAATTCCTAAACTTGTTTCTTAATTTCTTCATTTTCTATGACCAACATACCATACATGCCAATATTCAGAAGAGGGGCATTAGATTGTAATTGAATCTCATGTTGTATTTCTCATTTTGGAGGTATACTTTTTGGTTCTTTAAACAATTCCTTATAAGAATCTACTATTTCAACCAATTTGTCCTTAAAATGAGAATCACACCCTTGAAAAGCATGATACTTGCCTTTATGTTGTTCTTTAACAAACATCAGAACATACATTTTACTTGAATTTATGAGTCTTTTCATTTCACTAACATTGATTAAATCCAAGCTTGTCTTAATCTTGTGTGCCCTGACAACATATTCAATTCCATATTTAGAAAGATGATACTTATTCTCCTTTCTATGAAATATGGCATCTCGACCATAAATATAATGACTACCCAACACAACTCCACATATATCCAAAGCAATCACATCTAGCTCAACTTCATCAACAAAAATAACTGTAGTTGCAAACCTTAATCGACATTGTTTTGTGACTTGCATCTGAGTGTTTTCTTTCAACCATCCTAAAGGGTATGGTTTGGATGATTTTTATTTTCCAATCCCAAATTCCTTACTAGTTCCTTAGATATTAGATTTTCTTGTGATCCACTATCGAATAATGTATCTATATTAGTGTGCTTGGAGATAATCCTGATATGAAACAATTCAACTCTTTTATTTCATTCAATCACATCATTAGATTTTGAAGAAGATGTAGAACAAGTAGAACTAGAGCTAGATTCAAAAGGATTACCTGTCAGACCCATATCGGTTATCTTCTTTTCATCACCAGAGTCAGATCCCAAATCTTGTTGGACTACAGCATTAGCTTTCATCTCACCCTTCTTCTTAAGGAACTTCTTTGTCTTAAGTTCCGGATGAAGCTTCCAACACTTGGAGTCATCATGTCCAACCCTCTGAAAATTTGTACTAGTAGGACTTTCTCCTTCTTTCTTAGTTGTTGCCGATTTCTTCCTTTTCAACTTTCTCTTCCCTTTTCCTTCTTTGGAATCTTTGTTCTTTGAATGCTTGAATGGTTTCTTTGAAAAGTTTGACTGAAAAGGTTTTCCACCTGATTCAATATGAATGGCTTGTACACACACTTCATTAAAGTCGGTTGGATTAAACATAAGTAATGTATGTTCAAAATAAGAATTCAAACGTCCAATATACTTTAACAAAGTATCTCGTGTGTCTAATGGAACATTAAGTGCTAATGCCTTTTTCCTGAATTCCTGTGTAAAATCTTGCACACGTTGTCCTTTACCTTGTCTTAAATGTTGCCAATTCATTACAGCCTGTTGCATATATCCTAAACGATAGAATTTCTTTCTAAGAGCTTTAACAAACTTAGACCATGAAGAGATAATTTTACCTTTATGATTCAAATCTGATTTAGTTTTACTTTCCCACCAAATCAAAGATGTTCCCCCCATTATAAGTGTAGTTAACTGAATGTTTGCAGATTCATCAACAATATTTTGAATTCTACAATACACCTCAAGTTGCTTTATCCAGTTAATTAACTTTTCAAGATTCATTTCACCATCATATATTGACAATTCAAACTTAACATCAAGCTTCAATAAAGGAGATTTCTTTTTCTTCTTTTGTGAGTCTGAAACTGAATTGGAATGATAAGAGAATAAGGAAGAAGAAGAAGACGAAGATGGAGGAGAAGGAGGTTCATTACCATCAACTTTTTCCTTTCCCTTTTTCACTTTTGTGCCTTTAGAAGAGGAATTTGCATCTCTATTATTATTGTCTTCATAAAGTTCTCCAACCATCCTTTGCATATTAAGGAACATCTGCTGAAATTGCTCCTCGCTTTTTGTCTCAGGAGATTCTCCTTGATTTGAACCTACCATCTTTTGTGAGACTTTCCTCTTTCCAATCTCTAGATTTATCGCTTCAAGTTTCGCTTCTCCACATCACAACCTGGATCTAGTGAACATTCAAATTGGCAAATATCCTGCTCATACATGATCAACCTTGCTCTGATACCAAAATATGATCCGAAAAAACAAAATTGACTATTTGCTCAATTTCTTCAAATATTAACTAAGGTTGATTTTATGTGAATGAATGAGAGAAAATTGAGTTTAAGTGCCTTAACATAAAACTTGAGAACTGAAAATAAGCAAGAACGTTAGAAAGAACAGAAGTAAACACAGAAAATTGATGACGGAGTTCATCCCTTCTGGACTACATCCTCAGGTTTGCTTCCAAGTGGGCGTCCGTTGTATTGAAAATTCTCATAATTCTCTTTACATAAAATTTCACCATTTTGGACTGTGCACACAAGCATCAATGGCTACTGTCAAAAGATAGGCCTCGGCCTCAGCTCTCCAATGCAACTTACAAATCTCAAAAAGGCCCAATATTGGCCAAGTTATGCCTCAAAAGGCATATTACAGGCACAAATAACATGAGTTTCGCAAAATCTCCTTTCAACTTCGTTGTCGATGCGCATTGGAAAAACATTTTAATAACCCACAGGAGGTCCCGAGGTCAAACCCA
This sequence comes from Pinus tabuliformis, assembly GCA_031772625.1. Taxonomy (NCBI): domain Eukaryota; kingdom Viridiplantae; phylum Streptophyta; class Pinopsida; order Pinales; family Pinaceae; genus Pinus; species Pinus tabuliformis. The sequence goes on along the minus strand of CM062805.1, from coordinate 563,311,504 downwards.
TGGGCCTCTTGGGATTTCGTTTCAATATATGTCAATTAAATATATCTTGGCGCATATGTTTGTTTTAACAAAGTTTAATCATAGAATATGGTTTAAACCAAAGTCTAACATTGGACCGGCGCTCCATAAATTCCCGTGACATATGACATACAGTTTAACATAAGGTCTGGTAGATAATACAAACTGGACCCGTGGCTAATGGTTAGAACCAGTGGATATATGTATTAACAATTGTGTTAACTTTGGAATGCGGTCGGTGGATATGCATATCATGTGTTTGCGCCAAGCTAACTTTGAAGGTGTAGTTGCTCGCTGATAAAATTGTCTGAGGGTTTGGCGGGGACGGCGGATATGGAGGGCTCCACCAACCCTTCCCCCCACCATTGCAATAACATTTGTTCAAATGTAAATTCACACCCATAGATTAATAATGTTAATGGTGTGGGTCAACGGTAAGATTTTGTATTGTTGTGTGGGAGGTCGCGGGTTCAACCCTCGACCTTGCCAGTTTGACCTGTGATTTGACTTGACTTTGACTACGACATGCGTTGACTTTGACCTGCCACGTGTGATGATGTGAGACTTCCACTTGGCCTGCAAAGCCCATTTTTTTGCCTGTTTGACAATAACTTCAAAATGGTTTTTCTCACTCATACGGAGGCCATTTTTGAAACCGAATAAACTGCCAAAATTAATGCGATGACCTCTTCGACTTGGCATCGGTTTCATGAGCATCTGAGACTTTAAATTTTGAGCATTTTGAGGATCCTCCTGGATCAAGGAACCCACTAAGGAAAATAAACGATCCCCAGTGGAATCGTCAATTTGTTATGCAGAATTTACGATTGCAGACAAAAGTATCTTCCCTAGACCTAATGGACTGGTCTAGAAAAGAAGAAAGCAACGAATATAGAGTATCCCTTAGAGAAATTGAAGAATGGGAAAGAGGCTTACTTAGAATCTGTCGCAAGCTTTACTTTCCTCCCGGCCTGTAAGCTCGAATCGTAGCTCTGATTGCTATAATTAGAACCTGCACATACATTCATAACAAGCCAAAGACCCACAACATCTACGTAGCATAATTCAATGGATCAATGAAGCATTAAAATACATGAATGTAAATGTAACATAACACATATAGGAAAACAATATACTCTTTGTATTAATAGAATTATGGGAGAGTTTACAATCAAGAATAGTAGTTGATCTTGTAGAAATCTCCCCAAGTTGACTTATCCTTTCTTGTCACAAACCACACCTCAATGTTACCCTAATGCTTGAAGATGACGACTCTCTTAGATTCAAGGCAACAACATGAGGGTATGATCAGTCTCCAAAAGCAAACCCTGATGTTATAGATGGTAATAAATTTATAGGAGAGTGATGGTAGTTTAGGAATTACTTTCCATTTACCAATCTAGGCTTGAGAACCACTTAAGATGGGAGTTTGAGCTCAAGGGATAAGTGGTGAAGTCTCCAAGGTAGGATAAGATAGGACTCGAGCTTCTTATCTAAGTTAAATGGTTAAATCAACCCCTAAAAGCTTCTAGAAGAGGAAGCTTTGGGAATCTTTTTTATTTTCCCAAATTTCTAGAATCAGTGCACCCCAACAAGGAGCAAGTCATTGTTGATGAGTGCTAGTGCAGAAAGGAGCAACCTGCTGCTGAACACCGGTCTCTAAAGGGGCAGGGTGCATTTGGGCTTAAAATCTCTGATTTAAAGTAGTTAGACCCATAAAATTAGTTATTTGGAAAGGTCATGCTTAGATATTTGTGTAGGGATAATGAAAACATGTTCACAGACATGGATTGATTTGGTTTTCAGGCCTATTGACTAGATGTGACAAAATGGCCTATAAAAATGTGAACCATAGGAAATAGAATGTTATCCTTTGAGATAAGGAATGTGAGCCACAAATATACAATGTGATCCTCAGATATGCAAGGCACAAGAAATATAATGTGAGCCTTAGAGATGTGAGCCACAGGATATACAGTACGAACATCATAGATGTGGGCCACAAAGAATAATGTGAGTTATAGAGATACAATAGCGAGCTACAAGGAGCTAAAGAGATAAATCTGAGGTATCAAGGTAGATTGTGAGCCACATAAGACAAATTGCAATCCACAGATAGATAATGTGAGCCATAGATAGATAATGCGAGCCACAAATAGATCATGTGAGCCACAAAGGTAGATTTCAAGTCAAAGAAGTTTGAATTTTCATATCCAAATGGTCGAGGATAAACACCCTTTTATAGATGATCGTTCACACGAAGGGACATGTCCCTTGGGGTAAGCCAACTTGAGGGTGACTTGTCAATTTGGAGGGAAAACTCAAATTCAAATAACAATAAATATATTTGACAAATGATTTAGTGATTATTTACCCAAATTTATGCCACATTAAATAATAATATTTCTTCTATCCAAATGAATTCTCTTAGGGGCAAATAAATCTCTCCTTCGGGAAAGTTGTCCCATAATTGCCCAAATTTCAGCACTCCCTCTTAGCTAGGGAGAAATTTCCAACTGTACCATGTGTCTCACCTCGAATGAACATATCTCGATATAAAAGAAGCCCATCATTGTTGTATCATGTTTCATCTCATCTCATCTCATAGAAGAAGAATGATCCACAATTGATGTTAGGGGAGATCAATTTACCACCATAGCATTCAAAACGAGAACCGGTGACCAGACCGGTCCACCTGTCAAACCGAGTTTCAAACCTGAATTGGTCAAATCAGGATTGGTCAGATCTCAATGAACTGGTCTTTAAAAAATAACATGAAATAATTAATTTTTAATGAAAAAAAAATATTTTTAAGATTTAAAACCATGATTCCAAACCAGTAGAGACAAAATATACAAAGTTTTCTCATCTATATACCATGTAAAGGTGAATATATCAAAATGGCACCGATTGCAATACATATCAGCAACAAAAGACATAATCAATGAGGGTATAAATGGCATCTAGAGTCCAAAAAAAATGTTGCAACCTATGGCCCATTGGCCCACTACAAGTCTACATATCAGTGATCAACATGATCACTCCTTATCATGATCAAACTCATCACCACTACTAGACATGGGATCATCAACATGAGCTACATAAATAATTTGGGTTAGAGTTTGAGGACTCCTAAAACTCATTTGCAACCTCAGTAGTAGTGGTAGTAGTAGCAACGAAACTAGACATACTACAAATCTCTAATCAACATGGTCACTAATGAAACTCATCATTGATTCAGCACTACTATAAATGGGATCATCAACAAGAGATACATAAACATTATCTAGCTCGAATCCTTCAGACTTGGATTGCTCAACCTTATAATATGATAGAAATTGAAAAAGTTTAACATGCCTAACTAGTGATTTTCATTTGAGTGAAGGGTTCACCTCCTCAAAGGCTTATAGTGTGGTAGAAAAATATTAGCATGCCGAACTAGCTATTTTCCTTTGTGTGAAGGGTACATTCGTGTTAAGGCCATGGTAGAGGAGTTCAACAATAAATATCACGAACATCAACAAAGTTCAATAATCAATGTCACCAACATGAAAGTTCTTAAAGGGCTCAAGTATCTTGATCAAATTCCAATCTCATACCCTCATGCATGATAGAATCAAATGGAAACATTATAAAACCTCAAACCATGAAATCTTGAGAATCGTTGAGTCTCCTGAATTTTGAGTGAAATCTAAAATTCTGGTTTCTCCATATGAAATTCAATGAGGTCGAATCCACTCTCAAACATCCTGAGTCACTTCATGGTAACATTAAAATTTTAAGTAAAAGAATGAAAATGAAAGATAAAGGAAATGCCACTTTTACTTTAAGAATTTAACATTACCATTGATTTCCAATGTTTCTAGGGTTGAGACGTGTGAGGCAAATGAGAAGGGGGCATGCTTCTCTTGGAGGGGTTGTTTTTTTGAGGGAAACAACCCCAAGTTTCACTCAAAACCACTTCAAAACTTACAAAACTGCAGTTTGTGGGGTCCGTGGCTAGTCAAGTAGTAAATCAGTGGTTTATGGATGGTCAGACCAAAAAAATGGAGGGGCCACTCAAATAACCTGTTTTTTTCAACCGATGGCCTAGGCTAATGAACCAACCAGTTTGACCAGTTCACGGTTTGAACTAGTCAATTTTGAATACTATGTTTACCACAAGGGTAAATATCCAAACCCTACTAGTCTCTAGGTCAAGTTTCGTGACCTTCATCTCAGCTGAACAATGATGTCTTAATCTAAAGAAGAAGAATCATATTATGGGATATCAATCTCCAACCTTATATCTAATGACAACAAGGGAGATACCACTTACCATGAGAGGTAAGGATTAGACACATCCTATTGTCCATTGATCTTCTCACCTTGATTCTCAAAAATCAAGTGGTAGAACACCTAAATCCACTAACTTGGGGGAGATACAACTTACCATGAGAGATAAGGATCATAAACATCCCAAGTCACTTGGGGGAGATACAACTTACCACAAGTGGTAGGGATCATACAAATCCCAAGTCTCCTCACCCATTGGCCAGATGGGTGGCAATCCCAACAAGCCAATCTTATGATTATGATGCATACTGGGGCATACACGACAGTAGGGGAGATACCACTTACCATTTTTGGTAAAGATCGAGCACATCCTACTATGATAATAGGGGAGATATCACTTATCATTTCTGGTAAAGATCAAACACATCCTATTTTCCATGAGTTCCTTCAACCCTAGGAGCTCCCAAGCTCCATTCCCCTCCCCAAATTAATGGAATTCAAAAGACAAGGGGGAAGAGCATAGCTCAGTGTTCTCAATCAGCCGTGATCCCTTCCCATAAGGGTCACATCCACCAATTCAAGTTGTTCTTTTAAGAATATAAATGGCTTGGAGAGAATGTCTAGAATGTGTTCATCTTTTGAAGCCTCACTGCTTCAATTACACAACAAATCACTGTCATAGCCTCATTGCGTTGAAAATCAAAAATGAAGAAAGATTTTTCTTCTCTTAACAATTACTTGTGATATTCCTGTATTCTTATCAACTTTCTTTATGTTCTTCTTTTATCTTCTTCTCATTAGGAAATTATCAAATCAAAATCATCAAGATCAATGACACCATATATAGGCACTCAGCCAGGGAAAAACCCATATGAAGGGGAAACCCAGTCAAACTAATCCTCTCATAGTTTCAAATCAAAATGAGACAATCCAAGAACTTAGACCTAGACTGAGAATCTCTTCCAATCCACCAAGCCAACATCTCAATAAGATTTACCAAACTCCAAAAGTCAACTTAGGTTAAACTACAACAAAATTGCATCAAGCCCTGAATTTCAGTCCTACTGCTTTAGAAATTCGGCCCTGCTTCAAGACTACAATTTTAGCCCTCCTGCAACTTCCAAATCTTGCACGTGTGAGACAGAAGCAAGAGAGAAACTTCCTTCTTGACTTCACTAGACTTCCTCCTCTCTTTGCTATGGTTTCTTGATTTTATCCAAGGAAATTTGTGCCTTCATATCTTCTTTAAGTTTCATATCAAAATTTCTTGAGTGAGAACACAAATGAGGTTGAATATTTGTTATTTATAGTGGTTTGAGGATCCGTGTTGAGGCCAACTTGTATACCTTGAGGCCCACTTGGTGGAGGATGGCTATTTGACCAAAATACATCAAAAATAATTTTCTTTATTGATATGCAAAGCCATAGAAGGGTCTATTAAATGATGACAAGGACTAGGACTCATGATATAAACCCTAGAATCCTAAAAGGGACGCTTTGACCTAAAAATAAAATAATAAAGCATAAAACCCATGCTAATAAATCATTTTTCTTTCATAACAAAAATTTATTTTTCTTTCTTTTGACAAATACATTACATCATGATACAATTATGAATACCGACACTAATTACATTTTTCAACACTCCCTCTTAACTAGGGATGTATTCGTAATTATAATACATAGGTACAAGGATGTACTCAAAATGATATGTTCTATGAAGAGTCATAGCATACGCAATGTTAGGGATAAGATACTTGACCAAGGTATCTATCCAATTGGGACTAAGGTGTTATCCAAGCTTCTGCCACTATAGGCACCATCAAGCTTCAGCTCTAACACCAACCCACGGGGATCTAGGTATCATATCCAAGGTCAGAGCTCCAAAAGACCAATGATACCCTCCCTCTTGGAGATCCAGACATCATCACAGGTCATCCAAATGTCCTCCTAAGCATCATACAGGCATGCTGCCCAAGATGCTTCATCTCTCTCTATAAACTAAATCAACAATATCCAAGCATGCTTATAAATATTTCAACTTCTTATGGCGAGATCTTGCACTATCAAAACCCCAATTAGTAATAAACTTTTAATATATAAATGTTAGCACAAACCTTTTGGGGTCCTTAACTATTTTGATGTTTCTCAAATCATCATATTTTCAAACTCATCGTGATGAAAGCTTCTTTCTTCAACTTTTTTAGCAACACAACTTTGAATAACCATCAGTGGTGCTTTAGTCATTCTCTGATCTCATTATTTCTTCAAGGTCTTTACTATAGTTCTCACAGTATGCCCTCCTTGAAGAGATATACGTTTTTCCTTATTCAAACTTCTTCTTAACTAAGTGACAAGTCCAACGGAAACCTCTTTCATCATATCATCAGATAACCTACCTTTCAAGATATCATCTCTTCAGGAACATCATTCCTTCATCTAGTATCAATGTCATCTTTTAGTCATCAATATGTTATCGATATTATTTCAGCTCCCTCTTTCCATCATTCTCAACATCATCATCAAGTCATCAACAAGTATGAGGTAGGAAATCATCTTCAACACCTTGAAGACCATATAGCTGCAATTCTTAAACAAAAAGGATAACCAAGCACAAATATATATATATACAAGAGCATAAAGTCAATTATATCAAAATAGGGTTAGCAAGTTATTATAATGGGAGCATAAAGAAATCAAAATTTAAACATTCAAAACCCAAACCTAGTTAGATTTTATAATCAATAAAAGGTTACATCCCCTAGGCTTCTTGAAACAACATTTGCTAGGGTTTTGACACAAACCCTAGACTTTATCATCAAAACTAAATCATACACATTGATAATCAAGTTAGCGTTCTAATCAGAGAGAAAGCATTATACTTCTAGGGATTTCGTTATCATACCCTAGAATCTAATTTCAATCTTTTCATAAAAATTTAATGTTAGATACATAATAACTTGACCTAAAAAGGGTTTCATGCATACAAAAGCACATCCACCTAGGGTTTCGTTCCTAGGATCTTACATTAACTATTACAAGGGTTTTTCCATAAACCCTAATTTACCAAACCCTAAAAATATAGGGTTTATCATATAACCTAAACATCAGCAACAAACCCTAAACATCAAGAGAGTAGGATTTTATAATATGTTATAGACTTTATCAGCAAACCCTAAATAAGCTAATGTTTTATAGTGAACCCTAAATTTTAGGGTTTCATCAAAAAGAGAAAACAACAAGAGATAATATGATAAGGGTAGATTCATTCTAGATATTAATCACCCTAACAATATAGAATCTTAATGATTCTATAACAAACCCTGGACATGAAAGTTTTAGTAATATAAAGCAAATTTCAAATGAATATTGATCATAACTTCTTATATGAAGAAGATTTGCAACAAGTTTTGTATTCTAAAACATACCTTGAGTTGTTCTTTAACAAACCTTGTAGAGTTTTCTTTGCAGTAAGCTTATTTAAGACTTTTATTTTGATATCTCCCTCTAAATATAGCCATACTCCTTATGTATTTCTACAAGCTTTCCTACCAAGGAAAATACAAAGTAATAATTATAAGTATGCAATACAAACAAAGCTAGATGTATAGAGGTAATAAATCATGAAAGAGAAAATAAAGAACATGATACTTATCTTTTGTAAAATGGTGGAGGCTACCTCTTAATATTTCATCAATTCAATCTTTGTGAGGGGTGCCTACACCTTATCAAAACAACTCAAGAATTTCTAACAAGACATATTAGGTCTATAAACTCTACAAATCAAAACATAAAATAAAACTTCACAAAACCGAAAATAATAGTCTATGTTTTAAGTAGAAGGATATGCAAGGGATAATATCCCTAAAAGTCTCAATAATATAAATCTTTGACTTCAGATTCTTCAGCCTTGTTCTTATTAGGTGGAGCTTCATATACAACTATAGCATGTTCTTTCTCTCTCTCTCTCTCTCTCTCTCTCTCTCTCTCTCTTATTAATTTTAGGATTTTCAGGACATTGATTCTTGAAGTGTCCCATCTTATGACAATGAAAGCACTCTACTTTGGATAGGTCAATCTTCTTCTTTGGTCCCTTAAACTTCTTGTGTCCTCCCTTGAGTAGAGTAAGCATTTGAAGTGTTGTTCTATTCTTCTTCCTTCTTATCACTTGCTAATGAGATGTGAGCTTCTTCTTGACTACATGCATTTCACATTTCTTCAAAAGAGGGTGTTTCTTTCCAACTGTTGATTCATGACGCAAAGGAACTCCATGATTTTGGTAGACCTAGTAGCGCAATAATCACAAGATCTTTATCTGGTTTGATTTCATCAATGGCTTGGAGCTCATTTCTTATCCAAGAAATTCCAACAAAATAAGAAGACACATTGTGATGTTTTTCCATCTTTATTATTCTTAGTTCATTCTTGAGACTAGATACTTGTCCAATGTTCTTGATCGTGAATAGTTTGGAGAGAGCATCATACATCCCTTTTGCAGTATCTATATTGGATATATAGGGGATTAAGTTATACTTCACTCCATCTATAATTAGATTCATGGATAAGATGTCAGTTTCCATATATCTTTCTTTTCCTGCTTCATTTGTGGGTTCCTTAACCTTTCCAAGTACAAAATCCAATACTTTGTGCTTTGCGAGGATGAGATCTATCCTTTTCTTCCATGCTCTATAGTTGGTGGCTCCTTCTAGTTTTTTTTTTTACTTCATTTATGAGGCCATATATTTTATTTACTAAGTCTCCCTTACTTGATATAGATCATTTTCTACCTGAATGCGGGTGAAATTCAAGGTTATTAATGGCGATTCAGTGGAACGACGGTGCTTGGCCCAGCCAGCTGCAGGACAGCGCTTCTTCCCATGCCCAGGTTTGGCACCTGCAAACTCACCTAAGGTGAGAGCAGGTCCACCTGCATGACATCTTAAATGATCGCCCTGGCCGAGATAAGGATGCTGGTAGTTTAAACATGGTACCTATGCCCATCAACCCTATTGTTTTTCTTCCCTCCTTCAGCACTTGCCCGCTCCAAACAGGAAACCCCTGTAGCAGAACTATTACTGGCAATCGTTTCTCGCTTCTTTGCTGTCTAGGCTTTGGTAATGGATTTCATTATTCCCATTCCCAGCTCTGCCCTTTGAACCTTATTCAGGAACCCTCTACGCATTCTCTGCATCCCATCCAAGCACCCAATTCTCCTGAGCTTCTCCTTCGCCGCATTACCATGGTTCGTCACCGCATGAGGAGCCACCATGGAGGTAGCCAAGGGGGCCGAGCTCGCTCTCAAGCTGTGCAAAGTGTAGACCACCCACCACCTCCTGCTTCTCCACCTTCTCAGGCTAATTCTCCACCTCCCAGCCCGACCCAGAGAATCTATCCGCACAATGCCTTCTAGACGACTCACTTCCATTTCTAGAGCAACCTGAACCGGCCCATTATCATTGCAAATATAACCATCATCTTTTCTAAAGAAGAGGCACGGCACAGTGCTCCAGAGCGTAACCTGGCAGAGCAACCTCAGGACAGCTGCAAAATTGTGGGTAGTCATGGCTCAGAGCAGCTCCCGGCGCAAGAAGGCAGAGCAACAAGGCGAGGCGGACAGCTTGAGGAAGATGATACTGCTGGCGACACCCGGCCACCAGGTGGCAACGCTCATGGAGCTACCATTTCAATGGCCATTGCTTGCAGCTCAAGCGGCACCCTTAAGGTGATGGAACCTCCAGATGGCGGGGCGGAAGGTGGCGTGGTGAAGGAAGGAGAGATATGGTATGGGAACGCTTGCCCTGTCCTCGAGGAGCCACCGGACCAAGACTTCCCTATGTGACGCCTCATGGACTTCCACGTGCCATTTCAGAATTTTGTAGCTGACGGGTTTGGTTTTGTTGTCAATGGTTTTGTGGTTCTGTTTATGTTTTGTGGTTCTGCTACTATCATGTTCAGCATTCCTGTCAAGTGATGTTGTCTCAACCGCTTCAGATGGTGTTGTCTCAAATGCTCATTCTGGTTTTTCCGTTGTATTCCCGATCTTCTGTTTGGTTTTTTGCAAAGTGTAACTGGTTTTCCCAAATATGGGATAGTTTTGATAATCAGAAGAATCTCAGATGCTCTCGGTTGAGGCTACTGCCTCACTGTAATTATATTTTTCTTTCCTTTTAAAAGAATCAGTTTTTACAAAGAAAAAAAAAGATATAGATCATTTTCTTTAATAGACCTTCCTCTACAAGGCTCTTTCAAATATTTTACAAAGTGAGACTACTCTTCTCCTTATTATCTTCTTTGAAACCTTTCCATGATCCTTCCTTCTTAAATCTTTTCTTCCTTCAATAGATATTCAATCTTCCTTTTTCCTTCTTGTCCTTCACCTTAGATCTGATACCATGTTGAAAATTAGAAAGGCAGAAATATTATTCTTTTGTTGAGAATTACTTTTGATATTATTGTATTCTTATTGACTTTCTCTATGTTCTTCTTTTATTTTCTTCTCATCAAGCAATTATCAAATCAAAATCATGAATATCAATGAGACCATATATAGGCACTCAGCCTAGGAAAAACTCCTATGAAGGCGAAAACCAAATCAAACTCTTCCTCTAGTAGTTCAAATCAAAATGAGACAATCTAAGACCTTAGACCTAGATAGAGAACCTCTTCCAATCCATCAAGCCAACCTCAATAAGATTTACCAAACTCCAAAAGTCAACTTAGGTCAAACTGCAACAAAACTGCATCAAGCTCAGAATTTCAGTCCAACTGCTTCAAAACTTTGGCCCAGCTTTAGAACTGCAATTTTGGCTTTCCTACAACTTCCAAATCTTGCACATGTGAGACAGAAACAAGAGAGAAACTTCATTCTTGACTTTGCTAGACTTCCTCCTTTTTTCGTTAGGGTTTCTTGATTTTCTCCAAGGAAAACATTATTCTCTTCTTTAATTTTCATATCGAACTTGCTTAACTGAGAACACAAATGAGGTCAAATATTTGTTATTTATAGTGGTTCGAGGCTCCTTGTTGAGGTCGACTTGTAGAACTTGATGCATACTTGGTGGAGGAGGGATATTTGACTAAAATAAATAAATAAATAATTTTATTTATTGATATACAAAGCCCAATAAGGGTCTGTTAACTTATGACAAGGACTGGGACTCATGACATACACCCTAGAAGCCTATAATGGAGGCTTTGACCTAAAAATAAAATAATAAAGCATGAAACCCATGCTAATAAATAACCTCCCTGGCGCGTGTTATTCGGTCACCTGCGGGTGGAAATAGCGTCTCTTTCACTTCCATTCCTAATTGTTGGTCTAGCCTGGAGTACCCAGCGGACACCAAAAGGGGGCAGGATTCTTCCACAAGCCCATGCTTCCGGGGCGGGAGGAGCAAGCACATAGTCCCGCCACCGCGGTAAGGGCCATCGACAGTAATATATCATCGCCAGGAATATTTATTATTCAAAAATGGAAATATCCATAGAAAATACGGTCCTCGGATTTCTCCTTTCGACTGGCCGCCATCACCTTTAGGTGCTCGACCAAGAGGGAGAGGAGAGGAATACGCTCTAGCGCTTTACCCCGTGTAATCAGGACTTACGCTTTGACACTTTCCCCCTTCAGCCCGCTCCAGATACAGGTTCTTGGTCGATATTGGTGGTAAAGTATTGGTGGGTCAGTCAATAAAATCCTTGCACTCGGAAGCGCAAGACCCTCCGGACCTTCCTTCCCTGATTTTCTTTCATAATAAAAATTTATTTTTATTTCTTTTCACAAATACATTACATCATGATACAATTATGAAGACCAACACTAGTTACATTCTTCAACACACTTCTCCCTCTTTCCTAGAGCCTCATTGCTCCATTTGTGTTGGAGCCTCATTGCTCCATCAAAAAGCCACACTACTCATCATTCAAGATATGTTTGAGCCTCATTGCTCCTCTCTACATGATTTCCCAGATATAGTGATATCTAATCTCAATGTTCTTTGACTTTTCACGGTACATGGGATTTTGTGAAAGTGGGATCGCACTCAGATTGTCACAATATGTCACGGTCGTGTCCAAAACATGCTCAAACATATCTTCAAAGAGATTTTTGAACCACACTGCCTCATAGTTATCCATGCTAGCAACAATGTATTCTGCCATAGCAAACTTCTACTTCCTTCTCATCCAGGAAAAGAATGTCAAACCCCAAGCTAAAGTAGCACCCAAAACAACATTTTCAGCCTCAGTCATTATTGGTGTATTCATGAAGTTCAGTGGTGTATCTTAGTCCATGATTAAGATTTTCATGTAGATATCTCAGCAGATGTTTGGCAGTAACCCAATATACATTTCGAGGCTCTATCTGGCTCAAAGTGCATGATGCAAAGAAATGATCCATCTGACTGCCTGCTCATCATAGGATCCATCAAATCTGAGTCTAAAGAGGAGTCTCTCTCAACTGCTTCAGTGATATTTATCATGCCAAAGTTTTTGACAACATACTTCCCTTAAAAATGAAGTTCTCATTATCTCTTTGTTACACCTTAGTCTCAAGAAGGGGATCACCTTGGGCTTAGAGGTCAACTCCCTCTGACATTGAATGATGAGATGATCTATTTTTGTCAAAAAATAGTTTATTAACATATAAAATCAAATATTAAGGATATACCTTCAACCTTGAAGAGAGGTTGGAATCTACATCAGAAATCCATCAATCCAAGCATACTAAGCCCATGGGACCTGTTGCAATCATGAGTTTCTTCTTGAGGTAGTTCCAAGTAATCTTGTTAAGTACATCATGGAGGAAGCCAATTTCACATACATCTAATAATAATACGTCTGGAAAGAGGTGTTGGGATATTATAATAGTCCTCTCCCTTTGAGAGCATAATGTTTGAACTTAATATGGTGGAAGCATCAAACATTGTTGCATCTTAACCATCTAGGATGATCGTTGCATGAAGGACATATTACTCCCAACATCTCATCTAACTGTTACATTAAATATAGTAGTCTACTTCCTTTGAATAAGAAGCCTCTTTAGTCATATTCGTCAACTTGGGAGACTGCAATTCTTCCTCCGAGCTTAGGGCTCTTATCCATTGCCACTCTAATGATGTCATGGCTTTGCATCCTCCTCAATCTCGATATGGAAGACTAGGTCCTTACATCCATCTGATGTATGTATTGACCCCAGAACAAAAGCAAGAGAAATAATAGAAAAGTAAATAAACATAATGAAAGTGTACTTGATGATGAGGCAGGATTATCTTTCAAGTTTCTTCTCTGTGAAAGTGGCTTCATCATTTTCCTACACCAACTCCCTCTTGGGGCTAACTCAAAGGGAAACACGGGGGTTGAGGATGCTGACTAGGGCTTGGAGAGGGCAGATCCGGGCCCAGGAAGCCTAAAAAAATTGAAACCCTTGCTCCAAATAATTATTTGCTTCAGATCTTCAATTTCACTGTGAAATATTCAATGGTTGGCCCTACAAACATTTTGGAGACTATATCTTACCCTCAAGGGCCTAGATATAGCTCTAATTTAGGTCTTCTCACTTGATCTCACCTGCACAAATGAAAATAAAAATACCCAAAACCTCAATATATATATATAGATAATTCTCAAAATCCCAAAACCCTAGTTCGAAAAAATAATTTACAAATTTATTTACAAAGTGTACAAATATAGAATGATTTTAAGAGGAATTTTGAGAAATATATATATATTTTAAGATTTTTTGATAAATGGATAGATGTAATTTGGAAAATAAATTCAAGCTACAACATTAACGAAGTTAGATAAACCATAAAAATATCTGAATTCCAAACAAGGTCATCCTACGTCCACATTTTGTGAACTTGGAGACCAAGGATTGGGGAACCTGCAAACATTCACATATAAAACGTTAGAACAACAATGAATCGGATCATCTAAGATAAGCCCAAAACTTATTAATAGAGTGTTCCTATCATCTACAATGAAATAACGATTTAATTAAAATTTAAACACAATATAGGAATGCCCATACCTAGCACATACCACAAATTAGTAGACAATAAACATCATGAACTGCACCCCAAAGTCTTCATTATGATTCAAAAAACATTCCTAGAAGGACAATAGCGTTACATCAGCTTTTCTGCAGAATTACATTAGCCAAACGTTTGATGGATTGAGACACAAATGACTCTCAATTTATAGATAAATCCTCCAAGTGGGAAAATAATGGCTAGTTGGCTTGATCCCCATCAAAATTATCTCAACCGTCGAAATTTATTTGATCATATTTTAATCTCCACCATTGAATATAGTTATTTTTGAGGAATTTTCGAATTTCTCATTTAACTCATTTCTTATTAGCTCAAAATTAATTATTTTCAGCTAATTTCCTCAAAAAATTGACTTTGACTTAACCACCAAGGGTCCATTTTTCCCAAAATTTCCAATATTCCCTTGGTGGGGTACCTCCAAACATTAATTTCTTTGATACCCACAAATTTCTCCACTTGGAGAATTTAATTTCTCTAGGACTTTAACTTTGACTCTAATTAATTAATTTTCTCGCTTAACATTAATTTAATTTTTGTTAGAAAAATTAATTAATTGACACTTGAGGGGATTACATATTTTTTCCACCCTATAATATTTTAGCCATGATGTCTAAGTATGAGGGACCATGCACTAAAATATTTTTTACATAAGATAATTACAATTCAACTCTCAAAGGGGGGGAACTTGTTCGGTATAGACCCTCCAATTACACACCCAATTCCATGACACAATATGATCTAGTAGACCAAGTGATTTGTAATAAAATAATTTAGCCAGCTCGCTTAAATTATTCTCAAACCACTTTTACATAAGGCTGACTAACTAAGACTCACCTAAGATTTTGGCGAAAAATTCCACCCTAGATTTGGGGTGAGGTTGGAGGCAAAAACTCTGATGACCATCCGTGTTTAGAAACACAAATGAGTCAGTGAGATGAAAAACTCCTAGGATGAAACTTTCGCCAAAATAATAGATTTAACTAGGTTGTTACATACATACATCGTCTTACAAGCATCATTTGCATCATAAATTTGTAGAATGGGTTTACAAAGACTTAATAAATTTATGACTAATGATCTGATCTTTTGAAAAAAATTGGTACATATGCTTCCTCATAACATTGACAAAATAAGTGCAACACGTCCCATGGTGCATCATCTCCCATCATGTTCTCCATGATGATCTCATCAATAGAAAATGTATGAGAGAAGGAATTAGAGGACGTGCCGTAATCTAAGGAATGGTCAACCCAATTGATCGAAGAAGAGAGAGTAGAATACATTACACAGGCCGAATAAATGGCTTCATAGTCAAGCTCAATGGGATTGAGTGGCATGTGGTCACCTAAAGTGTCAATATTGGATTCATCTGGCACTACCCAAGGATCAAATGGAGTAGCACAAGAAGATACCATGTTGACATGGGAAACCAAATTATAGTTGGTGGGAAACACGGGAGGAAGAGAAAAAATTTCCATGAGGGAAGAATCCTTAAGAAATCCTACACTGACATGGTTATATGGATGTGGGGTTTCTACCACAAGAGGGACACTTCTAGTAACTTGAGAATTAGTGGCAAAGAAAGTGAGTATATCAATGGTTACTATACCTCCCTTATGAAGGAAAGAAATCATTCTGAAATATGTCGAAACAACAACAGCCATAGCATAAACCCACATACGACCCAGTAGAAGGTTATAATTTAATGGTCGGACATATCTTTGACTTCTAATGACACTACTTGTTCACCTATTTCTACTTGTAACACATTCAGAATTCCATAAGGATTGAAGCATCTTCCATCAAAAGCCTTCAAAATAGTCGATGACTAATTCAATTGGGGAGAACCAATGGCATTCCAGCAAGAAAGGGAAATGATACAAGTTGAGGCTCCTTCGTCAACAATGGAGCGATGGATATTCTTACCACAAATAACAACTTGAATCATGAAAGCTAATTGGGCTGGAAGTCGAGGCATATGATTCTCATGGTTAAAAAGTATAAGGTTGGAATTTGAAGGATCAATACATCCAACTGTAGAAAGCAAAGCCTTCTTCTGGGCGGGACAATTTTGGACACCTCAAGAGTTGACATAGTTGAAGGAGCTTGAGCCAGATCCTCAACTATGTTATAATTCTGAACAATTCTTGCATGAGGGTTGAATGCAGATTTATAGATAATGCCTTTGGGAGGCTTGATTGTCAATTCAGTAGGAAACACATTTGGAGCAGGATTGAATGGAGATGTAGTCGAACTAGCAAGTTGATCAGTAGCCTGGTCATTCGATAGATTCTCATTACCGTAGTATTTATTTCGGGTGGCCACCATAATATCATTTTTTGGCTTGGTGGAGAAAAGCATCAAAACTGAGTTAGAGGAAGCAGGATCCCAGGCAACCATATTGGTCTCCTGATTCGGAAACAGATCTGCCAACACAGCAGGAGCATCGTATGACTTAAGGAATTGATTCTCTTCCGCCCGATGTGGACAATCACAAGTGAAATGATCCTCATAACAAATCAAGCATGGATAACGAGGTTTCCACTTTTCTTTAGAAGATTGATTTTATTTTATCCTGCGGAGGATTGTCTTTCTTATTTTTACCCGTGCCTTTCTTCTTACTTCCTGGTTGTTGAGATTTTCCTTTAGAAGATTGAACGACATTGATCTCAGAAGTAGAAGGCGCAGGAGTAGTGGAAGGAGGGTTTTTGGTTGTCACAATGAGAGTCGAACCATATAGTTTACTCGTCGACTATTGGGTGGCAGAACCAAACACGCCATCAAAAACTTGTGATTCTTTACTGGGAGGTTGAGGAACAATATTCGAAGGTCACGGAGCATTTGGTATTTTATCATAGAGCATGTGGGAATGGGTATAAATAAGATCCAAATAATGGGCATGAGCAATTACTTGCTCTTTGGTCACAACCCCGTCTTTAGCGACAAATTTTGTGATGGATGGTAACAAAGACTTAATAAATCATTCAGCTAACAACTGATCAGGAACAAAAGTTTTAACCAAATGACGACGACGTCGCCACTCATGAATGTGATCAGAAATGTGAGTGGAATTAGTTTGTTTGAAATTGGTTAAAAGTTCAGTTCCAGTCTCATATCGAATGGGTAATTGGAAATGTGTTAGGAATGTGGTAGCCAAGGTGTTGAAATTATCAAATGAAGCTCATGGTAGTTTAATATACCATTTTGTTGTTGTATTGGTAAGTCTGCACTGGAAAATATGCAAACAGACAGATTCATCATTGAGAGAGTTTGAAGAACAATACGAATGATAAGTCATAACGTGTGTAGATGGGTCTTCTCCAGGATTCCCATTGAATTTAGGGATATCGCTAAGCAATTTTGTGGGAATAACTGACCACCAAGGAGAATGAGCAATGGGATCATTTATGAGCCGAGTCAAATCTAAAAATTCGAAAGTTTCTACGAATGTCAACTTCCTGTCGAGGTTTGGTGGAGGATACCATGGGTAAGATGGGATGGCCTAAGAAAAAGGTATCTACGTTTTAGGATAGGGAGGATTTTGATAACCATAATACACATAACCTTTCTACCCAGCTCCAGGATAATCTTGTAAAGGTTGAAACAAATGGATTTGGATTTGTTGACTGTAAGGCATTTTAGGTATACCTTTATATAGTTGATATGGATGCCCTATGGTATTTTGCATCATCCCAACATAATGTTGGTTAGGTTGTGTCTGCGCCATACCATATACGTTCTGACCCACTTGAATTTGACGAATGACCTGAACAAGCAGTTGTGATTGTAAGTTACCTTGAAAGGGTTGGGTATATGTGGCTTGAGAGGCGTTAGATACTGGTGGAACAAGTTGGGTTAAAGATGCAGCATATGAAGGTTGGATTACATTAATTTGAACTTGAACAGGTTTGGGTATAGGTTGATGAAGAGGTATCTAAGATGTAGGTGGAACAGGTTGAGAGATTAAAGATGAAGCCACAACCAAACTAGGTTGTAGAGATGAGGTAGGTTTCCAACCATTAGCAACCATTCCTGAATGTGGAGGACTCAAATGAGGTTGAGCACTAACTTGAGGAGATGGAAATATTCCTGCAACAGTTTTCCTCCCTGTTGAAGGAGGAGGGGAATACGAATGTAACTTCCCCCAAGGAGAAGGGTTCCCAATAGGAGGTGGGTTGGGTTGTTGTAGATGTCCATACCCACTGACATAAGGACCAATCTGTTGTTGAATCATAGGTGTAGATGGAGAAGGAAGA
The DNA here is from genome assembly GCA_031772625.1 of Pinus tabuliformis. Classification (NCBI taxonomy): domain Eukaryota; kingdom Viridiplantae; phylum Streptophyta; class Pinopsida; order Pinales; family Pinaceae; genus Pinus; species Pinus tabuliformis. Next base: position 563,292,906 of record CM062805.1, on the reverse strand, counting down.
GTATACTTTGTAGCACTCATCAAAGAAGTGCCATATATGATTCCAGAAGAGGATGACAAGGGAGAGGTCCATGGACTAGATGTTGCACTTAAAAAAAGTACCAGACAATGATTGGTAACAAGGGAGGATGGAAGGGCCACCATACAAATGTGTCTCTAGTGATGTTAAAAACATGAATGAAGTTGTAATGCAAAATGCATATGATTTTTTCTTTTCAATCCACTTAATTTTCAAATGAGATGAAAACTAAGATACTTGTTAAATCACTGACAAAAGAAACTATACGCAATGATGAATGTAATAGAAATTATTCCAAACAGTCAATGATCAAGTAACAGTTTGTTAATTACCTAACTGACAAGAACAAAGCAAAATCAAAACAAATTCTTATCAAAGGCTATAAAAAGCAAAAACAAACAAAGTGAAGGCTTTTCAGAGACAAAGATATACTCAAGGACAAAAAGAAAACCAATTGGAACCAAGAAAATCAAAGAGCAAGGCACAAAATGCATTTTTTTTCATCTAACAAGGGCCAATGCAAGTGCAGAAAGGGTACCAGTCCTCTGCAGCACAGGTGCAGAGAAGGATAGGGTGCGCTACAACAGTTTGTCTCCAAACAAAGGGGAGCGCTGATGTAGATCTAGTCAGGTTAGGACACAAAAAATCAATCCAAGATCAGAGAAAGGTCTTCCTAGGGTCAATCTAGAGCTAAGTGAGGCAATGAAGGTTTGTTCAAGAGGTGAAACAAGGGCTAAGGTCAAGGAAGCCACTAAGGGAAAGAAACGATCCCTAGTGGAGTCGCCAATTTGTTATGCGGAATTTACAATTGTAGACAAAAGTATCTTCCCTAAACCTAATGGACTGGTCTAAAACAATAGAAAGCAAAGAATATATAGTTTCCCTTGGAGAAATTGAAGAATGGTAAGGAGGCTTACTTGGAATCTATAGCAAGTTTTACTTTCCTCCCGGCTTGTAAGCTCCATTTGTAGCTTCGATTGCTTTAATTAGAACCTGCACATACATTCATAACAAGCCAAAGACCCACAACATCTATGGATCATAATTCAATTACTCTATTCAATGGATCGGCGAAGCATTAAAATACATGAATGTTAATGTAACATAACACATATAGGAAAACAATATACTCTTTGTATTAATATAAATAGGGGAGAGTTTAAAACCAAGAATAGTAGATAATCTTGTAGAGGTGTCCCCAAGTTGAGTTGTCCTTCCTTGTCACAAAGCACACCTCAATCATTCACCCTAACGCGTGAAGATGATGACTCTCTCAGATTCAAGGAAGCATCATGAGGGTATGATCAATCTCCAAAGAGGTTAAGTCTCCAAGGTAGGATCAGATAGGACTCGAGATTCCTATCTAAGGTAAATGGTTAAAACAACCCCTGGACGCTTCTGGAAGAGGAAGCTTCAGGAATATTTTTTATTTTCCCAAATTTCTAGAATCAGAGCACCCCCAACAAGGAGCAAGTTCTTTTTTATCATCTTGGTGCAGAAAGGAGCAACCTGTTGTTGAACACGGGTCTCTAAAGGGGAAGGGTGTGTTGGGGCTTAAAATCTCTTATTTGAAGTAGTTAGATCCAGAAACTTGGTTATTTTGAAAGTTCATGCTTAGGGTTTTGTGTAAGGATTATGACAACATGTTCACAGATGTGGATTAATCTAGTTTGCAGGCCTATTGACCAGATGCAACAAAATGGCCTATAACAATGTGAGCCACAGGAAATAGAATGTGATCCATTGAGATAAGGAATGTGAGCCACAAAATATACAATGTGATCCTCAGAGATGCGAGCCATAAGAAATATAGTGTGAGCCTCAGAGATGCAAGCCATAAAGAATAATGTGAGCTATAGAGATACAATAGCGAGTTATAAGGATACAATAGCGAGCTAAAGAGATAAATCTGAGGTACTGAGGTAGATTTTGAGCCACAAAAGATAGATTGCAAGCCACATATAGATAATGTGAGCCATGGAGAGATAATGTGAGCCACAAGTAGATAATGTGAGACACAGAGGTAGATTGCAAGCCAAATAAGTCTTAATTTTCACATCCAAATTGTGGAGGATAGAAACCCTTTTATAGTTGATCATTCATACGAAGGGACATGTCCCTTCGGGTAGGCCAACTTGAGGGTGAATTGTGAATTTGGAGGGAAAACTCAAATTTAAATAACATTTAAATATATTTGGCAAATGCCTTAGTGATTAATTGCCCAAATTATTGATCAAAACTACAAAACTAGACATCAAAACTACAAATCATTGATCAACATGATCACAAATGAAACTCATCATTGATTCAACGCTATTATAAATGGGGTCATCAAAAAGAGATACATAAACATTATCTAGCTCAAAGTCTTCCAACTTGGATTTCTCAACCTTATAATATGATAGAAATTGAAAAAGTTTAGCATGCCTAACTAGTGATTTTCATTTGAGTGAAGGGTTCATCTCCTCAACCTTAGCAACCAAAGATACATATCTAGGTTTTATCTAGCTTAGAGTGCATGATGCAAAGCAAGGATCCATCTGACTGCCTTCTCAACATAGGATCCATTAAATCTGAGTCTAAAGAGGAGTCTCTCTCAACTCCTTCAATGATATTTATCATGCCAAAGTTTTTGATAGCATACTTCCCTTAACAAGGAAGTTCTCATTATCTCTTTGTTACACCTCTAGTATCAAGAAGTGGATCACCTTGGGCTTAGAGGTAAACTCCCTCTAACATTGAATGACGAGATTATATATTTATGTCAGAAAATAATTTATCAACATATAAAGTCAAATATTAAGGATATACCTTTAACCTTTAAGAGAGGTTGGAGTATGCATCAGATGTTCGTTAGTCCAAGCATACCAAGCCTAGGGGACCTGCTGCAATCATGAGTTTCTTCTTGAGGTATTTCCAAGTAATATTATTAAGTAAATTATGTAGGAATCCAATTTCACATACATCTGATAATAGTACATCTCGAAAAAGGTGTTGGGATCTTATAATATTCCTCTCCCTTTGAGAGCATAATGTTTGAACTTAATATCGTAGAAACATCAAACATTGCTGCATCTTAATCATCTAGGATGATTCTTGCATGAAGGACATATTACTCCCAGCATCTCATCTGACTGTTCAATTCAATATAGTAGTCTACTTCCTTTGAATCAGAAGCCTCTTTAGTCATATTCATCAACTTGGGAGACTGCAATTCTTCCTCGAGGTGTAGGCTCTTATCCATTTCCACTCTAATCATGTGATGGCTTTGCATCCTCCTCAATATCGATATGGATGACTAGGTCCTTATATCCATCTGATGTATTTATTGACCCCAGAACAAGAGAAAGAGAAATAATAGAAAAGTAAATAAACATAATGAAAGTGTACCTGAGGATGAGGCAAGATTGTCTTTCTTCTCTATGAAATTTTCTTCATCATTTTCCTATACCAGCTCCCTCTTTGGGCAAACTCTTTTTGCGTTGATCTACATCTTAATGACCCTCAAGATGAATCTGCTTTCTTCATCCAAGACGTTAGTGGAAGAATCATTCCAATACTCATGTAGGAAGAATAAATAGCAGTCTTAGAAAATCATTTAAATAAGAACAATGTCACAAAGAAATAACATAAGTATTGAGAGTACTTATATTTAATGAGGATATTAGGAAGTTATCATCTCCCTCTTGATCCTACCTCCATGATTCACCATTTTCCATCAATTTCATCTACAAAAGAAACGAATCCTCTTGAGTACCACTTCTATTCTCATTCCATATCCTTCCTAGCTTGGATATCAATGTATAAGATGATGACAAATCTGCATCATACCATCTCCTATTGGGAGACTTAGCCCATCTAGGTTACACTTATTATGTTATAGGTATTTTAATAACTCATTATCTTCACTGATCATAATCATACTAGGGTTCCAATATTGTAGGACCAGGCCTTTACCATATCCAGACCCCTCATAGGGTTTCTCTCAAACCCTAACCTTTATTGTAAGAACAAGGGTTCCCTAGGGTTTCCTTCAAACCTTATCATTCTTTTAGGTCTTCAACGTATTCATCTCTTTCACTCTACTTGATCATGAAATCCATCATAGGTTTCTTCATGGGGCTGATCTCAATGACTTTTCTTCAACCCAACTCTAATACCATGTGAATTTTAGGGCTAGATTTTTCTTTGTTTTAGATAATTTCACTTTTAAACTTTTTCAACATTTCCATATAACATTCACCCCATATAATATTATCATCATTATCATTTATGTAGAGAGAAAAATAACATCAACAATGTAACGGACTAGTAAGGAGCAACAGAAGAAAAGGATACACAATAAGACATAAGGATTTAGGTCAGAGACAAGGGCAAGACCATTATTCTTCTTAGATATTCATAAAATGTTCATCTAATATACAAATTACAATGATACATAAGGCTTTCATCATCAATCACATTAGGCCACTTAGGGCCAATCTTGGATCATACTAGATCCTCATAAGATAACAATAGGCATACCTCTCAAGGAGGTATTCACAAACCCTCCTAACTTTGTCACAAGAATTATTGTCAACATTGTCTTAAGCATCACTTTCATATACATCATGGTCATATTCATTACTTTACTATCATATACACCGTCACATATGTCAATGATAGGCATTGTTACATCTGTCATAGAGGCATCGTCATGTTAGTCACATCACTACCATAAACAAGGACAAGTATCATAGCCATACACTGCCATATATCTGGACAAGTATCATTACTAGACCTTGTCATATCACTGATAATAGAATGTCGTCATAGGATCATGTCATACATATCATTATACATTATCATATATCATGTTGTCGTATAGAGACATAGCCATACATCAAAGATACACTGCCATACATCAAAGGTCACTGTCATATTAGGTCACTACCATATATATCACTATTGTAAGAACAAGAACCATGGCCCAAATATTTATTTCATAAATATCATTGTCACATATCAAGATCATTGCTACTTATCACTATCATATTCTCAAAAATCACTGCTATATTGTCCGGACATCATTGATATGCAAGCATAACAACATTGTTATACTTGTTTTCATACTGTCAAAATACAATATCATTGCCAACATATATTACTAATCACTTCCATATGAATCTATCTATATATCAAATAAAATACATATGTGAGTCAGATGCAAGGCACAAAGATAAGTATTTGAGCCACAGGGATAAATATAAAAGCCATAGGTATAGATACGAGCCACAAGGGATAAAATGTGTACCACTGAGATAAGGAATGGGAGCCACAAAAAATAGAATGTGAGCCTCAGAGATGAAAGCCACTGAGATAAGGAATGTGAGCCACAAAAAAATTCAATGCATGCCATAAGAAATATAGTGAAAACCTCGGAGATATTGGCCACAGGAAATGCAATGTGAGTCTCAAAGATGCCAGCCACAAAGAATAATGCAAGGTACATGTTAAAATTATTCTACTGCGGTTAAATTCCACTTTGGACAACTCATATGATGAAGATAATAATTGCAATAGATTCCTCTTTTTGAGAGACCAAAATCGACCTAAAGATCACCTCATTTGGAGAAGCAGAAGTTGGTTTTTGAATTTATTTTATCCACTCATTTATGTGGGATCAGGTCAACCCTATGCATATGTAAAATTGGACAGGTCGGCCTCAACATCAATTGGATCCTCATGGAAGCCTATAAATAGAAGAGACCTCAAGCTCATTTGTTCACATTTATCAAGCCATCTTCTCCTCTTCTATTGTCTTGGTTCTCACAGGTCTAATGGAGGAATTTCGCACAAGGTTCTGAAAGTACAGGGTTGAAGCTCGCATGGATCCATGGTTTCTATTTCTCGGATGCACACATGTAACTGTGTATTTTGGTCCCCATACGCATGCACAGAGTGGTCAAGGGTGCATATGGGAAGTCTCAGATGCTCGCACATAAGCCTTAAGGGAGCATTTGGGTTTCTAGAGGAGATCGGGCAGTTTGATCCCCAAAAGCATGCACAGAGTGGTCAAGGGTGTGTCTGGGAAGTCTCAAACATTTGTACAAATTCCTAAAGGGAGTGTCTAGGGTTTCTAGAGGACATCAGGAAGTTTGTTCCCCATACGCATGCACAGAGTGGTCAAGGGTGTGTCTAGGAAGTCTTAGATGCTTGCACATAAGCCTCAAGGGAGCATCTAGGGTTTCTGAAGTAGATCAGTTATTTTGGTCCCCAGACACACGCATAGATTGGTCAAGGGTTTGTCTAGGAAGTCTCAGATGCTTACACATATTCCTTAAGGGGTCATTTGGGGTTTCTGGAGGAGATCGATCAGTTAGGTCCCCAGACACACGCATAGAGTGGTCAAGGGTGTGTATGGGAAGTGTGAGACGCTTGCACCTAAGCCTAAAGGGATCGTCTAGGGTTTCTGAAGCAGGTCGGGTAGTTTTGTCCCCAGACGCACACATACAGTTCACCAGGGAGCATCTAGGACTACCATAGACACTCGCACAACTCCTCCTCTGTGCGTCCGTGACTAAAAGATGACATTTTAGTATTTCGAAGACTCTGCTCAATGACAGCAATATTCAACAGTTGACTATAGACAGTGATAGTACATTACAGTCCTCAGAATCGGGGTTTTTGAGTATAAGCATGATTAGGTTCATTTCATGGATGTCATAGTTGTTTTACTGGTTAGTTGCATAAATGAAGATATGGATCATTGTACTCTCTTTTGCTGAATCATCTGATGACGATCTAAGAAGAAGAATTTTCAAGGGTTTTCACCATAGTAGGTTTTGCCCTGGTCTCAGACCAATCTTGTTGTCTCTATGTGTGCATTCTTTTCTTTTATTGTTCCTTTATGTTTCGTTGCATTGATGATAATGGTGTTTTTCTTTCTACATAGTTGCATGTGTTGATGAATAATGATGTAAATATGAATAATGTAATGATGATATGGGGTGAACTTAATGTGTTAATGAAGAAATGCAATTATCTAAGCAAAGAACAATATGGCCCTAAGAAAAATTAACATGGTATCATATATGGGCTAAAGAAAAGTCATGGAGATCACCCCGATGATAACACCTTTGATGGAAGCAAGAAGAGGATGGTGGAGACCTAAAATAATTCTAGGATTTGAAGAAAACCCTAGGAAACTTGGTTATTAGGGTTAGGGTTTGAGAGAAACTTTGGTTTATGGAAACAATATGAGATATGAAACCTAGCATGGTCAATGTGAAGATGCTCAAGCACTTGTGAAAGATTTGACGAAGACCTAGATGGGATATTCCCTAGTAGACTTGGTTGGTTGATTAAAGGTAACATTGTTATGTGGACTATGGATGGCGATGGTTGATGCAAGGGGGGTCACCTCTCATTGAAGATAAGTATTTATTGACTTATCATGCCTTTACTTTTGTTTATACTTATGGAACTGCATATGTATTTGAGTATACGGATGTTTCTAAACTCCTTGATGAGATGTTATAAGTGGATCCTTATTGCGGATCATTTGAAATGCAGGAAGGATGGCTAGAGCTAGAAAAGGTGAATAGGCACTATATGAAAAGGTGACAAAGTACTACAAGTTGCCTATGTCCATTGAAAAGGTATGTGAATTCCACAAGGTATGCATGGTATATTTCAGTTGTAACTTTGGATGGCTAGGTAAGCCCTAAGGTACAATGAGAATGTCTATTTATTTAATGGCTCACACATGCATATGAAAGTGACTTGGATTTATGTTTCCTATGATGAAATGGTGCACCTAGTATTGAACATTTTTCTTGAATTCTATGAGGCTACCTAATGTTGATACATTAATATATTTAATGTTTGGCTAACATCTATTTGTTGGATATATTGATCCTATAAAGAAGGCTAGAACCTTGACTCTAGTAGATGATACTCTTGATACTTGTCATGCATAAGTCATGATGGATTTCACATAAAAGGAAATATCGTTGACTCTTATCCATGATGCTATTGATAATGCTAGTGATAAGCATTATGAAAGCATATGGAAAGAGAAATTGAAACTCTTGTTGTGTTGATAAAGTTATATTGAATGACCTTACTTGATCCTATTGATAATGAAAAGCATGGTAACCTTGATGATAGAGGTATAACTATGAGGTTGATATTCTAGATCTCCTACTACCCTGTGGTCATGTTTTGATGGCATATGGTAAAATTGAATGCCCTAACTTGATATATTGAATTGTTAGAAAGTGTTATTGTGTTCATAATATTTGAGATATGATGTTACATTTGTCTGTTGCCTTGACTCTAATCACTTGATGAAGGATTTATGTCATCATGTTGATGACCATGATGGTTATATGTTTGATTTTATGATCTAATAGATCTGTTATTACATGACATTAGTATAGACAGGTTGATGGAATGAATGAAGATGACTGAAGTGGATTCCTATTCAGATCCCTTCTCCTACTATCATGTGAATTATATGTATATTATGTATTGTTGAAATTTGGTTTATGGGCATGAATGGAAAAATATCTGACATTGGTGATCTCCAGCAAAGTTCTAATCTGTGGAAAGAGAGTTTCCCCTTGCTCTAAACCTCATTCACATGGAAGAAGCGCTACATGTGCGACTATAGCCTCCTAGTCGCATGGATACAAGCTCAAGTGTGATTCCAAGACCCTGAGATAAGTTTTGGGGTGATTCGACCACAGTCTCTTGCATAACATCTTGAAGAGTGAGATTGTGGGTCCTAGTCGCACAAAGGAAATACTATGGGTGCATTTATGCCTACAAAACATAGAAAAATGAAGATTTGTGCATGAAATCAGATGTTCACTTGAAGCATGTTAGTCACACAGTCATGAAGCACACAATAGAAAGATATGTGAGGAGGAAAAGTTTGAATGTTTTCTATAATATGACTATGTAGATTGAACTTGTGTTTGCAAGTGACCTAGAAACATATATGTCATTATGTTTATATTTTGTGTTACAATAGTTTGACATGATTTGCTTGATTGATATAGATGAGAAATGTTTGGAGTTCTGACATGATGCTTGACAATGACTTAGAACTTGGACTTGATGATTAAGATATGTTTTGGACTACAAATCTCTCTACGATAACAAATTTGGTTTTGATCTGATGATTAATGATTTGATTTGAAGACTAATGATTCTCTTTGATGATAATGATACATGAGCATAATGACTTCTAATGACTTATATGGGTATTCGAAAATGGTTTGGTATTGGCCTCCTTATTCCTTGCACAATTGACAGTTGTGATTCAGAATGAAGATGGAACTTGCATATCTAGTGACAAAATGACTTGTATTACGATTATGAGAATGACTTGATGAAGTTTGGTTTGGTATTGCATAATAGATGACAACTTGCTAGCATGATATGAGCTCTACCTATCACTTGGTTGAAAGAACCGATATTGTGATATTGATGACTTTGATAATAGTTTTGATATGGCTTCTAAACTTTGATGAGTTGACTTTGTTGATGTGATGGTACAAAATTGATTTATGTAAGTCTGATTATGTTGGCTTAGTAAGAAATTATCTCTGCAAAGAGATCATTGCATGCAACAAGCTCCCTGATCCAAATATGTCCATATTTGATAGTTATCTGATGAAGTCAGGATGATGAGTTCCAAGGTATGGATTTGATTTTCATTATGGTTTTGGTTTTATATATTGATGGTCTACTCTTGACAGGTGATGAGCATCTGATGATATAAGTAAGAGAGAGATGGCTTCTGAAGCTCGAAATGATGTATTGTTATAAATCTAACCCAGAAAATATATGAGAATAGAAATAAACCCAAGAATAACAAGATAGAAATGATTCACCTTATTAATCAAACCCTTAAGGTAAGGCAACACCATACATTCACTCCTTAAGGAAGGAGAACACTCCACAAGCCATATGCCTATTCATACAATAATCCTTGACATCTCTCAATGGGGAGTCTCTAGCCTCTATATAGGACTCATACATACAATACCATGGGTCATTACCATGGTTCCCTCAATACCATCTATTTAATACCATGGACTTATTACATTATTGTTAACTACTTTTGGTCCCTTACATGATATGGGTTAACCACCTTATTTATTACTATGGCCCATCCCATTATTACATTATTCCCTTGGGTACCTCCCTTTGTACCCCATATTATCCCCCTTGGGTATACTACATTCCATCCCCCTTAACATGTTTCGTCCCCGAAACATGGGAAGAACACAAATAATAAGATCTACTCAAAAGAGTAGTCCACTGGTACCATGCACGTGCATCTAGCCATCCAAGAGATAGGTGAACCCTCGATCCAGCTAGTGCCTCACTCGCTTGAGATGGAAGTTGACCCTGGAGGCTCTTCTGTGTTGATGAGTAGTAGGTGGATCGTCGCTCCTCTTTATTTACCATGTGGGGGTTGTTGTCCTTGTGGCTAATTGGTTGCCATCTTTTTGGTTGTTTTCTTGCGGGGTGATGTGGGTGATGATATGTTGAAGTTTTAACCCAAGGTGTTTTTCTTTAATTCACCCCTTACTGGAGCCGGACTGTTATCTGGTGCATGTTGTGGTGTCTTATCTTCCAATATTACTTCAACCACTGAGCCCTCATCTGATGTATCAGCACCTGTAACCTTTTCTGCTTCAGCCTCTGTTTGTGTTTGATTGTCAATCATCAAAGGCTCATCATCTGATGTGTAAGTTTCATTAGAGCTTTGTGCTACTGCCTCCTTAGTCTCTGTTTGTGGCTTAATGGAAATATCCTGCAATGTAATTTTCTTCTTTTTATACCAGAGCTTCAGGAATTTCTTCTGCACATTAATATTGATAGTACCCACGGATTCCATCCAAGGATATCCCAAAACAACATCCATGTTATCCATATCTAAGTATAAAAATCACCATGCAACACATACTTATCCATAGAAAGCTTCAAATCCTTATAAACTTGAACATCCTCATCATCAACCTGTGTGTTTTCAATGTGTTTGGCTGGAACTTGCAATTTTTTTGCCAAATTGATATTTATGAGATTTTGCTTGCAACTAGGATTTATGGACACAACGATCTTCTCCTTCTGAATGAATCCATGAACCTGCAATAAGGAAATACCAGTAGAAAATAACCCCTTACATGTCTCATTCTCATGTTTTCTAGTATGAGACCATTTGTCTAAAAGGACTCTTTCAAATTCTTCATCTGAAAGTTTGGACAAGTGTTGGCAGTCAAGTGAGAACCACCATCTGGCAGCCTCATCTTTCATAATAAACCCCACTGAAATCTTCCAAAGTGTCCCATATGTGAACTTTTGTCTCTCTATGAATTCTTCAATAGTAGGGCTATCATCTTTTCCTGTAAAATATAGCCTCTCCATGAAGAGGGTTTGGGAAAAACTCACTTACAATTTTAAATGGCCACAATTCTGTCAATATTGCTTAGAATCCCTATTATGACCTGTTTTCAAAAATGGAACAACCATTATGCATCGTCCCATGTGGTCGAAATCCCGATCTAGGCACTGGAATTGCAGATCCGCACTGCAACTGTCCCGCCGTCACAAAAAATTGTTGAAAAATAGTTGATTTTAAATCAATGATATCTCCCTCATCCGGACTCCGATTCAACTGTTTGTTTTTAACTTGGGTATTTTTTCACAAAAATCTAGATCTGCAATTAGATTCTACATATTTTGTACCAGAACGTATAGATCTGCGCCGCAAACTTGCCGCCCCGAAAAAAAATGTCTGCAATCCAACTGATTTTTAAATTAGCAATATCTCCCTCATCCGGACTCCGATTCGGCCGATTTTTTTTTGAAATTGGGTAGTTTTTCACAAAAAATACAGATCTGCAATTAGATTTTGAATATTTTGCACCAAAACGTACAGATCTGATCTAAAAACTTGCCGACCCAAAAAATTTCTTTAAAAAAAAAAAAAATCATCTCCGCTTTGCCCAAGAAAGTGCTCTGATACCACTTGTTATAAATCTAATCTAGAAAATATATGACAATAGAAATAAACCCAAGAATAACAAGATTGAAATAGATAGAAATGATTCACTTTATTAATCAAACCCTTAAGGTAGGGCAACACCATACATTCACTCCTTAAGGAAGGAAAACACTCCACAAGCCATATGCCTATTCATACGAGAATCCTTGACATCTCTCAATGGGGAGTCTCTAGCCTCTATATAGGCCTCATACATACAATACCATGGGTCATTACCACGGTTCCCTCAATACCATCTATATAATACCATGGGCTTATTACATTATTGTTAACTACTTGTGGTCCCTTACATGATATGGGTTAACCACCTTATTTATTACTATGGCCCATCCCATTATTACATTATTCCCTTGGGTACCTCCCTTTGTACCCCATATTAACCCCCTAGGTATACTACACGTATCATGGCATGATGAATCGATTTATGAAATTTGGGAAATAAATTCTATATTGCAAAGTTATTGAAAAATGTTTTTGAATAATGGAAATGCAAATAATTGGACACTCTGATTTGAAGTTCAATATGTTGTTGAAATTGACATGGAATCCAACAGTTGATTGAAGCATTGATGTTCTGTTTTTGAACATCCGTCCATCTATATGATGTGCATAGAACCTGAATGAGTTCATGATTGAGCTACTTCATTCACATTGAGTTGCCACTTAGCATCCTTTGGGATATCTGCATAAGATGATCAATTCTTGATCAAAGATATTATTTTTATGATATGTGATTGCATGGATGTATTATTGATCTTTGAGATTATTGTTGATGAGCAGATTTGGATGTTGCTTTAGTATGATATCTACCATGATATATTGGTTGAGAGGCCCATAGCATGACCGAGGTTGAGTACGATGTTGCTAGCATGGCTAGCTTTGAGGCAGGATGAAGAAGCTCCTTAGAGAGTTGTATGAGCATGATCTGGATATGACATGAATACATTATGATGACAGAGAATCCCATATATATAGTCAAGACTAAGATACTTTCATATATTGAGATAGTGCAGTTGTTTGAGACAAGCTTAGGCTTTTGATTGACACCTCCTTTAGAGGGAGGATGATTATGATATCCTTTTGTGATTTATATTATTATTTATGATCTAACATGATATTTTATTTGATGTCCTATATGAATAGGAAACAGTTGCTATAGAGACAAGCAAATAACAGATTTTGAGTATGATGAGAGCAGCGTTGATCGAGAACACTGAGCCAACTCTTCCTCCCTATCTGAGCTCCCAAGGTGAGGAATTGAGATAAAGTGCTCCTAGGGTCGAGGGCAGTCTTGGAAATAGGGTATGATCTCTATATGTTACCCATAGGGTTGGAGATGTTGCTCCCCTATCTTCATAGGTTTGGGTAATGTTTCTCCCCTTTCTGGTCTTTGTAGAGTATACCACAGTTGACATCATATCCACAAGCAAGGATTGCCAAGAATATTGCTCCTCATTTAGCCAATGAGTTAAGAGTGTACTTGGGGTGTACAACCCAAGTCATTTATGATGCAAGTGTTCTACCACATGACTATTTAGGGTCATCGATGGGAAGATCAGTAGGCAATAAGATGGGTTGAGATAACTCTATGTGGTTCTTGGTTGAGAATTAGCTCCCCGATGTGGTCACAGGGTTGAGATGTGCTCCCCTGTGTGTTTGGATATCCTATTGCTCGACATGGGGTGAGAGTGTCTCTTAAAACCTTCCCCACTGTCATGGACATGAGGAGAGGGTGTCCATTAAGACCTTCCTCATTTTCATTGGTTTGCAGGTGGAGACATGCTCCCCAATGATATTCTCTCTGATGATGATTGATGACGAGATTCCAGGTAGTAGCCCGCTGACAAAAATTCCAGGTAGTAGCCTGCTGACATAGATTCTGGACCATAGTCCGATGAAAAATTCTTCTTCTTTTAGATTTGAGAATGTTCAACATATGAGAAGGAACAATCAAGAGATAAGCAGGAATAAGCAAGGGATAGATCGAGATGTACATTGATGATTTGTGATGATGATATACTTGAGTTTTTCATGGCATGACGACTACATGACAGAGATTATTAGTGATGATACGTGATGACACTTGAATGGCATATTGATCGATGAACAAATATTGGTAGGTGGAATTCTCCCTAGTTGAGAGGAAGTGTTAAAATTATGCAAATGTAGTCAAATTTCACTTTGTACATCTTATATGATGAAGATAATAATTTCAATAGATTCCTCTTTTCGAGATGACCAAAATCGACTGAAAGATCACCTCATTCGGACAAGCAGAAGTTGGTTTTTGAATTTATTTTCTCCACTCATGTATATTGGATCAGGGCATCCCTATGCATATGTACAATTGGATAGGTCAGCATCAACATCAAGTGGACCCTCATGGAAGCCTGTAAATAGAATAGACCTCAAGCTCATTTGGTGGCACTGATCAAGCCATATTCTCTTCTCTTTTATTGTCTTGGTTCGCACAGGTCTAATGGAGGAAGTTCACACATGGGTCTTAAACTATAGGGTTGAAGCTCGCACGGATCTAAGGTTTTTGTTTCTCGGATGCATGCATGTAACTGAATATTTTGGTCCCTAGACGCATGCATAGAGTGGTCAAGGGTGTGTCTGGGAAGTCTTAGACTTTCACACATAATCCTGAAGGAAGCGTTTGTGGTTTCTGGAGGAGATTGGGCAGTTTGGTCCCCAAACACACACACACAGTGGTCAAGGGTGCGTTTGGGAAGTCTCAGATGCTCACACATACACCTAAAACAAGTGTCTAGGGTTTCTGGAGGTGATCGGGCAATTTGGTCTCCATATGCATGCACAAAGTGGTCAAGGGTGCATCTTGGAAGTCTTAGAGGCTTGCACATAAGCATGAAGGGAGCATCTAGGGTTTCTGAAGCATATCGGGTAGTTTGGTCCCCAGACACATGCATACAGTTCACGAGGGAGCATCCAGGACTTCCATAGACATTCGCACAACTCCTCCTCCATGCATCTAGGACTAAAAGATGAAATTTAATTATTACAAAGACTCTGCTCAATGACAACAATATTCAGCAGTTGAGTACAGACAGTGACAGTGCATTACAATCCTCAGAATCAGGGTTTTTTAGTATAAGTATGATTAGGTTCATTTCATGGATGTCATATTTGTTTTACTGGTTAGTTGCATAGATGAAGATATGGATCATTGTACTCCCTTTTTCTGAATCATTTGATGATGATCTAAGAAGAAGAATTTGCAAGGGTTTTCCCCATCGTGGGTTTTTCCCTAGTCTTGGACCAATCCTGGTGTCTCTATGTGTGCATGTTTTTCTTCTATTATTCCTTTATGTTCTTCTGCATTGAAGATAATGATGTTTTTCTTTCTACATAGTTGCATATGCTGATGAATAATGATGTAAATCTAAATAATGTAATAATAATATGAGGTGAACTTAATGTGTTAATGAAGAAATGAAATTATATAAGCAAAGAACAATATATCCCTAAGAAAAGTTAACAGTACAAAGATACAATAGTGAGCTACAAAGATAAATGTGAGCTACTGAGGTAGATTGCGAGCTCTGAAGACATATTGCAAGCCATAGATAGATAATGTGAACCATAGATAGGTTATGTGGGCCACAAATATATATTGTGAGCCATAGATAGATAATGTGAGCCATTGAAGTCTATTGCGAGCCATAAAAATCTGAATTTTCATATCCAAATGATGGAGGATAGATGCATTTTTATAGTTGATCATTCATATGAAGGGACACATCCCTTGGGGCAAGTTGATTTGTGAATGGAGGGAAAACTCAAATTCAAATAACATTTAAATATATTTGATAAATGCCTTAGTGATTGCTTGCCCAAATTTGTTCCACATTAAATAATAATATTTATTTTATCCAATTGAATTCTATTAGGGAAAATATAGTTTCTCCTAGGGGAAATTCGTCCCATAGCTGCACAAATTTCAGCACTAAACAAGCCCAAAACGTGGCCTCTATTTGTGACCTAGAAAGATTAAATTAGTCTCCAAATGTGCCCTGAGATAGCCCTCTAAAACCCCTCACAATATCGGTATAATATGCTCAAATATTCCCTTAAACGACTCTGCCTAATTTCCTCATATGTGGCCTCAGATTTCCCTCAGAATAACTTCAGACTCTACTTCATAAAGGC
Organism: Pinus tabuliformis; assembly: GCA_031772625.1. Lineage (NCBI taxonomy): Eukaryota > Viridiplantae > Streptophyta > Pinopsida > Pinales > Pinaceae > Pinus > Pinus tabuliformis. Next base: position 563,276,654 of record CM062805.1, on the reverse strand, counting down.
CTCATATTTAGCCTCATAAAAGCCTGAGATTTGGCCTCGGGATAGGCAAAAAATTTCCTTTGTAATCCCCTCATTATAGGCTGAAATTATATTCCAAAGTAGGCCTCAGATCTTCCACAGACTAGCAAATTATCACAGAAACAAAAGGATATAACAAATGAATATAAAATCTTGAAACCTCAACCCAAATTCAAAGATGCATGACTCCCCTTGGCCTCAGAATATATCACAAAAAATTACACAATATATGATGATTAGAATGATAAAATTTGAGGGAAGGCGAGTGCCATATTTATACATGAGTGAAGACGGTCAACTTACCCTAAAGTACCCCAACAATAGGGAGCCGACCTGATCTTAATAAGAATTTAAATCTACAAAAATAAACTTTTGTATGGAGTTGACTTAATACCTCCTGTTTGAAGCCATTTTCATAAGATAAATTTCTCCTTTTGAGGTTGACTTGGCCAATTATTTGTAACATCCATGAACCATAATATTTCCATAAAATTCCAATATATCTTCATTTATTCTTTTATGCCACAATTGGACCAATCATAGGGCTGCGTTTTCTGTTCATTTGGGGCACCTTGACCAAACTTCGGGGCTTCAAATTTAGGAAGGCATATATTTTCAACCATGAGGAGTTATGAGGTGTACCACATATGGATGGAAAGGGATCAATAAGGGTTATCCAACCATCACACCATTATGCACCATAACTTGATCCATTGTATCCATAAACCTTATTCCATGTTGTATACTAATTATCTTCATCGAACCTTCCTTAAGTATATTCTTCCTTGTTAAAATTTGTAGGATACTTAATACAACCTTCACACTCTTAACATCAATGACAACCTGACCAACAATCTCCCCTTTTATCATTAATGGAAACACATATACTCCCCTCGTGATTATTTCTCCCCTGTCTCCATGCTTCTAATCTTCCTCTCTTGATTTCTCTCCCCCTTTGAAATTAATGGCAAAGGGTAAATCCACCTAAGGAAGTATCTCCCAAGGTCTTCTTGCAGTTTTCCTTTCTCCCATGATAGTTTCTCCCCCCTGTCTTATTGTGCCTCTCACAACTTTCCATTCTTATTCCAATTGTCAATATACTTTACTGAAATTCACCTATATGATAATGGTCCTTATACAATTCTTATGAGCTCATATCGAAGTGCCACAAAACTATCCATGACTCTGATTTTCAAATTTGATGCTCAAGTGTACATAATGTTGTCTAATCTATTTTGTCTAATTCTTTTCATTTGCCATCAAACCACTATAAGTTTGTCTTTCAAACGAAATTGCTTGAAGGATAGATATTGAAATTTGTAATTGTTGCTACTTAGACTCCACCTCTTCAACATTCATAATACTGGGAGTCTCTAAGATAGATTAATTATAATGATATATGAACCCACTTTACTTCATTATTCTGAATCTTGAAATATCCCTTTTCATGTGTGGATCCATCATGATCTCGCAACTCTATAAATTATGTGAGTATGATCCCTGGAATTTCTTCATTCACTTGTTCTTCTTGTTTTTTTTTCTTCTCCAAACTGTGCAAATTCCTAAACCGGATCCCTACTGCAAAAACTGATGATATTTCTCCTATTTGTTAAATTTCTTTAAACAAATTACTTACAGTTTCCTACAACAAATATAGTAATACATACATTACAGCCTTCACTTAATTAAATTATATGTCGAAACAAGAGACTAAGCAAAAAGTAAAATACAACACAGTGACACCACTATTTTTGGATAAATGTCCCTAAAAAAACCCAATGCGAGAAAACCGATGCAGCAGTTCTGAGGGTTTGTTATTATTAAGCAGTAGCAAATTCTGAATACATCTTTGAATACCTCACGGGTTATTCAGTTACATAGAGAAATATTGGAAGAAATATTTGTGATATTACCTCACACAATCACTGAGGAAATCTCGGCTGATCTGGATATTGAATGAAGTGACTCTCGCAGACCCTATGCTCCTTTGAACAGTTCACACGCAGTCTCTCCGTCACCCAATCTGTTGATCAATTTTCTGCCTGGAATCTGTTGGCATTATGTTTTCTGGTATGGCTATATGTTACAGATGTTGTACTTGATGGCAACTCCCATGACAAGGCCCTCAATTTATTGAAAAATTAAGAAGGACGCAGGCAGTCAGTTCAGAAGGTGCGTACCCGCAGGTACACCATGCAGGAGCCGCGTCCAGAGACGCAGGCCAGCCGTTCAGGAGGTGCGTCCACCCAGTGCACACATTTCAAGGCAGAGAAAAGCTCACGTGGGGGTTTCTTGTGTTTTACTCTTGGTATCTAGCCGACGGTATTGTGTTATTATGGTGTCGGCTCGTGGTATTGTTCCATGATTTGAGGAGGAGCTTGCCTATATAAAGCAAAGGAGATCATTTGGTTTGTGGATGTCTTTGGTTGAAGATCTTATGGGGTGAGATCTGGTCTAGATCTAAAAGGCGAATCTACTGAAGGACTGAGATCTCTTTGGCGCAAGATCAGATCTGTAGATCTGACTGTTTGGGTTACACTTAAAGTCTTGAAATCATTCATAACCGAAGGTACGCAGGTACAGTGAAGGGAACAGTGCGCCGGGACGCAGTGCAGTAGGAGGCGACCTGCGTGGGGACGCAGGGCAGAGAAAGATTCAGGTGCGTCCGGGACGCAGTGCAGTGACAGGCGAACTGCGTGGAGACGCAGAGCAGAATAAGGTTCAGGTGCGTCCCTGGAGCAACAGGACGCGGCGCGATAGTTTCTTTGGGTGCGTCCCTGCAGCAAGAGGACGCGGCGCGATAGTGTTTTTGGGTGCGTCCCTGAAGCGACAGGACGCAGTGCAGTTGAAGGACCAGTGCGTGGGCACGCAGAGCAGCAGAAGGTGAACTGCGTCTCGACGCAGGCCACAGAAGGGAAAATTGCGTCTCTGTCTTAAGATGTTCTGTTGATTGAATTTCTCTGTTGATAAGGTGTTCTGGGTTTTGAAGTGATGTCTGGTTTCTGGTATTATGATAACAGCAGTGATTGAGTAAATGATTATGATTAGCTTCAGAATTGATGGATCAGGTTCTTAATGATCTGATGGACTAGATCTGATTGATGACTCTCATTTTATATGTATTGATCTAGTGATTGGGTGTTTCAGAAGGTTGTTTGATTATGAGTTGTGCTTCAGTGTATCCAGTATGAAAATTGATGAAACGTGGTACTTGAAGGAGAGAAGATTGTAGGCCGGCGCCTACGTACTAGTATCTAAGCTAGTACAAGAGCTAAAGGAATTCTTTGGAGCATTTTAGCAGGTAGTAGCCTGCGTACTAGTAAATGGATCGGCTAGTACAAGAGCAAAGGGGGTTGTAGCTCCCGTACTGGTATAAGACTGCACCAGTACAAATATTGTAAAAGGATTTTCTTATTAAGAAGAAGATTGAGATGACTTGCAGCAGGTGGTTTTCTCCCACATTGGGTTTCCACCTTATATCATGGTGTTCATGTGTGTGCCTTATGTGTGATGATCTATTCTCTATTACTGCATCTGTTATCTGATAATATGGTTGATAATGTTCTAATGCCCTCATTGAAGATCAATTAACTTAATCATAAGAAGTTGTGGAAGTAGCATATATGAATCTGATTATGGAAATGAAAAAGTATTATTAATGTGATAATACTGATTCACCCCCCCCCTCTCAGTATTATTTCCAACAGAATCTCTACTCTCAGCCTCCCGGTCTCACACCCGAGCTCTCGACTTCTGAAACTAACTCTCCTCAAAAAAATCTTGGACTCTCTCTCATCCTTTGTGCTGCCTCTGCATGGCCCTTCGTCGCCCTGCGTCAGCCTCTGTGTCTCTGCTACTGGATCACTTTCTGCCTCTCTTTGTTGATGATTCTTTAGCTAAGAAAATATCTCTCTCTGGATGTTATCCCTTCCGCTCAATTTCAATAAATCTCCTCGATCGAAATTTCCTCATAAGAACTTCTCACTTCAGAGATTCGATCTCTTGATCTTTCGGTGTGTTTTCCAAATGACCCTCAAGCTCCCTTAAATAATCTTCTCGTTGACATTCAATGGCCCAGATTAAAAGCTAATCAATGTCTGAGATCGTTTTAGCTTGATCCTCGTCTTCTTCTAGAAGTTACACCCACAATTAGATTAATACCCATTAATATTTTTAATTTCCTAAGTTGAGACTTAGGGTGCCATTAAAAAATATCAATTATTTTAATAAAATCGTTTCTGGGTGGAATTTCCCAAAACGCTTTCTGGGTTCTTTGGAATACAAGTGCCCAAGCCTCCCTGCAAAATTTCAGGGCTAGAGAACATCTGATTCTACCCCAAATCAACACTCCCTCTTAGCAAGGAATGTTCTCTAGCAATTACGTTATTGCATATTGCTCTGACTCTGAAGCATCGTCCTCTGCGTTGCTAATGTCTGACATGTTGTCCACCAATTACTGCGCTATTGTTACAACTATACTACTTCTGACACTGCCACTATCAACACTGCATTCATACTACAACTCCCTCTCAAGTGTTGCATCTGTGCTACTGCTAGCACTACCACTGCACTACAAGTTGTTGCTTCTACTCTATCAGCAATGGAAAAACATCCAAAATTACTAAACTATCTGTGTTCAATATGATACTACATGAATCCTTGTGTCTGACTGCTACTAATCTCTGCACTGACCCTCTGAATCTACTGTGTTATTGCTGACCTCTTCTTTGTGCCATTTGCACTACTGCCAACTCTGCTCTGTGTTGTCCAGTCTTTAGCGCTCCTAGCCAATGCAACTATCTCCCCAACCTCCTCGGCACTAACCGACACCAATCTATCCTACCACTATTGATCTGGGCTCCCATAGCAAGTTATTGATCCGATAGGTGGAATCCTCAAAGATCCTGCCCATCTGTAGCTCTTTCAAACTACAGCTCTAAATCAACCCACCTCCCTCCTAGAGATGTGGTTGCCATCTCTACCACGAATGTCAAAAAATCCACTCTCTTCTGTGTTGTTTTTGGGCTACCCTACTCATTCCTTGTTGGAGCTAGTAAAACTATTGCCCCTTGCTACTGCTCAGCTCTAGAGAATTCGATTTCCTTGGCTAGGAATTCTCTGAGGAAGAAATTCCCTCAACCGTGCTTCCCTTCTCTCTTCTGACGATTTTTTGCCCAGCAAACTAGCTGTAGAAAAATTGTGTGCCGCCAGCTTCTCCTCACGTTGAGGCTTCAGTGTTGCTCCCTCTGCCCTGGCAAAAATTTGACTAGGAGTCCTTCTCTCCGTCAACTCACTCAGAGAGAGACTGCCTCAAAATTTCATCCCTCCAGCTAAGAACTGCGCAAACCCTCTGAGGTTTCAAACTATTGCCTCCTGCAGCTTTTCGATTTCCCTCTTCTGCTCAGCGTTGGGTTCTCTAGCACTAATCTTCTTGCTTCACCTGCAACTCTGATACCATGTGAAAATTCCTAAACCAAAATCCCTATTACAGCAACTGATGATATTACTCCTATTTGTTAAATTCCTTTAAACAAATTACTTGCAATTTCCTACAACAAATATTGTAATGCATACATTGCAACCTTCACTTAATTAAATTATATGGGGAAACAAGAGACTGAGCAAGAAACAAAATACAACACAGTGACACCGTTATTTTTGGAAAAATGTGCCCGGAAAAACCCAATGCGGGAAAACCGATGCAACAACTCTGAGGGTTTATTCTTATTAAGTAGTAGAAAATTCTAAATACATCTCTGAATACCTCATGGGTTATTCAGTTATGGAGAGAAATACAGGCAGAAAGATTTGTGATATTACCTCACACAATCACTGAGAAAATTATGGTTGATCAAATACTGAATGAAGTGCCTCTGGCAGACCCTACGCTGCTCTACACAATCCTCAGGCAATCTGTGCATCAACCTCTCTAGGCTCTGCATCACCGAGTCTGTTGATCGATTTTCTACCCGGATTCTCTACCCTCAGCCTCCCTGTCTCACACCCCAGTTCCCGGCTTCTGAAACTAACTCTCCTTAGCAAAATCTCAGACTCTCTCTCACCCTCTGCATTGCCTCTGCATGGCCCTGCGTCAGCCTCTATGCTTGGGCTACTGGATCACTTTCTTCCTCTCTCTGCTGATGATTCCCCGGTTGAGAAAATCTCTCTCTCTCTAGATGCTATCCCTACCCCTCATCTACAAGAAATCTCCTCGATCAAAATTTCCTCTTGAGAACTTCTCACTTCAGAAATTTGATCTCTTGATCTGTCGGTGTGTTTTCCTAATGACCCTTAAGCTCCCTTAAATAATATTCTCGTTGACATTCAACGGCCCAGATTAAAAGCTAATAAATGGCTAAGATCATTTTAGCTTGATCCTCATCTTCTTCTAGAAGTTACACCCACAATTAGATTAATACCCATTAATATTTTTAATTTCCTAAGTTTAGACTTAGGGTGCCATTAAAAAATATTAATGATTTTAATAAAATTGTTTTTGGGTGGAATTTCCCAAAACGCTTTCTGGGTTCTTTGGAATACATGTGCCCAAGCCTCCCTACAAAATTTGAGGCCTAGATCGCATTCAATACTACCCTAAAACAACACAAACATTCTCATATATGATATCATTATTTCCCTTCATGTAAGAATCCATCATACTTCTATAGTAACGAGCTATGTGTCCAAAGTTATGGCATTTGTAGCATTTAGTGTGGTACTTGAAACATGGAGTAACTGGCATATACTCTCTGCTAATGAATCAATTTGGCTATATGCCTTGTGTTCTTGTTAACTTGCTTCTAGGGTTTTGATAATGTCCTTGATAATCATCCCTGACATAAGCTTTCCAATCCCTAGCCTTATGCCCAAAATTGTACATGAAAAACAATAACCAAGAAATGTACAAGGGTACTTGGATGTGGGAAATCTTATAGGTGGTGTAGCTCTCTAGAAATATTGAATCCTCCCTGTTGTTGGTTGTTGATTTTTCGCTCTCTTAAATGACTGATCTTGACCTTTCCTTGGTTGAATATTCTCTTTTGAGGGATTTCCTTCCTCCTTCTTGATAGGACCCTTGATGACACCTGCATAACTCTTTTTTTCCACTTCTTTTCAGGTCATCATGGATCTTGAGCCCTTCTCAACATAGGTTGGCTTGTATCCTAATCCAAATTTGTCATCGGTTGGCTTTTGATAAGCTGATAATTTCTTCCAACATTTTAGTTTTGTTTACAAAATTTTGTTGAACGTTTTTCTTTTGTGCTTCCTTTCTTAGTGAGACTATTTTTGCTTCCAAACTTTCCTTTATTTTATCATTTTATTCTGATTAGTTTTTGAGAGTTTCTTCAATCATTCTTGATTCCTCTTATTAGACCTTTAGAGTGATAATGATGTTCTTTGATTCTTCAAACTGCTTGTTGAAACTTTTAGAATTTTCTTTTAGTTCACTTAACTCATTTTCCAATGCCTTCACGTTCTTCCTTTATACTTTTAGATCTTTTAGGGAACTGACCAGTTCTCTCTTAAGATATACTTCTCCTTGGACTTCATCATCTTTAAGGGTTTCCTTTTTATTTTCCATTTCCGTGAATAAAACTCTTTCTAAGTCATTGTTGTTGTCACTTTCCTCATCAGATGAAGAATTGTCTTGTAAGACATTCCTCTTAATGATGTAGTAACCCATGGATTATATATTCCTCCAAAAACACGGCTACCCCTACATAAATAGAAATAGGTAGAGACCCCCTTGGAAGACTCCCCACAGAAAAAATGACATACTAATGGCACGAATGGAGGAACTAAGTTTGATCCACCATTTTTTGGGTTTCAAACTTTGAATTTCCCTTATACTGAATATGAATCTAATCAGTGGAAGGAAAGATAAAAGACTAGGGAGACTAATCGGGATTATAGAAGCAAATGGTGGGATGCCTCAAAGAGACAATGGATATAAAAAGTGTTTGGAGTTGTGGAACTTATCACAATAATAAGAGCTAAAGTGGATATCACATTATACATCTGATGAGACTTTTCTTGTAGATTTTTCTTTCACCTTGTTTCTTATCTCTTTTCTAACTTTTATTTTCCTTAGGATATTATTTTATTCATCATTATGTGAAAATCTTGCATAAGGACATTTCAAAGAAAAATGGCAAATTTCATCACAACTAAAATATTTCAAAGGAAGCTTACTTTTTTACTTTCCAACTCCTTTCTTCAGTTTCCTCACAAAATTAGCTATGTCTTCATCTAAAACATCACTAAAGCTACAAATGGAGCTTGTCTTTGATTGTTGCTTGTTTTTCCTTGTTTTCGTAAATGTATTGAAATTTGCTTCTCTTTTGGATGGACATTCTTATTTTGTTCTCATTTCGTAACATGTAAGTATTCCATGTAGCTCATCCATGCTCAACATAGCTATATCTGATATTTCTTCTAGAACTGAGACCTTATAATCAAATTTCATTTGAAGAGATCTTAGTACCTTTCGAACAATTACTTTGTTCTCTATTGGTTCTCCCAATCTTTCCATGTCATTTATTATTTCATCTACATACAGAAAGTGGGCTACAATATTTTCATCTTCCCTCATTTTCAAATGCTCAAATTGTCCTCTGAAGGTATGAAGCCTAGCCTCTTTGGCTTTCTTATCTCCTTTATATATGTTTTGAAGCTTGTCCCAAACATATTTTGCATATTTTCAATGCATCGTTTTAACATAAACTAAACTTTCTAGACCACTTAAACTAGCATGTTGGGATTTTACAATTCTTTCATAAAATTTCTTACCAAAGTCGTCTATTAGAGGAGCAGAAGGTTCACTGTATCCACTTTATACATAGCGTTAGACATCAAATACCCGTGCTTGCAAAAATTCCTTCATCCTTCCACTCCAAACACACATTTTTTTCTATTAAAAAATCGAGTTCCATTTTTGGTGTAATCCATGGTCTATTTCCAATGGTTAGGTTGCTATGAAGGAACTCGCTTGGATGCCAATTGTTGGAAATACTTAAAGGGGGTGAATAAATATTTCACTTAATTTTAACTAATTTTGTACTTTCAGAGCATTAAATATCATTAGAACAAATTGAACCAAATAATCAACAACACATCACATCACATGAATATTATACAAGAAATTTTTAGGTGGAAACCCTTTCAGGATATAAGCAATCAAATGCTTTCTTATATAAATGATGAGTGCAATCATTTATGAGATCCAACTAAATAGAAGCACCAACTCCCTAGTTCTACGATAGAAGGAATTCAGTTATATCAAGAAGCTCCAATTCCCTGAAAGGATGCTCCAATACCCTAGTCTTACCAACTCCAACTGGAAGGATGCTCTAACACCCTGCTAGTATCAATTTGCTAGCCTAGCACCAACCTACCACCCTGAAGTGTTCTCAGGATCCAACCTAAAGGAGACTTCAATATTCGCATTGCACCACCCTTCCACAATAAAAACAAAAGATACAAGAGTAAATTGTGGGATCCTATACTTGAGATAATGACCCACTTACAATAGTATTCAAACACTGCCAATGATACTTTTACTGTGTCTCTGTCAATAGATGTTGAAATCATCCAATGCTGCATAGATTGTCACATTATCATTATCTTATCACTGCTCAAGTATAAGTTTAATCTTGATCAACAAACTTCAAGTATGTTCCTTAAACATAGCTTAACCCTCTATCTAGAATATTGTCACAACATTCATCTAAACATTTCATGTATATGCCAAACAATTAACAAAAGTAAATGCTTTGGCCCATACCTCAGATTGTCATGAAAAATAGAAGATCAAATTAAGTCTGTTGTCTCAAAGTGTGCTTCCTCTACCACTATTTGCTTCATATTTTTCCTTTAGTTGAGGTTTGAACATACCTCAAATTTTTATTTAAACTCTAGCCTAAATGGAACTTGAACCAACTCTTCCTTTGTGGCCTAAATAGATCTTAACTCATCCCCAATTCAGACAGTCCTAACTCAATTCTTTAAAATCCGTCAAATTCTGTCAAAGTTGGTCCTTAAACAACATCATGAATGAGTCTCGGAGCTCAGCCTTCTCACAGGAATCTAGGCTTATAAATTCAGACAAAGAGGGTCCTCAAACTTGACCTGATATGCTTATCTTTACGGCCCTAGTCAAGTCCAAAACTTGGCCTCTTTCTTTGACATGGACAGATTAAATTAGTCTCTAAGCATTCTCTGAGATATCCCTCTAACTACCTTAACAAAATTAGTATAATCATATAAAACTTTCCCTTACACAGCTTGGCCTAATTTCCTCAGGTGTGGCCTCAAATTGTCCTCAGAATATCCTTATACTTGGACTTAGAAATGCCTCATATTTTTCCTTAGAACTACTTGATATTCAACCTCATAACAGCCTAAGATTCAGCCTTAGGATAGGCCAAAATTTTTCCTCATAATTCCCTTTGAATAAGCCAAAATTATACTCCAAAGTAGGCCTCATATCTTCCACAAACCAATGAATTATCATATAAACAAAAGGATAGAACAAATGAAAAAAAACTATTGAAACCTCAACCAAAATTCAGATATGCGTGACTCCCCTTGACCTCAGTATACATTAGAGTGAATTACATAAGATATGATGATTAGAATGATATATTTGAGCGCAAACGGGTATCCTATTTATACATGAGTGAGGGGGTCTAGAGGGGGGTCGACTCACCCTTAAATACCCTAACAATAGGGAGTCAGACTGATCTTAATAAGAATTTAAATTTACAAAAATCATTTTTTTTTATGGATCAGACTTGGGACCTCCTTTTTGAAGCCATTTTTGTAATATAAATTTCTCCTTTTGAGTCAGACTTGGTCAATGATTTGTAATTCTAGAAATTCCTTGTAGATTCAAACTATTACTTGTAATATGCTAAAACAATAGACTTGAATCTACTCTACTCATCAGCGGAAACAATTAAATGATCGTGAAATCACGAAGCATACAAGAGAAAGAATTCAATCAACACATTACACAATGATTTCCTGGGGAAAGCCACAGCTAAAAACCCTTGTTATATGTATATTGCATTATTCAAAAAATATGAGAAGATTACAATGCTTTGCTCAAGCCCAAGCAACCTCTGCACTATTTCTATCTGTCTCACTGCTTCCTAGACAAGCCCACGCCAATACTTAACCAATTTTCTATTTTCCCAAGTCCCTATTTTCTTTTGTTATTTCCTTGAGAATTAACCCCCTATTAATTAGGAAAATTCCTCAAAGGAATTGTGCAATACATCATAGGCCTTCCTCTGACTGCATGCACCACCTGTACAATTCAGATGATTATACAACTGATAGTACATTGTCCCTGAACTCCAATCTCAAATAGGTTACTCTCATATATGACATGCAATAGTTATTTATGAGTGGATCATCAGTTAATTGGTTGATCATTGTAGGCAACACCCCACTCCTAGACCTCCCACTAGTTCCTCCGACAATTGGAACTATTTTAACTGACTTTAACTCAGTTAAATTAAAATAATTAGTTCAACTCAAAATAAATTCAACGAGGGCTCCTATAAAGGAGGAGACACTCTACATGACTCGGGTTAGACCCTCAACTTGAATTAATTGAGCCAACTAATTCAAATTAACTTAGTTAACTAATACAAGTTGTCATCAGATGTGGAATTACAGTTTTTTTCCCAATTTAATTCAAGGACAAAATTAAATTAAGATTTTCTTATTGCATTTTCAACGCTTCCTCTCAACAAGAAAGGGATTATTTGCTACCCCAATCCTGCCTCTATGAAACTCGAATTTTCATCTTGACAATTCCTTTGTCAAAATATCTGCATCATGTTCCTCTGTAGGAATGTACTCCAGCAACATGATTCTCCTCTTAACACAATCTCATAGATGGTGGTACCACATGTCGATATTCTTGGACTGATCATGAAAAATTAGATTCTCAGAGAGTTTGATACAACTCTGATTGTCACAGTAAATCAATGTAGGATCCATCTACTGACCAAATAACCTAACAAGGATCTTCCTCATCCAGATATCCTCACAAGTTGATTGACTAGTAGCCATGTACTATGTTTCTTCCGAACTGAGTGCAACTGATCTTTGCTTCATGTTGTACTAAGAAAATGTTGTTGACCCAATACCAAAGATTAACCCTGATGTTCTCTTCCTCTTTGATGGAATCCCTGCCCAGTCTACATTTGTGAAGCCTTATAGATTCACTCCCTCTGTCCGTTTGTACCAAACCAAACTGAGTGGTTCCTCTGAGATATATCAACACATGTTTAGTTGTCTTCCAATAGGGTTTGGTTGGCTTAAACATTGCTTGACTAAGTTGGTTAACTGCAAAACATATGTCTGGTCATGTGTTCACCAAATACATAAGTGAACCCACAAGTTGCCTGTAAATAGTAGCCTCCACTACTTCACCTGAAGTAGCATCTTCCTTCCTCCAATTTTCTGCTAGAGGAGTCTCCATGGGTTTGATGCTCTCCATGTGGAACTTCTTTAGTATCTCATTGGCATACTTGTCCTAAGATACAAATAGTTCCTCATCTCCTTGCCATACTTCCATACCAAGGAAATAATTCATGAGCCCCAGGTCCTTCATCTAAAATTCTCTTGCAAGATCCTCTTTGCAAGATTTTACCAGCTTCTTCACTTTTGGTGAAGCCCAACTTGGTGAAATAGTTGTCAATCTTGGTGTACCAAGCATGAGGTGCTTGTTTCAATCCATACAGTGCTCGCTTGAGTCTGCACACATGCGACTCTTTGTTTAAGGTCTCAAATCCTTTCGGTTGCTCAATGTACACCTCTTCCTCAATCACGCCATTGAGGAATGATGTCTTCACATCCATCTAATGTATCTTCCATCCAATCTGCACTAATAGTGCTAGAATAGATCTGATTGAAGAGTACCTTTCTACTGGAGCAGAGGTAACCTAATAATCAATTCCCTCCACCTGAGAAAACCCTCTGGCCACAAATTTGGCCTTGTGTTTCTACAAACTCCCATCTGCTACTTGCTTTACCTTGTAAAGTCATATGAAACTCACCACTGACTTATCTGTTGATCTTGGCACCACTTCCCAAAAATGGTTTCTGATAATGGAGTCATACTCCTCAACCATGACATTAACCCATACTGGTTTCTGCACTGCTTCCTCGAATGAGGATGGCTCAATCTATACACTCTCACTCATCAGAGCCATGTAGCCAATGTATCGATCTGGTAACCTCCTATACTTACGTTGTGATGTGGTTCTCCCACATTCTCTCTAGCATCATGCACCAATCTATCAGTCTCTCTAGTGCGCTTCCTTCTATCCTTGGAAGTCTCTGCATGAGTGGGTGCTTCCACTCTATGTTCCTCTACATGTGGTTGCTCCACAACATCCTGAGGTTCTTCCTTTGGAGCTAAAATCTCCTCCTCTACATGCAACTGAAGCTCCCTCTCAAGGGAACATCTTATGGCCTTCTCTTCATCGAACTTCACATCTCTACGAACCACTATCATCCTGTGAGATCACAGCTATACCCAATAGTTGTGAGGTGTATCATTGTACCCCACAAATATGCCCAACTCAACAATTGGTTCTAGCTTTTTCCTTGCATCCTCATTAACATGATAGTAGACTGATGAACCAAAGATACTAAAGTGTGACACATATGTTTTTTATCTGCAAAACAAAACAAAACAAAAACCTTCTCTTGCACTCATCCCGAGAATCTGATGAGGACTCCTGTTCTGCACATATACAGTTGTGTTGCATGCTTCAACCCACAAGTGAAATGGTAGGCCTTAATCATGTAACATCACCCGTGTAGTTCCCACAATAATTATTTTCTTCCTTTTAGCCACCCCATTCTGTTGTGGGTTATGGGGTGTTATTAACTCGTCAATTTCCTTCTGATGCACAAAATTTCTTGAATTCATTCGACGCATATTCTCCACCGTTATCGCTCCTAAGAGATTTAAATTTCCTGCCAGTGTCTTTCTCAACAAGTGCTTTAAATTCACAAAATTTAGTGAATGTCTAATCTTTCTTCTGCATGAAGAAAATCCAGCATTTACGTGAGGAATCATCTACAAATATTACATAATACTTGTGTTTGGCTGTGGAGGCTGTTGAGAACAGTCCACACACATTTTAGTGAACTCTTTCAAGGATTTCTTGTGCTCAAATGTCCTTATAATGAAAGGTGGCTTTGGTATACTTCCCTAATGTACACCCTGTGAATGTGTCTCTCTTCTCTAGTGTACCCTTGGGCAGTCCTGTAGAAATTTCTTGTGTGATCTTCAAAGCTCTATGGTGCAAGTGACCCAATCTTCTATGCCACAACTCACCGATGTCTCGGCTCTGCATCTTCTTTTCTTTTGTGCTCAAAGAATCAGAGTCTTCTACATCCAATTTGTAGAGGTTCTTCACCCGAACCCCGATCTGCTTCACTTGTCCTAAGGCTATTTGACAAAGGGAAGCCTTTCCTTTGCCAAATATCACATCGTAACCACGATCCTCTAACATGGAAACTGAAATCAAATTCTTCTTCAAACCTAGAACATACATGACATCTTTTAATGTGAGAGGATAACCACACTCCCTCTGAAAGGTAACAGTACTGATATCGGTGGCGCTATACCTCCCATCATCTCTCATTTCGATATGCATCTAGAGGTCCTTCTCCTCCAAGTCGTTAAAGAATTATTTGTTGTTGGGCATATGGAATGAGGATCCTCTATCCAGATACCACACACTACCCATCACCGATGTCGCCATGCAAGTGATGAGGGTGAAATCCAGCTTGAATTGTGAAGCAAGAGCTTCACGTGTCACTCCTCCTGAGGGCTTCTTGTTGACTTTCTTGTGCGGACACTTCGTGGCATAGTGTCCCAGCTCATGACAGTGAAAAAATTTAATCTTCGACAAGCCCTTCTTCTTGCCACCGTAGCTGGAATGTGATTTTGAATGGGATGTCTTCCCTTTCCCTTTCTTCATTTTTCTAATTAAGGCACGGTTCTCCTGATCATCATGCTTGGATGAGGATCCATCTCTAGTGTTCCGTCGAATATCTTCTTGCACCAAGTTGGAACACAAACGCTCCCACTTTGGTAGCTTCTCCCTCCCATTTACTGAGTCCTGGTATTTGTGCCAGCTCTTGGGAAGACCTAGAAGTGATAGGCTGACCAGATCATCTTCAGCAATTGTCACACCAACACTTCCAAGCTCATCCCGACATTAGGTGAACTTGGTCAAGTACTTTGGTATTGTGTCACCCTTCTCTATCTTGATTTTTCTGAGATTTTCCTTTAGTGCTAGCTTCATGTGGTCACTGTTGTTTTGAAACAGGTCTCTTATGGCATTCCACATTGCATATGGAATTTCTTTACCATGGAGGTTCGAGACAATATGATCCTGAACTCCTTCTAGGATAATCCTTCTCGCCTTTGCAACACATTTTCTCCACTCTGCCATATAATGAGAATCAACTGTTGGAGGCTTATGAATATCTTTTTCTATGAATTCCTTAATTCTGTTGTCTTCCAACACTGCCTCTATCTTGTCCTTCCAAGCAATATAGTTCGAACTACCCTCGAGGGCATATTTGAGTCTAAATCCGTAGAATGACATCCTGCTGGCTCTGAAGTATGATACTGCAAATTCAATTTCACCTACAAAAGAAAAACTTGTATTCTACTCTTCTAGAGTGATTTATACTTCGATGCCATATAGAAATTCCTTGTAGATTCAAACTACTAATTGCAATATGCTAAAACAATAGACTTCAATCTACTCTACTCATTAGCGGAAACAATTAAACGATCACGAAATCATGAAGCATACAAGAGAAAGAATTCAATCAACACATTACACAATGATTTCCTGGGGAAAGCCACAGCTAAAAACCCTCGTTATATAATATTACATTAGTCATAAAATAGGAGAAGATTACAATGCTTTGCTCAAACCCGAGCAACCTCTGCACTATCTCTATGTGTCTCACTGCTTCCTAGACAAGCCCAGGCCCATACTTAATCAATTTTATGCAAGCCCAAGTCCCTATTTCCTTGAGTTGTTTCCTTGGGAAGTATCCCCCTATTAATTAGGGAAATTCCTCAAAGGAATTGTGTAATCCATCATAGGCCTTCCTCTGACTGCATGCACCACCTGTACAATTCGGATGATTATACAACCAATAGTACATTGTCCCTGAATTCCAATCTCAACTGGGTAACTCTCAGATTGACATGCGTGAGTTATTTATGAGTGAATAATCAATTAATTGGTTGATCACTGCAGGCAACACCCCACTCCTAGAGCTCCCACTAGTTCCTCCAACAGTTGGAACTAGTTTAACTGACTTTAACTCAGTCAAACTGAATTAATTAATTACAAGTCAAAATAAACTCAACCAGGGTTCCTATAAAGTAGGAGACACTCTACATGGCTCAAGTTAGACCCTAAACACGAATTAACTGAGCCAACTAAGCCAAATTAATTTAGCTAACTAATACAAGTTGTCATGATATGTGGAATTACAATTTTATTCCCAATTTAATTCAAGGACAAAAATTAAATTAGGATTTTCTTGTTGCATTTTCAATAGTAACAATGATGACCCATAATATTTCCATCAAATTCTAATATATTGTCATTTAAATTTTTATGCCAAAATTAGACCAATCATAGGGTTTGATTTTCTATTCGTTTGAGTCACCTTGAACGAACTTTAGGGCTTCAACTTTAGGAAGCCATGTCTCCTCAACTATGAGGAATTACGATGCATGCCACATCTGAATGGAAATGGCTTGGAAATATCTATCCAACCATCATACCATTATGAACCCTAACCTGATCCAACCTATCCATAAACTTTGTTCAATTCTAGATATTAATGATATTCATCGAACCTTCTGTCAATCAATTCTTCCTTGTTCTAATTTGCAGGATACTTGAAACAACCTTTACACTCAACATCAATGAAAACTCTCCTTTGACATCAATGACAACTTGACAAATGTTTCCTACCTTTTTAGGGGTGGCTAGGTAATCAACCCTCTTAGTTGTTTCCAACCCCTAATGGGAGGTGGCATTTCCAAAGTCATCCCCTTACTAAATAAGTGTTAATGAGAATAGGTGGCAATGGAGGGGAAAGTCTTTATGGCCAAGTGCCATGGTCAGGGGACCAGCCAATAAGAGTCCAAATCTTTAGTCTATTAATGTAATAGAAGGAGAAATTGTGGAAGCATGAGTTACCCCTTTCCTCAACCTGATTTTTCCACCCCTCTGGTGCACCTTTTACTTATGCTTGATAATGCTTTTTAAATGGTACATAACTCAAGGATCAAAGTTTGCTCTTTATGACATAGAATTTGCTTTACCCCTTGAGATGAGTCAAATTATCACTCATCAGGGTTGGGACTTGCAAGCGTTCCTTACGATGCTATGAAGCATCAAGTGCTCATGAATCAGGTGATGGCTAATGAGCGGGGTAGAACTCATGTTAGGATTTTTCCCATACGCTAATCTTTGTCCCAACCATCATTTGAATTTTAACTTTTCTTTTCCCCTTTTATTGTGGTCGTCTTATTCTTTTTCATTCTTTTATCTACATCAACATATATGGAAAAACTTTATGGGCCTACACAAGGATATGGATGTGTGAGTGCCAAATCCCAATGAACCAATGACTATTAACCTAAGGGATGGATGTGGTATTAATTGAATGATTAAAGACAGAAGATGCTAAGTATGGAAAGGGAAATGGACACACTACTTCAATCCAAGTATTCCAAGTAGTTCCCCTCCTATAACCCTAAGGCCTTAGAGGAGGTCCCACTAGACTAGCATTAAAGACTAACCCCCATGGTAAGGTGAGAGAACAAGTTTACAATCAAGATTGGTCAATCATCCAAATCACCCCTTTATCCATGTTAAAATGCCCAAAACATTAAGTAAAATCACTTGATTGCAAAATGGTCAAAGTTCCTGTTAAGAGGTAGCCCATGTTTATTCAAGAGGAATGTCGGATGGTGAGAGGTGCATGACTAGTGCAAATGGTAGAGGAATGTGGCATATCATCATCAATAAGCACTGTGTAGGGCTGCTAGTTGGCTGGCTGTCTAAGATAGGAGATTTTTTTTTTATCTTAAGGGTTACCATTTTGGTGGGTAACAAGTACTCTTGGGGTTAAACAGGGTTGTTCCCTATCACCCCAATTTTTTTGGATCTACATTGATGATCTAGAGTCCTTCTTGCACGAATGCATCCAAGAGGAAGATGGATGTATACACCATCTATTGATAAATATTCTTCTTTTTGTTGATGATATTATCCTTCTAGCCTATCCCTTAAGGGGTTTCAGAGATAGTTGGATGCCCTCTTCCTCTTTTGTAGCCTTCGGTAACTAAGAGTCAACTTTGATAAAACCAAGGTCGTGAGCTTCAACGGATCAAAGAAGACACTCTTTGATCACCACTTTTTTTTCAAAGAAGAGGAGATTGTGATCACTTATACATACACCTACTTGGGGGAACTATTCACAAGCTCTCATTTTAGCCTACGCCATTCACTACAGCCCCAAGTCAGCAAAGGATATGTTTCCCTCGCTCTTATTGAGATATATTATATCCAATACCACTTCTAGGACATTTTTTTCCAAGATGTCACTCCTAAATACTTAGTTTGACCCACTAACCTATACGGTCCTGAGGTGTGGGGTCATAGGTTATTAGAGACAAAATGTTCTTCAACAAAGAGAGTATGCATCATCAAGTGCTAACATTCACTCCCCCAACTCATCATTCTTGTAGAGTTTGGAACTTATCCCTTTGGCTTGAGACAATGTTTGGCCTCATCTTTCTCTTATACCACATTCAAAGCTTAGTTGATACTGCAAAGGCATGAGACTGATACCCTTACTTGGCCTTTTGTTCATCATAATCCATTGCATCCATCATTTCTTTCGTTCGTTGCTAATGCTGGTACATTAGTGTCTTAGAATTTCCAACATCCCTTGGCATTGCAATTGATCTCCTCCATAGTTTCAGATATTCCCTCAATGCACTTGATCACCTTCTACCTATATGATGGAAGTTGAACATAACCATCAGAGAATACATCTATGGGTAGTTTGTGAGGGTTACTTGGATTAACCCCTAGGGTGAGTTATGTCCAAATATGGCCTTCTACATTGAGCACTTCATGGCTATGAGAGATGGACTTTTTATTCAGCCTCCTTATTCATTACATAATTAGATGCATGTTCTTTGAATACCATTAGGCTAGTTTAAAGTTGGGTATCATAAATTACAAATTGAGATTGAACACTAGATTAGACTCTTAGGCAAGATATGCCAATTGTTCCATGTCTATGAGGTAGGGATTAAGGAGCACTTCATCTTCCATTGTCCAATTTGTTATGAGATATGAGGTTGGTTAGAATATATTTTTTGTGATATATAAATACTTGATCAATTCTTTAGATACACTGATAAGATATGCTTGGAATTATATATCCACGAGGCTCTTCATTTTGTGCTTCCATCCTTCAATTATATCCACTCAAATGATCATCTTCTACTTGGAAAATTACCTCCTTTTTTATGGTGCTCTGGATTCAAGGCACCAAGCAACTGATGGATATAGATGATTCTAGATCAGTGAGGACACGGGGCTCCATTCCTTTCTCAGTGAGATCCCAGAGCCACCCCCAAACTAGACCTCATTTTAGCATTCAATTTAGTCACATGTTGAGACCTTCTAGACCTCAATGACGGGATCACCCTTGCAAATAGTCATATATTATTCATTCAATCCCCCCACCCTACTTCTTCATGACAAGCATCTATGATGTTTTTTCTCCATTTTGCCTTAGATTTTAGGGGAGATAGAGATCTAGTTATCCAAGATCACCTCTTACTATTGTTACCATAGTCCAATGAGACATTATCATGTCCCTTTTCTACTGATCACTCCAAAGGGGGGGTCAACTTACTAGCCTATTTGCTTCCCATATGCTATATTCAGTAAAAAGGGGATCAATTAATTCAATTAATTAATTGTTATCTTGGTGAGAGTTATAAAAGAGAGACCCATGGCATTATGATGATAAAAAGGGAGATTGGAACTTACTCTTTAAGCATGCTTAGTATTTTTTTCTCAAGTTGATTTGGAGAGCTCTCGTAGCCTTGAGTGCAAGGAGTGAAACACTCAAGAGAATTGGTTTTTGTGGTGAAACAAATCCACTTTAGTTAATCAAAAGGAAGAATCACTTAAATTCTTCATAGAACTTCATTTTTTAAGAAAGAAATTCATCTTTTTGGCCAAAACGTGAGCATCTAGTAAACTATGGGAGTCAAAAAAGGAGGTCCTACCATTCTTTCACTCTCATACATAGTAAAAGTGGGGCGGGGGAGGGGGGACATACTTCTGTATTGTAGGTTGACTCTTCCATGAAGGGTGTTTCAATCTACTCAACAATTTCATGGTTTTGTGGGTCGATTTAGTCACTAGTAGTTTGCGGAAAACAAGGGAGGTCGAGCTTATCAATATATCAAAACAAAACAAAACAAAAATTGAGGGTTTTGTGTGGGTTGTTTCAGCCTAATTTTACTATCCAAGTCCAACACATTTCACTTATCAAATCAGCCTTATATTTACTAAGTCAGGGCATCTCAAGGGGAGGTTGAATCAACTCAATAATTTTGTTTTGCAAAAGTAATCTATAGTAGTTTGTAAGGGATATTTCAGTGTTGTCATCTCTAGCTATCTTTCCAGCCAATTGGTGTCAGGTTCCCATAAATATTTTGGCTAAGCTTTTTGTTGTCAAATTTGTTTGTGAAATACTAGTTTTATTTTTATTGTGCTAAAAGGGTTGCACAACTATCATGTTATTTGTTTATGGCATTTTACCACGGTATTAATAAACATACTTGCTATTTTGGATCAAATTGTTTGCTATGATATTTTGCTTGTGATATTTGGTTGAGTTAATTGTTTAACATAGAAGGGATTTTTCATGAAAGTGTTTGATAAAATCTCTACAAGGTAAAATTAAAAAAGCAAAAAAAATTGAAGTTTCTTTAATAGGGGATTTTACAACCACTCATATTGTGCTTCCTTATCCTAGATTTCCTCCTCATTCTTTCTTAGTTTCTTATTTTAGTCTTATATATGAACTACTTTACTGCTCTTTCTATGTACCGACATCATTGTAACTATCACAGTCCCATTGACCTACTTGTGTGGTCATTGGTTTCACATTAATACATTTATCTTTATATACTCTTCTCTGATATCCCACTCCCTTGCTCTGCTCAATGTTGGAGCATGTCACACGGAATGAGTCGATCTTGCGGACAAGATAGACCTTCCTAGAATCTAACGATATCTAGTGACAAGCAAGCCAATCAAAAACTATCTTTCTCTAAATATGCAACTTATAAACAAAGGCAAACAAGTGTTTTAGGCCTACCTTGGGTCCAATGCAAGTTTGTGGAGGCCTCGCTCCTTTGATCCAAATGAGCTCCCTTGTAGCAAATCTGCAATCACAAACAAGCAAACAAATTAAATAGCACCTGAAAAGCCAATATCATAAAGCATACTTATCATGATGATCAAGGAATTCATGAAACAAATGACATAAGACAATTTGTTGAGAAAAATGAATCTGATTGTGTTAATTCAAATCAAAGAAGAACTTTACAACCTGTGCCTTGATGCTGTACAAGCTCCTCCTAGGGTCCAACAAGAAGTCTCCTCTACTTTGACAAGTTTCACTCTCTTCCCAATGAAGCCAAAAAGGTATGTGATCTCTCCTCTCAAGCTTAACTAGGAAGTCTCAATTCCACCAGCATTTACCCTCAAAAATGTTTAGCTTCTAACCTCCCTAGCAACCAACCCAATGCCTTAATTTATAGTGCAATGGAGGGAAGTTACTAGGTCCTCCTTCAAAGGGATAAAGCCCTCCTTCAAAGGGATAGCTCCTCTCATCAAGGGATTAGCTCCTTCTCTTTGGGATGCATGAACCACCTAAGAGCGAACAATCCACGTCAAAATTCCTTCTAGAATCATCTAGAATTAACCCAAAGTGATTTTTTTAGAATAAACTTGCGCCTTTTTGACTTTCACAGGGGTCCGCACCCACTCCTTTAGGGACAGAGTGGGTAGGTCCGCAGGTAATGTGAACAGGAGGTGCGGGACCGCAGGCAACAGTGAGAGAAAGTGCGGAACCAGAGCTTTGTTGATTTTCAATGTCTTTCTCTCATTTTCAAAGCTTGACTTGAAGAGCTGAGGTCTGAGACTTGCTTAGGAGGACAGTACAAGTGATGAAAGACCCATACTGACTGCAAATAGTCATGGTGACGATATTTTTGTGTAACAGATTACCCCCTAAAGTGCGAAGTCTGTAGTAGATAAGGATTTCATTTATCATTTAGGAAGAGTGAATTACTTTATCATTTCGAGGATCATCTTGTGGAGAGCCCGGTTGGAACCTATAAAAACATTCAATGCAAAATATATATATGAGATCATATCATCGCTGAGGTAGGCATTCCCATACTCATATCAAAACTGACTAGAAAACTAACTACGGCTCTGATATAGAAATGATCTTGTAATACATCACAAGTATAGACACATGTAGACACAGTATGAACACAGCCATCTGTTTATGAATAGTCCACAGTATAATGAATACAAAATTCCTCGCAGCCTGGATGGCGGAAACTAGATCCAGGGTCTTCATTTCTATTTCCCGAAATAGTACGATTCTATCCATGCGAATGAATGTGTTGAAGTCGAACATGGTAGAAACCACTTGATTACTAGTCAATGATGTAAACTGTTAACAAGTGTGAGAGAAACCACCAGTAATGTCAATGGCTCTCAAAGTACTCAGTACAATCCATGAGATGTGAATAGATGTGTTGACGTCGAACATGTCACGGAATCCTTTGATCGAAGGTTAATGATGCAACCTATCGTCGAAGGCGAGAAACCTGCCATTGAGGCATGCAGATCCCAAGGTACTAACAATTTCTAGATCATCTTTCTAGATAATGAACTGAAGTCGATAGAAAGCGATCCGTCGTAGGCAAGCCCACAACACGAAATCATAGATCAAGTTTGAAGAAATTTAGTTGCAAGGACTGACTTAGGGATGGTCAAGATGGATGACAGATATTTTACAGATGAATGGCTTATTTGCACTGACCTCTTGAACACATAACGACACGGCAGATGGTTTGGTGACAATTGACCCAAAGTTAATACCCAGAAACCGGCTGAAAACTTTCAATGTGGTTTGATCAACTGTTAGGCAAAGGATTTCCCAACCCAGGTGAATAAAAGGTGTCGTGTTCAAGAGTGGTTACAAAGTATGACAAACAGGCTCATTTTCTCTCTTTTCCCCCACCATTTCTAGCAAGTACCTCTTTATTTTTGACAAGCTTGAGGAGTATAACATTTGCTTGATTATAAGCTCATCCTTCGGATGAGTCCAACTTAGTTTAAATTCAAACCCTAAGAAGGAGTGGTTCGTTCCTATTTGTAATTGAACAGGTCCTTTACTGTTAAATTTTAACGAGTCCAGTATAGGAGAAACTCGGCGTTTTTTAATTTTAGAGAGTCTGAAAAAACTTAAGAAGACTCCAGGGTTGACCTTTTTCGTAAATTTGTGTCTCCCAAGCCCGAAAAAGTATAAAATAATACTTGAGAGAACCGCTTGATCATTACAACCAAGGAGTACTTTTCGTAATTAGTGCCTCTGATCCGAAAAAGTAAAAAAGCGATCAATGACACGTCGTTTTATAACCAATATCGAATTTGAAACGACAAAAATCCGGCAATCTTTTCATGTTTTTACGATCAGAAAAAGAGCTGTAAGTGGACCGTCTTTTTAGTTCCGTTTTAACAAGTTTAAAAAGAAAAACTCGGCGATCTTTTCATGTTTTAGGAGTCAGAAAAGAGCTTAAAGGTGACTCTAATGTTTTTTCATCGAAAATGACCGATTTCGCCTGAAAAATCCGTTATCCTGAACAAAAACTCAAACATTACTCATACCTGTTTAAAATAGATAAAAATGCTGCAAAAGTTACCTTTCTAAAGTGAAACATAAACAAATTAACAATTCATTTATTCAAAAAACTTATAAAAAGAGCTTTCGTCAATTCATTTTTACCGTTTGAGATTTGGGTGAGAAAATAGAGCTTTTGGTCAGAAACTTCCCTTGAAGATTGCAGAAAATCCTTCCGTCAGAATCGAGTGTCGTCTCCTCCAGGTAATCCACATCATCCTACTCTTCAATTTCATTCGTTTCAATTTGTTTTTTAGGGTTTCATTTCATTTTTTAGAGGATTTTTAGGCTCGAAACCCACGCGCGGGGGCCCGTAGGCATAACATAGGCAACCTGCGGACCCCAAATTTTTCTCAATGGGGAAAAAGTCAGGGGTCCGCACCTGCCATGAAGGCAAGGTGCGAACCCACGCACTGTCTCTAACATAGAGGGTGCGGTCCCCGCAGCAAGGATTTTTAACCCTAAATTTCTCAAAATTCACCCAAACAATTCAATTTTTTATATTCTAATTCGCCTTTTTGTTGTATGTAGAGTATACATCATGCTTGATTGGCGAGAACGGGAGCATGAGGACGTAGATCTTGCCGCGTTAAATCATCAACCTTCGATTGATGCATTGAAGGCATGCGGCTTGTACAAATTCTGGGCCATACCTGTCATGAGGGCCCAGGTGGACTTCTTGCAGTGGCTGGTAGACAGGTGGAGCATACAGGACCAGTGCTTCTTCATTGGTGGTCACCAGCTCGAAATGAAGCCGGCAGACATATATTTTTTGACTGGTTTACCTAAGAGAGGTGAAGACTTGACTCTATTCGGGACTAGGCCAGGTGGCCAGTCTGTCGATAGCCTCCGGCTAGAGTTCTGCAACAACCAGACTAGAGACAAAGAGATAGACATCAAAACCATATCCCGTCCTGAACTCATGGTGATTGTGTTTACTGTTACCAAGCTCTGTGGGAGCGCTGCACTACATATAGCCACTGGATCCCATATGCGGATGGCAGTTGACTGCTTTCGAGGCACCATCTTCAACTGGTGCGATGCTGTGTTGGCTAATGTAAAAGGCCAACTGACCAGAGCCAAGAATGGACAACTAAAGAACTTTGGATATGGTGCTTTAGTTGTGAGCTTTGGTCTAGAGAGGGTCCCAATGTTGGTCCCGCAGCACCTCACTGTTCGAGCTGGACTTCCTCGAGAGCCCAAACTGATGCGATAGGTTGCAGTTATGGCCCGTCATCCTGATGAAGGGACAGAGGTCGTTCGATTCAAACCTGAGTATTTCCATTGGTTTGAAAACCAGGTTTTTGCTATTCAGGACTTTCCTTACGCTGGGGTAGATTTTCGCGGTGACCCAGACATGGCTCTTCCACCAGGAGAGCAATGGGATGACTCAGGTAAAATCATTTTCAACATTTTCCTATTTTATTTTATTTTTATCTCGTCCCAAAATTGATAGTAAAAGTTTCAAATGCAAATGTGGGTCCACAGTGACCAGCCGCTCTCCGGCCTTACAAGAGGAAACAACCAGCTGCAGTGGCACCAGCCCCACAGGACGAATCAACAGAGACCTTGGCTGAATTGGAGAGTCATCTAGAGCGTTTGACAGGAGACATTCCAGAGACCGGCATAGATGACATTCCTCGTCGACTATAGCGCTATGTGATTGGGGTCCCAGGACCTTTTTGGAGGTTCCTTTGTAAGGTGGCCCGTGCAGTGGTTTCTTATCGAGATCATCACCAGTGATAGGATGATCGCCTATTGTAGACATACATATGACATTTTTGCTTTTTGTACTTATCATTTTTGCCGATCATAAGGTATTTTTCAACCTATGATCGAGGACGATGTATATTTTGACACACTCCTATATTATATTATATCACTATTACCGGCTTATCTTGTAAAACATGTTATGGAATGTTTTTAAATTTATTTGTATGATTATTGCAAATGTCTACTTAACATTCGAGAAGCAATTGCATCTGCTAATGTATTTAAAGATCTTGGAATATGTTGATATTCAATATAATCAAATTCACGTTCCAAGAGACGCACTCCCAAAAATAATCTCAATAACACTGGATTTCTAATGGCATATACTCTATTAAACTGTAATACAACGAGTTCAGAATCTAACCTCACTATCAAACTCCGAATCCCAAATGAAATAGATTCAGATAATAACTCAATCACTGCACTATACTCTGCAATGTTGTTCGTTGTTTGACCGAGGCTTACCCCATGCATAGATACCAAATCGTTAGAGGGCGAATAGATAACCCAAGCTGCGGAAGAAATGTTCCGTGTATTACGACAAGCGCCATCAGCAAAACCAATGTATGTTTGGAGAGGCATCGACATCTGCAATATCAAGAGTAAAACCAAGATAAGTAGGAATAATGACGAAAAACACTCTCTAAGCTAAGCACACTTTTTAAACTAAAACACACCAGCTAGAAAGAAAACTAACCTAACTAAAAATCTCCACACCCATTTTAAGCATAATACCTCTTCAGGTAAAGACCATTTCTGGGTTTACCTAAAGAGTCCCCGTCAAAGTCTACCAATTCATAGGCCCCTTTTGCTAGCTTTCGCTTGACAACATAGGGACCATGCCACATAGGTACGAATTTTCCAGCGCCTAATTTATCATTTGCTTGATCGTACAATAAGACTAGGTCTCCTTCCGAAAAATTTCGAGGGGTCACATTTCGATCATACTGAGCTTTAATATGTTTTGCATGAGTTTTGATCGCCAATGCAGCATCACGTCGATTCTCATCTAGCTGAGCCAAGTATAACAAACGTTTTTCCTCTTCGGAAGTGGCTGGAAGTAACTCGATGGCCATTTGCAATGACGGGATTTCGCATTCAATGGGTAACACAGCTTCCAGACCATAAACTAGTTGGAAAGGAGTGAACCCTGTTGACATTTTTACTGAGGTTCGATACGCCCAAAGCGCTAAAAATAGCATGTTATGCCAATTCGACCAATGAATCCCAATTATTCGTCGGATCATGATGACTAGAACTTTGTTGATGGCTTCAACCAGACCATTAGCTTGTGGATAATAAGGAGTTGAACTATCATGACGCAAGCCAAGCTGGTCTGTAAGTTCAGTCATCATAACATTTCGAAAATGACGCCCATGATCAGTGATAATCGCTTGTGGAACACCAAACCTAGCAATTATATGATTGAACATGAAAATCGCAGTTATTTTACCGTCTGCCTCAAATGTAGGCATCGCCTCAACCCACTTGGTAAAATAATCTACCGCAAGGATGATATACGCATGCCCCCCGGCCGAGTGAGGGTTACATGTAATAAAATCGAAACCCCATTTTGCAAACGGACCGACGGCAATTATAGGGTGGAGAGGAGTAGGTGGAGCGCGCATCTTTCGATCAAAAATTTGGCAGTTGTGGCATTTCAAACCGCGTTAATACAATCTTTAAACAAGGACGGCCAGAAGTAGCCAGCACGCAATATCTTTTGGGTTGTGGCATACCCAGACATATGACCGCCACACGCTCTAGAGTGACAGTCATTTAGAACCCTTTCAGCTTCCTCGTGAGTTAAACAACGTCCAAAAACAGAGTCTGCCCCACGGTGATAAAGAGTATCTCCAATAATTCTGAATTGTTGGGACTGGAATCGTATTTTGCGACGTTCTGACCTTGATATTTCTGGCCGAAAGGATTGGGTCTGGAGATAAACGATGATATCCCCATACCACGGATCTAAAGTGCTGATTAGAAACAAGGATTTGTCCGCAATGGGCTCCTCCGCCACAGTTTCCGTGTCACCATGCGGGAAGTCACACATTAACTCCGCAAAAACTAAAGATTTCTTCGACTTAGACTTTTCAAATTCCAAGTCGAACTCCTGTAGGATCACAATCCATTTGGAGTACTTGTCCCCTAGCAATTGCTTGGTCAAAATATAGATCATAGGGTTACAATCAGAAATTACTGTAGTTTTACGTAGTAAAATGTAATGACGAAAAAGTTGGACAACTTGAACAGCTGCCAATGCCAATTTCTCCACATGTGAGTATTTTAGCTCAGTTGGATTTAAAGTTCGACTAAGGTAATATATCACATGTTCAGTACCGAATTCATCTTCCTAGACTAACACCATTCCAATGGTGGAATGGGAGGCAGCGAGATATAAGAAGTAGTCCTGGTTGTAGTTGGGAGGATGCAATAACGGTGCATGGGTCAACGCGTGTTTTAGTGCATCAAAAGATTTCTCAACTATCTCATCCCAAAAGAATGGAGTATTCTGTTTCAACAACCGGGTAAAACTCTTTGTGATCTCAGCGTAGTTAGGAATGAATCGGCGTAAAAAGTTTGTTTTCCCTTGCAAACTTTGGAGTTGGCGAAGACTCGAAGGAGGAGGCAATTTGACAATAGCTTCAACCTTCGAGGGATCGACGCGAATGCCAGCTTTCGAATCAACACCCGTTTCTATACATAAAACACACTTGTGTGGATTCAACCTAATCTGATAATGCCTACACCTCATAAAGATTGCTCGTAAATGGATGAGATGATCAGCTCGATGTAATGAATGGGCAAGCAAATCATCGAGATAGGGTTGCACAATGTGCTTGATGTCATGAAACACGTAAGACATGGCCCTTTGAAAAGTTGCCCCGGCGTTCTTGAGCCCAAAAGGTAATTTGCAGTAAGAAAATGTCCCCCATGGACAAATGAAAGTCGTTTTTGGTTGATCGGCAAGTAGAATATTGATTTGATTGTATCCGGAAAAACCATCCATGAAGGAGAATATTTCACTACCGGCACAATCATCAATGATTTGATCGATATAGGGAGTTGGGTAATTGTCTTTTGGACAGGCTCGATTAATGTCCCTATAATCGATACATATTCTTATTTTCCCTTGCTTTTTGTTAACAGGAACAATATTCGATATCCAATTCGTTAACGGAATCGGATAAATGAAACCTGCTTTGAGTAATTTTTCAACTTCTGCTTTTATAGCAGCATCTTTTCTAGGGTGGATCTAACGCAAACATTGCCGGATGGGTTTAGCGTCCGGGTAAGTTTTGATTTCATAAACAACAATTGCGGGGTCAATTCCTGGCATTTCCTCATATGACCAGGCAAACACATCGTGGAATTCTTGAAATAGGGCCTTATATGTTTGAATTTCATCTTTCGTACAAGAGGCACCTATATGAATGTTTTCAACAATTCCAGGCTTAACCGAAATGTCAATAGGAATAGTTCGAGAAATGTTTCCCAAATTTAACTCTGAATCAGGATTTTTCATTGGATTCTGAGGTTCCTTGACATATTCAGTTGTAAAAATTGATGAAAAATCATTTTCAAAACGATCACTCTCGGGTAAAAATGAAGATCTATGATGGAGATCTTCCCATGGTAAATCATCAACACATAGGATTTCACGAATTTTCTCATCAGTGTGAACAAGTTCAGAAAACGTTGTTGAATCCGAGTTTGATGTGAAAAGTGATTCCTCATGGACCACATTCATTAAGTCAATTTTGGTTGAAGATGGGTCGGAAAACGACTGCACGGCCTGATACGCAATTTCATATGGACTCAAAGGCATAACATCACCAAATGAGTCTATCTCAGATTCGGAAGGTACGATCCAAGGATCATCATAAACAATGGTGTCTGACGAAATCATATGAATGGCTGCAGTAGAAGACGATGCGTTGATAGGAGGAAAAGGAAAAGTTCCCAGTAAACCAGCATCTTTAACTAGTCCTACTCCAACATCCTTATACGGGATAGTCGTTTTGCCGACATGCTGAATACTTTCAGAAGAGGCTGGGTCGGATGAAAAGTAAGTCAGCTGGTCTATAGTTACGATCTTTCCATTATGAGGGAACTTTATAAGCCGAAAGACTGATGAAACGACAGCTATCATAGCGTAAGACCAACTACGACCCAAGAGAAGGTTGTAATCTAGAGGGGCATCAACCACCTCCACATCTAGATTAACAGTTTTGCCTTCTACCCCTATAGGTAAATCCTGTAGAATGCCAAAAGGATGAAACCCACGGCCATCAAAGGCCTTTAGAATCGTCGGGGATTGATTTAGCGAAGGAGAACCAAGTGATCTCCAACACTGTATCGACATAATACACGTTGAGGCTCCCTCATCAATCACAGTCCTATAAATAGGTCTGTTTTTTACTAACACTAGGATCTAGAAAGCCATTTGATGAGGTAAGCGTGGTGTACTATTTTCTAGATCGAAAATTATAAGGTTCGAGTCCTGAACGTCAACAACTCCTATAGCTGACAATAGTAATTTACGTTGTGCTGGACATGATTGCAGCACTTCCAAAGCCGACATTGCTGAAGGTGAAACAGCTAAATCTTCAACAATGTTATAGTTCTGAGCCGCTCTCGCATGTGGATTGAAAGCTGACTTTCGAAGTATACCCTTAGCGGGCGGTTTAATTACTAAGTCTGGATTAGGTTTCTCGATCTGTAGCGGATCGGAACCGGGAGCTGAGGTTGATGGGTTAGAATGAGAAGATTCTGCTTCTTTACCATCAACAGGACTTTTACTACCATAATCATGCAATCGAGTTGCAATCCTAACATGGGACATCATCAGTATGGGTTCTTCATTGGCATTTGAGGAAGAACCTATCATCTTACTATCTTGACTTGGAAAAGGATCCTTCAAAACAACAGGCGTTTGGGAACCTTTGACAATTTTCGCAACCTCTGCACGATGAGGGCAGTCTCTTGTAAAATGCTCTTCATCACAAATGAGACAAGGATAACAAGGTTTGCGTTTCTCATCATTTGATTCCACTTTTTCTGGTTTCTCTTTTGAATTTTTATCTGTTTTATTTTTCTTCTTCCCTTTCTTCTTACCACCGGATTTTGATTTGGCTGTAGATGACTCTACAACATGAATATCGGCAGAAATTTCCGCGGAAGAATCTCCTGTCGAGGAATCTGGCAAGGTTATGATAGGAGAAGAATTCTTGGAAGACTTCTTCTTACTTTTGGTATTAACCGTGCCAATCATACCATCAGCGGCATGAGACCCTAAAGGAGCTGCAGCGATTTGATTTTGCTTAGGAAGATCGGGGATTTTCTCGTGTAACGTACCTGACTGCGTATAAACTAAGTCAAGGTACTGTGCTTGAGCAATTACTTGCTCCTCAGTAATGACTCCGGCCTTAGCTACATCCTCAGTGATCTTTGGCAATAAAGATTTTACAAACCATTCAGCTAAGATCTGATCCGGAATAAAAACCTTCACTAAACGTCGTCAACGTCTCCCTTCATGAATGTGATCTGAAATGTAAGTGGACGTTGACTGCTTTAATGACGTTAATAATTCCATGCCATTGTCATATCTGACAGGCAACTGAAAATGAGTTAAAAACGAAGTAGCTAACTGACTAAAGTCATAAAAAGTGGCTCGCGGTAACTCAATGTACCACTTGGGCGCAAGACCAATTAGAGTGCGCTGGAAAAGCCTGAAACGGATTGAATCATCTGAAATGGAATTAGACGCACACCAGAGGTGATAAGTGATCACATGGTTCGACGGGTCCTCTCCTGATTTGCCTTCAAACTTAGGAATATCACTATGCAACTTATTCGGCATTGGCGGCCAAAACGTAAGATAGTTAATTGGATCGTTCGTAAGGCGCGACAAGTCAGGCAAGTCCAAAGTTGCGATAAATGGTAACTGACGATTAGGGTCCCTAAAACTCTGGGTCATGAGACCAGCCCCAGGAGGAGGATATCCAGGATAACTAGGAATTGGAATTGCATTTGGGATATTATATCCTCCCGGAAAACCAGGATTAACCGGACCGTACTGGGGTTGTTGAGGTTGTTGATATGTATACCCAGGGTACGGTTGATACTGATAGACTGGCTGCTGCACAGCGGGACCGAATTGGTATTGTCCCTGGTACGGTTGATAAGTAAATTGAGGTTGACTTGTGACAACCGTACTTGAACCAGGTTGTCCTATAGGCATCTGAACCGAAGTTTGAATTGTGGATCCAGACTGAGGTAAAGATGTCTGAGGAGTTGATACAGGAACAATAGAAACCGGAGCTGTCAATACTCCAGAAGTAGGTGGGGTAGATTGGATAGATGTTGCAGCAGTTACAGCAGCCGTTTGAGGCGGAGTACGAGGCGTACTAGGCCTAGGCTGAGAAACTACAGAAGGTACAAAAGTTTGAATAGTAGACTAGATAGGTTGCTGGGGTGAACCAGAAACTAAGGGTTGTCCAGTTTGAGATGACAACTGTACATTCAGTTGCAAGACCTGTTGACCCATAATAGGTTGAGAATATTGAGGACCATAACCAGGTTGAGGGTAGGGTTGATAATTCAGAGGTACATTTCCAGTTCCTTGAACATATGATTGACCGGAAGGTGGTTGGAAGCCTTGGTTCGAGTACTGACCTTGGGGTTGATAACCCTGAGGCACGTACTGATACTGGGGTTGACCTTGAGGTACATATTGATACTGGGGTTGACCTTGAGGTACATATTGAGTTTGGGGTTGACCTTGAGGAACGTACTGTCTCGTAGGTATGTACTGTCCTTGAGGTTGCCCCCCAGGCGCAAATTGGGTACCTTGAGGTTGCCGCCCAGGCGATAATTGAGGATTTTGAGGCTGACCCCCAGGCGGTAACTGGCCACCTTGAGGTTGAGGATTAGGAATAGTACCTGACATCATGAGAATATCTTCTACACTCAACGGCTTAGTACCATTGTTTCCAGTTAATAACCCTTGTTCAATGGGTTGAGGAGATGCTCCCGAAAAAGTACCAGTAAGTGACTGATACCCAGAGGGAACAGAAGGACCACCGTACAAAAAGGATTCTAGAGATTGAGAAAACATGGACGACTGCCTTGACATATTTAACGGATGATAGTAACCTCTAGGTGTTGGGTGATAAGGAATACGAGGTGGTGAAAAACTTAGTCCCAGGTTTTCCAAAAAATTGGTCAATGAAAGATACCAAGCACTGCTCCTAGGTGGACTATAAAAGATTGATTCACGCTCCCTAAGTTCTATAACAGGTTGATTTTCAGGGATAGGGATGCCTACTTCTTCTTTCGGAGTAGCAAGTTCTTCAATAGCTATAAGTCCAGAAGGAAGATTTTGGGTAATTATTCTTTCTACCCTGGGTGAACCAGGACCACTAGAAGTTGGAGAGGTAAACCCCGATGTCAGAGTAGCAGCAAATCCAATTTCAGGTTCAGATATTTCAGATTCCTCACCTATATCACTAGTAGATGAAAAGCTACCAGTAATTTTGGAAACAGACACAGATTGTGGATTATAATCTGCTACCAAAGCTTGAAAATCAGGATGTACCACCAAAGAAGACTCTCCTTCTTCAGGTGACCCAACTCTACTGTCTCTAGGAGTGACGAGGGCTCTTAACCCTTCAGGATGGCTCGGTGAAAACTCAGGAGGTTGGCCCCGAAGTCTACGGGACTTCCTTGGTAATTCAGCCACGATTAAATATTTTAACTACTTCACACGCAAACAAAGTAAAATCTCAATGAAAACCACCTAAAGCCTCTAAAGAACCAAACAAATTTGAATCACACGCCTAAAGAATCTAGGAGATCAAACCACACACAAACAATAACTTTCCGTACTGAAAACACTAGTTGGTGATGAAATCCAACATCGTAGAGTTCAATACAGAAATGGCGGTTGGAACAGTTACCCCAGCAACTTGCTTAATGAATAGACTGGCACAAGTTCCTCCACTAAACCGTCTCGAGTGAAGAGAACCCCCCAGAAAATCCAAGTGAGTCTTGCCAACGTCTGCTCCAAGTACAGTGGGATCTTCCCTCCACCGTCACCTTAGGAAGAATCCTATAGAATATGGTCACTATGGTTACCAACGGAAACAAATATACCTGGGGGAACAATCTACGATCCGATACGCATGCAAGGGCAGAGTAACAAGCTCAATCCCCTTGAAGGCTCCTTGACATAATCCAAGGTTTACCAACAAGTGACCCCAAGCTCCTCGACAATGGTTAATCCGAGGTTTGTCGTTTTTAATACGTGAATATCTGGCGTCATTCCCAATGAGGAAGGATTGATTCCCACACTGGTTCGGACACGATCTCGTGCTTCTCCTTTAAGAGGAGCTTTCCCAGAGCATAGATGCAACAATTGGATTTTTCTCCTACCGCAAGATACAACTACTTGTTTGTTTTACTGTCTTGGAGAGTTAATTACTCCCTACTCCAAGACACTAACCTAAGCTATGTTGGTGTAATAGAGCCCTAGAAATAAAAATATTACTAGATAGATTTTACTTTAAGCGTTATTTTTATTGGTTTTTGTTTAAGTCAAGAGGTGCGGAGATGAAACTTGTGGTGTGAAGACTCGACTCGAAATCACTAAAAAATGCACTTAAGATGATTAAGCAATATTTTCCCTTCAATGAACTTCTAGCTAGGAAAGAGTTTGAGAATGCAAATGCTTGTAAACACAAATCTTTCTTAACCAACAAATTAAAAGAAGAGCTTTTTGTCTTTTCCAATGCACTCAAAACGAGACAACTAGTTATTTTCACAAAAATTTCCCTTTTCTTTCAAACACTCAAATACTACAAAAACAAACTTTTTCCAAAAGAGATTTTTTTTATTTTTTATAAAACACTCAAAACTATGGAAATAACTAATCTTGAGATCTATAAACTATAAAAAACTATTTGAAGTCAAAGCTTACAAGATGTCTTTTTCAAGGATGTTTTACTTAGCTATAAGCAAACTAAGGACTAATTTGTCCAGAATCACAAATCAGTCAAAAAACAACCAATTTTTGTTTTCTTTTCTAAAAATGAAATCCAAACTTTTAACACAAGCCTTTTCGAAGTTTTGCAAAGAGAAAACACAAGGTGGATTCCTCAACAAAGGTAGATTTTGCAAATGGTCAGACTCATAAGAAGGCCAGTAAAAACCAAGGTGATCTGAGGCTTCTACAGCTTCTAAGCTCTGAGCTACTACAAGACCAAAATGAAAACCAAGCCCGACAACCAAAACTTCTAGGAATTTCACCTAAAACCCTAACACCAATGGAATTAACCTAAGAAAAGTTCTTAACAAGTCATATGTAGGTCTGGGCAGGGGATAACAACATCTAAACAAAAACTAAACTGACTGAAAGAGAAAATCTTAAGTTTTTCAAAATTTTAGCAGGGTCCGCAAGCCCACAGTTCACACAGGTGCGATACCGCTCTGTGCGAAAATCCGCACTGTGTTGCAAGCCAAGGGTGCGGTCCTCTCCCAAAGTTATGAAAAACAAAAAATAATCCTAGATCTACTAAATCTACCCAATTCCACACACAATAAGCCAAAAACAGAAACAAAAACAGAGTTTCTCAGGTCAAAGTAAAAACAAGGAAAAAATCAAGTCCCCAGTGGAGTCGCCATTTTGTCACACGGAATGAGTCGATCTTGCAGACAAGATAGACCTTCCTAGAATCTAACGATATCTAGTGACAAGCAAGCCAATCAAAAACTATCTTTCTCTAAATATGCAACTTATAAACAAAGGCAAACAAGTGTTTTAGGCCTACCTTGGGTCCAATGCAAGTTTGTGGAAGCCTCGCTCCTTTGATCCAAATGAGCTCCCTTGTAGCGAATCTACAAACACAAACAAGCAAACAAATTAAATAGCACCTGAAAAGCCAATATCATAAAGCATACTTATCATGATGATCAAGGAATTCATGAAACAAATGACATAAGACAATTTGTTGAGAAAAATGAATCTGATTGGATTAATTCAAATCAAAGAAGAACTTTACAACCTGTGCCTTGATGTTGTACAAGCTCCTCCTAGGGTCCAACAAGAAGCCTCCTCTACTTTGACAAGTTTCACTCTCTTCCCAATGAAGCCAAAAAGGTATGTGATCTCTCCTCTCAAGCTTAACTAGGAAGTCTCAATTCCACCAGCATTTACCCTCAAAAATGTTTAGCTTCTAACCTCCCTAGCAACCAATCCAATGCCTTAATTTATAGTGCAATGGAGGGAAGTTACTAGGTCCTCCTTCAAAGGGATAAAGCCCTCCTTCAAAGGGATAGCTCCTCTCATCAAGGGATTAGCTCCTTCTCTTTGGGATGCATGAACCACCTAAGAGTGAACAATCCACGTCAAAATTCCTTCTAGAATCATCTATAATTAACCCAAAGTGAGTTTTTTAGAATAAACTTGCGCCTTTTTTACTTTCACAGGGGTCCGCACCCACTCCTTTAAGGACAGAGCGGGCAGGTCCGCAGGTAATGTGAACAGGAGGTGCGGGACCGCAGGCAACAGTGAGAGAAAGTGCGGAACCAGAGCTTTGTTGATTTTCAATGTCTTTCTCTCATTTTCAAAGCTTGACTTGAAGAGCTGAGGTCTGAGACTTGCTTAGGAGGACGGTACAAGTGATGATAGACCCATACTGACTGCAAATAGTCATGGTGACGATATTTTTGTGTAACAGGGGATTTTACAACCACTCATATTGTGCTTCCTTATCCTAGATTTCCTCCTCATTCTTTCTTAGTTTCTTATTTTAGTCTTATATATGAACTACTTTACTGCTCTTTCTATGTACCGACATCATTGTAACTATCACAGTCCCATTGACCTACTTGTGTGGTCATTGGTTTCACATTAATACATTTATCTTTATATACTCTTCTCTAATATCCCACTCCCTTGCTCTGCTCAATTATGGAGCAATAAATCTATACAATTGTAACAAAACTCCCTTCTCCCATTACAACTGAGTATTTAATGTTGGAGAATGTAACTAAGTTCGGTCTTCATAATCGTATCAAAATGTATTTTGTGAAAATATAAATAAGAAAAAGAAATTTGTTATTATTATTTTTCTAGACATGGCATGCATTCCATGCCCTTAGGTTTATTGAGTCAATAAGAATGATTCTAAGTCCCATTTGGACAATTTGTAAAAGAAAAGAAAATATTTTATTTTTGAAGTTAAATCCTCAAGACCAAGTCAACCCCCAGATGATCAGGTTGGCCAACTCAAGGGATGTGGCCTTTCACATAGACAGACAACTATATATTGGCAAGTGTGCTTCTCCATTTAAATAAGATAGCGTTGCTCTTATGTGGAAAGACTTGCAAGCCTAGTGAACCTTCATATGCGAATTTATTAGGAACAAAATAGGAGAAGGACACCCGAAGTTCTGACACAAAAATTATGTTAAAGAAAAGGCATTGAGATTCTGAAAGGTAGCGAAATTCTAAAGTCATGTTCTAAGAAAAATACACCAAGATTTTATTACAGAGAAGGGTCTGAAATTTTGAGAAAGCATCAATCTAATTTATGTAATGTTTTGTCTCAAAAAGAGGATATTCGAACTAGAACACTTATTATAGTTGGAAGATTATGAAGGCAAAATTTTATTATAGATGGAAGGCTTGTAAGGTAAAGGATCAAAAATAGGGATGACTTGGTTCTTGAGGCGGTCTTGAAGTCTTGGATTTCTCATTTGATCTAATTATATAAGAAGATAAGAACTTTTATGGGTTTCCCCTTGGAAGGGTTTTTCCCTAGGTTGGAGCTTATATCTTGTGTTTACCATTTTCTATGATCTTCATGATGTATGATTTTTTATAGTTGTTTGGTGAAGAAACATAACAAACAGTAATAAAATGGCTAAACATATTCACAAGCAATTATTAAAGAAGGAGAAATTTAATTTAACTTGTAAACCTCCCATTTCTTCAACATGGTATCAGATCTAAGGTGGTTTGAAGAAGGAGGTTTGGAGATCACATTTTTTTGACTCGCACCTTACAAAGCACACAACTGAATTTTGGCCTGTATTCTGTGATTTATTTCGGTGACGCACTTGTCTTTCCATGTGTTGAAAAATGATTGTGACAACTTGCACTATATCTATGGAAACTTGACTGTTGCAACACACAATATCACTACGTGTGAAAAGTAACCTTTCTCTTGCATATTGAAGGCTCACTCTTGGAGGTTCAGATTCATGTCTCTATAGCTCAACAGAGAATTGTATGTGATAACTATAACTCTTTCCAAATGGCTTGCAATGACCTATGATGACTACTTGCGTATACTTTGAAGATTCACATACTACATGGCCTCGAGACTTGTGATCACAATAGATTGGTATACACTAAGGATTTGTGGCTTGCTCTTTCTTCATATATAGTGTGAAGACTCATGTAAAGATCTTTTACTATATATAGTAATAAGGCTCTCGCTTAACATCCTAGCTATTATCATGGCTTATTGTGATGATCTTGTATTGTTCCATGGCGCCAAGGATAGTTTAGAATTGCTTTCTCCTATGGATCATATTGGCTTGTGTAAAAACAGTGGCTCGATGATTTATCTTGTGGCACATATATACATTTTTTTGTCACTCTATGGTGAATATCAGTCGTGGTTCTAAAGGAATCACAACCTGACAAGATCAAACTCAAGAGTATGTGACTATGGGTTTCGTGAACTATATAATCATATACACTTGCTATTGAAGAATTGAAATGTGTACAAGAAACTATGAAACATACATTATTTTAGACATAATGTGTATCTTGGTTGTGATATAGCTATGGTTCAAGTTTCGTAGCTAATCATTTGCATAGCAAAGTCCGAGTTGCAAATATGCTAGAAGATACATTATGTACCAGTGATCTCTTGTGGAGAATGAGAAGTATAACAATAAATGGTTATCTAAGCTCAAAAGTGACAATAACATAAAACTACAACTACAATATTCTGGATTGTGAGATCTAGACCTTGAAAATCATATCCTAGGGAAGTAGCCATACTTGGGTTTGCATAAAGTTTTCTTAAGGATGACAACAAGTCAATGATACTACATTTTGTGTGAATACAATGATGACATGACTTGGAAATATGACGATATAGTTTTGTGAGAAGAAACCATGAATTGATGAACCTAGACATAGCTCGCAACTCAATGTTGAAGAATTTGAGGCACCCGTGTTGAAGTTAAACACTTATTGAAGATGTGTTTACACATGAAGAAGGATCGGATCCTTGAAAATAAAAAAGGTATAGTAACATCACAGAGGTATGTAAAATTTCTATATTCATTTCATGATATGTGTCAAGATCTCTAGGTCATGATGGCCTTTTGAAAGATAAAGGGTCTACATAAAC
The DNA here is from genome assembly GCA_031772625.1 of Pinus tabuliformis. Classification (NCBI taxonomy): domain Eukaryota; kingdom Viridiplantae; phylum Streptophyta; class Pinopsida; order Pinales; family Pinaceae; genus Pinus; species Pinus tabuliformis. The sequence goes on along the minus strand of CM062805.1, from coordinate 563,237,331 downwards.
ATAGATACATATAGTTGTCAATATGATAACATGCCAAATATTTAGGGCTTGAGCTCAAGAAATGAAATGCATGATGTTTTTGCATAATAGATATTAATGTATAGGGTTTGTTTGAAAGTTTTTGGTATCTAGGGTTCGTAGACCCTATATGAGACTTGGATTGGAAAACCTTAGAAAAGGAAACCCTATCTAATTATTCCTTCTAAGGAATCCCTAGCTCTTGGGAAATGATATCTAGGGTTTGAAAGGTTAAATAATCCTTGAAACCTAGTTTTGAAAGAAGAATCTAGGGTATGTGGTAAAACCCTAACAAGACCGTTGAAGTAAACGTGAAGCCTAGGGTTTGAATTCAAAACCTTAGGACTAGGTGTGTCTCCACTAAAGTAAAAACTTTAATAAGGGTTAGATCAAGGAATGTCTAGGGAGTTAATTTTCCACTGTTCTATGCTATTACAATTACTTTAGCCCAATTCTTAACTTCAATTAGAAATAAATTCAACCGTTCAATAAACAATAACAATTGTAGATAGAACAGTAAATGCCAATGAGTAGTAAGAGAAAATCATAAGCAATGACAAGAGACACCAAGATTGGTCAAATACCAAGGGAAGACCCCATAAGGGGGGAAACCCTTTCAAATTATTCTTCTTATTAGATTGTCATAAAATGTTCAGCAAAGAGTTCAATAATGAGTCAAAGTCAACCTTTGACTATCCAAATAGACAAACCAATATCCAGCTAATGATGAGCCTCAAAAACTCAATTATGGTTAACTATAAAAGTTTGCAATTTTGTCCAAGTCAACAATAGTCAAATGTGCCTTAACCAATCCACAAATTCAATGGTCAACACCTCCAATCAAGCTCGATCAAAGGTCAACAAACCCAACCTCTAATGCTGGTCAAATTCAACCCAAAATAGTCAATGAAACTCAGTCAAAAGAGAAAGACAAGTCTACAGTCAATGCAGGTCAAAGTCTGCGTTAAACCTTGCAGTCAACATAGGTCAAAAACTCATAACGCCTCGATTTTCGTGGCAATAAATTCGGCTTGTTAGAACAGAAAAATCTCCAAGTCAAGCAAATTCAAATCATGCTCCAAATAAGAGGTCAATGTTGGTCAACGTCCAAAACAGTGGCAGATTTTGGTCAACAAAAAAATAGAGACTTCCTCCTTCACACTTATGAAGACAACCTACAGTTTTTCAAAGTTTTACGAACCAATGAGAAGAGGAGAGAGAAGAATGATGTGTTGATGCGATGCCAAATGAGGTGTGCCTTAACTTGTATTTATATGCGTTGGAGGGGTGCCAATTTTTCTTCTAAGTCGACTTCGACATTTGTGCCATTGTGGGTTTTCTCATCAAAAAAATATTTTTCTTTAACCAAATTGACTGCATCCAAGGGTGATTTTAAGCCTCTCTAAATGAGGAATATGATCCAATGAAGGGAATTTATCCCTAAGCTACCAAATTAACAATCCCTCTCAAATAGGGAGAAATTTCCAATTGCATCACATGATCCATGTAGAATGTCTCATCATCATCCAATTAATTGTCATCTCTGATCATCTTTACTTCATTTGTTGAACACTCTCGAATCTAAAATAAGAAGAATTAGACATCATGGGGGAGCTCAAACTACAACTTTCTATCCAATGACAATAGGCAAGATACATATACCAACAAGGGTCACATACATCATGTTGTTTAGACAATAGACGAGACCAAACTTGCTATATAGGGTAGAGATCACAACCATCCCAATGTTTGTTGATCTTCCCAAGTTGTCCCTGAAGAATTAAGTGGTAGAACACCTGCCTGCCCCATATTTAAGGGAGATCCACTTTCCATGCAAGGATCACACTATCTCAAGCCATACTTGAGGGAGATCCCCTTGCTATGCAAGGATCACACCATCTCAAGTCATCTCAACCCATTGGGAAGATGTGGAGCCAATCCCAACAATCAACACTTGTGGTTAGGATGCATACTGGGGTATACTTTTTCAATCATGATAGGGGGAGATACCCAACTTGTCATAAATGACAAGGATCATTCACACCTTGTTATGACAATAGGGGAGATCCACTTACCTCAGAGGGTAAGGATCACAACCATCCTACTACCCATAGATACCTCAACCCCAAGTGCTCTCAGGCTCAATTCCTCTCCGTGTGAGCTAAAACATGGGGGAAGAGCATAGCTCAGTATTCTCAATTAGCCGGGAACCTTACTTAGGAGGATCAGATCCATCAGCCCAAGTTTCTCTCTGAAGACCAAGAAGTTCCCTTTCAGTAAATACTTTGTGAGAATGTATGTTATTTGCTTGTCTGTCGATATGTCATGGAGTCTTACGGCTCCTCTTTGTACCATGTCTTGAATGTAGTGGTACCCGATATCAATGTGCTTGGACTTGTCATGAAATATGGGATTCTCTACCAATCAAATCCCACTCTTATTGTCACAATATATCACTTCAGTATCCAAGACATGCTCAAATAGCTCTCCAAAGAGATTTCTCAACCAAACTTCCTCATAGGTGGCCATGTTATATATATATACAAACTTGTGTCAACTCTAGATCCTAAAGTAAAAGCATCCCTCATACGAGATTCCATCAGCCAAGTGAGGACTTTTCCTTTTATGAAGGATACTCTCATCCCTTTGTCTTCCAATATAGAAATAGATACCAAATTATTCTTTAGTTCTAAAACATACATTACTTCATGAAGAAGAATGGATTCCCCAAAGTCCACATCAAATTTGACAGATCCAAATCCTTTCACTGGATATGAAGAATTATCTCCAAGAATGATCTTCAAACTTGTCTCCCTCTCAACTAGATTTGAGAGGACTTCCTTATACCGAGAGAAGTTTCTAGAAGCTCCGCTATCTACTAGCCAACTATCATATGAATTTGGAGGAGAAGAACTAGAAAGGGAAGAAAAAATAATATATTCAGATTAACTAGCAGTTGCATTAATTTCATGCCTAGAATTTCTTGACTTCTTTTGAGGACAATGGCTTTCTTAAAAATCAACTGGAGCATCTCTTCTTCTTTTATTATCTCTTCCTCTTTGATCATATCCTCTTCTATTATTGAACCTGTTATTGTTCAATCCATGATTGTTGTTGTTTCTTGATCTTGGATCATCTCCCCTTTCTCAACAGTATTGAGCATAGTGGCCAAACCTGTGACAATTATAACACTCAATCTTTGACATATCCTTGTCTCTTTTTGTTTTTCTTCTGTTGGAGTCCCTAGGATGATCCAAAATGGATCTAGTATAGACTTCCAAGTCTAAAAATATTCCTCACAGAGGAAAATGAAAGTCAAAGGATGCTCTTGGAAATAGTCTCATTGCATAAATCTCTTCACTCTGAATCTAATGCAATTCGAATGGGCTAAAATGGACTCTAGATGAAGGAGTTATTGTAAAAAGAAATTTGCCCAATGTCCTTAGAAAAGGAGGAAATTTCTCATTAAAAGTGGACTTAAGGGCTCCTTAAAGGAATCACATCGCAAAGATAAAGGGAAAAGCAGCGAGCCTTAAGAATCCCTGATTGCGACCTCCGACATATCACATCGGAGGTAGACTGCCATGTGATATCGGAACCCAGGCGATCCGATAGAGTGATTGCGATCGGAGGCAAGTAGTGATTGGCAATCGGCGATGTATATCACATTGGAGCAGTCCATTGGCAGAGGAAAGGAACCCCGATCCATCACATATTCGATAGAGCGACTTGCGATCGCGCCGATAAAGCGATTGCGATATGCCGGTAAAGCGATCAGTGATAGTTAATCGCATCGCAAAAAGGCATGGGAGATGGACCATGACTCTTGGGTAGTGTGATATTGGATATGCGATGGAAGCGCGGACCCGATAGGATTATGGACGTGATTTCATACCGTTTGAGATCCGGCTTGGCACCCGATAGCAGATTTCCTTTGTATTTCCGTGTATTTGTTAAATTCATGGGTTTTAAGCATTTTGTTGTGTTACTTGCGATAAGCGATATTAGGATGGACCCGAGTGGATTATAGGGGCGATTGAATATTATTTGAAGTCCGGCTGAATGGCTAATAATGTGTTTTTCGTGCGTTTCTCTGTGTTTTGCCATGACGTCTTGGAATTTGGGATGATTGCAGGAGGAGGCCAAACGACCGGGTTTCCTGTACCCGCCGGTGCATTTCAATGGGAAAGCTAATTCTTTAATGAATTGATCGGTCTTCCATGCTTGCAGAGGCAGAAACCGATGCACAATAAATACACAGAGAACACAATTAACAGAGGGTCGCTTGGAGGTCGAGTGAAACCAGAATCGCGCGAATGCCGAGAGAAACACAGACAAACAGAGAGTGGTGAATTCTCAGAGGCATAGGCAACATGATGCCCAGGAGAAGCCCTAAGAAGCTCATAAAGGCCCGTAATGCTTAGTGAGTGCTTGGGCAGAGCAAAGATACTGGAGAATCCATTGGAAGGCCCAGTGAATGCTTGGAGAGTCGAAAAAAGCAGAGCGCAGAAGGCCAGAGAGCGTAGAGGGCCATAAAGTCCCAGGATTTGCAGAGGGCCACCAGAGGTTGGGAGGACAGTGAAAGAGCCACCAGAGGTTGAAGGCAGAGCCTCAGAGCCAAAGAGCTCAAAGCATACTTCTAAGAGCCATGGAGCTGTAATGAAGTTCAGAACAGCAAAGAGATCAAATGATCAAGTTGTTGCTAGTGTCTAATGTGCGCTGAAGATAGAAGAAGTAATTCTAGAGATAGTAAAAGAATTATGAGGGAGTTGGTGCAAGCCAGGAGCTCAAGATAGCCCGCAGCACTGAATGAAGGAATCTAGTCCAAAGAAGCCTAGATCTGTCTACAGAGTATGGAAAGCCAGTGGGATAAGATGGTATTCTAAACCCATAGGTGCAGTTGTAAACCAATGGAGTTAAGTGTGGAACTTGTAAAAGAAGCATTACCATAATCCCAAAGAGCCTAGTTGAGTTAATTATAGCTCAAGGAGACGTAGCCCAAGATATCAGGGTGAACTCCATATTATATTTTTGTCTTATGTGTTTGTTTATTTCCTGCATTTTATTGTTATGTGTGTTTATATATCAATTTAAGCAAATAAACTTAAGTTAATTAAGCAGTTAAAGGCAAACACAAGCATACACCTATTTCAAGTTCTTTTAATTCCGCAAATTATTAATCATAAGAAAGATATTGGAAAATGTTTAAGCTTTGGAGTGGGAGAGGTTCTTGTAGGTTGACAAGAAGCCTTTAGGTCCCCATTTTAGATCAGGTGGTATCAGAGCGAAGCTATACCAGAGCAGGTGGTATCATGAAGCAGGTTGTATCATGATGCAAGTGGTATCAGATAAGAATGCTTGATTGACAGAGCAATCTATATGCTTGGTTGACTTGAAAGGTGTTTGATTGTTTGTAAACTGACTATTGTTTGAGTTTGAAGAGGTGAAGGGAAAGATATTGATAGCTAAGTCCAGGAGAGGACAATAAGGAAGAAGGGCTGAAGGCATTCTTCTTATCCCAAAGGACCTCAAAGCAATCCTTGAAGCATAAGAGGTTTGTTGCAAAAGGTTGCTTGAATAAGCTCTTTGTTAATCTTGTTTGAAGTTCTTTTGTTCATTTTGATAATGACTACTTCTACAAGTGAGTCCTCAAATTCTTCCTTCATCACAAGATTCTTTGATGAAGACATGAAGCAAGACTTGTTCATCATGATGGATATGGTGAGAGAAATGTATGAGGATGGAAGGAAGAGCATCATACTTCAAGAGCAGTTGAATTCCATGAAGGAAGAGAATCAGTTGCTTTCTGACAAATTGCAGGAAATGGAAAGACAACTTCATATTGCAAATATGAGCCTGGAAAGGATGCATGAGTTGGAGACACAACTCTTTGTTGCCAAAGAAGCCTTAGTCAAGTATCAACTTGAAGAAGAGGTAAATAATTCCAGTTTGTCTTCAATTTCCTCTAAGAATGTTTATATTGGTTCTTTTGAAAAACATACCAGAGGCATAGGTTCCAAGTTAATGTCCAAGATGGGCTATGAAGGAAAAGGCTTGGGAAAACATGCACAGGGTATAGTTGAGCCAATAATGGTTGAGGAAAGGCCTAAGTATTTGGGTCTTGGCTATGGACAATCTTATGGAGAAAGTTCCAAATCTGCCATGAAGGCAATTGAAACAGTTCCAAGAAGGAGTTTCATTTCAGGTCTTCTACCTCAAAAGTGTAAAGATTGTATTCATGGGGAATGCAATAGTGTGAAGCATACTTTGCAGAAAGAAGGTGTTTATCAGCATACACTTGAACCAGAGAGTTGTGGAAACTCTGAAAGCCTTGAAGAGATTGATGGTGTTCCAAAGGGAGCCACTTCTTCATTTGATTCACCTCCTCATTAAGGTAATAAAGGTGAAAAAGAAAGGTATAAATCTGGTTCTAATCATATTCCTTTTGATTATGTAAAACATGATAAATTTCCATATAAGCATGGGAAAAGAATTGCATGTTCCTTTTGTGGTTTGGATAACCATAATGTTTCTAGATGTTGGAAGATAATGGCCACATACAGGAAACTTTTGAAGGAAAGGAAGCAAGAAGCCAAAGGTCCACTAGACAAGGCAAATCATGTTGTCAAGAAGATGCACATGCATTGCACTTACTGCCATAAGCAAGGACACATTGCTGAAAAGTGTTGGACTTTGAATCCAACAATGCTTCCACAAAACTTGAAGAAGGTGGAAAGAGAGAATGGCAAGAATGGAAAGAAAGATTCCATGAATGATGTGTTTCAAGATGATTCACATGTTGATGTTGATGTGCACACAAAGGAAGGACCTTTGAAATGGATTGGTAAGAAATGGTTAGAGTTCTTATCCAATTAAAGTTGCATATCTTTTGATGTGAAAAGAATGTATCACATCTATTTTCATTTCTTTGTTAATGAGATACAAGTTGCAGGTTTTTACCAAGAAGGTGAATGGACAATGTTGAGTAGGAGACTCACTTTATTACTGCAACATTATATTCATTTCAACTTCAGAAGTATAGTGTGCTTAAGCGAAAATTGAAGGATGAAATGCATGCATAAGCATGATATGCATGAACACAGGGGTGCTAATGATTTCCTTGTATTTGAACATGTATGTGTGATTAACTTGAAGGGTTGATTACTTTGTTTTTAAACATGCATGTAATGTAATATTGACTTGGGAAAAGTTGATTTGGTCTCCAAGATGGAGATAATGATGAAATGTTTCATCTTTGAAAAAGAATCCCAAAGTTATTTTTCTACATACTTGACTTGAAGGGTCAATTTTTTTAAAGACATGTTTTGTTGGCTTGAAATTTAGTCGATCATTTGTATGCAGATGTAAGACATGGAGGTAATTCACAAGATGTGAAAATATGTTTCTTTTGTTGAAGCAAGAGTTTAAGCCATCCAGTTGTTGTCTGTATTTCTGTTGTTGTTGACAATATGTCAAACAGATACAAATGGAAATTTTTGTGAAGAAGATGTAAATTCACATTTGTTTGAGCCACCTTGGATCAATGATCAAGGAAGAGAAGTTAAAACTACCTTATGTAACCTTCTCAGCAGGAGTTTTGCATGAAGTCAAGGAGGAAGACAGTGCTTCCCAGGAGGACCAGCACATCCAGTAAGGAAAGTGTGGCACTATGCAAGGCAAGTATAGGGACGCTGAAAAAAGAGGGTGACGTACTCTCATTTACTGTTCAGATCAGTATATCAGTCTTTTGGAGTCCAAAAGCTTTTTAGTGGGAAGGCATGATCCAAAATGGATCTAGTATAGACTTCCAAGTCTAAAAATATTCCTCACAAAGGAAAATTAAAGTCAAAGGATGCTCTTGGAAATAGTCTCATTGCATAGATCTCTTCACTCTGAATCTAATGCAATTTGAATGGGCTAAAACAGACTCCAAATGAAGGATTTATTGTAAAAAGAAATTTGCCAAATGTCCTTAGAAAAGGAGGCAATTTCTCATTAAAAGTGGACTTAAGGGCTCCTTGAAGGAATCACATCGCAATGATAAAGGGCGAAGCAGCGGACCTTAAGAATCCCCGATTGCGACCTCCGACATATCGCATCGGAGGTAGGCTGCCATGTGATATCGGAACCCGGGCGAGCCGATAGAGCGATTGTGATCGACAGCAAGCAGCAATTGGCGATCGGAGATGTATATCGCATCGGAGCAGTCCATTGGCGAAGGAAAGGAACCCCAGGCCATAACATATGTGATAGAGTGACTTGCAATAGCGCCAATAAAGCAATTGTGATATGTCGATAAAGCAATCAGCGATAGTTAATCGCATCGCAAAAAGGCATGGGAGATGGACCATGACTCTTGGGTAGTGTGATATGTGATATGCAATGGAAGCACGGACCCGATAGGATTATGGACGCGATTTCATACCGTTTGAGATCCGGCTTGGCGCCCAATAGTGGATTTCCTTTGTATTTCCGTTTATTTGTCAAATTCATGGGTTTTAAGCATTTCGTCGTGCGACTTGCGACAAGCGATATTAGGACAGACCCGAGAGGATTATAGGGGCGATTGAATATTATTTGAAGTCTGGATGAACAGCTAATAATGTGTTTTTCGTGCGTTTCTTTGTGTATTTCCATGACGTGTTGGAATTCGGGATGATTGCAGGAGGAGGTCAAACGACTGAGTTTCCTGTACCCACCGGTGCGTTTCAATGGGAAAACTAATTCTTTAATGAATCGATCGGTCTTCCATGCTTGATGAGGCGGAAACCGATGCACAATAAATACACAGAGAGCACAATTAACAGAGGGTTGCTTGGATGTTGAGCGAAACTAGAATCGCGCGAATGCCGAGAGGAACACAGAAAAACAGAGAGTAGTGAATTCTCATAGGCAAAGGCAGCATGATGCTCAGGAGAAGCCCCGAGAAGCTCATAGAGGCCCGTAATGCTTAGTGAGTGCTTAGGCAGAGCAAAGATACTGGGGAATCCATTGGAAGGCCCAGTGAATGCTTGGAGAGTCAGAAAAAGCAGAGCGCAAAAGGCCAGAGAGTGCAGAGGGCCATAGAGTCCCAGGATTTGTAGAGGGCCACCAGAGGTTGGGAGGATAACGAAAGAGCCACCATAGGTTGGAGGCTCGACAAAGGCATAGCCACCAGAGGTTGGAGGTAGAGCCTCAGAGCCAAAGAGCTCAAAGTAGACTTCTAAGAGCCATGGAGCTATAATGAAGTTCAGAACAAAAAAGAGATCAAATGATCAAGCTGTTGTTGGTGTTTGATGTGTGTTGAATATAGAAGAAGGAATTCCAGAGATAGTAAAATAATTCTGAGGGAGTTGGTGCAAGCCAGGAGCTCAAGATAGCCCAGAGCGCTAATTGAAGGAATCTAGTCCAGAGAAGCCTAGATCTGTTTACAGAGTATGGAAAGCCAGCAGGATAAGATGGTATTCTAAACCCATAGGTGCAGCTGTAAACCAATGGAGTTAAGTGTGGAACTTGTAAAAGAAGCATTACCATAATCCCAAAGAGCCTAGTCAAGTTGATTAGAGCTCAAGGAGACGTAGCCCAAGATATCAGGGTGAAATCCATATTATATTGTTGTCTTATGTGTTTGTTTATTTGCTGCATTTTACTATTATGTGTGTTTATATATCAGTTTAAGCAAATAAACTTAAGGCAACTAAGTAGTTAAAGGCAAACACAAGCATACACCTATTTCAAGTTCTTTTAATTCCACAAATTATCAATCATAAGCAAGATCTTGGAAAATGTTTAAGCTTTGGACTGGGAGAGGTTCTTGTAAGTTGACAAGAAGCCTTTAGGTCCCCATTTCAGATCATAGGAGCTGGAGAAAACTTCCTTGAATTAGATGGAACTCCTCTACCTTTTATATTCATATCTTTAGAAACAAAGGCAGATGGCTCTTCTTCTTAAGTACATTGTCCAACGAGCTCATCTAATGTTGGGAGTTTGTTGTTGTTTCTTATGGTAGTAATGAAGGTTTCCAATATAGGAGGAAGACCTTGAAGAGTAATCATCACCAACTCTCTATTATATACGAGCTCACTAGCAGTTTGTAATTGATCTCTCAGTTGAGATACCCACATGATGTAGGATTGCACAAATTCCCTTTTTTCATTTTCATTTCTTTGAGCTTGTTCTTCAAGGAGAGGATGTGATTCAAGTTGTTGACTTGAAAAATCCTTACCAGCTTATCATACATGTCCTTGGACTTCTTCAAATTACAAACATAAACAAGTAAATGATCTTGTAAACCATCATTAATAGAAAAAAATTAGCCTTGATCTCACCTTTATTATACTTGGACTTGGTGGCAGCGGGAATATTCTCTCGAGGCTCAAGAATCTTTCCTTGCACATATTCCAAAACATCGTTATCATCCAAAATAACTTATAACTTGACCTTGCATGTAGAAAATTTTGATGAATCTCCTAACTTCTCATTGTCCTTGAAGAAAGAGGTAGTCTTGTTGTCTAAATCAAACAGGGTCCTTTAGCTTCCTTCAAATATCATTGATCTTGTCTCTTGCCTCTTTGGGCTTTGTTCTTCACCTTAGCTCTAATGCCATGTTAATTTTCCATTGTTCTATGTTGTTACAATTACTTCAGCCCAATTCTTCACTTCAATTAGCAATCAATTCAATCTTTCAATTAACAATAGAAATTGTAGATAGAACAGTAAATGACAATGAGCAGTAAGAGACAATTAGAAGCAATGACAAGAGACACCAAGATTGGTCAAGGACAAGGGGAAAACCCTTTCAAATTCTTCTTCTTATTAGATTTTCATAAAATGTTTAGTAGAGTGTACAATATTCCAATTCAACAATGAGTCCAATTCAACCTTTGATTATCCAAATAGACAAACCAATATTTAACCAATGACAAGCCTCAAAAAGTCAATTTTGGTCAACTATCAAATTCTACAATTTTGTCCAACTCAACAACAGTCAAATGTTCCCTAACCAATCCACAAATTCAATGATCAATGCCTCCAATCATGCTCGATCAATGGTAAACAAACTTGACCTCCAGTGTTGGTCAAAGTTAGCCCAAAATAGTTGATGATACTTAGTCAAAAGAGAGAGAGAAGTTTGTGGTCAATGCAAGTCAAAGTTTGTGGTTAAACCCTACGGTCAACATAGGTCAAACAACTTAGAGCACCTTGGTTTTTGTGCCAATAAATTCGAGTCTTCCATAATAGCAAAATCTTCAAGTCAACCGAATTTAAATTATGCTCCAAACAATAGGTCAACGTTGGTCAACATCCAAAATAGTGGCAGATTTCGACCAACAGAAAAATAAAGGCTTCCTCTTCGCACGTGTGAAGACAGGTTGTACGAACCAATGAGAAGAGGAGAGAGAAGAATGATGTTTTGATGTGATGTCAAATGAGGTTTGCGTTAACTTGTATTTATATGCATTGGAGGGGTACCGATTTTTCTTCTAGGTTGACTTGGACATTTGTGCCATTGTGAGTTTTCTCTCAAAAATATATTTTTCCTTAACCAAATTGAGTGCTTCTAGGGGAAATTTTAAGCCTCTCTGAATGATGAATGAGATCCAATGAAGGGAATTTATCCCTGGGATACCAGATTAACAAAGGGTTTTAACTAAACCCTAGAAGTGCACTTTTTGAGAAATCATGGAAAACCCTAGATTGAAAAGATTGACATCGTAATATTGTCCTTGTATATTTTTCTTAGTTGTACATGTTGGTTAGAGTTGAAGGTACAAAATTTTGAAAGAAAGGTAAGAAGGATGGATGAAAAAAGTGTTTTGACATTGACTGCTTGATGATGTTGATAAAAGCAGGGAGTAAAAGAACACTCTTTGAAGAAAGGAAAGAAATACCTTTGTCTAGAAAGTCTTTGTTTACAATCGACTAGTGTGATTCCAGGACTCATTGATTGAAGTCTGGTAGAAGGTCTAAGAAAAGTTGGAGAGATGATTCTTGAGCTAGGACAGTGTCCTGAAGAATATGTAGAGTTTTGATGTTATTGTACCAGTAATCTGATTGATTGGAAGTTGAAAAACATGATGCAAAACCTTGTTGCAATATGAAGATAGAACACGCAAAGGAATGTTGACTTTAGAGGGAGAAAGTAACAAAATTTGACTTGATACCTTGATTAAAAGGTTATTATGGTTTGGTAACTCTGAAGTTAATGATATTGTTTTATATGACTTGTGTCCCTGATAGAACATATTGCAAAAGCATGTGAAGAGACTGAAAGGAAATCTTGCTTGATAACATTGTTCTGACAATTGTTTCATTTGAGAGAACATGGATTGGATGAACAACACTTTTGATGGAAGAATTAAAGAATTGATACTTGAAAAGATGATGTGACTCATTAATGAATATGAGGCAAAACCTTGTAGAATGGTTTGTGTTGGCAGCTTTAAAAAGTTTGGCTCTTTCAAGATAAATAGATGATCCGGTGGATGACAATATTGCATAAAGATTGTTGAGATCCAAGAAAAATCGTAGTTTGATATGATTAGGAGCCAAGAAACCTTGTCTAGAAGTATGAGGAGCCTTGCAGCTACTATTTAAGATCTCCACGAAAGAAGAAGTAGTTGATGTATTGTGGAATAAGCTTATACTTGTGTTGTGTCTCCCTAGTTGAGAGGAAGCAAGGATCTATTCCCTAATCAAGAGGGAATGATGATTATCTCCTTTGTTGAGATAAATTAAGGATATTGTCCCTGGTTGATAGGGAGTGATGATGAACATCATATTCTCCATGTGTCATGCACTAGGCTAGGATGAACAGTCGTATGTCTAGTGAAGGCACTGGGAAGGAGAATTGATGATTGGATAAGTGACTGGAACAGGTACTCCTTGAGGATTGGGAATCCAAGATAGGAAGTAGTTTCATGGACCGACGCTCTTTGGGCATTGGACAGGATATCCAAGACAAGAGTGGTTGAAAAGGACTAATATTATTTGAGGATTGGGAATCCAAGAAAATAATAGTCCTAGAAGGACATACCTAGTGAACATATAGATGGGTTATGTGCCTTGAGAGGTAGTGTGGTGTCTCACGTAAAGCCTCCCACCATTGTTCTTTGATCTAGTCGAGAGATAGATCTTGTTTGTTAAGGCATTGTTATATTGACAATGTTGGTTATGTTGTTGATGCTTAAAGATGGCTTATCAATCTGACTCTTCTTATGAGAATATTTTAGTCTAATCATATCCTTATACTGGGTGCACAATTATGAATACCTTCCTAGTTAACAGGGAGTGTTGGAGAATGTAACCAAGTTTGGTTTTCATAATTGTATCAAAATGTATTTTGTGAGAATAAAAAGAAGAAAAATAAAATTTTATTATTATTTTTCTATATATGGCATGCATTTCATGCCCCTAGGTGTATTGAGCCAATAAGAATGAGTTTAAGTCCGATTTGGACAATTTGTGAAGGAAAATAAAATATTTTACTTGTGAAGTTAAATCCTCAAGACCAAGTCAAGCCTCAGATGATCAGGTCAACCAACTCAAGGGGTGTGACCCTTCACATAGGAAGACAATTATATGTTGGCAAGTGTACTCCTCCATTTGAATAAGATATCATTGCTCTTCTGTGGAAAGACATTCAAGCCTACTGAAGCTTGATATGTGAATTTCTTAGGAACAAAAGAGGAGAAGTACACCTGAAGTTCTGGCACAAAAACTATGTTAGAGAAAAGGAATCGAAATTATAAAAAGTTAGTGAAATTCTAAAGTCGTGTTCTGAGAAAAAGATGCCAAGATTGAATTATAGAGAAGGGTCTGAAATTCTGAGAAAGCACCATTCTGGTTTTTGTAATGTTTTGTCTTAAGAAGAGGATATTCGAACTAGAAGACTTGTTACATTTGGAAGATTATGAAGGATGAAATTCATTACAGATGGAAGGCTTGTATGGTAATGGACCAAAAGGAGGGCCAACTTGGTTCTTGAGTTTGGTCTTGAAGTCTTGGATTTCTCATTCATTTTGATTCTATAGGAAGAAAATAACTTTTATTGTTTTTCCCCTTGGAGGGTTTTTGCCCTAGCTTAGGGCCTATATCTTGTGTCTACAATTTTTTTTTATCTTCATGATGTATGATTTTTGATAGTTGTTTGATGAAGAAACATAACAAATAGTAATAAAATGGCTAAACATATTCACACGAAATTATCAAAGAAAGATAAATTGAATTTAACTTGTAACCTCCCATTTCTCGAACATTTATTACATCCTAATATCTATTATGGTTTCGGTTAGGATTTTTTTCCTCTCCAACTTGTACTAGGGTTAGATTCTTAAACCCTCTAGAATCTTCTTAGATAGTCTTATGTGACTAGCTCCACATGTGTGAGTAATGAGAGTCGATATGGCTTCAACTTGGTGTGGTAGTTGCCTTATTAACCATGGGGCTTCCACTTGGGGCTATGGTGGTACCATTACTCTTGTTACACATCTATCCAATATTGGTTGGTACAATTTCAGTTGGAGGCATCTTACTTAGCAAGCCCATTTTCTAGAAACAATTTTTTATTTCTCTTGATGTTTGCTAAGGAAGACAATATAAGTGCAAGTGCGTTCACAAGGAGTTGTAGAGGTTTGTATGATTTTTGTTCTTATCTAAAATGTAAGGTGGAAAGTTGGGTAAATTCAAGTGGTATGACACATCTTTCTTTCTTTAAGAAAGACCTTATATTTGTTGTGCAAGATATTAAAGATTTTATCTTTTCTTATGCACATTATCATATATTGGTTTTCATTACTCATATCTTTATCATCGCAGGTCAGGAGAAATTACGCTAGCTGCATTGGAAATATCATTACACTTAGTCCTGAACTTATAGTTTATTAGGTTAGGAGTAGGCTTAGTTGCATTTAGTTTCCTTTTCATTACATCCACCTTCTTTCATGCGCTCCCTCAAGTATCTACATTCACTTGTTTTCTTATTATATATTCAACATGTTTTTTTATGTCCCACCTCCATTTGCTTGGTTCTTTTGGTTTTGTTTTATTGTTTTGTCATGCATTTTATTTTTGTTTATTCCAATAAGACATTGTGCTAAACGTGTTTGTTTCTAAAGGAGTTTATGGTGGGATAAAGATAAAGTGTGACAACCACAATGCTTGGCTTTTTGTTTGTTCTCCTTCTTTGTCCTGGGAAGATGTTATAATTTGAGCTAAGTTTGAAAGGAAACTATGATTCATCCAATAAGAGAACCTTGAGGGAACCTATTAGATCCATTCCTATTCCAGTATCTAAACTTCTCAACTTGGTGTAAATCTACTTGTGTTCTAACACTTGTCCAATATAGTAGAGAAGGGATAAGGGAAAAATCCAAATCGAGCAAACAAATATTATAGGTCTTAAATACTTCTTTGAAGGGGAAACCTCCTTTGCTTTCAATAAGTCAGGATCCCTCTTCCACCCATTGAAAATAATAAGCGTCAATGCACAGTTCTTTTAAATAAATGAATAAAGGGTAAAAGAAAATAAAGGCTTCCTGCACAAGGAAGTGAAGCAACTGACTTTTTTGGGGTACTGTCCAGGCTCGCTGGCAGCGAAGCAATGTTTGTGCTCCTAAAGAGACTCCTTTGGGGCACTGTCCAGGCCTGCTAGTAGCGAAGCAACACCAGAGATGAAAATTCATACTCTGAAAATCATAAACTCATCATGCACATTAACCTTTCCCGTATCAAAACAATTGTGATATAGTGTATCTTTTGTATGTGTTTCGACCAAGTAGAGAAAAGTAACGTGTTATGTATAAAACCTAGTCGAAAGTGAGGAATTTGGGCAATCAATACTTCTGAAAGGTCTGACCCTTAACTAAAAGCTATTCCCATATAGAGAAGATGAAGTCCTCCCAGTTTGTCGCCAAGTGTTTTTGCTGCTACAACACCCTCCAAAATTTCACTACATCCAAATTTTGGAGTCTACTTCATTGCCATATCAAGTGTCACCTTAGTCGTCAAGTGTCGTCTTGTGTTGTTTCATATGTATTAAGTGTGCTTGAATGTTCTTAAGTGTCTTCGCATTGACTATAACATCTTTATATGCAGTTCATGGTCATAACACCTTTGTCGTTGTAAAACGACACTTTCGGGTCGCAATCGCACACACTTCATCGGTTAGACTTGGGAAATGTGCATAAAGTGACATTTTGATGTATATTCATTTTGATCAAGCTTGTATATTTTTTCTTAATGAGTTAGTATGTGTCGCACATGGTTTTATGTCTTGAACTCATCTTTCTCACCCCTTAACCAATCATCCAGACTCAGACAAATTGTTATTGCAAAACGAGCTCATTAAGGTTAAGAGCACATGAGCGCACTTTGAAGCCTTGATGGGAGACCCTTCGTTGTTCAAAAGTGCACCCTACACCCTCCTTGAGAGATGGGTGTACTCCCAAAGAACGAATCCCCTTCCTTGCTCTAAACTACGCCCTTCAAAAAACCAAGCCTTCCTTTGAGCACACTCCTTCAAGCTAAAGGAATGTGCCCTCCTTGGGAGCACTCCTATGACTTGAAGGAATGTATCCTCCTTGGGAGCACTTCTTCAACTTGAAGAGATGCACCCTCCTTGAGAGAACTCATTCAACCCGAATAGATTCACTCTCTTTGAGAGCACACCTTTGACCTAAAGAGATGCACCCTCCTTGAGAGCACTCCTTTGCCTCAAAGCGATGCGCCCTCCTTTAGAGCACTCCTTTGACCCAAAGGAATGCACCCTATTTCTCTCCGTTAAGTGCAAATCAAACTTGGGAAGCCTGAGTCCTTCCCCTTTGTCCTTGGAATTGCACCATGTGCCCTGCCTTGACTGTCTCCCTCTCTTGATAGCACGAGTGCCTATCGAAGCCACAAAACCTTTCCCCTTTAGCCCTTTAGCATTTCAAAGTTCGCCCAAAAGCCCCTTTGACCCTTCTGGGCACACCAAAAAGGGATAAATATAAAATATGCATAAAAAATGGTAGATTAGGAGATTTTCAAGTTGATAGTTGCTCGTCTTGGGTGATTGCAGAAACAAGTATTCCATGGAACTCATGGAAATCAAACACGAGGAAAATTGGAAAAAGAGGATAAACAAAGGAAGCATGAAAAGAACCAATAACACACTTGAAACTTGATGATCGAAGCACCCCAAAGACTCCAATATTGAAGACCCTTTGGAGGGTGAAAGTGCCATGATCATAAGATAAACAAAGAGCAAAGGTAGTGTGGTAGTCGTGTCACCACTTGAGAAAGTCCATGTCATCAGGCACTATCAGTCCCAGTCATTAAAGACGGTGACATGTCAAGTCTCATCATATGATTATGTGGAGGTTATTATGTAGTATTGTAATCATTTTAAAAGACAAATAAGTGGCAGTCTAAGAGTCATATGTGGAACATGAATAGTCACGTGGTCATATATGTACAAAGATTGTATAGAAGACCAAAAGTCATTTAGAAGTTATAAAATCGTTTAAAAGTCCAAAGGACACAGTAGAAGTCAAAGAGTCATGGGGGTAATCCAAGAGTCATGAGGATATGAAAGGTCAGTTATCTTGTTATAAAAGAAACCTCATAACTTAAGCAAATGCCTTTTGGAGGTGGAAGCATTGGAGAGCTAGTATTGGCTTCTGTGCTTGGCATAGGAGAGAAAAAACTATTCTTTGGAGAAGCAAGAAGTGACTTAATGTTCCACTATTGGAACTAGTGTTCACCATTGTAATTGATGTACTTGGATATTTCACCTTATAACTGAAGCTCTATGAGCCAACACATTTTCATGCATGTATCGCAAATGTTTTAGTACTATTCTTGGGATGTTTAAAGTATATTTTGTGTTCATATGTACTGGAGAAATTGAACTATTTTGATGGATTTGGTACTTATCTTGTTGAATGTGCGTTGTATTTTCCTTGATATCGTTGTGTGAACTATTTCACTAACGAATATTTTCATGCTCTCATGTGCCTCTTCTAGGATAGTACTATTACTTTCCTCTTATAGACTCACTTATATCTCCCCTTGTGAAGCTTTCCTTTTACATCCTGCAATTGGTGCTTCACAGTCATCTTCTTTGCTTATTCAAGGCTTATGTATATAATCTCTTATGTTATTCATTGAAACCAAGAAAAAATTTTGTGTTATGGTGGTTGGGTTGATACTCCATTAGGGCTCCTACTCCAAATGGTGTGAGGTCTAATTGGTACTTCACATTAGGGTGACCCCCTATATGTTGGTGATATCTGGCACCGTCAACAGGTCTGTAAATAAAGGAGACCCTTGACATACGAAGTCTTGGAGATGTGTTTATGAATATGCAGAATTTTGTAGGAAAGAAACATGTCATGATGAAAGGCCATCACAAAAGGTAACTTTGATTTGATGTTCATTTTTTTTTATTTTTGAACAACATCTGGATGGGTTGATACAGGGCTACTAAAAAGAGAGTTGTGGATGTCACCTACAACTAGCACTCATGTGGTTGAGATATCCTGGAGGAAACACGACTTGAATGAGGTAGTTGTATGAGGAGAAAGCCAGATGAGGACTAGAGGATCACTTTCCGACAGAGAGAAGGATGATGTGGCCGATGTGGGTCATGAAGGAAAATTATGGATGGTTGATTCCATATGAAGAAGTCCAAAATGATGAAGGCTCCGTAATGTTAAAGATGTACTTTGTGACATCAAAATAAGGAGCCCCACAAGCAGCTGATAGTCCCAATATCTCCACCTATAGCAAAAAGCTACTGGAAGCATGTCCCCGGTTAAGAAGGAGCTTGTATAAGTCCTTAGATAAGAGGGAGCTTGGATACATTCCTTTTATAGGAATGGGTACATTCCTTAATAGGAATGGATATATCCTCCCTAGTTAAGAGGGAGAGATGGACACATCATTCTTGTCTTCAATTTGGAAGAAATAATGGAGGATTAGGTAAGCATTTGGTATCCGATACTCTTTCAGGATGAGACAGGGCATCCAAGATAAGAGTAGTCGTAGAGGATTGATATTCTTTGAGGACTAGGAATCAAACATAAGAATAGTCCTGGAAGGACATACTCTGTGAACACCCGGGTGGGGTATGTGCCTTGAGAGAAAAATATGATGGTGTCTATAAGTCATTAGAGAGATAGAGTTGTTTATCAAGGCCTAGATATGTGACAATGTAGGATGATATGATGCTAAACAGATGGGTTACCAATCTGACTCTTCTTATGAGAATTATTCATATTGAGAATGTCCAAGTACCTTGTATGGATTATGAATACATCCTTAGTTAAGAGGGAGTGTTGAGATATGTAATTAGGTCCAGACTTCATAATGACATATGTAATCATGATTTTATGTATTTAATGAAAAGAGAAAAATAAATTTGTTATTGTTATTCTTTAGGCATGGGTTTCATGCTCAAGGGAGATTTATTTTGTGGTCAAGAACCCATTGATTGCTTCTGGGGCTTGTCGTTGAGTCTTCAAGTCAATTGAGTCATTGTCATGCATTAAAGACACTTTTGGGCATGTTACATATTGTAAAGAAAATTTATTTTGATTCAAAAGACCCTCCAAGACCTCGTCATGGTGCAAATATCAAGTCCACCTACATGAAGGGATAAGTCGGCCTAAAGATAGAAATTTGTACCCCTAAAAAGCCTATAAATAAGAAGGAAATTGGCCTCATTTGAAGACACTCTAAAACAAGGTCGATATCCTCAAGATAGAAGTTGGAAAAGGACGAAGAAGAAGAAGAAGAAGATCAAAGTTTTGGTCCTCTCTCTCTCTCTCTCTCTCTCTCTCTCTCTCTCTCTTGTTAGGGTTTCTACAGTTACTAGGCAAGAAAAAATTATGAAGTTGCATCAAAGTTGTGAGCTAAATCAAAGTTGTGAAGTTGCATCGAAGTTATGAAGCTGCATTGAAGCTTTGAAGTTGCATCGAAGTTGTGAAGTTGTATCGAAGTTGTGAAGTTGCATTAAAGTTGTGAAGTTGCATTGAAGTTGTGAAGTTGCATCGAAGTTATGAAGTTGCAACTAGGTCGAAGCTATGAAAGGTCAAAACTATGATTTTTTTGGAGAGGTCGAAGTTGCTATAAAATTTGTTGGTCGAAGTTGTAGAAGAATTTTTTCAACAAAAGAATTTGTTGGAGGTCGAAATTGTAGTAATTGCTAAGGAACTACTAGAAGGAAAGCTTGTCAAGGGACTTGGTCCAGGGTCATAGGTCTTGGAATTCGTTAATTGAAGATTCTATCAGAAGAGAAGAATTCTTGTGGGTTTCTGCTTAATTGGAGAGGTTTTGGCCCAGACTGATCGCCCATATGTTGTGTCCTCTTGTCTCATTGTTCTTTTTGGTTTGGTAGTTGTTTGATAAAAAGAACAAAATAATAATTAAGTTGAAGAAGAATCTAACTATGATGAGAAAAAATACATCACAAGCAGTTATCAAAGTAAGAGAAATCACACAATCTAATTTCCCTAGATTTCTCAACATGTCTTTTGTCTTCATTCTAATTTGATCATATCCGTAACAAAGATCCAACTTGGTGAAGTAAATTGCTCCATGTAATTCATCCAAAAATTCATCAATAACAGGAATAGGGACTCTATCTTTAATAGTGAGCTTATTGAGCTCTCTATAATCTAAACACATATGCCATGATCCATCATTCTTGTGCACCAATACTACTAGATAAGAGAAATAAATTTGGCTAGGTTGAATTATACCTGTCTCTAACCTTTACACAACCATACATTCAATTTCACTCTTTTGGGCATAAGGATATCTGTAAGGTTTGATGTTTGGTGGAACACTTCCTGGAATCAAGTGAATAACATTATCATGATCACAACTAGGTGGGAGACCATTGGAAATGTCAAATACCTTGGAATGATTGTCCAAGACTCTTTGGAGATCTGGAGAAACTGATGATTTCACTATTTGAATATCGAGTGAGAATAATTGTGAAATTAAGCCTTTTTTCTCCTTTCTTCAAAAAATTTGTCGTGCCATTAGATTTGGTTATCTTCCCTAGTTTCCCTGTGATACCCCTCAATTCACTTTCCTTTCCTTCCCAAAAAAAATTCAAGAAAAGTTCTTTAACATTAGAAGTTATCGTTCCCAAAGATTGTAACCAATGGAATCCTAATATAACATCAATGCCACCCATTGGAATTTAAATCATTGGGCTATTAAATATTTACTACCCCATGTTTAGATTGATAATATGGCACTTCCCTAAGCAATTTATAGTTGTTCCATTTGCAACCATCACTTGACACTCTGGTGCTAGATATAGAAAGTAATTTAATTCATTGCCTATCTTACAATGAATAAAATTATGGGTATTGCTTGAATCAGTCAGCACTATTGCCTTTTCCTTCTTGATATATCCTTATATCTTGAGAGTTTGAGGAGTGGTAATTCCCACCAATGCATTGCGATATATTATTGAATTCATTTATTATTTCCTTAGGGTTGGTTCCTAGTGTATATCCTCTTCTTTTAATGTTTATTGTTCATTTTCTTTCTCCTGTTCACAATCTATGTAAAAGAATTTATTCTCAACACACTTATGACCTTTAGTGTATTTTCTATCACAACTATAACAAAGCCCTTTTCCTCTTTTTTCTTCCATCTGTTGTGGTCTCAATCTTGTAGGTTGTGGGAGGCTAGGAGCAACAACTCTTCCATATTTACAGTGTTGAGTGTTAGACCTCATTTTTGCCATAATTTTGCTTTCAACTTTTCTTTCCACCTTGAATACATTTTCCAATGCATTAGGTTGCCAAAGGTGTACCTTTTGTTGGATGTTATCCTTTAAATTCCCTATGAAGACATCAATCATATGCTCCTCTGGAATATTAGGTACCTTGATATTCAATCTTTGGAAGTTTTCAATGTGCTTCGCCATTGAACCCTTTTGTTTGAGATTTATCAATTGGATAAAGAAGGTATTACTCGTTGTATCCTCATAATGTGCTACCAATTATTTTGCAAAGATTGTCCAATTGAAAATTTATTTACGAGAACAAAGCCATTGATACAACACAAATTAATTGGGTTCTAAATATAAATATGCAATGTGTACCTTTTGTGTGTGTGACAGATCATGTAGATCAAAGAATTTCTCCATCTGTAGCGTCGATGTTACCGGATCCTTGCTATCAAACTTCCTCGTATCGATCTTTGGAATGTGGTTAGTCTTCAGTCCATTGTTGGAGTCTCTAAAATCATAATTCATATTCGTGTTGTCCTCATCCTTATTTTCAGGAATACCTTGTCACCAATAGGAAGCCTTTCTTGGAGCAACTTTCTCAAACCTTCCTTCAACCCTTCCATGTCTAATTTTAAACCATACATGTCCCCTTTTAAACCATCAATCTTAACATTCATCATCACTTCCAATTCATTTTTGGTTACTCTTTGCGAGAGCGAAAATTGTTGCACTTGGTCTCATAATTTTGATATGTCATGTTGCATTTCTTCCTCTTCTTTATGCGTCATAGCAAAGATTTTTGGTTGCTTACTAGGAGTATCCATTTTCTTGTTGCGATGCATATTGAAACCAAATAATGATATATATGCTTGATTATGTCCTTTGAATCACTTTAGATTGAATTTTCAAACAAAAGTTATGTAAATTTAAAATACATACCTTTTTTATAAACTATTGTATCTCTGTAATTTTGACCTCTCAAAGTCTGAAATTTTCTCCTGTGGTATCTCTCTTTGTGTCCGACCCTAGTTACACTAAGATTTGATTCTTCAAGATAAAGTTAGGCCAAATCTCCCAAGATGACTTGCTTATGAACTGGTTCAGTAAAGCGAACTTGTACGGAATTCCACATGTCACTGTTTCAACCTTCATCCCTGAAAATGATACCCAAGAAACTAAACTTCGTGCAATTTCATCCACTTTTTACGAAATTAAATTTGGATGCCTTAAACAAAAGTTATGACAATTTTCCCTGAGACACCTATTTGAGACTGAATTTTGGAGAATACAAAAGCCATAACTTTCTTGAATCATATCTCCAAGAATATTGTATTGCAAACCAAACTCTAAAATTTTTACACAATTTTCACCAAGATCTCGGCTCCATGTGGTTTAATTTTTATCTTATAAAGCCTAATAGAAAAAAGTTATAGAAAAAATTCCGAGATGACCCATTTGAAGCAATGAAACCCTAGGATCCAAAGCTTTGATACCAAATGTTATGTAGCCAAATTCCCAAACAGAAGAAGAGATAGATCAATGACTTGAAAATAAGCCTCTTTGAGGGGGCAACCTCCTTTTACATAACATAAATGAATAATTCTTGGATGATACTAATGACAAGACCTCCTTGGTATATATAGGAGTCTAAAGGGTCACAATATCATCAAGGCCTACGTAATAATAATAATGTAAGGGAACAACAATAAAAATAATGGACTTCTATGGGGCACAACAATAACAATAACCTAACATTATTTTTAAGAGTTTTCATAAATACCATTATCGATAAATTTATTGATGTATATTAGTTCATTTAATATATAAGTATCCAAATCAATATTTATTAATATGAAACTGCCAACAAATTTCAATAACATTAACAATAATTGGTTTTTTCCTTAAAATATTGAACATGAGAATATTATATTGCAAAAGGAAGCATAGCTAAGTTAACAACAATTTTACAAGAATGTCACTTTAGAGGTTCTTTGAAAAATTAGATAACCCTCGTAAACTACATTGTAGTTATTATATCCCATGTTTCTATGTAGGTAACCCACTTGACAAAAACACCTAAGAGTCTAACAACCTTGGAAAACATAAAACTAATGAAAAACATGTTAACTATTTACTTCTTCCCAATTAGGATGAGTTTTGTTTCTCAATATCTATGGCTTCCTTCAGTTGATGAACTATTTCCTCTTCCTTAAATTTTGGTCGTACAAAATTGACAAACGTGTTATTGTTTAAGGTTGAATAAAATGATTATCTATGAATATTGAGTGCCAAGTTCCTTAACGTATTGCATTTTTCTCTCCAATATGTGTGTCATTTGTCTTTGCTAAACTGGTAAATCATAATGGTCACATGTTGAGAAACAAAATGATGCCAATTATCGTGAACTTTTAATGTCACTGAGAACAAAGAGCTTTGCTTGCATTGGATATATTCCTTATTCCTGCTCAAGTTTCTTCTAGATTCCAATATGTTTATAATTTCCATAATTATTAGACTCATAACACAATTCCCTAAAGTTGAACCAGATTGAAGAAAAAGAGATCAGAAAGAGAGTCTCTATCCCAGAGGATTAATGTAGAAGTTATGGGCACCTTGTACTTTCACTAGAAAACAAATCTTGTTCTTAGTCCCATATGAATACGATGTTGGGTACAATAGAACTAAAAATATGAGAGCACCTTCCCCTAGAGGTTGAATTCATCTAGATTCTATAAATGTAGATGCAACTGACTCTAAACCATTGTGGATCTATTATCCCATTATGTCAATTGATAACCACGACACTACATTTAACAGGTGCGACTAAGGTAAGAGATTGCATGCTAGAGGGACAAGAAAATGTCCCTCCGAGTCCCATCCCCTTGCAAGATGATCAATGTGTTAAATAAGGATTCATGCAGGAATTAATGGAGATTTTATGTGTCTTTTCCATACCTTAATGACTCAAGGGATATAGTGAAAAATTCTCTCTCACACCCCTCATTTTCTTCAATTCCCTTGTCCTTAATGAAGTGGCTTTCTTAGCCCATGAATAAACTTCCAAGCTGAGGGCATGTAGCACATGCTAAAATGAAATTTTGAAGTGGTTGTTGGCCTCCCTTTTTACTCAAGTAATGATCACTACCAACCTACTATCCAAGCGAGATGATTTCCCTAACATCACTTTGATGATCATGTTGGAATGTTGAATAACTATAAAGGATTTCACATTTGCTTACTTGGCAAGGAGAAGACCTTATATGAACTCATAGGGTTTTGCTTGGTTATTTGTAACTTATCCTAATCCTTGGTGTAGGTTGTTTCCATCCTTCCTTTTACATTGGAAAAGATCCCCACCACTGCTTAATAACAAGTAATTATACTAAACCTTATACTAAACATGCATTAATACTTACATTTTAACATATACATTTATCTTTTTGAGATAATAATACTTAAAAAAGGGAGGTTTGAAGTTGTTGTCATGTGATGGATGAAATCCAAGTGGATTATTCCCTTGATCTTCTCGATTTATGCCAAATTTGGTCAGAGATAGTTGGCGTATCTGGTGGGCCCCATAATTGTTTATTTTATTAGGCCCATTTGATTATTTATAGACACTTAAAACATGTATTTGACCCCCTTACTTTCACATCATAGAGTTAATTCGTAGTATTAATGGGTCCTTAGGAATTTCGTTTATCCTTGCTTATTATTTACCTAATATTATTTATTTTTGTAGAATATTGTGAGAATATTGGGCAGATTATGAAGATTTGGAGGATGAGATAATCTAGGGACTTGCTCCGTGCTACAAGAGGACCAATATTGGATAATAAATTAACAAGATATTATGAAATTATTGCACAAATTTTGTAGCTCCATTGATTGAGAAAATCTAGGAATGTGCTCTGTTATTTAATGCAGATTCCTAGTGTTGAGAACCAGATCCACTAGTTGAGGGATTTTGGAGGGGAAAACTTCCTCCTTTCAAGAAGAATGCTTCCTCGTCACTTTGTATAAGTACCAGTTCGAATTGGCCTATAGAGGCATGTATTTCTTAGTCTTCTTGAGGAGAAAACTTGTTATTTAGCAGCTCCACTTTCATTTCTAGCAGGGATGTACCTGGATTGATTCAAATAATGAACTTTGGTGCCATTTTTAGCTTCTAAAGCTTGGTTTCCTTCATAAGAATCTAATTATCCTTGGGCTTGGACATCCCAAGAGCCTCAAATCCCTCTTGTACAATCTATTTATTTCCTTTGAATGTCTTTTTCACCTACATATCTTATTCCTACATTTATTGTTCATGATTCTTTTGTTGTAGGTTACATTGGTTAAATGATTGAAGTGAGTTTTTTTGTAGGTTATTTAAAGAGTCACAAGCATGATGCATCCTTATAACAACTTTGAAAATTCATCTTCATCATTGAGCTATTTGGATTGGTTTACTAGTTCACAAATCTATAATTTTTGGAAGTCCCTTGTAGAAAAATAGTAGTAATTTCCTGTTATTTTTTAGTACATGTTAATGAGCTTCATTTGAGTTGATTCCTCTTGTATTGGGTCATAAAAACTTTCAATTTAATAAAAAAAATTACACCATATCATTTTCACTTAATTAGGTTAGGCATTTGGTAGGTTAACTAGCTCACTAGTTCTTGAATTTCAATTTTTTAGAGTAGCAATTTTCTGTTATTTTTTAGCATGTGTTAACATGGGTATTTTGGAGCGATTACACTTTGAATGGAATCCTAAGACATCCTAATTATTAATAATAAAAATTCCAATCCCAATTTCATTTGATTTGCATGGGTATTCAGCAAGTTTTCTTGCTCCTGTACTAAAACAGGGCCGCTTGTAGCACCTCATGTAGAACGTGTAAACTTAACTAGATCTGCTCCAAAAACTTGGTTTTTGTCCCTTAGGCTTGAATAATGACCTCTAGGCTATCAAACCATGATTTATTAACACTAAAAACATGTTAAGCCTTGCCTCTTCTCCATTGCAATTCACCTCTCCAATTTGGATTAGTGGACAGATGCATGACTTGAAGAGAATAATGATGATTTCATGACTACTTTATGGAGCACCTTGTGAACTCTATTGACAAAATATATATTGAATGCAGTGATTGAATAATCATTTAATTTTGTTTCATACATCTTAATCTATGGTTTCCATTTCCAAGATTGTTATTTCTATTTCTATTTCAAAAGTAACTAGGATTTCCTCTCTGCAAAGGTAATTAGGTTTCCTTTCTGCAAATAGAGTAACATTTCCATTTCTGCAATTAGTTTAGGCTTGTATTTCATGGCATTCGCTCCATTCCATAAGATCAACGAAAGAAGGACACATTGCATGTTGCACATATGGTGTTGACTCCTCTTAAGTTTGTACGAACCTGGGGTTGATAATTTAAGTTGGTAGCCTTGGGAGTTGAAGCATTCTTGTTGTAATATTGGGGCTCATCAGTATCCATGGTGATTGTGGGGTTGTTTTGACTGATGCAGCGTGAACCCACCTTGGGGCCAAATTTCAAATGCTCCAACTACCCTCTTACTGTCTAGGGTGGGCTCACTAGGTCTAGTAGGAGGCTTGGGTTTAGAAAACTTTGTGCAGTTCCAATCTCCCAGTGGTGTTAGAGACACTATCTCTCAGGGTTGGATTGTGGCTTGATCATTGCAAGACATTATATTTGACCCAAAAGATGGCACAAATCACATTTATCCAAGAGGTTTTCCATCATACCACTTTAAGAGTGCCTTCACCACAGTTTCAAACCCATATGGTTCTCTCGAAAGGAGCAAAGGGTGAGGGTTTTGTTCTTGAAATTGTTTCACCAACATATTAGATATTAGGGAGGCACAAAACCTAGATGGCCAGGGTGCAAGAGTTACCAGGAAAAATAAGAGGACAAGATGCACCAAATTTTGGTAGGTTGAGCACAAAATGGTATTAGGGAATGAGGTGCCACTCCATGAGGTGGAGAAAAACGATAAGTTGGTCATTGTGTGGCACACAAGGGCTCATCGGTACAATATAAAAAACTTAAAGGATTGGGTTGCTCATGAGTGGGAGAAGAACTTAGACCCCCTCTAGTTAGTTACAACCCTTACCCAAGGTTGGTTTTGCTTCTTCTTTACCTCTAAACAACATGTCTCGTGGGTACTAGAGAGGAATTGGGCTATTGATTCAACACCAATCCTATTGAAAACATGGTCGCCACATTTCAAAGCTAAAAAGGAAGTGTCAGAGAAGGAACCCATATGGGTGTGATTGCGTGGTTTCCAATGCAATTTTGGTCATGGACAACATTACGAGAGATTGGGAATTCAGTGGGGCAATTTTTGAATGTATACATGTCTTTCTTGATGACGGGGGTGATGATTGTTGCTTGTATTCTACTAAATATAGATACTCGAGAAGGACTTATAGCGCAAATGGTGATTGAATGACCTAATTACTCCCACCGTCAAATCCTAGACTATGAAGGGATCCCATTGCATTGCAAAAGATGCCATAATAGAATGCATATTATGAAGGGTTTCCATCTCCCTTTCCATGGAAATAAAGGGGATGGGACCTCTGCTCCCTCAAAAAAGAGGAGTTTGCCCCATGAGGAGAGGATAATAGCCAAGTCGAGGTCTGTGAAGGGGCGCACAAAGGTTTGGAGAAGGTATCGATCAACACTCAGTTGCCATCTTAGCCTACAACAAAAGAGAATGAGCATACTCATGATGAAGAGGGAAAAAGGCACGTCCCAACACATAGTGAACCTTCGAGCTCAAAGCATAGGAAGGCACCAATGTTGGGTATTCCTTCTTCCCCCATCCATTTGTCAAATTTTGTTGTATCTCTTGTTGAATTGGGTAAAGGTTTGTATTATTCTAGTAATTGTGGAACCTCATCTCTGCACCACAATCTAAATCCCCGCGTTGCTATTGCAAATTCTTTGCATCCTCCTGCCACCCTTCCCACCATTTCAACAATAATCTCTCAAAAAGAGGGGTTATATGGTGAATTGTAAAATTCAACCTCTTATTACTTTTTGTTTCCTAGCCCACCCCAAGCACCCAATGCGTTCATCACTCGAGGTAGAGGACACAACCCAAATTCTTATGAGGGGAAGGGTTGGGGCAAGAAATCTCACCTTGCAAAAGCCTAGGTTAAAGCCCATCTAGACGTGGCTATTAGGAAACAACTATCCATAGACAGGGTGCTTAGAGCAGTGAATACCCTAAGAGTTCCTCCATGATTGTGTTATCTCTCAACTGCAAGGGCCGAGCAAACCCATCCAAAAAGATGGCCCTTTGGAGGTTAGTCGATTTGCACCATCTTGAAATTACCTTGTTCCAAGAAACTTTGGGAGAGGGGGACATTGTTTCTAAAGTGTTGGAATCCATTTTAAGAGGTTGAAATTTCTCTTGTCCTGATGCTTGAGGAAGATTAGGGGGGCTTGTTATAGGAGGGAACCCTTGCAGCATTAATCCCTTAAATTTGTGGGGGTTTGACTCTATGCTTGGAATGGATTTCCTTTCGGTGGATTTAGGAGTGGAACTAAGGGTGTTAAATGTTTACAACCCTTTCAATGAGACAATACCTTTCTAGGATTCTATGTTTCAAAAACAATCTTTAAATTCAAAGAACTTGATTCTACAATGAGATCTAAACTTTCGTTAGGAATTGTTGAAGTATGGGGACCTCATGGAAGGCCAGATCCCCTCAAATTTTCTTTGAACATCTTTGTATGGACCACAAAATTTTTGAAGTGGAGGTGGTTAAGGTGAACCTTAATTGGTGAAACAAAAGAGTGGGTGAGGCTAGAGTGGCAAAAATATTGGATCGGTCTCTTCTCTCAAAAAGCTAGTGGAATCCTTGCCATTGTTGCGCCAATGGGTTGGAAGTGGGGGAGAGTCTGACCATCATCCAATAATTTTGGAGATAAAAGGGATGGGGAAGAAGCCTGCTAACCCTTTCAAGTTCAAATTGACCTAGATAAAATATGAGGAGTTCTTGGACCTTGTACAATCCACATGGGTTCCCTTCAATCCAGAAACAAGGTCCTCTGTAGCAGCCGAATTTGCAACAAATTTATCCAAAGTCAAGAAATCCATCACTAAGTGGGCCACAAGGAAAAGGATCCATGATGAACAAGAACTAAAGAGTATGGAAGAGGGTTTAAAGGCTCTAGGTGAATTGGAAGATGGCAATTTTTTTAATAAGGGAACAAGAAAAAAGTCTCTTTCTTGTTGAAGCTAGGAAAAGGAAAGTGATGGAAGAAAGGGAGGCCACTTGGAGGTTAAAAAGTAAGGCATTATGGCTAGAATGTGAGGATGAAAATACCATTTTTTTCCAAAACTATGCAAAATGTTGAAAGATGGCTAACTTTATTTGGAATTGGAAGACCAGGAGGGAGGTTTTTCCCTCCACTTTTAAAGATTTAGCACGGTTAGGGAAAAATCATTTTGAAACCCTATTTAAGGTTGACGAGGGGATGTATACAATGGAAGTGGTTATACTGGCTCAAATCTTTCCAAGATTTGTTGATGAGGAGGAAAATGTTAATTTAATGGAATAAGCAATGAATGCATAATTAAAAGAGGCTCTTCATAGCTTCCAAAAGGAAAAAAGTCTAGGGTTGGATGGGTGGACTATGGAATTCTTCTTAGGGATTTATGAAACTCTTGGAAGTGATCTCCTGAGATTAGTAGAGGAATCAATATTGGAAGGTTGGGTGTTGGCCTCTTCCAATACCACCTTCATTGCATTAGCACCTAAGACAGATAATCTTCTCACTTTTAATGATTTCGGTTTGATCTCTCTCTACAATTGTATTTACAAGGTAATTGCTAAGGTGATTGCCAACCGACTCAAACCTACCCTCTCGAAGGAAAACTCTAAGGAAAAATTTATCTTTTTGGAATGTCACCATATCCATGAGGCTAACAGTGCAGCATAGGAAGGATTACATAGCCTAAATGTCAGGAAATTGAAAGGGGTGGTTTTGAAGATCAACCTCTCTAAAGTTTATGATCAGGTAAGTTGGTTCTATCTCCACCTTCTCCTAACACATCTTTGTTTTAGGTGCCCCTCATCACTTGGATTATTAAGTGCATCACCTCAGTCTCCTTCACCATGCTAATTAATGGATCTATCCCCCATTTTTTCCATGCTCAAAGGGGTCTTAGGCAAGGTTTCCCCCTCTGGCCTCTCTTGTTCCTTTCGGTTGAAGAAGGGATTTGCAGGCTATTGGCTGATGGGAAACGAAGAGGTTTGTTTAGGGGTGTGGTGGGGGTTGAGAACCTGAATTTAATGCATCAACTTTTTTTTGATGACATCCTCCTCTTTTGTGATGGGACTCGAAGAGATATTGATTTCCTTCAACAAACTTTGCCTTTTTTCAGGAAAGCAACGAGTATGCAGATCAATACCCCTAAATTGACTCTTTCCATTCACTTATTAGAAAGGGTGGTGGCTCTTCACATGCATGATATCTTTCCTTTTAATTCCATTCATCTTGATGAAGGACTAAAATACCTAGGTTTACATTTAAAAATAAACTCCTATTGGAAAGAGGGTTAGCATTGGCTTATTGCAAAATTGGAAAAACATCTTAAAATTTGAAGTATGAGAAGGCTCTCCTTGGAAAGCAGATTAGTACTAATAAAATTTGCGTTGGAAATTATTCCAATTTACTAGATGTAATTGTCATGGATTCCCAAAGGAATCTTGGATAAATTACGTAAAGTTTTCCTAATATCTTTATGGTCGAGCTCTCAGGACCAATTCGTTGTGACTGGGTTAAATGGGACAAAATAGAAACTCCAAAGGCATAAGGGGGTTAGGGCCTAAAGAACCTTCCCATTTCCACCTCACGACTAAAGTTGGATGGAGGCTTGTGTCTACAAAGAGCTTGTGGACCATGGTGGTACATATGAAATGCATCTATCTAGGGACAATTGAAGATTGGGTCAGGAATTCGGCTAGAGGACATTCTAATATGTATGTTATTTGGAAGGCAGTGCTAGTATCTTTCCCTCTAATCAAAGAAGGACTATCTTGGAGAATTGGCAATGGTTAGAAAGTCAAAATTAGAATTGGCCTTGTTCAGTTGTGGGGTTAATTACATACTCCCTAAATGATTGGTGGATTTCTTAAATAGAAATTGGTATACCACTCTTAATCAAGTAGTGTATCAGGAAAGAATGGATATTTGGGACAACACATGGCTGTCAGTTGAATAGATAGGAATAAATGAAGAATTTGTTGAGGTTTGGAGGGCCTAGAATGTCGCTCTCTGTCGTTATTATATCTGCTTTACAGACAGGGATGATGAATTAGTTTGGAATCACTCTTCGTTCAATGATTATACACCCAAAATGGGATATCTCCATCTGATTTCCAAAAGAATGAGAGGGGATCAAAGTTGGTGGTGGAAACTGCTATCGAAGTTAAAGTGTCTGACTTAAGCTAGGCTATTTATGTGGTGCTTGTTAGAGAAAGGTTCCAACCTAGGATAACTTATAGAAAAGACTTTTAGAAGGCTCGTGTTGGTGCATGATTTGCAAGGATAATAATGAAAATGATCATCATCTTTTCATCAGATGCTCTTTCACAAAGTATATCTGGACTATTTATCGCAATAAGCTATAGTTTATAAGAGTTTGGCAGGTTGGGAGTCTTTTGGAGGCTTGGCAAGCATGGTTCGAAAACAGAGCTCATAAAGAAATTTAGAGTTGCGCCTTTACTATTATGCTAGGGAATATGGCTAACAAAAAATAGGGTCATTTTCCAAGGCACTCCTTCATGCCTAGACATAACAATAGCACAAAGCCTAGCAATTTTTTCCAGTTTGCACCAAAAATATTGTCCTAGGTTACTAGGGAGATAATTACATAAGAGATAGACAAATTGAGCCTGTGGGCATTTTTTTATGGAATCTCTCAAGGAGAGGAAAGAAAATGCAGGGGAGTTCTTCTCTATCTATCTGAGAACCATTTATTTACCTTATAAATGGGTTTGGGTAGGGGTGCAAATAATTTCGTTGAAGTTATGGCTCTCAAGTTACTTTCTCTTTGCCAAAGAAAAAGGTGTTCCTTCCCTTCAGGCCTATGGATATTCCATGATTGTAATCAACTATATCAAAGAGGTGCAAAGGTGTCACAATCACCATATTTTACCACTAGCTGAGGAGGTGTTATGCATTAGAGACTCTTTGGATATTTTTTCATGTTCTCATACCTATAAGGAGAAGAATCGACTAGCATATCAATTGTCAAAAGCAAGTAATCAGCAAGATCATGGGAGTTGGTTGATTGAGGAAAACAAAGCTGAAGAGTATTATGAATATTATCATCTTCCTTTTATAGAGGATGATCCACAACACCGACCTTAAAGACCCCGCTACAATGACAATTTTTGCTACAATTTTTTTTGGGACCTTTACGGTAGTACCATACTATGGATATGTTGCATGCACAACCTAAAATGAAAGATATTAATGTATTTTCTATAAGATAACATACCTTTTTTTTTTTTCCATGATAGAATAAAATGTTGTAATACACAGACTATATGTCCTTCTCTTTCTCTTTGTATTTGAATGCATACAAAGTGTAATTTTGTATCATTTACTAATGAAATAAAATTATGATTTTTTCCTTAGGAAAAAAATTTCCTTTTGAACTCAATTTACTATGTTTATATAAACCCATGAGGTGTAGACCAGTTGGTTTGCATGGGGTTTAGTCCTTGCCGGGTCATGGGGAGAGATTGAGGATGGAAGTCACTTTGGGGTAATCAATCCTAATGATAAGCATCTGATTGTGGCTTGATTGTTCTTCTTCCATCCAATCAACGGTCTAACCTTGACCTAGGCTAAACCTAGTCATAAAAAAACCACTATATTTATATAAGTTTGAAATTAAAATATATTTTAGCTGCAACCGCATATAGTTAATTTATATTTTAATGTATTTCTATAATATTAAAAAAAAACATTTAAAAATTGATATGAACTTTTTAATCATGTTAACACTTCACAATTTGCTTATTCACGATGCCTTCGATTTTGAACAAAATTCATAGTTTTCACTTTAACTTCAAGCAACTATGTTTTGATGGTGTTTCGGGAGAGCACATAAATATATTTTCATGTTGAGTTATAAAATCCATGTACTAGTTGGCATAAATAATTTTTGTGGAAGAGATGGTTTACGGGACATTGTTGCATTGAAGAGTGTTTTATTTTAATAAAAGGGATAATTTATGAGGTATTCTTAGTCCTTGTCAAGGCAATATCCTACTAATTTATCTGTATTTTGATTAGAATTAGTTTTAGTTTGATTGACATGATATTTATAGTTTGACTTTATAAATAGAAAAATATACACTTTAATATAATTAAAAAAATATTGGACAAAAACTTGATATCCTTATTACAGATGTCCAAAATATCATTGACATTTGGATAACAACTTCATGAATATCCAATATGTTATTTCTATAGACTAGCATTTGGATAACAACTTTATGAATATCTAGTATGCTCTTTTTGTAGATGCCATCTGTGTAACATCCTTGCACATAACAGGGTTTTGAATACCAATTTTCTAGGGGCCTCCACCACCGTCGAGAATAGTTCGCGCCTTGCGCATAGCACGGTTTTGACTGTCGATTTTGCAAGGGTATCCACCACCACCAAGAATAATTCGCAAGCCATATTCCGCGTATGTTGGTAGTGCAAACAAGCAGGGGGCCTCCACTACCGCCATGAGCAATTCAACTAATCTATTTTTTAATTCCACATATCCATATTTTCATTTGACACCGACATATGCTCGAGATGTGAATAATTCTAATGTCTTTACTTTAGACCATATAAGTGTATTACCAAATAGATTCCACGTCTTTGAATATCACGCTTTCCACACATTGCTTTCCAATATTCATTTCTCGTAGTAGTGCATCGATTTGCGACAAATTACATCAAGGTACTAACTTTTCCAATTTATCCTCGTTTTTATTATTGCTCATCTTTCTCCAGTAAGCTTAAATCTTTGTGCATGGGTAAAAAATTGATAGAGAGTAGGAGAGAGTCGACTCCATGACCTTCAAGCAAGGAAGAGGTAGTTAAACAAGTGAGGGAATACCTCTCCACTCTTCTAGAAAAACCCATGAAGGCTTTAGGGCCTTATGTGAAGAAGAAGAAGAAATAGATACATCTGAGGTTGAGAATTGAATTACCCACCATAAATGATTCCCTTTCTGCTCTCACCTCTTTGGTTGTTGGGTTTTTGGTGAAAAAAAGAGGCAACCCATCAAAATCTCAATATTTTGGTCAAATTCTTCATTGAGGGATTTGGGTAATCACTTTTTTGAAAATAATGATTTGTGACGAATTTGGTTATTTTAGATCCAGACATAGAATTAGGGTTTGTTAAAGATTCAAATGTGCTTTTCTTTGTGACACTAAGGATTCGACAACTGCCTTCCATTAACTTATTTTCAAAGAGGCTAGCGCAAGTCTTGTGGTCTTGTTCATCCCAAATTGGTTTGTATATGTTATGAAACCATCTCACAAAAAGATAGAAAAGATAACCCAACATCTTTGTGACCCATTTTTGTTGCTCTTCTGAAGATAATCTTTGTTCTAAAAAGTATTTAAGACTATCATGATCTGTTTTTACCTTGAAGTGTATTCCCATTAGGTAGGGTCACTAATGTAAGTGCATGTAGTATTGCCAACATTTCCTTCTCATAAATAGCTTTGTGTAAATACTTTCCTTTGATTGGACGACCTTCAAAAGCAATGTGTCTTTCTTCTTGCATTAAAACAACATCAATTCCATTTCATGAGGCATCACATTCCACAATAAAGGTTTTTGTGAAGTCCGGTGTAGCTAAGATTGGTGCTTGGCATATTACCTCTTTAAGATGTTCAAAGGCCTTTGTTGCTTCTGGAGTCCGTGAAAATGCATCTTTCTTCAATATTGTTGTTAGAGGTGCTGCTATTCTCCCATAATTCTTAACAAACTTGCGATATACCTTGTCAACCCGAGAAATCCTCGTAGATGCTTTATGGATGTGGGGATTTTCCATTGCTTAATGGTTTAATTTTTCTATGGTCTACCTTAACACCTTCATGAGATACAATATCATCCAGATATTCCACCTCTTTTACTCCAAAGAAACATTTGGAGATTTTTGCATATAATTGTTTCTCCTCCAATAGTTTTAGCACCATGTCAACATGTTGGACATGATCCTTCCAAGACTTGCTGTAGATTAGTATATCATCAAAAAATACTAACAAAAATTTTCTAAGGAAGGTTTTGAAAATGGAATTCATCAAACCTTGAAATGTAGAAGGTGCATTAGTAAGGCCAAAAGGCATGACCAAAAATTCATAATGACCCTCATGAGTTCTAAATGTTGTTTTTGGAATGTTTTCAGTCTTCATTTTTATTTGATGATATTGTCTAGTCAATTTAATGTCTTAAATTGCTCTACATAAATTATCAATCCGGGTATCGTAAACTGATGAAGTGTGGTGCACTATATGTGCTTAGTTAACCTTTCTCTTACTTCGTTGTTTTATAGTTTATGTTGTTTTTGGGGTTTTGTTCTTGTTGCTTTTCTAAAATGTTTAATGCAACTAGTTCAATCGAAATAAAATGCAATAATCAAATAATGAAAGAATGACTATGAGACCCAGTATCCTTGCTGCTTCAGCAAAAGGACAAGATGATTCTATCACGTCATTAGTTCATTAAAAGGCTATGTGCATCACTAATCTACAATCAACTTGAAAGCAATTTATGTACAGCTAATATACATGGTGAAATAAAATGCAAAAATAAAATGACAACTATACAAGGCAGGGGCCCCCTACCACCTATGAAATCAAATGCTTAAAGGAAAATAAAGACATCAAATAAAGGACTAATGACATCGGCCCAATATCTCTGCTGCTGATTGAAAATGAAAATGAAATGTGAAATCTAAGTGACACTACATAAAGGAGACAAATCACACTACTTTAACATTTTCTTAACCGTTTTGCCTTTCAGCTAGATTTATCATGTGAGAACAGTTATGAACAAGTCAGCAATGTGAGTCTTAAAGCAAACTAAACCAAGCTGTACTAAGTGATATTTTGGCTCCAATAAAGTTATTTGATTATGGAAAAAGAACCATCAATAGATGGACAACTTGATATCTAAGAGCAAAAGTAAAGTGCAAGTTAAACAAATGATACTAATGAAAATCAAACTACAGAAAAATAAAGGTCAGCAACATAGACAAGATGATCACACATGCCACTAGTCATGAAATCAAAGCAAAATTAAACACACTTGCATGAATTAAAATTGCATGAATGAAAAATCTAATCTACCTTACATTCTACAAAGAAATATTTACAAAATGAAATCTACTCTACCTTACATCCTAATATGCTCCATGACATCTACTTCACATCTCCTTCCATGTTGAGAACATCAAAGCTTTATTCAATTTCTTCAAAAGTACAACAAAGTCCTCCAAAGCTTTCAAAAGCCATCAAGGAAGAACTACAAACTTGAGAACTAGAAACTAAAAAGACTAAAAAGGGACTAAAAAGGACTAACTAATGAAGGAGAGAGATCTCCTATTTATACAAAAAGATGAGAGCCATCTCATTAATGATAGTCCATGAATCTCTCCCTCTACCTCTAGAGTCCTAATCAAAATAGGAACTGATAAGACACATGTCTTCTTAGAGTTACAATACAATTAGGAGATGTGACACATATCCTCATGATCCCATGATTCTTTCCACTCAAATTCGAATTTGGCCTTGGGGTGCCACATAAGGGTCTTCTAGAAGTCTCCTTTCAACCTACACATGTCAACAACCTCAACCCATTTGTTAGGTATAAGCATATGCACATTATTTTCTAATTTTTAACCACAAATTCACTTAAAAAGCTTAGAAATAATAAATATTGGAAAAACATAAAGGTGGCCCAATGATAATGAAAGTGAGATGAATGAGGTGACATAGTAGTGAAATGGAGGTGATATAATGGACATAATAGTGAAAGTGTAATGGAAATGAATGACATTTTCAAGACTCAACATACCCCCCAACTGAAGCTATTGCATGTCCTCATGCAATATATATTACATTAACTCTTTTGATCCTTGAGTTTTGGCTTAACTTTGCATGATATCATTTGATAACTTCATATTTCTGCAAAGTGTTTCACTTGAATTGCAACATGGTTGGTTCTTGTGTTACAACCATTTTTTTTTTTTTTTGTTGCCTTCTATTTTGATCTTTGAACTTTGCATAATGATATTTTGATTATTGTTGCA
The DNA here is from genome assembly GCA_031772625.1 of Pinus tabuliformis. NCBI lineage: Eukaryota > Viridiplantae > Streptophyta > Pinopsida > Pinales > Pinaceae > Pinus > Pinus tabuliformis. The sequence goes on along the minus strand of CM062805.1, from coordinate 563,199,239 downwards.
AAGTATATCTTTGTTGGATTTCATGATGGTTGGTTCTTGTGTGACAACCATGATTTTGTTTGTATCCAATTTATCCTTTAAGCACTTTTTCAAAAGCCATTGTATGCTCATAATAGCAATGTAATAATTAATATATGTTGGAAGTATGTGAGCTTCTGAATATGATATGGACATGGAAAGATATAAATATGAATGTACTCCCCCCCCCCAACTGATGGTATTGGCAATTTTATGAAATGAGGAAGAGAAATGTTTTTCCAACAATTATCATTCTAGCTTTTTATGGAATTCTATGGTCAAAAGTTAGAAAATGACGTACCTTCACTTACCCTTTGGAATGGATGAGTTGTATGTGTGGTGGCTGAAAAATTCTGATCATATTCTTCTTCAAGTGGCTGAACAAGAGGAGTCATGGATAGAGAGATAAGATGGCTTTTTATTGCTTCTACTAAAACTTGCTGAATCTGCTCCAAAATGCTGAAAATAATAGTCTTCATGTCTTCAAAACTCATTGGCACAATTCCTACTATGTGAAAATATGTTCTGATGTCGAACATAGTAGGAAATTGTTGGCTTAGTGGCCATTAATGGATGCCACTAGTCAACACGAGAACTCTCACCATTGATGACAATGAGAGTCAAGATGCCCAAACACATCTTGCTAGGTACGAATGAATTTGCTGATGTCGAGTCACCTAGAAGATCTAACGAACAAGGGACATTAATGTATTCCCATTGTTTGTCAGCATGAGGACTTGCCATTAAGGCATGCAAGCCTCAAGGTGTTTTTACAAAGAACTTAGACTCAAAGGACTATGGACTCAATAATTTGCATTGAAGCAGGGCTTATTTGCTGAATGAAAATGACAAGGAATGGAAAATGAAAATGGAAAATGGCAATGGAGAACAGAAATGACAATGGGCAATAAGCATGTGAATGAGCCTCTTGCTTTTATTTGTGGGTTATGAATGGACAAAAAGAGATAGAAAGTGTATGTGAATGTAAGTGGAAAGTATGGAGTGGAATAAGGTGAATGGTTTATTATGAAGTATGTATGTGATGGAGACAATAGTATCTGAAAGTTTTTCAAGTGTTTGGATCTGAATTTGCATCAACATATTTCCTCTTTGTTGCTGATCATCCTCTTATGAAACAAATTGGTCTCTTAGAGAGACACCATTCTCTTGTAGTCATTTGTCCTTCCTCCTGAAACCTGCAAAAAAAACTAATACTTCTTCTGCAATGGAATGTAATATTATCAAAGGAGAGAGGTGATCAATCTCTCTAGTTATGATATTTACACACAAAACTAAGAATTTGTATTAATGAAACAAGTTCTCAAAGGAAAAATCAAAAGAATTTATACCTGCTTTGGAATTGGTGCCCAAGTTGAATGTTGCTTCTTTCCAGCAATTTATTTCATTATTTTCCATTTCAAACTCTAATGATAGATTTCTCATTGTATAGATCTTGTTGAGATCTTTCCAACGATACTTAAATCATCAAAATCTGATTTTGTATGAGAAAGATATGCTGATTTGAACAATGAGGTTTTTCTGGCTGCGGAATTGGACTTTAGCTGCGGAATGTGCACAGTTATGTAGCTAAAAATCTTGGATACAAAGTTAGCCATTCATTTTTTCATCATCAATCCAAAATTAATCAATACCTTCAGAAAAGTGAGAAGATAACTTGTTCATTTCATTGATTCAAAATTATTATTTTTTTCTTGACATGCAGCGACTCAGTGTGGCGACTCTATGATAACACACAATTTGACTTCCCTTTGACCGGGGTCTTTTTCATCAAATTTGACCGAATGAATAGGACACCATCCATGTACCAACATTCCCCCAGCTACCCATGTAACTTGTTTTGCTTGATGACACCTGCAACCTAGAGTTTAACAAAACAGCTGCGGAAAGTTTGAGCTGGCTGCGGAAAGCAGTTTGATAAAATTTTTTTTTTTTTTTTTTTATTGTCTGCAGAGCAAAATAGTTTTATTGATGAAAAAAAACAGTCTATAACCATTATCATGACTATTTGACCCTTTCATAGACTTAAGCCCTTCTGGTTCTGCCTTTAGTTCAGTTTGACCGTATTTGCCTCCTTGTTGACCACGGGTTTTGATGACTGGTTTGGATGATCTGGAAGGACACACATCATGTCCTTGATCCCACAAACTTGCCCATGTGGCTCTTCTACCCGGAGGACACCTGGAACATAGCATTTAAGAAAACAGCTGCGGAATCTGGGGTTGGCTGCGGAAACTGGGATCAGCTGCCGAAAGTGGCTAAAACAGAGTGTAGTAATTACAACAAAAACTTCAGATCATATCAGAGGATCATATGACAAAAAGTCCATAACAAAATTATTTTGATCCTTTGGAGTCCAAATCCTAATGTTTTGTTGTTTTTTTTCTTTGTGACATGAATTTCCTATATGGGAAGATGACCGCATCATTCTCTGCTCTCTCAAAGGCAGCAACAGCAGAGTATATCCATGCAGCACTCGCAGGTTTTGTAACAGCAAAAGCAGCAGCACATGGTGAAGAGGTAGGCATACAAACAGCCTTTCTCCTTATGGCGCTTCTGAACATGTTCATAGTAAGTCATTCCCTGAGTACTTGGTGGAGCATACATTTTCACCCCTAAATCACAATAAACGCAGAATGCAATAAAGAAATTGACACAAGTGGTGTATACTGATCTGGACTTTTAGGATGAGTAATCTAAAATGCGAGGGAATCTCTGAGTTCTTCAAACATGATTTTCTCCAACATTTAACCGACAACGACTTCATGGGATTTAATGGCAGAGAGTCGTGTTCAATTGGAACACGTCTCTAAACAGGTTTGAATTAGATAAGAGGGAAGGCGTGTAAAGGCGTGTAATTGGTTTTATATGCCAGCATGTAATTGATCCCAATTAGAATTCCTTCCCTCAGGCACGCGGAGTTAATCAATTAATCAAACTATCAGTTAATCAATTCAAATCCAGTTTTTTTCACGCGGCGGCAAAAAAGAGGCTCCAAAGAACCGAAGATTTCTCCCAGACCGCCACAAATTTCTTCAAACGGTTTCTGAGTTATCTAATTAACCCACCTGGCAAAAAAACCCATGTTTTAGTATTTCAAATTCGTCTCCATTTGGTCAAATCGAACGTTTGAAGTTTGACGTTTTTTCTGTGTTTACGTTTTTCTGAGTTAACTGTTCTTACTGCTCTACCTTTTATGAATTTGCATTCGGCCTGTATGGAGTCACAGAAGGAAGGCTAGGATCCTGATTAGCAGCAGTAGCCTGCTGGGTATTCTTTGAAGATGGAGCAAATCTGGATCCTATGTCTCCAACCCAGGTTCTCCCATCTCCATCCTTTGCCTTCCCTGAATACCCACAGCTCAAAAGAATATCCTCTGGGCGTTGTGCAGCAACATAGGTAAAAATTTTGATGTCCAAAAGGGAGATATTTTCACAGGGGAATCCACCTACGTTTTCCAGTATCGGGTGGTGCTGAAGCCCTTACCCAAGCATACATCATTAAGGAGTTTTCCTTCGCTAATTCTCCAGGTCTGCTTAACATCACCTTTGTTCCAGAGAAGGGCAACAAATCTTATGCATTTGTGAATGGGATTGAGATTGTATCTATTCCTGACCTGTTCAACATGACGCAGCCAATGCTTGTTGGACTGAATGTACCATACAATATTGACTCGAGCATCACATTGGAGACCATGATTAGATTGAATGTAGGAGGACAATCTCTTTCACCAATTGAAGATTCAGATTTCAGCAGAACTTGGTATGATGATACACCATGGCAGAGACAAATGAAGTCCCTGAACAGCATGGAGAGGGTGAAAGCATGAACTGTGAAGAGTCTCGGGAGGTAATAGGTACAGGAGCGGGGGAAAATACTCATGTTGAAGAAGGCATTGTGAAGGTGTGAGATGAGAATGAGAAGCTGAAGAAGATGGTGGTAGTTTCACACTGTTGACCCTTATCAGAGATCTATGTGGGAGACAAGAAATTCCAATCCAACCATAGGAAAGACACACCAATAAAGAACACACTATTTGAAGAGTCACGAAGCCACAACGAAAACTAGGAATGGAGATAGCCATAGATTGTTTTTCTTCTCTTTTTTTTCTTCTTTTTTTTTCCTTGAATCAATTGAAGTGATGAAGTTTATTTTGTCTCCTATTTTTTTTCTTAACAATTCTTTTTCTGATCCTCCAGATCACACAAAGTGCAGGAGGAGAGCATACTCAAGAATTATTATTTTTCTTTTTTTTTACTTAACAATCATTTTTCTGATCCTCTAGATCACACAAAGTGCAAGAGGAGAGCATACTCAAGAATTATTAACCTTTTTTTCAGATGTAAAAAATAAGGTCTCCTAATTACACTTCCCCGGCAACGGCGCCAAAATGTATAGTCAATTTAATGTCTTAAATTGCTCTACATAAATTATCAATCCGGGTATCGTAAACTGATGAAGTGTGGTGCACTATATGTGCTTAGTTAACATTTCTCTTACTTCGTTGTTTTATAGTTTATGTTGTTTTTGGGGTTTTGTTCTTGTTGCTTTTCTAAAGTGTTTAATGCAACTAGTTCAATCGAAATAAAATGCAATAATTAAATAATGAAAGAATGACTATGAGACCCAGTATCCTTGCTGCTTCAGCAAAAGGACAAGATGATTCTACCACGTCATTAGTTCATTAAAAGGCTATGTGCATCACTAATCTACAATCAACTTGAAATCAATTTATGTACAGCTAATATACATGGTGAAATAAAATGCAAAAATAAAATGACAACTATACAAGGCAGGGGCCCCCTACCACCTATGAAATCAAATGCTTAAAGGAAAATAAAGACATCAAATAAAGGACTAATGACATCGGCCCAGTATCTCTGCTGCTGATTGAAAATGAAAATGAAATGTGAAATCTAAGTGACACTACATAAAGGAGACAAATCACACTACTTTAACTTGTTCTTAACCTTTTTGCCTTTCAGCTAGATTTATCATGTGAGAACAGTTATGAACAAGTCAGCAATGTGAGTCTTAAAGCAAACTAAACCAAGCTGTACTAAGTGATATTTTGGCTCCAATAAAGTTATTTGATTATGGAAAAAGAACCATCAATAGATGGATAACTTGATATCTAAGAGCAAAAGTAAAGTGCAAGTTAAATAAATGATACTAATGAAAATCAAACTACAGAAAAATAAAGGTCAGCAACATAGACAAGATGATCACACATGCCACTAGTCATGAAATCAAAGCAAAATTAAACACACTTGCATGAATTAAAATTGCATGAATGAAAAATCTAATCTACCTTACATTCTACAAAGCAATATTTACAAAATGAAATCTACTCTACCTTACATCCTAATATGCTCCATGACATCTACTTCACATCTCCTTCCATGTTGAGAACATCAAAGCTTTATTCAATTTCTTCAATAGTACAAAGTACAACAAAGTCCTCCAAAGCTTTCAAAAGCCATTAAGGAAGAACTACAAACTTGAGAACTAGAAACTAAAAAGACTAAAAAGGACTAACTAATGAAGGAGAGAGATTTCCTATTTATACAAAAAGATGAGAGCCATCTCATTAATGATAGTCCATGAATCTCTCCCACTACCTCTAGAGTCCTAATCAAAATAGGAGCTGATAAGACACGTCTTCTTAGAGTTACAATACAATTAGGAGATGTGACACATATCCTCATGATCTCATGATTCTTTCCACTCAAATTCGAATTTGGCCTTGGGGTGCCACATAAGGGTCTTCTAGAAGTCTCCTTTCAACCTACACATGTCAACAACCTCAACCCATTTGTTAGGTATAAGCATATGCACATTATTTTCTAATTTTTAACCACAAATTCACTTAAAAGACTTAAAAATAATAAATATTGGAAAAACATAAAGGTGGCCCAATGATAATGAAAGTGAGATGAATGAGGTGACATAGTAGTGAAATGGAGGTGATATAATGGACATAATAGTGAAAGTGTAATGGAAATGAATGACATTTTCAAGACTCAACATACCCCCCAACTGAAGCTATTGCATGTCCTCATGCAATATATATTACATTAACTCTTTTGATCCTTGAGTTTTGGCTTAACTTTGCATGATATCATTTGATAACTTCATATTTCTGCAAAGTGTTTCACTTGAATTGCAACATGGTTGGTTCTTGTGTTACAACCATTTTTTTTTTTGTTGTTGCCTTCAATTTTGATCTTTGAACTTTGCATAATGATATTTTGATTATTGTTGCAAAGTATATCTTTGTTGGATTTCATGATGGTTGGTTCTTGTGTGACAACCATGATTTTGTTTGTATCCAATTTATCCTTTAAGCACTTTTTCAAAAGCCATTGTATGCTCATAATAGCAATGTAATAATTAATATATGTTGGAAGTATGTGAGCTTCTGAATATGATATGGACATGGAAAGATATAAATATGAATGTATTCCCCCCCCCCAACTGATGGTATTGGCAATTTTATGAAATGAGGAAGAGAAATGTTTTTCCAACAATTATCATTCTAGCTTTTTATGGAATTCTATGGTCAAAAGTTAGAAAATGACGTACCTTCACTTACCCTTTGGAATGGATGAGTTGTATGTGTGGTGGCTGAAAAATTCTGATCATATTCTTCTTCAAGTGGCTGAACAAGAGGAGTCATGGATAGAGAGATAAGATGGCTTTTTATTGCTTCTACTAAAACTTGCTGAATCTGCTCCAAAATGCTGAAAATAATAGTCTTCATGTCTTCAAAACTCATTGGCACAATTCCTACTATGTGAAAAGATGTTCTGATGTCGAACATAGTAGGAAATTGTTGGCTTAGTGGCCATTAATGGATGCCACTAGTCAACACGAGAACTCTCACCATTGATGACAATGAGAGTCAAGATGCCCAAACACATCTTGCTAGGTACGAATGAATTTGCTGATGTCGAGTCACCTAGAAGATCTAACGAACAAGGGACATTAATGTATTCCCATTGTTTGTCAGCATGAGGACTTGTCATTAAGGCATGCAAGCCTCAAGGTGTTTTTACAAAGAACTTAGACTCAAAGGACTATGGACTCAATAATTTGCATTGAAGCAGGGCTTATTTGCTGAATGAAAATGACAAGGAATGGAAAATGAAAATGGAAAATGGCAATGGAGAACAGAAATGACAATGGGAAATAAGCATGTGAATGGGCCTCTTGCTTTTATTTGTGGGTTATGAATGGACAAAAAGAGATGGAAAGTGTATGTGAATGTAAGTGGAAAGTATGGAGTGGAATAAGGTGAATGGTTTATTATGAAGTATGTATGTGATGGAGACAATAGTATCTGAAAGTTTTTCAAGTGTTTGGATCTGAATTTGCATCAACATATTTCCTCTTTGTTGCTGATCATCCTCTTATGAAACAAATTGGTCTCTTAGAGAGACACCATTCTCTTGTAGTCATTTGTCCTTCCTCCTGAAACCTGCAAAAAAAACTAATACTTCTTCTGCAATGGAATGTAAGATTATCAAAGGAGAGAGGTGATCAATCTCTCTAGTTATGATATTTACACACAAAACTAAGAATTTGTATTAATGAAACAAGTTCTCAAAGGAAAAATCAAAAGAATTTATACCTGCTTTGGAATTGGTGCCCAAGTTGAATGTTGCTTCTTTCCAGCAATTTATTTCATTATTTGTTATTTCAAACTCTAATGATAGATTTCTCATTGTATAAATCTTGTTGAGATCTTTCCAACGATACTTAAATCATCAAAATCTGATTTTGTATGAGAAAGATAGGCTGATTTGAACAATGAGGTTTTTCTGGCTGCGGAATGTGCACAGTTATGTAGCTAAAAATCTTGGATACAAAGTTAGCCATTCATTTTTTCATCATCAATCCAAAATTAATCAATACCTTCAGAAAAGTGAGAAGATAACTTGTTCATTTCATTGATTCAAAATTATTATTTTTTTCTTGACATGCAGCGACTCAGTGTGGCGACTCTGTGATAACACACAATTTGACTTCCCTTTGACCGGGGTCTTTTTCATCAAATTTGACCTAATGAATAGGACACCATCCATGTACCAACATTCCCCCAGCTACCCATGTAACTTGTTTTGCTTTATGACACCTGCAACCTAGAGTTTAACAAAACAGCTGCGGAAAGTTTGAGCTGGCTGCGGAAAGCAGTTTGATCAAAAATTTTTTTTTTTTTTTTTTATTGTCTGCAGAGCAAAATAGTTTTATTGATGAAAAAAAAACAGTCTATAACCATTATCATGACTATTTGACCCTTTCATAGACTTAAGCCCTTCCGGTTCTGCCTTTAGTTCAGTTTGACCGTATTTGCCTCCTTGTTGACCACGGGTTTTGATGACTGGATTGGATGATCTGGAAGGACACACAACATGTCCTTGATCCCACAAACTTGCCAATGTGGCTCTTCTACCCGGAGGACACCTGGAACATAGCATTTAAGAAAACAGCTGCGGAATCTGGGTTTGGCTGCGGAAACTGGGATCAGATGCGGAAAGTGGCTAAAACAGAGTGTAGTAATTACAACAAAAACTTCAGATCATATCAGAGGATCATATGACAAAAAGTCCATAACAAAATTATTTTGATCCTTTGGAGTCCAAATCCTAATGTTTTGTTGTTTTTTTTCTTTGTGACATGAATTTCCTATTTGGGAAGATGACCGCATCATTCTCTGCTCTCTCAAAGGCAGCAACAGCAGAGTATATCCATGCAGCACTCGCAGGTTTTGTAATAGCAAAAGCAGCAGCAAATGGTGAAGAGGTAGGCATACAAACAGCCTTTCTCCTCATGGCGCTTCTGAACATGTTCATAGTAAGTCATTCCCTGAGTACTTGGTGGAGCATACATTTTCACCCCTAAATCACAATAAACGCAGAATGCAATAAAGAAATTGACACAAGTGGTGTATACTGATCTGGAATTTTAGGATGAGTAATCTAAAATGCGAGGGAATCTCTGAGTTCTTCAAACATGATTTTCTCCAACATTTAACCGACAACGACTTCATGGGATTTAATGGCAGAGAGTCGTGTTCAATTGGAACACGTCTCTAAACAGGTTTGAATTGGATAAGAGGGAAGGCGTGTAAAGGCGTGTAATTGGTTTTATATGCCAGCATGTAATTGATCCCAATTAGAATTCCTTCCCTCAGGCACGCGGAGTTAATCAATTAATCAAACTATCAGTTAATCAATTCAAATCCATTTTTTTTCACGCGGCGGCAAAAAAGAGGCTCCAAAGAACCGAAGATTTCTCCCAGACCGCCACAAATTTCTTCAAACGGTTTCTGGGTTATCTAATTAACCCACCTGGAAAAAAAACCCATGTTTTAGTTTTTCAAAATTCGTCTCCATTTGGTCAAATCGAACGTTTGAAGTTTGACGTTTTTTCTGTGTTTACGTTTTTCTGAGTTAACTGTTCTTACTGCTCTGCCTTTTATGAATTTGCATTCGGCCTGTATGGAGTCACAGAAGGAAGGCTAGGATCCTGATTAGCAGCAGTAGCCTGCTGGGTATTCTTTGAAGATGGAGCAAATCTGGATCCTATGTCTCCAACCCAGGTTCTCCCATCTCCATCCTTTGCCTTCCCTGAATACCCACAGCTCAAAAGAATATCCTCTGGGCGTTGTGCAGCAACATAGGTAAAAATTTTGATGTCCAAAAGGGAGATATTTTCACAGGGGAATCCACCTACAGTTTTCCAGTATCGGGTGGTGCTCAAGCCCTTACCCAAGCATACATCATTAAGGAGTTTTCCTTCGCTAATTCTCCAAGTCTGCTTAACATCACCTTTGTTCCAGAGAAGGGCAACAAATCTTATGCATTTGTGAATGGGATTGAGATTGTATCTATTCCTGACCTGTTCAACATGACGCAGTCAATGCTTGCTGGACTGAATGTACCATACAATATTGACTCGAGCATCACATTGGAGACCATGATTAGATTGAATGTAGGAGGACAATCTCTTTCACCAGTTGAAGATTCAGATTTCAGCAGAACTTGGTATGATGATACACCATGGCAAAGACAAATGAAGTCCCTGAACAGCATGGAGAGGGTGAAAGCATGGACTGTGAAGAGTCTCGGGAGGTAATAGGTACAGGAGCGGGGGAAAATACTCATGTTGAAGAAGGCATTGTGAAGGTGTGAGATGAGAATGAGAAGCTGAAGAAGATGGTGGTAGTTTCACACTGTTGACCCTTATCAGAGATCTATGTGGGAGACAAGAAATTCCAATCCAACCATAGGAAAGACACACCAATAAAGAACACACTATTTGAAGAGTCACGAAGCCACAGCAAAAAGTAGGAATGGAGATAGCCATAGATTGTTTTTCTTCTCTTTTTTTTCTTCTTTTTTTTTCTTGAATCAATTGAAGTGATGAAGTTTATTTTGTCTCCTATTTTTTTTCTTAACAATTCTTTTTCTGATCCTCCAGATCACACAAAGTGCAGGAGGAGAGCATACTCAAGAATTATTATTTTTCTTTTTTTTTACTTAACAATCATTTTTCTGATCCTCTAGATCACACAAAGTGCAAGAGGAGAGCATACTCAAGAATTATTAACCTTTTTCTTTTCAGATGTAAGAAATAAGGTCTCCTAATTACACTTCCCCGGCAACGGCGCCAAAATGTATAGTCAATTTAATGTCTTAAATTGTTCTACATAAATTATCAATCCGGGTATCGTAAACTGATGAAGTGTGGTGCACTATATGTTCTTATTTAACCTTTCTCTTACTTCGTTGTTTTATAGTTTATGTTGTTTTTGGGGTTTTGTTCTTGTTGCTTTTCTAAAGTGTTTAATGCAACTAGTTCAATCGAAATAAAATGCAATAATCAAATAATGAAAGAATGACTATGAGACCCAGTATCCTTACTGCTTCAGCAAAAGGACAAGATGATTCTATCACGTCATTAGTTCATTAAAAGGCTATGTGCATCACTAATCTACAATCAATTTGAAAGCAATTTATGTACAGCTAATATACATGGTGAAATAAAATGCAAAAATAAAATGACAACTATACAAGGCAGGGGCCCCCTACCACCTATGAAATCAAATGCTTAAAGGAAAATAAAGACATCAAATAAAGGACTAATGACATCGGCCCAGTATCTCTGCTGCTGATTGAAAATGAAAATGAAATGTGAAATCTAAGTGACACTACATAAAGGAGACAAATCACACTACTTTAACCTTTTCTTAACCTTTTTGCCTTTCAGCTAGATTTATCATGTGAGAACAATTATGAACAAGTCAGCAATGTGAGTCTTAAAGCAAACTAAACCAAGCTGTACTAAGTGATATTTTGGCTCCAATAAAGTTATTTGATTATGGAAAAAGAACCATCAATAGATGGACAACTTGATATCTAAGAGCAAAAGTAAAGTGCAAGTTAAACAAATGATACTAATGAAAATCAAACTACAGAAAAATAAAGGTCAGCAACATAGACAAGATGATCACACATGCCACCAGTCATGAAATCAAAGCAAAATTAAACACACTTGCATGAATTAAAATTGCATGAATGAAAAATCTAATCTACCTTACATTCTACAAAGCAATATTTACAAAATGAAATCTACTCTGCCTTACATCCTAATATGCTCCATGACATCTACTTCACATCTCCTTCCATGTTGAGAACATCAAAGCTTTATTCAATTTCTTCAAAAGTACAAAGTACAACAAAGTCCTCCAAAGCTTTCAAAAGCCATCAAGGAAGAACTACAAACTTGAGAACTAGAAACTAAAAAGACTAAAAAGGACTAACTAATGAAGGAGAGAGATCTCCTATTTATACAAAAAGATGAGAGCCATCTCATTAATGATAGTCCGTGAATCTCTCCCTCTACCTCTAGAGTCCTAATCAAAATAGGAACTGATAAGACACATGTCTTCTTAGAGTTACAATACAATTAGGAGATGTGACACATATCCTCATGATCCCATGATTCTTTCCACTCAAATTCGAATTTGGCCTTGGGGTGCCACATAAGGGTCTTCTAGAAGTCTCCTTTCAACCTACACATGTCAACAACCTCAACCCATTTGTTAGGTATAAGCAAATGCACATTATTTTCTAATTTTTAACCACAAATTCACTTAAAAGGCTTAGAAATAATAAATATTGGAAAAACATAAAGGTGGCCCAATGATAACAAAAGTGAGATGAATGAGGTGACATAGTAGTGAAATGGAGGTGATATAATGGACATAATAGTGAAAGTGTAATGGAAATGAATGACATTTTCAAGACTCAACATACCCCCCAACTGAAGCTATTGCATGTCCTCATGCAATATATATTACATTAACTCTTTTGATCCTTGAGTTTTGGCTTAACTTTGCATGATATCATTTGATAACTTCATATTTCTGCAAAGTGTTTCACTTGAATTGCAACATGGTTGGTTCTTGTGTTACAACCATTTTTTTTTTTTGTTGTTGCCTTCTATTTTGATCTTTGAACTTTGCATAATGATATTTTGATTATTGTTGCAAAGTATATCTTTATTGGATTTCACGATGGTTGGTTCATGTGTGACAACCATGATTTTGTTTGTATCCAATTTATCCTTTAAGCACTTTTTTAAAAGCCATTGTATGCTCATAATAGCAATGTAATAATTAATATATGTTGGAAGTATGTGAGCTTCTGAATATGATATGGACATGGAAAGATATAAATATGAATGTACTCCCCCCCCCCCAACTGATGGTATTGGCAATTTTATGAAATGAGGAAGAGAAATGTTTTTCCAACAATTATCATTCTAGCTTTTTATGGAATTCTATGGTCAAAAGTTAGAAAATGACGTACCTTCACTTACCCTTTGGAATGGATGAGTTGTATGTGTGGTGGCTGAAAAATTCTGATCATATTCTTCTTCAAGTGGCTGAACAAGAGGAGTCATGGATAGAGAGATAAGATGGCTTTTTATTGCTTCTACTAAAACTTGCTGAATCTGCTCCAAAATGCTGAAAATAATAGTCTTCATGTCTTCAAAACTCATTGGCACAATTCCTACTATGTGAAAATATGTTCTGATGTCGAACATAGTAGGAAATTGTTGGCTTAGTGGCCATTAATGGATGCCACTAGTCAACACGAGAACTCTCACCATTGATGACAATGAGAGTCAAGATGCCCAAACACATCTTGCTAGGTACGAATGAATTTGCTGATGTCGAGTCACCTAGAAGATCTAACGAACAAGGGACATTAATGTATTCCCATTGTTTGTCAGCATGAGGACTTGCCATTAAGGCATGCAAGCCTCAAGGTGTTTTTACAAAGAACTTAGACTCAAAGGACTATGGACTCAATAATTTGCATTGAAGCAGGGCTTATTTGCTGAATGAAAATGACAAGGAATGGAAAATGAAAATGGAAAATGGCAATGGAGAACAGAAATGACAATGGGCAATAAGCATGTGAATGGGCCTCTTGCTTTTATTTGTGGGTTATGAATGGACAAAAAGAGATGGAAAGTGTATATGAATGTAAGTGGAAAGTATGGAGTGGAATAAGGTGAATGGTTTATTATGAAGTATGTATGTGATGGAGACAATAGTATCTGAAAGTTTTTCAAGTGTTTGGATCTGAATTTGCATCAACATATTTCCTCTTTGTTGCTGATCATCCTCTTATGAAACAAATTGGTCTCTTAGAGAGACACCATTCTCTTGTAGTCATTTGTCCTTCCTCCTGAAACCTGCAAAAAAAACTAATACTTCTTCTGCAATGGAATGTAAGATTATCAAAGGAGAGAGGTGATCAATCTCTCTAGTTATGATATTTACACACAAAACTAAGAATTTGTATTAATGAAACAAATTCTCAAAGGAAAAATCAAAAGAATTTATACCTGCTTTGGAATTGGTGCCCAAGTTGAATGTTGCTTCTTTCCAGCAATTTATTTCATTATTTGTCATTTCAAACTCTAATGATAGATTTCTCATTGTATAGGTCTTGTTGAGATCTTTCCAACGATACTTAAATCATCAAAATCTGATTTTGTATGAGAAAGATAGGCTAATTTGAACAATGAGGTTTTTCTGGCTGCGGAATTGGACTTTAGCTGCGGAATGTGCACAGTTCTGTAGCTAAAAATCTTGGATACAAAGTTAGCCATTCATTTTTTCATCATCAATCCAAAATTAATCAATACCTTCAGAAAAGTGAGAAGATAACTTGTTCATTTCATTGATTCAAAATTATTATTTTTTTCTTGACATGCAGCGACTCAGTGTGGCGACTCTTTGATAACACACAATTTGACTTCCCTTTGACCGGGGTCTTTTTCATCAAATTTGACCGAATGAATAGGATACCATCCATGTACCAACATTCCCCAGCTACCCATGTAACTTGTTTTGCTTGATGACACCTACAACCTAGAGTTTAACAAAACAGCTGCGGAAAGTTTGAGCTGGCTGCGGAAAGCAGTTTGATCAAATTTTTTTTTTTTTTTTATTGTCTGCAGAGCAAAATAGTTTTATTGATGAAAAAAAAACAGTCTATAACCATTATCATGACTATTTGACCCTTTCATAGACTTAAGCCCTTCCGGTTCTGCCTTTAGTTCAGTTTGACCGTATTTGCCTCTTGTTGACCACGGGTTTTGATGACTGGTTGGGATGATCTGGAAGGACACACACCATGTCCTTGATCCGACAAACTTGCCCATGTGGCTCTTCTACCCGGAGGACACCTGGAACATAGCATTTAAGAAAACAGCTGCGGAATCTGGGGTTGGCTGCGGAAACTGGGATCAGCTGCGGAAAGTGGCTAAAACAGAGTGTAGTAATTACAACAAAAACTTCAGATCATATCAGAGGATCATATGACAAAAAGTCCATAACAAAATTATTTTGATCCTTTGGAGTCCAAATCCTAATGTTTTGTTGTTTTTTTCTTTGTGACATGAATTTCCTATATGGGAAGATGACCGCATCATTCTCTGCTCTCTCAAAGGCAGCAACAACAGAGTATATCCATGCAGCACTCGCAGGTTTTGTAACAGCAAAAGCAGCAGCACATGGTGAAGAGGTAGGCATACAAACAGCCTTTCTCCTCATGGCGCTTCTGAACATGTTCATAGTAAGTCATTCCCTGAGTACTTGGTGGAGCATACATTTTCACCCCTAAATCACAATAAACGCAGAATGCAATAAAGAAATTGACACAAGTGGTGTATACTGATCTGGACTTTTAGGATGAGTAATCTAAAATGCGAGGGAATCTCTGAGTTCTTCAAACATGATTTTCTCCAACATTTAACCGACAACGACTTCATGGGATTTAATGGCAGAGTCGTGTTCAATTAGAACACGTCTCTAAACAGGTTTGAATTGGATAAGAGGGAAGGCGTGTAAAGGCGTGTAATTGGTTTTATATGCCAGCATGTAATTGATCCCAATTAAAATTCCTACCCTCAGGCACGCGGAGTTAATCAATTAATCAAACTATCAGTTAATCAATTCAAATCCAGTTTTTTTCACGCGGCGGCAAAAAAGAGGCTCCAAAGAACCGAAGATTTCTCCCAGACCGCCACAA
The DNA here is from genome assembly GCA_031772625.1 of Pinus tabuliformis. Classification (NCBI taxonomy): domain Eukaryota; kingdom Viridiplantae; phylum Streptophyta; class Pinopsida; order Pinales; family Pinaceae; genus Pinus; species Pinus tabuliformis. The sequence goes on along the minus strand of CM062805.1, from coordinate 563,183,586 downwards.
ACTTCTTTAAACGGTTCCTGGGTTATCTAATTAACCCACCTGGCAAAAAAACCCATGTTTTAGTTTTTCAAAATTCGTCTCCATTTGGTCAAATCGAACGTTTGAAGTTTGACGTTTTTTCTGTGTTTACGTTTTTCTGAGTTAACTGTTCTTACTGCTCTGCCTTTTATGAATTTGCATTCGGCCTGTATGGAGTCACAGAAGGAAGGCTAGGATTTTGATTAGCAGCAGTAGCCTGCTGGGTATTCTTTGAAGATGGAGCAAATCTGGATCCTATGTCTCCAACCCAGGTTCTCCCATCTCCATCCTTTGCCTTCCCTGAATACCCACAGCTCAAAAGAATATCCTCTGGGCGTTGTGCAGCAACATAGGTAAAAATTTTGATGTCCAAAAGGGAGATATTTTCACAGATGAATCCACCTACAGTTTTCCAGTATCGGGTGGTGCTCAAGCCCTTACCCAAGCATACATCATTAAGGAGTTTTCCTTTGCTAATTCTCCAAGTCTGCTTAACATCACCTTTGTTCCAGAGAAGGGCAACAAATCTTATGCATTTGTGAATGGGATTGAGATTGTATCTATTCCTGACCTGTTCAACATGACGCAGCCAATGCTTGCTGGACTGAATGTACCATACAATATTGACTCGAGCATCACATTGGAGGCCATGATTAGATTGAATGTAGGAGGACAATCTCTTTCACCAGTTGAAGATTCAGATTTCAGTAGAACTTGGTATGATGATACACCATGGCAGAGACAAATGAAGTCCCTGAACAGCATGGAGAGGGTGAAAGCATGGACTGTGAAGAGTCTCGGGAGGTAATAGGTACAGGAGCGGGGGAAAATACTCATGTTGAAGAAGGCATTATGAAGGTGTGAGATGAGAATGAGAAGCTGAAGAAGATGGTGGTAGTTTCACATTGTTGACCCGTATCAGAGATCTATGTGGGAGACAAGAAATTCCAATCCAACCATAGGAAAGACACACCAATAAAGAACACACTATTTGAAGAGTCACGAAGCCACAACGAAAACTAGGAATGGAGATAGCCATAGATTGTTTTTCTTCTCTTTTTTTTCTTCTTTTTTTTCCTTGAATCAATTGAAGTGATGAAGTTTATTTTGTCTCCTATTTTTTTTCTTAACAATTCTTTTTCTGATCCTCCAGATCACACAAAGTGCAGGAGGAGAGCATACTCAAGAATTATTATTTTTCTTTTTTTTTACTTAACAATCATTTTTCTGATCCTCTAGATCACACAAAGTGCAAGAGGAGAGCATACTCAAGAATTATTAACCTTTTTTTTTTCAGATGTAAGAAATAAGGTCTCCTAATTACACTTCTCCGGCAACGGCGCCAAAATGTATAGTCAATTTAATGTCTTAAATTGCTCTACATAAATTATCAATCCGGGTATCGTAAACTGATGAAGTGTGGTGCACTATATGTGCTTAGTTAACCTTTCTCTTACTTCGTTGTTTTATAGTTTATGTTGTTTTTGAGGTTTTGTTCTTGCTGCTTTTCTAAAGTGTTTAATGCAACTAGTTCAATCGAAATAAAATGCAATAATCAAATAATGAAAGAATGACTATGAGACCCAGTATCCTTGCTGCTTCAGCAAAAGGACAAGATGATTCTATCACGTCATTAGTTCATTAAAAGGCTATGTGCATCACTAATCTACAATCAACTTGAAAGCAATTTATGTACAGCTAATATACATGGTGAAATAAAATGCAAAAATAAAATGACAACTATACAAGGCAGGGGTCCCCTACCACCTATGAAATCAAATGCTTAAAGGAAAATAAAGACATCAAATAAAGGACTAATGACATCGGCCCAGTATCTCTGCTGCTGATTGAAAATGAAAATGAAATGTGAAATCTAAGTGACACTACATAAAGGAGACAAATCACACTACTTTAACCTTTTCTTAACCTTTTTGCCTTTCAGCTAGATTTATCATGTGAGAACAGTTATGAACAAGTCAGCAATGTGAGTCTTAAAGCAAAATAAACCAAGCTGTACTAAGTGATATTTTGGCTCCAATAAAGTTATTTGATTATGGAAAAAGAACCATCAATAGATGGACAACTTGATATCTAAGAGCAAAAGTAAAGTGCAAGTTAAAGAAATGATACTAATGAAAATCAAACTACAGAAAAATAAAGGTCAGCAACATAGACTAGATGATCACACATGCCACTAGTCATGAAATCAAAGCAAAATTAAACACACTTGCATGAATTAAAATTGCATGAATGAAAAATCTAATCTACCTTACATTCTACAAAGCAATATTTATAAAATGAAATCTACTCTACCTTACATCCTAATATGCTCCATGACATCTACTTCACATCTCCTTCCATGTTGAGAACATCAAAGCTTTATTCAATTTCTTCAAAAGTACAAAGTACAACAAAGTCCTCCAAAGCTTTCAAAAGCCATCAAGGAAGAACTAGAAACTAAAAAGACTAAAAAGGGACTAAAAAGGACTAACTAATGAAGGAGAGAGATCTCCTATTTATACAAAAAGATGAGAGCCATCTCATTAATGATAGTCCATGAATCTCTCCCTCTACCTCTAGAGTCCTAATCAAAATAGGAACTGATAAGACACATGTCTTCTTAGAGTTACAATACAATTAGGAGATGTGACACATATCCTCATGATCCCATGATTCTTTCCACTCAAATTCGAATTTGGCCTTGGGGTGCCACATAAGGGTCTTCTAGAAGTCTCCTTTCAACCTACACATGTCAACAACCTCAACCCATTTGTTAGGTATAAGCATATGCACATTATTTTCTAATTTTTAACCACAAATTCACTTAAAAGGCTTAGAAATAATAAATATTGGAAAAACATAAAGGTGGCCCAATGATAATGAAAGTGAGATGAATGAGGTGACATAGTAGTGAAATGGAGGTGATATAATGGACATAATAGTGAAAGTGTAATGGAAATGAATAACATTTTCAAGACTCAACAGATATCCTGAAAGAAGATCCAACTTGGTGAAGTAAATTGATCCATGCAGTTCATCCAATAATTCATCAATGACAAGAATGGGAAATTTATCTTTAATAGTGAGCTTGTTGAGCTCCCTATAATCTGGACACATGTGCTATGATCCTTCCTTCTTGTGAACCAATACTACTGGAGCAGAGAAAGAACTTTGACTAGGTTGAATTATACCAGCCTCTAGCATTTCTGCAACCATGTGTTCAATTTCACTCTTTTGGACATAGGGATATCTGTAAGACCTGATGTTTGGAGGTGTTAAACTCACATGGATAGCGAAACAGATGGAAAGATAAATCAGTGATTGCATTTTTTATTAACATAAGATACACATTTATAGTACAATAGGTGACTCTTGGGATTCAGATCCCAAGGTCTCTTGGACTGCTTTGTCCATTCAACTTCCACGCTAACCCTTTAGGATTAGGTGTCCAACATTCCCCCCCTTAATCCGAAGGGTTATGTATGAGTCCAAGAAGAGAGCTGTAATACAACATGTGCAAAAAATGCATGGCAGCACTAGGCTGAATGTGCTCTATGAAATGTTGGTAAAAAAGGGCGGTGGTTTAAGGATGACCACCAACACTGGAACGCTTAGTGCAGTTCCCGGAACTCTTCCAAAACTGGCAAGAAACTGAAGTTTTCTGCTAGAGGAAGTGATCCTATTGTTTTAAAGAGGGAAACCTTCAACCATAAAAGGGAGGTCTCACCCCGCATAAAAGGTAAAACTTCAACCTGAAAAGGGAAGTCTCAACCTGTGATGGTTTAAGGATAACCAACAACTCTGGAATGCTTAATGCAATTCCTGGAACTCTTCCAAAGCTGGCAAGAAGCTGGAGTCTTCTGCTAGAGGAAGTGTTCTCAATCTGTGTTCACGGGCATCTTTGTCTCTGGCTGCAACTCTGAAACTGGTGTGGCAGGTTGTGGCTCAGGCTCGCTTGATGTGACTTTGAAGCTTGTAGATGACCATCATTTCCCCCCCTGTCAGGTACAAGGTGAGAAGATGGAGAAAACTCAACTGCAAGACTGTTCAATACTCTGGAACAAGTTCTAACATGTGTTTGGAATATCTTCTTGGCTGTTGATGCCCATTGCCAAGAAGCGATCCATCCAAGATGAATCTTTGTTCTTGCAGGACATTTGTTTTTGAAGCATCTGTGTGAAGAATGACTGGTTTTATGACAGTGCTTACATGGATGAAGATCAAAACAGTGATCTTTCAAATGGCCAACTCGGTCACAGTGTTGGCATTTCACGATCTGTTGTTGTTGTTGTTGTTGCTGCTGTTGCTGTGGAAGAGGGGCAGAGTCTGGAACAGCTGAAGCTGAACTGTCATGAGGAGCAGCTGAACTGTCATGAATGAATCCAGCACTCTGAAACTGAATGGGCTTGGCATAGTCTGGAATATGAAAGGACAAGTCCTTGTCATATCCAAGACCAGTTTTGTGCTTGTTGTGGACAAGTTGTTCCCAAGGTCTGATGATGGGCTTGGGAAGCGCAGATTGAGTTTCTGCATCTGCATGTTCAGCTGCTGCTTTATTTGAATAAACTGTAACATTATTAACATGCTGCTGATGGGTGGTTGTATCAATGTTCTGAACAGAAACAGGTTCAGAATGGTGTCTATTTTGATGTAGCTCTTCTTGCTGTAGCTGTGATTCAAGCTGCAAAAAATCGATCTTTTCCTGTGCATTTTGTAGACATGTCTGAATTTCTGAGAGAGATCCTTTGCTGATTTGTAATGTGTCATCAACAGTAGATAATATCAGAGTTTTAAGTAACTGTAATACTTCACTGGTTCTGGCCATTTTTTCTTCAATGTTTGATTTACACCTTAAAAAATTGATCACAACCAGCAATATTCTTTATAAATATGCAGCAAATGATTAGTGTGCAACCATGTACAGTTTTCAACATATAACTATTGCAGAAGGACCATTTAACATTGTATTCACACCATTCACCGCAGTCACAAACCGTGGTAATGAACCAGTCATTCAACGCACTGAGCTATTAACACCAATACATGAATCAATACACAATACAAGGGTCTGACTTGAGAGAACACCAAGCTCAGGCAACAGACACACAAAGAATGAAATAATGCAGCATACGCTCAGTCAAGTCTTCAAATCGAGTGCAGTTTGTAATTGGACTGTGTATTCAAACGTATGAGTCTCTGAATAATTTTGAATGAAGTCGGTTCGCCTTCAGAAGAGAGAAAGTAGGGCCGGCCAACAATCAACTCGTCCCCAACTCAGCTATCTCAAACTCCCATTGATTCAAAATTAACAAATACCATGTCAATTTTAACAAATTACAAGGAAATTTACCGGATACCATGTTACATACAGCACAACCTTTTTTTTTTTTTTTTTTATCGCTGTGATTTTCAGTTTGAAATTTCCAAGAAAGACAAACCCTCAAAACTTCACTTGCCTTTTTGTCATTTCATCTGTATTTTCTGCACAACCATCTACCCATCTTTTTCATTTGAACTGCACTGTCATCTCATCTGTATTTGCTGCAAACCATCTACGCATCTTTTCCATTTGAATTGCACAGTATGATGATAATGAGCATGAGGAGCAAGGCGCCGATTCCCCAGGAAGAGCCTCCTATCTTATGTATCGTGGAGGCATCCACCCTGGTTACTGTGAGTTCAGCATATGTCAAAATATATTTATTTCATACATATATTTGCGTAAATGGGAATCTACAGTTCTGAAGTACAGAAACTCTAGCAGTGAATGCACTATTCCAGTCTCAGCCTCCAAACGATTATTTGCGCCCTTCAGACTCTGCAGATGATGTCTCGGCCATCAGAATCCGCACATTGTGACCCCTGTCTCTCCTTCTGCGTCGATCCCACATCTGTCACCACAGCTTTACCACAGCTATACCACAGCTATGCAAAACGCAGCTATACGACAGCTATGCAAAACGCAGCTATACCACAGCTTTATGGATGCAATAGATACACAAGCATGCGCTTCAATACCACCGTTCTACATTAAAAAGCAAAATTCAACCATTTATAATGCACAGATGGTAGAAGACAAAGTAGTGAAGGATCGAGCACGAGGGAGTGCGTACAATATGCCGACTCATTCAATAGACAGGTATTCAGAGTGGAAGCGTTGTCAATGTTGCAGTTAGACTCGTCGAATTGTGTGGGTTTGACTCAGAAGCTCATATAGGAAATGAATGTCGACGTCAGCGAGCAGGGCAGGTTGATGTGGATCTCCGCCCGAGCCAGAGCCGGTCCCGTCGAGCTTTTCCTCAGTCCGGATGGGGCGATAAACGAACAAGTCATACAGAAATCTTCCCTGGGGAGTGAGAAACGCCGTATAGATTGAGCCGCTGAAGACTACATGCTGGTTCGGCGTTGGCACAGGTTACAATAGCTTCAACTCATCAACGCATCAAGGTATCTCTTCAACATATATCACTTCGATATATATCAGTGCAAAAAACTGTTAAAGCATAATATATATCAATGCAAAAACTCCGCTCCAAGCATAATATTTTATACTATAATATGAGTCATACAATAACTTTTTCCGTTGCTAGCACATTACAAACGTAAACAAGCCTCAAAACACCGTCAGGCATCACACCACAGCCTCAAAACACGATCAGGGAATACATGATACCATAGAAGTTTTAAAATGCCAACGAGAGGGCGTTAGGTGGTCTCATCAACAAACAGGCCCAAAAGCATACAAAAACTCAGGCAAGAAAGCATACACAACTCGCATTACTCCGCATCTCCACAAACAGGCCCGATCTATGGGATTTGTTTTTCGACAGTTGTAGGTTATGCCACCATTACAAAAACGCAGAATCTTGAACGCAGTCTTCTTGCGTTGCTTCAACCAGCCAGATGCTTCATGTCACTGCTCTTCTCCTCGCTGTCCAATACCACCTCGCTGCGGAACAATGAAAAAGACTGCTGTGGAACTTTCAGTTCAACAATGAAAAAGACTCTTCGAACTGTGAGATCTCTGGGGAAAAAGGCAGCAGCGTCTTGAATGAAAAGGGCGCTATTTTGGATCTGAGACAGTTCGATAGTCCACGAACGGGTCGATGGCATTCACCTATAGTTTGCATAGCTATATCCCTAAAAGAGCTTTCGCATCAAATGCAGGTCATGGCCTTCAGGTGATGTAGAATATGCAATTAGTGTTTCAAAAAAAAGACCAGCGGAAAGTGAGGGCGCAGTCTCTGGCAGTCAGAGAGCGCAGGGCGTTCAATATCAATCTGAAACGCATCAACGTTCATAGCTCAGGAAATACATTAAATATCAAAACGCATACCAATTATTCATGCTCTGAGGGCGCAGTCTCCATGTCAGGACAGAGGGCGCAGTCTTCAGCAGTGGCAGCGCTATGTCAGGCATATGCGCAGAGAATATTGTGGACAGATGCGTTTATGCAGACAAAGGGCCAGGACTGACATGCACATAACAGGCCACAGAAAACAAGTGGCTCCGATACCATGTTAAACTCACATGGATAGCGAAACAGATGGAAAGATAAATCAGTGATTGCATTTTTTATTAACATAAGATACACATTTATAGTACAATAGGTGACTCTTGGGATTCAGATCCCAAGGTCTCTTGGACTGCTTTGTCCATTCAACTTCCACGCTAACCCTTTAGGATTAGGTGTCCAACAGGAGGAACACTTCCTGGAATCAAATTAATGATCACGAATAGGTGGGAGGCCTTTGGGAGTCTCAAATACCTTGGAATGATTGTCCAAGACTTTTTGGAGATATGGAGAAATGGATGATTTCGATGTGGGAACCTCTAGTGAACATAATTGTGCAAGTATGTCTCGTTGTTCTTTCTTTAGAAGCTTTGTCATTCTGTTAGAGCTGATTATCTTTCCCGGTTTCCCTGCGATACCCCTTAATTCAACTTCCTTTCCTTCTTAATAGAATTTCATGAAAAGTTCTTGAAAATTAAAAGCTATTGTACCCAAGGATTGTATCCATTGGACTCCTAATACAACACCAGCACCACCCATTAGAATGGAAAACATTGGGCTATTCAATACATATTCTTCCATGGATAGCTTGATATTATGGTTTCCTAAGCAATTTATGGTTCCTCCACTTGCAACCATCACTTGACGCTCTGGTTCTGGATATAGGAAGCAATTCAATTCCTTGGCTATCTTACAATGAATAAAATTATGGGTACCTCCCGAATCAATCAACACTATTACCTTTTTCTTCTTGATATGCCCTTCTATCTTGATAGTTTGAGGAGTGGTAATTCTAGCCAATGCATTACAATATATGGTCAGATTCATTTCTTTTTTTTCTAGGGTTTGTTCCTAGTGTATATCCTCTTATTTTGATGTTTCTTGTTCCTTTTATTCCTCCTCTTCACAATCTATGTAAAATAATTTCTTCTCATCACACTTATGACCTTTAGTGTATTTGCTATCACAACTGTAACAAAGCCCTTTTGCTCTTTTTTCTTCCAATTGTTGTGGTGTCAACCTCGTAGGTTGTGGATGGCTAGGGGCAGCAACACTTCCATCTTTATGATTGTGAGTGGTAGGCTTCCTTGTTGCCATAATTTTGCTTTCCATTTTTCTTGCCAACCTGAATGCCTTCTCCAATGAATATAGTTCCCAAAGACGAACCTCATGTTGGATGTTATCTTTTCAATTCCCTACGAACACATCAATCCTATGCTCCTCTGGAATATCTTTTACCCTTATATTCAATTTTTGGAAGTCCTCAATGTGCTTCATCATTGAACCCTTTTGTTTGAGATTTATCAATTGGCTAAAAAAAGTGTTGCTTTTTGTATCCTCATAATGTGCTATCATTTCATCCATAAAATAGCCAGAGTGCCAATTTGTTTACGAGAGCAAAGCCACTGATACCATACAAACTGATTTGGTTCCAAAAATAAAGTTGCAATGCGTACCTTTTGTGTGTTTTGCACATTATGGAGTTCGAAAAATTGCTCCATTTGTAGTATCCATGTTCCGGGATCCTTGCCATCAAACTTCCTCATATCGATCTTTGGAACATGGTGGTTCTTCGATCCAACGTTAGAGTTTATGAAATAGGGATTAACATTTATTTTGTTCTCACCATGAGTTTCCTTTACTACCCTTTCGCCATTAGTAAGCATTTCTCGTAGAACCTTTGTCAAATATGTCTTCAAATCTGTCTTCAAATCTTCCATGCCTTTCTTTAATTCATCCATCTTAGCTTCCACGTCGTCTATCTTATCTTCCACGCCGTCCATCTTAGCTTCTACACCTTTCTTTAAACCATCCATCTTAGCTTCCATTCCTTTCTTTAAACCATCCATCTTAGCTTCTACGTCTTTCTTTAAACCATCCATCTTATTTTCTGTTACTTTTTGTGTGAGTGAGATTTGTTGCACTTGGTCTCATGATTTTGATATATCATGTTGCATTTCTTCCTCTTCTTCATGACTCATGCTAGAGATTTCAGGTTGCTTACTAGGTGTTTCCATTTTCTTTCTTTGAGGCATCAATCACTGATAATAATGCTTCACTATGCCCTTTGAATTCCTTCAAACTAATTTTTCAAACCAAGCTTATGCAAAAATTTAAAAAAAACTACACACCTTTTTTCACTTTGTAGGAGCTCGATATTGAATCTGATGTATCTCTGTAATTTTGGATCTCCCAAGTTTGAAATTTCTTTCTACAGTAACCCTTTGAGTAATCTTTCTAAACCCGCAAGTTTGATCAAGATTGGATTCTCCAATGAAGAGTTATGCCAAATCTCCCATGATGACCTCAGTATAGACTCGTTCAGTGGAGCAAACTTATATGATGTTCCGCGGGTCACTGTTTCAACCTTAGGTTCTAAAAATGATACCCAAAAAAAGCACAGTTTTTCCTCTTTCTATAACTTCTTACGAAAATTCAATCTGATGCTCAGAGCGAAAGTTATGAAAATTTTCTCAACGTGACTTGTTTGGAATGTAATGCGGGGGTATGCAAAAACCCTAACTTCCTCAGATTATATCTTCGAAAATATAGCGGGACAAGATCTGAAATTCGGAGCCGAGGTTCAAACCGATTTCTTCTCAAATGGGTTTTTTTTTTAACTTCTGAAACTTCGTACCGAAAGCGTTATAGCGAAAATTCCACAATGACCTGTTTTAGATGAAATTCTGGAGCTTGCAAAAACCCTAACTTCCTCAAATCATATCTCAGAAACTATAGCAAGACAAAATCTGAAATTCGAACTAGAGGTTCAGTGACATTTAGTCTTAAATGGGTTTTTTTATTAGCTTCTGAAACGTTGCAGAAAAATGTTATAGCGAAAATTCCACGATAACCCGTTTGGAGCAGCAAAACCCTAGAATCCAAAGCTCTAATACCAAATGTTATTAAACTAGTTCACAAACAGATAGAAAAGATAGATCAACGCCTTAGAATTCAGCCTCTTTGAGGGGGGAACCTCCTTTACATTACACAAATGAACAATTATTGGATGATTCAAATGACAAAACCTCCTTTCTATATATAGGAGCCTAAGGGGCCACAATATAACCAAGCCGACCTAAAAATAATAATATAAAGGCACAAAAATAACAATAGAGGGATTCTATGGGGCACAATAATAACAATATGGGGACAATAGGGGCACAACAATAACAATAAGGGATACAACGACAATAGTAATGGGGAATCACTAGTATTATAGGGACCTAACAGTATATGAGGAGTTTGATGCAAATAATCACTTCCTTTCATCATTTGAACTTGTGTATTCATTCATTATTTTGGCCATCCAAGGGTTCTTCAACAAAACTGAAGGAGTAGTTTTCAAGTATGTCAAGGGCAGTGCTCTCAGTAGCAATCCATGGATTTTTTTTGTAAAACAAGAAGGAAAATACAATTGTTTTTTAACGTTCAAAAGAAGACTTAACCTAAGTGAAATTGAGAATGCCCTCTACAACTCACTTGAAGCCAATTCTCATGTGACAAAGTCAATTAGGTTTCTTCATAACATTATTTCTTGCCTATATAATGGATTTCAAAATGTGACTAATTCTTTCCAGTTGGAAGAGATATCAACTTTTAGATCATAGTTGGCTATGTATATCTTAACTAGGATTAGCTATCTTAGGAAAGGTGTAGGATTTACTTGAGCTTGTAACCAAAGCTGACAGATTAGCTCCCCTCCATTACATAAACAAAGGGAACTTGTGTAACTACCTTTTGCCTCCATGAAATACCATTTTTTTGTACATTTTTATTGTTTCGTGATGATTCTTGAAACATTTCATGCTTTCTTCCTCCAAAAAAATAACACTTCGTTTTTACATGTTATTGTTTTCTAAGCGCAAATATCAATTTTCCAATTTCAATTTCCTCCAGCCCTCGTTCTGTCAAGTTGGAATAATATGTATTTGTCCTTAAAGTAGCCACTCTTTTTGGGGTTGTCTATATTATGTTGTTTATAATTCATTTACAAGACCACTATGTCTTTACCATATCTTGAAAATTGATATGTGATACCCAACAATTATACCCATAATATTAGGGTTCCAATAATCTACACAATGATGTATTGATCAGGTTATTTCCTAAAATTTAGATACATAAATGTCTTGCAATTAATACTTTAAGCTAGAGTTATGGCCGGTCTCTCAATGTTCATGCTTTTTCAACTCTTTTTTTTGTATTTTTTTATGCTTATACAAAGACAAGGCATTATGACACTCAACAGAAAAATATTTTTATGAGATCTTGTGAATAATAATTTGAGAAACTTGGTTATAATGTTTATTATGTTCTAAAATTTGTATGAAAATATAAAAAACTCTTACAAGAAAAAGAAAAAGAAAAAAATCTCCAGTAGATAGTTGCCCAAATACTTCTCCCCATGACACATGCCTTTGTACAATATTCATTGTCTATTCTAAGGATTGATCTAGTATTGTTTTCACCAATTGCAGATGTGTCCCTTTTGGAGTATGATGCAAACCCTATATGTGGTATATTTTCCATGTGTGGTCATTCCATGAGTATACCTTGAAGATTGCGGCCTTATGGTCAGGGGTTTTGATTCCATGTGCCTAAGCAAGCAATTAATTTATCCACTTCACATCTCAATTTATTAGTTCCTCCCAAAGCAAGACTATACAATTCCATTTTCCTATTAACCACTATTAATTTAGCTATTGACCATTGTAGGTTATAATTTTTTATGCAAAATTTCCCATAACATAACTTTTAACTTGATGATCTGGATTGGATCATTATATTGTTTGTCATCCATCTCGATGCATTCAGAGTGGAAAAAGTGGAAGAATCAGCTCATGGGACCGTTTTTACTGATGGGACCTAGTTTGGCAAAACGGGGTCTGAAACCTTCCAAGAGTGTCTTGAGACATCAAATGGAATTTTTTGGGGGTAAAACTTTGACGCTTTTGTGGCACATAATTTCATGTTGTTCTACACACAGAGATCTTTCCAACGACGCAAGAAAAGCGTCAATCAGAGTCTGTATGCAAAAGTTATGTCACTCAGAAGTTGACCTTCCAGTTTTCACACCTATAGTTCGGAAGGATGCTGCATCAACCCCCATTATTCATGGAAAAGGGGCTAGCCACATTTTTATGATGTGAAATACTCTATAAGACTCTATATTGTAACTCTAGTTAAGAGTTGATGTAGCCAAAATTAACCACTAGTAGGCTATCGAGTTGTGTTATAATTAGGCTACTACGAGGAAGAGGCATTCCATTCTTTCGAGAAAATTTTGTTCCATAACTGAGAGAAGATAGCCAAGAGATATAGGAGGTAGAGCACACAAACAAGATCTGTGCACTGTAGCAGCGCACAGGCCACAAACATTACTTCTTTGTACCTGCAACCATATTTCCAGACATAGAAAGAGAACGAAGTGACATCACCTTCCAACTGGGTTTTTTCCCGAAAGGGTTTCCTAGAGAGCATATCTTGTGTCTCATGTGTGTGTGAGTTTATTTTTTCATTCTCTACTTTTCTGCATAATTTCTATTCACATGCATGCACTAATTACAATTAAGTTTACAGATCTTAAAATCTAATAAGACTTGAATAGTGTAGAATTTTCATATTTTTAATATAATATTATCAAATTTGTTGTGACGAACAATTCAGTGGAATATCCACGACAATTTACAGATAATTTGGTATCATATCAGGTTTCTTTGTGTATTTATGGATATTTACACATGACTAGTTCGACAAGGTCGAAAATCGTAAAACCCTAATCATGGTTGACGAATTTGTAAACAAACCTTGTAATCTTGCAGAGGTGAGGTTTTCGCGTCTTGAACAACAAGTTGCAAATATAAACCGCAATGTAAACCTCCTCATGGCGGCCCTAAGCAATAATCTGGGGATATTTAGAGAAGATGTGGGTTCGAATGCATGGGAAAAATCAGAGGGGGGATCTGGAGATTGGGAAGACACAAAGAAACAACCAAAGAAAGAACCCGAAAAAGATCAACCCAACTCGAGTGTCATGAATCGATCCTTGTTTAAAATGGAAGAAAAAGTCGATATCAAGTCGTACCATGGCGGGATCGATGCTAAGAAGTTGAACCATTGGTTGCAACAACTGGAAGTTTATTTCAACGTCCATCAGATCGAGGAAGGGAAAAAGGTCTTATTCACGAGTTTAAAATTAGAGGGTCATGCAATGACTTGGTGGGAGAGCCACACGGAAACCCTGGGGTTGGAGGGAGAACCTCCAGTGACTAACTGGGAAGATTTAAAAACCCTCATTAAGTCACGGTTTTATCCCTTCGAGTACGTGGAGGACCAATGGATCTGGTAGCGTTACTTCAAGCAAAAGTCGAGCCAAGTGTGCAAAAGTACACCATGGAATTCAGAAAGATGGCTATAATGTTGGCTATCTATTTAAAGAACCCAGTTGTACTCCTCAAGTGTTTAGGGGGTCTGAGTCGCCATCTGTGTGAGCATGTGATGTTGTTCAAGCCCAAATCGGTGGATGAGGCTTGTGTACAAGCACAATACCTGGAAAACATAGGCCTGAAAAGAGCGCAATCAAGTGGATCGAAGCAGAAGGAGAAACAAGGAGATTCTAAGGAGGGCAAGAAGAATAAAAAAGGGGGAAAAGATAAACAGATGACAACTACAATACACTAGTGTAAAGATCCTATAAACCACTGGAACCACTGCAACATTAATGGCCATACAAAGGAGAAGTGTTGGAAGTTGCATCTAGAGCTAAACCCGAAGAACAAGAAGAAAGATAATAAGAAGAAGAATCTCATGTCTACGAATTCAAGCAACCAAGTTGAAAGTAGCTCGGACGTGGATGAGAAGATCGTTTATACGCCAGTACAGAAGGAGGTGAATCTATGGTAACCTTCAAGAAAAGGAAGATAAAGAAATGACCAAACTCTTCCATATAAAGATATAGGTCAAGAAGACAAATATTGATGCTCTATTTGACTCAGGATCGTAGGTGAATCTCATTGCATCAAAGCTGGTCAAGAAGTTGGGGCTGGAAGTTCATGATCATCCAAACCCATATCCACTGGGATGAGTAAATAAGGATGCAGAGTTGAAGGTAACAAAAGGTGTAAAATTATATTTGCTATCGATGTTGATTTTATTGATGAAGTAGATTTATATGTGGTTCCCCTTTATGTAAGTGGAGTTGTGTTTGGGAGTCCATACACGTCCATGCGAGATGCAATATTCATGAGGAGAGCCAATCAATATCAGCTCATCAAGGATGGAAAATCGTTCATCATCAACGCGTACAAAAGCAAGTCAAACAAGCCAAGAAATTGATAAATTCCAACAAGAAGTATGCTTTATTATTTTGAAGAGAAAGCAGTCTGAAGAGGAGTCAATAAGAGGCAAGGAATCCCTAGAGGGGTGTACTAAGAAACAAAAACAACAATTGGAGGAGTTGTTACAGACATACAAGGATGTGTTCCGAGAGCCTAAAGGGTTACCACCTAAGAGAGAAGTGGAGCACGAGATCCAACTATTGCTAGACTCCCCTTTGGCAAATATTGGGTTGTACAAGCAGTCTATTATAGAAGCAAGTGAGGTGAAGAAATAGTTGCAGCAACTACTGGAACATGGTGTCATTCGGCCGAGTACATCACCATGTGGGTCACCCATCATCATTGTGCTAAAGAAGGATGGGACTTGGTAGATGTGTATAGATTATAGGGCGTTGAATAAAATCATGCTCAAGAACAGATACACCCTACCCAGGATATATGGTTTGCTAGATCAGTTGCAGCAAGCAAAGTACTTCACCAAGCTGGACTTGAAATCTTATATCACCAAGTTCGAGTCAAAGAAGAAGATACATGGAAGACTGCCTTCAAAACCAAGCAAGGTTTGTATGAGTGGTTAGCTATGCCATTTGGCCTATGTAATGCACCAACTACATTTATGAGATCAATGAATGATGTACAACACCCTTTTATAGGTTCATTTGTTATTGTCTCTTTGGATGATATACTAGTATATAGTGTTATCTAGGAGGAGCATATGCCACATTTGACGCAGGTGCTGGAAACATTGAAGAAGCACCAACTGTTAGTGAATCTCAAGAAGTGCGAGTTTGCGCAAAAGTCTTTGGTGTATCTGGGATATGTGGTCGGTGGAGGAGAGTTGAAGATAGATCCTTCCAAGATGGAGGCCATCATGAAATGGTCGGTGCCTACTAATGTTTCTTAGGTCAGGAGTTTCATTGGCGAAACATAGTACCCGAGGAATTTCATAGCCTTGTTTTTAGTGGTAGAAACACCGATCCACACCATAACAACAAGTGGCAAGAGTTTCCAGTGGGGAAAGGTCAGTAAAGGGCTTTCGAGGAGCTAAAGAAGAAGATTAGCCAAGAACTAGTTCTCACATTACCAAACTTGTAGCAGCCCTTTGAAGTGGAGACAAATGTGAATGGGTATGTTATGGGAGTTGTCTTGATGTAGGTAGGAAGGCTTGTATGCTACCATTCTAAAGTATTTCATGGGACAATTCTCAACTACCATACCTACAATAAGGATCTCTACACCATGGTGCAAGCTGTGGAGAAGTGGAAGCACTATCTTATGGGAAAGGAGATAGTAATCCACACAGATCACCAACTGTTACAGTACTTGTAGGCCTAGAGTAAGCTACAATAGACCAAGCATTACAAGTGGATGGGGTTTTTACAACAGTTTCATTTAGTGATCAAGTATAAGAAGGGCAACACCAACAAGTTTGTCGACATGCTTTCAAGGCCACCCACATCAAAGATTACAACTCTTGGGACTCTTATGCACATGGAGCCATTCACCCATGATGCATACAAAGAGGCATATTTAGAGGATGAGGACTTCAAGGAGGTGTATCAACAGTTGCAGAGTTAGAGTCATGTGCACGATTGCGACAACACCGTTGACTACCATCTCCACAATGGGTTACTCTACAGGCTAGATAAACTATGTGTTCTTAAAGGTGAGCGATTGCATCTTATCAGAGAGGTTCACACCTCCAAGGTTGCATGGCACTTTGGTGTAGGGAAGTCCATGGCTAACTTGCAGAGGTATGTGTACTAGCCCAAGATGCAAGAGCAAGTAGCTAAGTTCATAAGAGGATGCATGATTTGTTGTACCAGCAAGCCTAGCAATAGGAAACATGGTCTATCTCATCCCTTACCTATACCTACTCATCCTTGGGAATGCATTTCCATGGACTTTGTGGGAGGTTTATCGAAAACAAGGAAGGGACACGACTACTGTTTCTGGTAGTTAACAGGTTTAGTAAGATGTGTATTCTGATGCCCTGTAAAAAGACCATCAACGGATAAGAAGCAACAAACTTGTTCTTTGGACAAGTCCGGGTGCACTTTGGGATACCAAGGAGCATAATTTTAGACAAGGATACAAGATTTCTCAGTGCATTCTGGACTACATTGTGGGATAAGACGGACACAAAGTTGAAGATATCTATAACATTCCATCCACAGATAAATGGACATACATAAGTAGTCAACAAGACTTTGGTACAACTTCTGAAGGGATACAACTAGAAGCATCTGAAGGCCTAGGATGAAAAATTGGTATATATACAACACTATTACAACAGAGTAATCCACACTTCTATAAAAATCCCCATTTGAGACTTGTTTTGGATATTTGCCACCTTCACCTTTGGATATTACATATGGGCAACAAGGAGGAGTGAGGGAAGATCTTACAGGAGATGCTTTGAGGCTGGAAAATTTATAGAGAAGATCAAGCATATCCATCTATAGGTATAAGACACACTACAAAATTTGCAGGAGAAGTATAAGGCCAGGCATGATCAACACAAAACAGAGAAATACTTCAATATGGGAGACAGATTATGGCTACAGTTGAACAAAGAGAGGTTGTAGGGGCCTGGTAAGAAAATCAAGGCTCTGAGGTATGGTTCCTTTAAGATGCTGGAAAAGGTGGGTGACAATTCTTATCGACTCAATTTACCACCATATATGCGCATTTACTCAGTTGTGAATGTAGAGAAATTTTAACTCTGTGAGCCTTCCATGCTAGATCAGGAAGAGGAACAGGTCCTACCTTCTGTGGAGGATTTGGCACTAGATGCTCAGACAAAGTTGACAGAAGATACAGTTTTGCAGAAGAGGTCTAGAACTACAAGACAGGGACAACATGACCTTTGGCAGATTGGGTTGAAGGGACAACTTCCAAGCAAAGCTAAATGGTACACTAGAGAGAAGGTTGAGGAAAAATTTCCTCACCTCATTCAGTAAAAGATTTTGGGGACCAAAATCCTCCCAAAATGGGGAGGTGTGATCCATATTGGATCATTATATTGTTTGTCATCCATTTCGGTGCATTCAGGGTGGAAAAAGTGGAGGAATCATCTCATGGGACCGTTTTTACTAGCGGGACCTAGTTTGGCAAAACGGGGTCTGAAACATTCCAGGAGCGTTTTGAGGCATCAAACGGCATTTTTTGGGGGGTAAAAATTAGCGCTTTTTCATTGCACCATGTCATGTTGTTCTACACACAAAGGTATTTCCAATGGTGCAAGAAGCGTGTCAATCAGAGTTATATTCAAAAGTTATGCGACTAAGAAATTGACCTTCCTGTTTTCACACCTATAGCTCGGAAGGATGTCGCGTCAACCCCCATTATTCAGGGAAAAGGTGTTATCCATGCATTTATGATGGGAAAGACTCTAGAAGAGTTTATATTGTAACTCTAGTTTATAGTTGATGTAGTCAAAATTGACCACTAGTAGGCTATCAGGTTGTGTTATAACTGGACCACTAGGAGGAAGAGGCATTCCATTCTTTCAAGAGAATTTTGTTCCATAGTTGAGCAAAGATAGCTAGAAGAGATAGGAGATAGAGTACACAAAGAGTATTTGTGCACTGTAGCAGCCCGCGGGCCACAAACAATACTTCTTTGTGCCTGCACCCATATTTCCAGACAGAGAAAGAGAGTGAAGCAACCTCACCTTCCAGCTGGGTTTTCTCCCGAAAGGGTTTCCTAAAGAGCATATCTTGTGTCTTATGTGTTTGTGTGTGAGATTATTTTGTCGTTCTCTACTTTTCTACATAATTTCTATTCGCATGCATGCACTAAGTACAGTTAAGTTTACAGATCTTAAAGTATAATAAAACTGTAATAGTGTAGAATTTTCAGATTTTTAATATAATATTGTCAAGTCTGTCGTGACGAACTGTTCAGTGGAATATCCATGACAATTTATGGATCACTTGAGTGGTAGGTACTAAGCTACCCTGCAACACTTGTTAAAAATAATATTGTAGAAGAAATGGCTTACAAGGCATTATTGCATTGGAAAGCGTTATTATTGTAATAAAGATGATAATTTATGAGGTATTATTAGTCATAAAAGTTGTTAAAATTTGTAAAAAGCAAAGAAATAAAAATAATTATAAATGTTATATTGAATATTGTGATAACTTGTTTAGAAAATATTTATAAGTAAAACTTATTATTGTTTTTATTTCAATTTGTATTATATTATAGTATCAAGATTAAATACATTGTAAAATTGCAAAACCTATAGAAGTAAAGGGTTGGTTCAACCTTCAAATTACGTGGAATGCTTGGTTAAGTTAAAAAACCAAAGCTAATAAGATGTTAACACAACCTTCCCAGCTCGATACAATAAGCATTTGTGCATTTTTAGATGGTTGCAAACTTAAGCCCCAACTTCTTATTCATGTTGAATGCCTACATGATTAAGGAGTTGAGGTTTGAGCAATTGACCCTTCAATGGGTTAAAACTCTCACAAGGAAATTCATTTCTTATGGGGTGATTACATTCGAGACTCAAGTTCATGATTCCAACTTGACAGTTGTGGGATAACTTAAAGCCTGTGTTTTTTAGTGGTGTTAGGGAAGAGGGGTTTGGATTTAAGTTAGTTGGATGGGAAAATTTTCAAATCTCTGTGAAAACCTTTACTATTGAAACTATCACCTTTGTAATATCCCTTTATTTTAAAAGTATTTTATTTCTCATAATTATTTAATAATTATTGCCGAGAATTTGACAGATTTAAAATCAATACAAAGCTTATAGACAAATTCCACTACAAAACCCTAACTATTTATTTACCTGTAATTGAGAAGGAAATTACATCAAATTTATTTGAAAGGAACCTCACAATAGAGAAGTTGGAGAAACTCAGTATTCATCATATTCCTTCTTTGGATGGACTCCCTTGTTTGCAAGTACGTTGCTACAACCTTCTAGCATTCACCCCAAAATCTCGCCTTTCCTCGCTAACCATCACTGAACAACTGGAAGTGGTTCTTCCTCTTGACTAGCCAAGGTGGTTGTTTCACCACCAAAACTAGTTTTACTCTAATATCCCTATGGAGGATAGTCTCACCTCTAAAGAATATATATACTAAGGGTTACAAACCCTCATACAAATGGTTAGAGAGCCACAAAAACAATTCACACATACCTCCCCTACGAACTCATGCTTCTCTTTTTATTATGATGGCTTATTATAATACCATGGATCACTTTTTTCTTCTTTTAATAAATGACTTTATAATATTTTCTTTTCTTAAGTCACCTTTAGCTAGCTAATTTCCTGGTATTACATCATTACCTTTTTAATTTGTAGCCTATGGGAATGGCTAGGCTACTAAGTTAGTCTATGTTCCTGATGCTTAGGAAAAGGGACATTACAGTCCTCCCTTACTGAAATTGCTTGTCCTCAATCAATTCATACTCCTATACCAGGATCCCACACCAATATGCAAAATGCTTCCTTAGACAATTGTTGCATCATCTCAATCTTGCCACAGTTTGCATATAAAGTTGTAGGTTATGGTCCTAAAAAAATCCTTCTAAGATTGGAGAGTATAACTCCCAATGCTCCTCATGCTTTGCACCATCTCTAAGAATTATGCAAGGATGCTCTGATATCCCATATGCAACTAGATAATCTCTTGAGATATACGATAACGTGCAACTCCCTAAGGGACTATTAACATGCGATAATTCCTACAAGTACCATACATTAACTTGATCATCATCCAAGGGATTTCCATGTTGCTACACATTGCCATATGCTCCATATATCTTCAGTTGCAGAGGACTTCTACCCTGTCCCTTGAATCTGAAAGCATCAACATAGCCCCAAGGTTTCTCCCTTTTGCCCCATATGACAAGATCCTACTTATCTAACTGTCATTGCATGTCCATCCTGAGGTTACTTTCAAGAGATGAAATCATGGGAGAAAACCTCACCCACCTGAAATACCAACTGATAATGTGATGACGAGCAAGATAGTTCCATGTTTTATCTGCCACCCAATCCTATTCTAGAAGCTTTATCCATGTTAGCTCTACCTTTTTCCCTTCTTGACTCACCCTTTCTAACAAAATTGTTGTTATTGGTCTTTTGACAAGGTTGAAGAAATTTTGAATTCACTCTCCCATGTTGACTTCTCATTGCTCCTTGAGCCTGATAGTATCCAATTGCCCTTGTTCTTGTTGTCATGTGATGGAATCTTGTACTGTAATGGAATCACAAGGAGAGATGTAAGCTATGTTCTTTGGTCAATCGCTATAAAACCATAATTGTTGCCCTGCATCATTGGTATACCTACTATCAGATCCCTGGTCGTACTCCCTCGAAGCTTTTGTTGCCCAATTCTAATATAGTTTCATGCTATAATTTTTTTTTCATGAATTTGAGTTTTGAAGCTCCTACCTTCCCCCCTGCTACTATCTTCACCATATGGTCCCATAACTACTTATAGAGGCTCTTGTCCTCTAGTACTCACGGGAAACTTGTTCTTGGAATATTCCCCCAACAAGTGGGGTTCCTAAACAAGAATCCCTATGAGAGCATATACTTTAGTCTCTTAGGAAGGATCTCTGCCATACTGCCTTCTCCTCCCTTCCAATTGTGCTCCCCTACTAGGTTGAGCTTTGCCATGTGCCGGGATAATCCACTTGGATCCCACTACCAAATAGGGAGTCATCATCCTCAACATCCAAGTGTTCCTATTGTGTCGTGCCTCTGGCTAGAAGTGTCACCCATTCAATGGGATACCAAATCATGACCTCTCTCTAATCCAACAGACATGTGCCTCTGTAATAGGATATGTCAACCATAACACCTATAGAGTCAATGAATTCCTAGAGAGTGTCTCTCCCAGCAGTCGTCAACAATATCTAAAACAAATCACCATGCTAATGTTGCGTTACTTTGATTATAACTGAGATGCCAATACACCAACATTCTATCTCCTAATTTTGCATCTCCACACACTTGCCATCCTTCTCTCTATGTAGGTTGAGCAGTAATGTGAAAGGTTTCTCATTACTTGCACTTCTACTTCCCTCCATAATGCCTCAAGGCTTGTTTATGTACTTTTGAAGAGGGTTGTTGTACATCTCACCGCTTCTTTTGTTAAAAGCAACTCAAGAGCATGTTTTTGATGTTGCACTATCATGAGGAGTTTTAACTGCTCCTTGATACTAAGAAGCTTCACAATTGTCCTAGCACTCATGATCCTCCATTCTTCAAGCTCACCATCCTTCTTTAATGTTGTTCCCTTTAGCCTTCTTAGTTTCTCCTTTATTTCTAAGAGGCCTTCGAAATGATTATTAATCTCTCCTTGAATGTGATTATGGTGACTATCATTTGGAAGCCTTGTAACCACTACGAATATCTTCATATATGCTTGCATTTCTTTGATGGTTGGTCCATAATGTGAATGCTCTACCATTCCGCCTAATACTATCATTTGAGCCTTTGATGAGTTCTTCGAAAGAGGTAATTCATGATCCTTCTACTACAAACTATATCTCTCCCCAAGCACCTGCAAACCCGTAGATTCTTTGTACCTATTTAGCTCGCCTATCTGGTCTTGAGTGTTAATGATTTTGTCATCGTCATGTGTTAATATATCCATAGATGATGAGGATTGTGCTTCGCTAGCTCCTTCTCTTTCTACATGTTCTTCTTCTTGAAGTATGGCATTGACTCCATGCTCCATAGTTCCACCTGCTCCTTTGCCCTTAGCACCATCGGGTTGCAAAAAAATTCATCCTTTACCAATTCCACCCTAGTGACTAGCTTTCCCCCTTTCCCATTGTGATGTACAATTTGGGTTCCTTCCTTTTTGGTTCTTACCCTTGTTGGCATATCGTGTGATCTGCAACCCCATTGAATTTAACTTTCTTTTAGTCAACTGCCTTTTGAACCATTTAAGGTTAAGCTCAACTTGCTCTTTCTGAGAATTCATGAGCTATAGGTGAAACAACCTTCTCTTTCCTCCAAATAGGCAACACATTTGATTGCAATTGTTTGCAAATGGCACCATCATCACCTAAAATCAATGAAAAATTATTTTGTGTGTTGGTTTTTACAATGCCTGGATGATATTCTTTGATATCGGTGAAGAAACAATGGAATATCTAGAAAATCAAACCACTACAATCTATAATTAGCATAATGGCACAAAATTTGGTTTTAGCCACCATATCTAAGATCTTGAGTTTCTTACCAAAGGTAATATCCTTGATATCATGCAATCCTTGGAAGATTTCCACAATTAGTGGTAACACCCTTCTTAGAATGTCATCAGTGTAGGGATGAATATGAGAAATTATCCTTATGATCTCATAGATGCAAGAAGCAACTGCAGGCCTTACCTCCTTACAAAAGTGTTCCATAAACCCGTGTTGGATCAACGAAAACATTGATGGCTACAATTCCCAACTTAATATCCTCCAATCATATTGGGCTACTTTGGACAAGCATGTGTGCAACTCCTCCAATTGAGAGAGAATATCCCATGTCTTCATAAAATTCAATTATGATCCAAGTTCAAAGAGTCAATTCCCCACTTCCTTTTATTTTTGTAGATCCCTCGACTGCTTCTACTGAAGAATAACATTGGCTCCCTTTGAGAAAGGTTTATTGATCTACTTTTCTCTTTTCTCCGTGGAGGCATCACTGTTAAGAAACCAACAAACATATTGTTGTACTGCCTTGGGAAAATTGTTGATTGCTTGATAAAACTCCATCATTCAATGTTAATCTCATTAGGGTAATATTTCCCTTTTTTAGTTTTAAGGGATTTCAGGGATATTATGGCTTTCCCTTTTCATTACTTCTAAAGAAACTAACAACCATAAAAAATCCCTTAGGGACATTTCAACAAACACTTGGAAAACATGTTGAGCTTACAAATAGTTACATGTTAATCCCTTTCAATTGTAAATTATTACAACAAAAAATAAGATCACAAATGCTCACTTGGAAACAAAATAAGTTCTGCTACATGATGCCAATGCAATGCAACTAAATACAATACTCTCAACTTTTCGTGAAGAAATTCCCTTATCAATATAATTATGCAGTTGGAAATAGCTTGCGAGTACATTATCATATCTAACCTTAAAATTTGCTACAACTTACTCAAATTGTTATCTATTGTCAATTTCTTATTTATTTCCCTAATGTAGATTTCTTAACCTCATAGTTGCTACTACAAGAATAGTTTCAGACCCTCGACCTCCAGTTATAGGGTTACTGTGTTCTTCAGGTACTATACTGTAAATCTTAAAAGCATTGTTGTGGTCAGAATGATGTTGCTCCAACGAAGTTATTTCAATCCTTTACTGTGGGGAAATGTAGCTCGTCCTCCCTAACAAATTATTATTTTGGACCTCCTAAAGCAATCATTCCTACCCCTGCCTTCTCTAGATGATGAAATTCATCCCAACAAAAGATTCGAGTGGACCACCTTGCAAGACAATTTTGGCCCCTGAGATTGGAGGCAACTCATCCCCCTTGTGATGAACAAATTTGGTTTTATGAGGAAGATTGAATTCAACCCTGTAGGGTTTATTAGTTTGACCTTCTTGAATAAAATTATTTCATCCCAAAATCAGCCTTCCAAACATAATACAATATGGCCCTGTCAAGATGATAACTTGGGTGTTAGCGAACTCGTTTCTCCAAAAATAAATTAATCATTCCCTAGAGAAGATGATAACAATTTGGCCCCTGCTATTACAACAAAATTCGCCCTCTGAAATGCACCAGTTTGACCACCTCTTATGAACAAAAAATCAACCCTGTAAGAGCAACAACTATGACCTCCAAACAAGCCACATGATCCCTCCACAACTTAATCCTTAATTCTCTCAGGAAAATCGATTGGAAAGATCGGCTTACACAATTAATTCGGCCTTCAATTACCAGCACAAGATCTCCTGGATAATTTTGGCCTAGCAATCTACCTCTTGATGTTCAATAAATTCAGCCCAATTCGCTTAGGTATAGATGAAAATTTGGTCCTGCAACATAAATTGAACTCGGCCCCGTGGGTATAAATAAGTTTCAACCCTGCAAGAACTTTCTATTTGATAAATAAATCACATTAGGGTTTTGACTTGCTCTTGGGTTACTGGCGCTTATGGTTGAATTAGACCCACAAGAAATCCATCTCTAAGGAAATCGAGCCCCTAAAATGGGACTTAGATTTGTGTTGGGTTTTTTTTTTTATATCCTGGTTCGGACAAATGAAAATTTTGCCTCTCTCAAAATTTTCCCGCAACTATATGATAATTCAATTTTTGGGAATTAGGGCTTGGTATCCACAATCAATACAAACCCTATCAATTTGATGAGAATTTCTCTACAACTTTACACATATAGCAAAAGCTGATAAAAATTCAGCCCAAGGGTTTTTTACCCTTTCATTTGTTTTCATAAAAAAAATTCGACAAGATCTCAATGTAACATTTCTTAAATAAAACCCTTCAGGCTCACAAGAAAACCAACTCTGATACAACTGTAATATCCCTTTATTCTAAAATTATTTAATTTCTTATAAATTATTCTATGAAAAATCTTCAAAAAAAGCACATAATAATTCTTGTTGAGAATTTGGCAGATTTAAAAGTAATACAAATCTTATAGACAAATTCCACTGCAAAACCCCAACTACTTATTTATTTATTACCGAGAAGGAAATTACATCAAATTTATTTGAAAGGAACCTAACAATAGATAAGTTGGAGAAACTTAGCATTTTTCGGAATCCTTCTTTGGCTAGACTCCCTTGTCTGCAATGTATGTTGCTGCAACTTTCTAACAATCACCCCAAAATCTCGCCTTTCCTCGCTAACCACCACTCAATAACTTGAAGCGGTTTTTCCTCATGACTAGCTAGGGTGGGTGTTTCCCCACCGAAACTAGGTTTATTATAATATCCCTAGAGAGGATAGTATCACTACTGAAGAAGATCTACATTAAGGGTTACAAACCCTCATACAAATGTTCATAGAGCCACAAAAACATCCACCAAATGATTAACACATACCTCCCCTATGAGCTCATGCTTCTCTTTTTATTGTGATGGCTTATCAGAATACCGTGGACAATACCATGGGTTGTTTTTTCTTCTTTTAATAACTAACTTTGTAATATTTATTTTTCTTAAGTCACTTTTATTTAACTAATTTCTTGATATTGCATCATTACCTTTTTAATTTTTAGCCTATGGGAATGGTTAGGCTAGTGAGTTAGTCTTTGTTCCCAATGCTTGGAAAAAGAGACATTACAAACTTGGAGATTAAGAGCTTAGAAACCATTGGCATCTTGAAAGCTAAGAACTTGATCAATAATGAGATCCCTTTTGGCTATTAGACACTAAACTTCATTGATGAGCAATAGGAAGATTTTGTTGTACTTAAGTTGCTTTGAACATTTAGAAGGATCTCAGCTTGCACTTTGTGCTCCATCTTCATGGAGGTGCACATAGTAGAAGATGACTTCCTCCTCTGAGGTTCCAATGTCTCTCCCTTCAAAGGGGATGTCAAGAGTAAAACTTCAAATAATCCTTGCTCATGTAAAGATGCAACCTAAACCAAGTTACTGCTCCTCCAAGAAGGAAGAAAGCTCCTTCATATGGAGAACATCGATTGCATCCCCATGTTATATATCCTTATATGGGTTATCATTGACATAAACAAATGTTTTCTTCTACAAATTCATTGGGTTTTGGCCATCATCTATAAATCTCATGAAATGGATAGTCTCCCAATGGGCTTCAACTTAAATGGTGAGATTTTGTTCAACAAAACTCTTTACTATATATCTCACAAAACTTTAAAGTCGTAAAAAGATCATCTAGGATAGATTATGATTTTAGTGCATTGTTGACATCTTCTTCAAACCACCATGACTTGAATTTAACTCAACTTCAATAACCATGTCCTCAAACCTAGATTACGTGCAATTATTAGATCTCACCTTTGCTCGTGGGAAGAGACATCCTTAAGGGAATACAGAAATTTACAGGGAACTTATAAAGACGAATCTAAGCTTAAAGGAGAATATGATATTCTCCCATGCTAGAACTTGTGTAAAATAAGTACTCTCTTGATGAGAGGTTCAATGGATAAGTTCATAATTAGATTGTGCGAAGTTTGTTCATATACATAACATTTGAAAGACATATGTCAAAAAACAAAGATTTCTCCATTAAAAAAATGAAAAATCGCAAACTTAATATGTGGTAACATTAAATAATGAATCCTTGAGGGAAGGATGCATCATTTAAAACTACAATATAACTACAATAAAATAGTCCATCACACCCTCCAGGGGATGTGTTGTTGAAATATGTTCTTAAAAAATAAAAGAGAGACATGGATACAATAATTTTGATGATGAAGAAGAAAAAACACTTACTTCATTTAAAAGATGCAACCAGCCTAGATCCATCTTAACTCCAGATGCACCAAGCCGAAAGGGATCAAATATCTTTTTCACTATAAAAGAGGTTTGTATCTCAAGAGATCTGATCCATCTCGACCCTTGGTAGATCCATAGTTAAGATGGATCTGGGTTGGTTTTATTCCCCCCTTTAAATAGGATATATTCCACATGAATGCCACAGGTTCTCATAACCTAGAGCTAAAAGACCACTGGTAACTTGACCAAGCCAAGCTTTTTGTGTAAGGTGATTTTTCTTGATCAACCAGAACTAAAATACATCATAAGCGATCATGATTCTTATACTTTTCTTAGCACAATGTACCATATACTGACATGAACATCACTAAGATGTATGAGACTAAGAATATCAAATAAGCCATAGGGGAACAAATGAAACTTTTGCAAAAGAGAATCATCCCATTTGGGGCCAGTCCTTAGAGTGACCTTTCTTTCCTTTCTTTTTCAAAATTGTGAGCCAGACTTCTGAAGGCTAGTTTATCATGGCAATCTAAAGATTATCCTTGTGCACTGAAGGAGAATCCTTATAAGATTCCAAAGAGTCCGACTCATGAGCTCACTTCAATGCGCCCGAAGAAGCATTATTTACTATTTCTGTGCTTGTTGAAGGAACATGGTTTACACCAGGGTACTCATAATACTTTTGAGGATTAGAAATCTAGACCTTATCCATCAAATGCATTTCACCATCAGATCCTTCATCATCCTTGTCTGAAATAGAGGAAGCTTCGTCCTCCATAGGAGGCGGGGCGTAGGGATTCTAGCTTTTAGCTTTGGAATTTTGAGTATTCTGTGTCTAGCGAGATTTGAGCAGAGGGCAAGAATTCTTTAAATGGCCTGTTTGCTAACAGAAGTGACAACGAAAAGCAATATTCTCATAGTCCAAAGCTTGGGTCCAGTGAAAATCACCTATTTTTCAGTTTATTTGTTCCGACAATCCTTTACTGATATCAATTTCAACACATATTCTTCCATATGTGTATAGGCCAAGCTGCCCATGAGAAGAATCAATGGTAAGGAAACAACCCAAGGTATTTCCAATGCCTTGAAAGGATGAGAGGCGCTAGAGGTGAGTAGGCAGATTAGGAAGCCAAACACATATTGGTAACTTGGTAATGACTATTGTAGAAGGGTTGAAATTTGGAAACCAAGGGGTTAGTGTTGGAAATAATACTGAGAAGGGGGGGGGGGTGTGAATCAGTATTATCAGATCAATAATTTAATTTTCAAAACTGATTTGTATACGCTACTTCAGCTAAGCGAACTAGCGTGTATACACAACTGTACTTAAGGCAACCAGCGTATATGCAGAGATCTTTTGATTTACCCAAATTATCATGCATTGAACTTTAACCAGTATATCAGGAATTCATTAGATAGTGCAGTAAAAGCAGAATAAAGCATCACACATAAGCAACACACATGAACACCAAGATATAAGGTGGAAACCCAATGTGGGTGAAAACCACCTGCTGTTGTCGTCTCTGTCTTCTTTTAATAATAAGAAAATCTGTTTACAATTTTTGTACTGGTGCAGTCTTATACTAGTACGCAGGCTTCTACCTACAGAAGGCTACAACTTCTCTCATTCTCCAGCTTCTACTGGAAGGGAGCTACAACCCCCTAGCTCTTGTACTAGTCGATATGTTTACTAGTACGTAGGTGCTGACCTACAGAAGGCTACGACCTTCCTTCTTCCTCCAGGGACCACGTTTCATAAATTTTCAGACTGGATCCATCAACAACATCACAAGTGTAATTCAATCATCAAATATATCTGCATCAACCAATCACCTTCATAACCGAATCAACCCATCAATCTGATCATTCAGAATACTGTCACCAGACTACAGTAATCCAGAAACCAAACCAGAACCCAGAACTCTGCAACAGCAAACAACAGCAACTAAAACATATTTTATGAGGTATACGCTACTTTCATGTGTCGAACCTGCGTGTATACGCGCTTTTCTCAAAGCCAACTAGCGTATACATCTGCAAACATTAGTTCATAATTCTGCAGCTATTCCAGACTTCAGTTATACCCAGATCATATCATTTACAGAATAATATATGCGTCAGTATTCAGATCTATACTATTCATGAGCAAAAACACATAATGATAGTTCATTTTACAACTTAAGATCCCGATTCATCATTAGATCTAGTTCCTTATCATCCGCTAAGGTTCATCCTTGGTTCAGATCCAGCAATGCACCATAACCCAATAACCTGCATACTAGATCTCACACTTCATCAGATATTCGATACTTGCACGCCTTGGCCTAATGATCTTCTCCTCCTTTTATAGTTTTAGGCCTTTCTCAATACCATGGACCAAAACCACTTAGGACCAATACCTTGGACCAAATACCTAGGGTCAATACCTCGAACCAGACACCTTGGACCAATAACATGGATCAAAATACCATGGACCAAATACTTTGGACCAAAAACTTAGTTTTCCAAGGTATACGCGCTTTTCCTTTTGTGAAAGTGTGTGTGTACGTATACACGACTTGTATACAGTGAACCTGCATGTATATGCGACTTGGTCAATGGTGAACCTGTGTATACCTCTCTTTCTTCATTCTGTGATAACTAATCTCTAATTCTTTGTTGTTAACCTACTTATACTTTGATCTTTCATTTGAGTGAATTGCCATCAAGGACAATACCTGTGTCATAATGTCAACAATCTCCCCCTTTGGACTTGATGGCAACAACCACACCAAGTCACTCTCCCCCTTTGACATCAAGGGCAAAGGGTCATGCTCCTCCTGAGGACATGTTGAAATTTCTGATATGATGAAGTGTACTGATTGAGCTCCCATGATCGAGTCCATGCTCCCCCTGAGCACAAGCAAAGTCTGCAAAGAGATGACTCTATACCAATGACCTTCCTATCACCAATGACTCATACATACGTCCATCTCCCAACCAAGTGGGGATATACCAAATTTGAATCATCCACCCAACCAAGTGGGGATATACCAATACATCACTGAAATATAGCAGTTACTACATCATCCTTCCCATGCATAATGGAGGTACAACCAAAAGGGACTCATCAAAAGACTACAACAGACAAAGACAACTTATTACATCATGGGTCTTGATATGACCTATACATTGAATGATATGCATGATATTTATAACAGAGACCAAAAATCTAAACAAGACCATGATAGTCATCAACAACTATCATACACTATGTATGATCTGCTCCATAAGCATCTATGAACGGCATCCAGACCATCAACCTGTATATGTCCATAAAAAATAATCACCTGAATCAAAACAACTATGCGGATCTGTACCAAGATCTTCTAAGATAATGTCAACAATGCATTATTAGAAGCATATGCTCCCCCTGAACCTGTGCCAGATGTTAACTGTCAAATCCGATCATTGCATATATCAAAATAATTATTAATGCATCATCATCAATCAAATATACATCAAGTTATCAACACCCAACATATTTTCATCAGCAGATTGTAATCATCATCAAATAGAGCAAATAATTCACTGAACCATATCAAACCCCTTTCTCCTGAGTCTGGCCCACTGCTTTTCCTCAAACCAACATATACATGATTGTGCCTACAGAAACCAGCGTATGTACGCGACTACACTTCATGAAACTCGCGTATACCAACCTTTCTAAAAAAAATGGATTTTAACAGCAGGATGATGCAACAACTACTCCCAGCTTCTGTCTGAGATATTCAAATGTCTCTCTGGGCAGTGGTTTGGTGAATATATCAGCAACCTGTTCTTTGGAGGGAACATACTCCAATTTGACATTTTGTTCAAGAACTTGTTCACGTAGAAAATGATATTTGATGGGTATGTGCTTGGTCTTGGAGTGCTTGACTAGATTCTTTGAAATATTGATGGCACTTGTATTATCACATAGAATGGAGATGGATGGAGTACATGTGATTTGAATGTCTTGCAAGGTTTACATCATCCAAAGTAGTTGTGTGCAGCAAGATGTAACAGCCACATATTTTGCTTCAGCTGTAGATAATGCCATTGAACTTTGTTTCTTGCTGAACCAAGACACTAACCTGGAACCCATATAGAATGCACCACCACTAGTGCTTTTTCTGTCATCAACACTTCCTGCCCAATCTGCATCTGTATATGCATGAAGTGTAAGATTTGTATCTCTAGGATACCATAAACCAAAGTTTTGTGTTCACTGCCTGAAGGTGTGATTCCTTTGGATTTTCTCGGAATCTTCCAACTATTCTTACTGCATGCATGACGTCAGGTCGGGTACCTGTTAGATAAACCAGACTGCCAATCATGGATCTGTAAGTTGGTTGATGTACTGCTGTTGATTCATCATTTGAGCTGAGACTGCATCTTGTTACCATTGGGGTACATACTAGTTTAGAATCTTCCATGTCGTACTTTTTCAAGATCTGTTTGAGATATTCGGTTTGTGATAGAAAAATATCATCTTTATTTTGTTGAACTTGTAGACCAAGAAAATATGTAAGCTCACCAAGTAGGGACATTTCAAATTCTTGCTGCATTACTGAAGCAAAATTCCGACTCATGGATTCTTCATTGCTACCAAAAATGATATCATCAACATAAACAACAATTATTAGCAATTTATTATTGTCAATCTTTGTATATATATTGCTATCAGCTGATCCCTTTGAAAAACCTAATTGGTGGAGATATTTGTCAAGACGATAATACCAGGCCCTTGGGGTTTGTTTTAGACCATAGAGAGCCTTTCTGAGTCTGCATACAAGTTTTGCATCATTTCCAAGAATGAATCCTTCTGGTTGCTCAATATAGACTTCTTCTTCTAAGTCTCCATTAAGAAAGGCATATTTTACATCCATTTGGTATACTTTGAATTTCTGAAAACTAGAAAGAGCAAGAAACATTCTTATGGCTTCAAGTCTAGCAACAGGTGCAAAAGTTTCTTCAAAATCTATACCTTCTTGTTGAGCATATCCTTTACAAACAAGTCTGGCCTTGTTTCTAATAACTTCTCCATTTTCATTTAGCTTGTTTTTGAATATCCATTTAGTTCCTATGATATTCTTATCATGAGGTCTAGGAACTAATTCCCAAGTATTATTCTTTTCAATTTGCTCAAGTTCTTCATTCATGGCCTTGACCCAACATTCATCTTTGCATGCTTCATTTACATTTTGAGGTTCGGTGGAAGATAGTAATGCTAGATAGCTTGAAGCTTCTGTAATAGTTCTTCTTGTCTGCACACTTGCCTCTTTCTGCCCTAAAATTTGAGTTTCTGGATGATTTTTCTGAACATACTTGGACGGAGTCTTTTCTTCTACCATTATCTCTTCTTCTGGTGCTTCATTGGTTTCTTCTTCAGAATTAGTGTGATTTGATGTGGGAAGATAATCCTCATCTTCTTCATAATCTTCAGTTTTTATCTGTTTTGGATTTTTGCATGCTTCATCAACCACAACATCAATACTTTCAATAATTTTCCCAAGTCTTTTATTATAACATTTATATCCTTTACTTCGGGAAGAGTAACCAAGAAGAATACCTTCATTTGCTCTGGGTTCAAACTTACCAAGTTTTTCATCAGTCCTTTTGATGTAACATTTGCTTCCAAAAACTTTGAAGTATTTTACAGTAGGAGTCTTACCATACCAAAGTTCATGTGGAGTTTGAGTGTTGTTTACCCGAATATTTGCTTGGTTGAGAATAGTGACGGCGACGAATGCAACTTCACCCCAGATGGTTTCAGGAGTTCCGGATTCATCTAGCATAGCTCAGGCCATTTGTTGAACAGTTCTGTTCATTCTTTCTACCACTCCATTTTGCTGAGGATTCCTTGAGGTGGAGAGCTGCCTTTTTATTCCATGTTGTTCACAAAAGTCAAAGAACTCATCCGAGGTAAATTCCCCTCCTCGATCAAATCTGAGGCATTTGATTTTGCGATCTGATTCATTTTCAACCAAAGCTTTGAAGGCTTTGAATTTTTCAAATGCTTCATCTTTATGCTTTAGAAGACCTATCCAACACATTATGGAAAAATCATCAATGAACAATATAAAGTATTCTTCTCCACGAGGTGACTTTTTCCTTAATGGTCCACATAAATCAGTATGAACAAGTTCAAGAGGCTTACTAGCTGATCCTTCCTTTTCAAGGAAGTGCGATCTGGTTTGCTTACCGAATTGACATGATTTGCATATTGTATTTTCAGGAATGCTGATATCAGGAAGATCACAAACAACCTAGAATCTGCATGCTTTTCTTATTTGAGAAAAGCTTAGATGCCCCAATCTTCTATGCCATAGCCAGTGTTCATCATTTTTGCTTAGATAGCATTGTTGTTTTCCTGACTTGAGTATGCATAAGTTGTTTGGAGTTCTTGTACCTTTGATCACAGTTTCTCCTGTATCAAGCTCACGAACAACACATCCGTTTGATCGAAATACTACTTCATTTCCTTGATCGCACATTTGACTGACACTCAACAGGTTATGCTTTAGACCATCAACATACATAACATTCCCATTTTTAACCTTTTCTTTAATAAAACACAGCCTTTACCTTTTATGGCAGTAGGAGTGTCGTTTCCAAATGAGACATTCTTTTCCTTTTCTAAGGGATTATATGAGTGAAGTTTTTCTTTGTCACCAGTCATGTGTTTTGAGCATCCACTGTCGATGTACCACTGATTTTCTTGTCTTCCTGCATACAAGGCTATGCCACATCTTTCTGTTTGCAGTTCTTTCTTTCTCCATATTTTGGGTGTTAATGGAGTTTGTTCCTTTTGAGATATTTGCCGAAATTTACTCTTGCATTCAGATTCTTCATGACCGAAGTTGTTATAGATTGAGCATTCTATTTCATTTTCAAGAAGAGAAAAGTTATTGTAGGACCTTTTCTTGATCCCTGTCACATTCCTTTAAGTTCGTGCTTCTCTAGTCATGATGGTCTTGTAAGCAACACATTGAGCAGCTTTGTGTCCAAAGTTATGACATGAAAAACATTGGCCATTAAAGAAGTTCCTGCGATTATTGAATCTATTGACCTGGTGATTGTAGTTTCTATTGATATTCATCTTTGAAGCAAATTGAGTATGATTTACCTGAGGTTGGTTGTGGCTTCTATTCATCCTTGAAGTAAATTTAGCCTGATTTACCTGGTGATCTGCTTTATGCCTTTGCTGACAATTGTCAAACTGTTCACTACTCTTTGCTGCATCAAGATAGCTTTAGTGGAGGTTGACGGCTTCTGTGATTGAGATGCTTCTTCAGTATATCCAAGACCTGTCTTTATCAGAGGATAACGCTACACTTTGATAATTTCATTTAAGGTTTTTGATCCTTTAGCAAATCTAAGATTGAGAACTTTTGTTTTCTCAAGATCCTTTCTTAGACCCACAATTTCACATTCTAGTTTTTCATTGTGTTTTTCTCTTTCAGCAAGTTGGTATGTCAAGGTATCTGTTAGCTCTACTACATAATCCAACATTTGAGGATCAAACGCAGTCCCAATCGGGTTGTTTGCGCACAGAAGGATGCCCAAAAATGGATACAAAGTGCCCCAAAAGCCTTCAAAATCCTCTTAAGGCCTTCACCGATCAAAACTATCGCAAGAGGAAAGCCCTTGGGAAGGCAGAAATACTCTATCGGGAGGCACAAATGCGCTAAAATCATGAAAAAACCAAAGTTGCAGGCTTAAGGGTCCGAAATCATATCAGCCGTTGGATCTGGCCGATCAACGGTCCAGATCGCGTCGGCATATCGCAATCGGAACAGGCGGGCAGTGGCAGCGACAAAGGAGACCTCGCCGATGAGCGATCGCCGATATCGCATCGGCGTATCGTATCGGCGCTTTTAAAAGGGGCAATGGAGATGGTGGTCGGCGATTTTGTGAGGACCATCGATCGCGTATCTGGATCAACGGCCAAGATCATGTCGCATTATCGCTATCGGCGATGTCAAAGGGGCCGAGCTTTTACATATGGTATGCTTGCGATCCGATGGGTCGGACCCGATGGGGTTTTTAATTCTTTTTGATAGATTTTCGGGTCCGCAGCAATATCGCTATCGGCGCTGTCAAAGGGGCGGGGCTTTTAAATAAGTTATATTGCCGATGCGATAACCGGACCCGACGGTTATTCAACACTCTATGTCATAAAATTTCAAGTCCGCGCCCGGGCCATTTTCAATGAATTTTGTGTGTTTTTAATGTATAAAGGAAATACAAAGGAGGCCTTGGTGAATGCCGAATGCGATGAGGCCCGGACCCGAAAAGTTCTGAGGAGTAAAATATATATTCTTTCAGGTCCGGCGGAGGCATTTTTTTGTGTCTTTTCCAATATTCTCATGTATTTTCAAATATGAGGAAAAGCAAAGGTTCAGCGATATCGGCCTGGATCGCGATCGGCATATCGCAATCGGGGGAATCAGTGGCGCATACCATTTATATATATAAATGCCAATGCGATGAAGCCCGGACCCAATGGGTTTCCGGAACAAGATTATTCGATATTTCAAGTCCGGGAAGAGGCATTTTTATGATTTTGCAGCGTTTTTGCATATATTTTCAAATATAAAGAAACAGAGGATTGGGCGCTTGTGATATGCACTGCCACCCGAAGGGCGGACCCGACAGATGATTCAACCATGCTTGAGGACTTTTAGAGTCCATAATGAAGCATTGATGGGCGAGAATGAGCAGTTAGGCAGCGCTTTCACTGTTATAACCAAAACAGTCATGTTCAGTCGTGTTAATGTTCAACGACTGCAATTAATTAATAGTATGGCCGAGGAGGGAGCAGGACACCGCCGAACAGATCAGAGCATTCAATGGTTATGGTTCCTTTTCTATTTCACGCCACCTGCTCAAAGGAGGACTGCAGAGCAACAGAGGGGTCAAATCCATTTACAACACGGCCAGATTTGTATCAGTGGCCCATATCTAATTGTAAATGTGGTTGGTGATCATTTATTGACTCCTCCATGCATAGCTTAGCAGAGCAATTTTGTAAACAAATTGTATATATACCCAGAACAGAGATGTAATCGATTGATGAGTGTTAGATGAAGAGAACCCTGTTGTAAGGTTCAACTTCTGGAGACTGTAACTACTTTGTAACCTGCAGCGTCTGGTCTTCATTTCCAGCTAATACAAGCTTCTTTTGTTGTTTATTACTCACTTTGCACTTCTCTTTCTTGTTCCAGGTTGTGCCTGTTTGCATTTGTTCTATTGCTGTGAATGTTTAGCATCAGAGGCGCTGTCATCCCACCTCTGTGTTAGGATTTAACATGTATCATAGAACATGTGTGCAGGTTTCTGTTGTTTGATGCATAAAGAGCTGTCATCCTGTCTGTGCATTAGAAACTAGATTTACAGACCTCTTAACTGGTTGCAGCCGGCCATCACAGGGTCCTGTGCATCTGTTGGTGTGGTCAGTGTTCTCCATTATCACCTTATCCTCAAACTGTGAGTAATTGGTGGTTAAAAGCCTTGTAGTCTGGGGGTGTTCACCCATGTCTGGGGTCAATCATAGTAGAAGTGGTTATCTGGCTTGAATATGCAGCATTTGTTTCATTCATCCACTATTTATCCAGCTATTTTGTTGAATTTGTAACGTTCCCGAGCATCACCGATATGCAACCTAGGTGAGTTTCTTGGGGTGATAACAGTATCTATAATCATATTCTTTTCTTCTAAACAAATTTTGAGTTTAGATATTTCTTCATAAAGGTCATCTTCATCTAAAGCATCCAAAAAATTATCATCTTCGTAAGCCATCAGAAGTCTATAGTCATTACTATTTTCATCTTCATCACTATTTGATAAACCATCGCTATCTTCATGAGTATAGTAGCTCTTTTTACTTACACTTTGTTTTCTATTCCATTTTGCAGATTCCTTCCCTTTATCATATTTATCTTTATGAGGACATTTGGCAGCATAATGACCGACTCTACCACAGGCAAAACATTTGAAAGGTAGTTTACCTCTGAATCTTCCGGAACCCCGTTGAAGCTTCTTAACAAAGTTTACTTCATCTTCTTCTTCTGAAATATGTCTTGATTCATTGAGTTCTTCTTTTCCTTTTGCTGAAGCTTTAAATGCAGCTTCTCTCATATCTGATGGGCCTCCTTTTCTCATCTCAAAGGCAGTTAAGATTCCGTGAAGCTGTGTCATAGTAATAGTCTGTAGATCCTATTTTTCTTCTATGGCAGATACTTTTGATTCAAATTTAGCAGACAAGGATCTTAAAACTTTCTCAACTAAGGTAACTTCCTTTATCTCTTCACCCAGATTCTTCATGCAATTAACAACCTCATCTATATGTAAGAAGTAACTAGCTATACTTTCATCATTGTGCATCTTAAGAGTTTCATATTGAATTTTGAGAGTTTGCAGTTTAGCACGTTTTACCTGAGAGTCTCCTTCGTAGCTTAGAACGATTTTGTCCCATATTTCTTTGGCTAATTTGAGCTGCATAACTTTGACAAACTCTGATTGTGACAGACTTCCCAATAATGTATTGACAGCCTTGGCATTGGTTTCATATTGCCTTTTACCTGCCGTATCTGTAGGAATTGCTTATGGAAATGTATATCCTCCTTCCACGATTTCCCATAAATCTATTCCAAGTGATTGAAGATAGGTTGTGGTTCTTATCTTCTAATAAACAAAGTTTCTCCCATCAAAGATTGGCGGTCTGATGGATCCCCCGCTTTCTTGATTACTCATGATGATGGATCTTCCTTCAAGCGATCAAGCTTCTTCTAAAGGACCGACTCTGATACTAATTGTTGGAAATAATACTGAGAGGGGGGGTGAATCAGTATTATCAGATCAATAATTTAATTTTCAAAACTGATTTGTATACGCTACTTCAGCTAAGCGAACTAGCGTGTATACGTAACTGTACTTAAGGCAACCAACGTATATGCAGAGATCTTTTGATTTACGCAAATTATCATGCATTGAAATTTAACCAGTATATTAGGAATTCATTAGACAGTGCAGTAAAAGCAGAATAAAGCATCACACATAAGCAACACACATGAACACCAAGATATAAGGTGGAAACCCAATGTGGGTGAAAACCACCTGCTGTTGTCGTCTCTATCTGTAGAAATTTTGAATAATTTAACACATATTCAACAGAGATTATCCTGATCATGTACTATTGCAGAATACACACACAATACATAAGCTCCTCTACGTTGATCATCAATATAGCAGCATCAATAACAATAAAAAATCAAGAGCATTCACACATTAACACAGTATGTAACCCGGGGAAAGCATCTCGCTAAAAACCCCACACTATCTGTATATTAATGATTAAGACCATGTAACATTACAAAGTACAATGCTTATCACAAGCAATCCAGTACCAGCTCCACCTGTTACACACAATACAGCTAAGATCTGATCTCCAAATCTATTCCACTGCTTGCCTGCCTCCACTGCTCAATACTTGCTCAAGAATGAATGAGAATGGTCTACCAAACTCGTATTTCACCTCCAAAGAATCACTCACAAGGTGTAAGACATGAGAAGAAGCTACAAACTGGGCAAATACATGAGCAACTCATTGGCATACTCAATCCCTTGATTGTGCAAGATCTGATGCACAACTATAGTCACAACTGATAGCAATCTGATTCTCTAACACTTGTCCCTGCTGAACTGAACATGCACTGACATGCAACTGAGTTAACTGATGTATTCTATAGTTGTATTATGAGTTAATAATTAGTTTAACAACTCATCATTAGTCTATCTGCAGTTAGACTAACTACAACTAGTTTAACCAAGTCAAACTGAACACAACTCCATCACCTCCACAGTCAACTCCACCAAACTCAATTGATTGAGTTCTAACTGAAGTCATGCATGCAACAACTCAACTGACTCATAAGAAAAGCGTACTTCCTTCTGACAGCTGCATGGGCCACATCTGTAGCTCAAACTGAAGTGCTCCAAGAGAATAAGATCAAGTTTATAGTCCAAATATTATTATGAGACAATAATATTTGACTTTTCTATTTTTGACAGCCAGTCTAAAAATAGACTTTGATCACCCACACTGTGGTCACCCACACTTTGGTCACCCACACTTTGGTCACCCACATTGTGATCACTCACACTGTGGTCACCCACACTGTGATCATCCACACTGTGATCAAAAATAGAACTTGCGCCATAATTTGCTTGCGGGCCCACTTAGTGAAGGCGACTCTTTTCACTAAGCTCCATCATCTTGTTGCAATCTCAACACTCCCTCTTGACAAGATATGGATTATCAGCAACCCCTATCCTGCCTCGGTGGTACTCGAATTTGCTCCTAGTGAGAGCCTTCGTCAGAATATCATTATCCTGATCCTCCGTTGGAATGTATGAAAGAAACATGATCCTCCGCTGCACACAATCTCTGATATGATGGTACCTGATGTCAATATGCTTAGATCTATCATGAAATACAGGATTAGCCGAGAGTTTAATGCAACTCTGGTTATCACAGTAAATCACAGTAGGATCCAAATGAGAACCAAACAAACCAACCAAGATCTTCCTCATCCATATAGCCTCGCATGCAGCCAAACTTGCTGCCATATACTCGGCCTCCACTGAACTGAGTGCCACGGATCTCTGCTTCCTGCTATACCAAGAAACTGCTGTCGATCCAATACTGAAGACCCCTCCCGATGTGCTCTTTCTATCCGTTGGGCTCCCTACCCAATCTGCATCCGTGAAGCCACATAGCTTCACCTCATCCTCATGTTTGTACCACAAACCATATCCCGATGTGCCTCTCAAGTAGTGCAATACATGCTTGCCCGCCTTCCAGAAGAGCTTGGTAGGCTTAACCATAGCTTGTGAAAGCTGGTTAACTGCATAGCATATATCAGGTCGTGTATTGACCAAATACATCAGCGACCCCACCAAC
Organism: Pinus tabuliformis; assembly: GCA_031772625.1. Taxonomy (NCBI): domain Eukaryota; kingdom Viridiplantae; phylum Streptophyta; class Pinopsida; order Pinales; family Pinaceae; genus Pinus; species Pinus tabuliformis. The sequence goes on along the minus strand of CM062805.1, from coordinate 563,143,293 downwards.
TGTCGATAAACAGTGGCATCCACTTCTTCTCCCGAACTGGCATCCTCCTTCCTCCAACCTCCAGGAAGAGGAGTATCAACAGGCTTGCAGCCATGCATGTTGAACTTCTCCAGTATCTCCCGAGCATACTTGCCCTGAGAAACAAACAGTCCACCACTGCGCTGCCATATTTCCAATCCTAGGAAATAGTGAAGGAGGCCCAAGTCCTTCATCTCAAACTCTGTAGCAAGATCCTTCTTGCATGACAGTATCAACAGCTCATCACCCGTTAGAATCAAATCATCAACATACAGTACAATGATAAGCAACTTACCCTCCACCACAATCTGGTATAGGTTAGGATCCGCCTCGCTCTTGGAGAATCCAAGTCCTGTGAAATAGCTGCCTATCCATGTGTACCAAGCACGTGGTGCTTGCTTCAACCCATACAGCGCTCTCTTGAGCCTGCACACATGCGACTCGATGCTGAAGACCTCAAAGCCTTCGGGCTGCTCAATGTACACCTCCTCCTCGATGACTCCATTGAGGAATGCAGTCTTCACATCCATCTGATGAATGTGCCATCCCATCTGCGCTGAGAGAGCAAGAATCGTCCGTATGGAAGAATACCTTGCGACAGGTGCAAAGGTCTCCTCATAATCAATCCCCTCTATCTGTGAAAAGCCTCGGGCAACAAATCTTGCCTTGTACTTCTCCACACTCCCGTCAGCTGCCTGCTTGACCTTGTAGATCCATCTCGAACCCACCACTGATTTCCCTTCCAGTCTAGGAACAATCTCCCATGCACTGTTTCTGACAATAGAATCATACTCTTCCACCATGGCGTCTACCCATGCGGGATCCTCCACAGCTTCCTCGAAAGAGGATGGCTCAGTCACAACACACTTGCTCATCAGAGCCATGTATCCAGTGTACCGATCAGGTGACTGTCTCTGCCTGCGTTGGGCTGTAGGTGGTCCTACAACTTTCTCTGCATCTTGAGCCAGTCGCTCAGCTTTTGTCAAGCGCTTTCGCCCTCTGATGGTTGGCGCTGCATGAGTGGTCTCTTCCACTCCATGAACCTCGTCCTGTGGCTGATCCACATCCTGAAGCTCATCCTTAGGAACTAATAGCTCCTCATCTGCATGCAAGTGTAGCTCCCTCTCAAGCGAACACTTCATGGCTTTCTCCTCCTGAAATTTTATATCCCGTCGCACAACAGTTTTACCACTGTCTGGCAAATACACACGATAGTTGTGGGGCGTATCAGTGTACCCCACAAATATCCCAACCTCTGCGGTCGGCTCCAACTTCTTCCTGGCATCCTTCGTCACATGCATGTAAATGTTAGCACCAAAAATCCTCAAATGATAAAGATCAGGCTTCTTACCAGAATAAGTCTCCTCAGGTGTACTCATGCCAAGTATCCTATGAGGACAACGGTTCTGCACATAAACTGTTGTATTGCATGCTTCCGCCCACAAGTGAAGGGGTAGGCCCTGATCATGCAACATTGCCCGTGCAACACCCACAATCGTTCTGTTCTTCCGCTCAGCTACCCCGTTCTGCTGTGGGTTATGGGGAGCTATGAGCTCTCTACGAATCCCTTCTGCCTTACAGAAATCCTTGAACTCGTCCGAGATGTATTCACCACCATTATCGCTCCTAAGATCCTTCACCTTCTTCCCCGACTCCTTCTCGACCAGTGCTTTGAATTCACAGAACTTTGAATATGTCTCGCTCTTCCTCTGCATGAAGAAGATCCAGCACTTACGAGAGAAATCATCAACAAAAATCACATAATACCTGTGTTTTGCTGTCGAAGCAACTGAGAAAGGTCCACACACGTCTGTGTGAATTCTCTCAAGGATCGTCGTGGCACGACTATCCTTCTCGTGAAAGGTGACTTTCACAAACTTCCCCAAAGTACACCCCTTGCACTGATCTGACTGCGCAAGTGTGCTTTTAGGAAGCCCTGTAGTGATCTGCTGCAGTATCTTCAAGGCTCCATGGTGAAGGTGACCCAACCTCCTGTGCCACAACTCGCCATCATCCCGGCTCACCAATCCTTCTGCCTTGCCCGCCATTGCTGCGCATCCATCTACATGCAACTGATAAAGGTTCCTCACTCGAACCCCTATATTCCGGGTCTCACCAGTTGTCTTGCTGCGCAGGAAAGCCTTTCCCTCGCTGAAAACAACATCATACCCCTTGTCTTCTAACATCGCCACTGAGATGAGATTCTTCGTCAATCCTGGAACATGCATGACTTCCTTCAATACGAAGGGTTTACCAGACTCCCTCTCAAAGGAAATGGTACCGATACCGGTCGCACTGTATCTACCATCATCGCCCATCTCGATGTGCACTCCAAGATCTTTGTCCTCCAGATCAGAGAACAAATCTCTATCTCCTGTCATGTGAAAAGACGCACCACTGTCCAAGAACCACACTGGTCCCATCACACTTGAAACCAAGCATGCGATCAATGAAAAATCAAGCTCAAACTGTGAGGCTATAGCCTCTCCTGTTGAAGATCCAGCAGCCTGCTTGTTCTTCTTCTTCTGTGGACAATTAGTGGCATAGTGTCCGTGCTGGTGACAGTGAAAACACTTCGCCTTGGACATATCCTACTTCTTGCCTTTCGTACCAGACTGAGAAGCTTTCTTGCTCTTCCCTTTCTTTGCTTTGGCAGCCAACGCACAATTCTCTTCATCAGCTCCCTTTGACGAAGATCCGTCCCTGGTACTCCGCCTGATCTCCTCCTGCACAAGATCTGACCATAGTCTTTCCCATCCTGGCAATTTCTCCCGACCATTGACAGAGTCCTGATAGGAATGCCAACTCTTCGGAAGACCAAGGAGAGCCAAGCTCACCAAGTCCTCATCATCGACAGTAACCCCCACACTTCCCAGCTCATCTCGACACTGAGTGAACTTCGTGAGATACTTGGGAATACTGTCACCCTTCTCGCATTTGATGTTTCTGAGTTTATCTTTGAGCGCCAGCTTCCTCTGATCGCTCTTGCTTTGGAATAATTCTGTTAATGATTTCCACATCAAATATGGAGTAGCCTTTCCATGGAGGCTGGACACAATGTGATCCTTCACGCCCTCCAATAGAATCCTTCGACATTTTGCGGTCTTCTTTTGCCAAGCTTCCGCCTCAACAGCATCAGTAGGCTTTGAGATATCCGTATCTATGAACTCCTTCAGCCCGTTATCATCCAATACTGCCTCCATCCTGTCCTTCCATGCAATATAGTTTGAGCTGCCCTCAAGAGCATACTCCAATCGCAATCCGTTGAAAGACATTGCTGCGTTGTCACCAAGAAAACACTGCTGCAAATTCGAATTCCACCAGCAACCAACTCAACCGCCTCGGATCTAAGATTCATGAGAACACAATATTTCTCGTATAGAGATTGACTGTATGGGCATTCACCGGATATCTCACCTTCCAAAGGAAGGATGAATCCAGAGGCTACCTGGCCCGATTACAGACTCTGCCTGAAGAAATAGAATGCAAACACTTCCTGAATAGTAGATCTGATGATCAACAGCTCTGATACCATGTAGAAATTTTGAATAATTTAACGCATATTCAACAGAGATTATCTTGATCATGTACTATTGTGGAATACATACACAATACATAAGCTCCTCTACGTTGATCATCAATATAGCAGCATCAATAACAATGAAACATCAAGAGCATTCACACATTAACACAGTATGTAACCCGGGGAAAGCATCTCGCTAAAAACCCCACACTATCTGTATATTAATGATTGAGACCATGTAACATTACAAAGTACAATGCTTATCACAAGCAATCCAGTACCAGCTCCACCTGTTACACACAATACAGCTAAGGTCTGATCTCCAAATCTATTCCACTGCTTGCCTGCCTCCACTGCTCAATACCTGCTCAAGAATGAATGAGAATGGTCTACCAAACTCGTATTTCACCTCCAAAGAATCACTCACAAGGTGTAAGACGTGAGCAGAAGCTACAAACTGGGTAAATACATGAGCAAACTCATTGGCATACTCAATCCCTTGATTGTGCAAGATCTGATGCACAACTATAGTCACAACTGATAGCAATTTGATTCTCTAACCCTTGTCCCTGCTGAACTGAACATGCACTGACATGCAACTGAGTTAACTGATGTATTCTATAGTTGTATTATGAGTTAATAATTAGTTTAACAACTCATCATTAGTCTATCTGCAGTTAGACTAACTACAACTAGTTTAACCAAGTCAAACTGAACACAACTCCATCAACTCCACCAAACTCAACTGATTGAGTTCTAACTGAAGTCATGCATGCAACAACTCAACTGACTCATAAGAAAAGCGTACTTCCTTCTAACAGCGGCATGGGCCACATTTGTAGCTCAAACTGAAGTGCTCCAAGAGAATAAGATCAAGTTTATAGTCCAAATATTATTATGAGACAATAATATTTGACTTTTCTATTTTTGACAGCCAGTCTAAAAATAGACTTTGATCACCCACACTGTGGTCACCCACACTTTCGTCACCCACACTTTGGTCACCCACATTGTGATCACTCACACTGTGATCACTCACACTGTGGTCACCCACACTGTGATCATCCACACTGTGATCAAAAATAGAACTTGCGCCATAATTTGCCTGCGGGCCCACTTAGTGAAGGCGACTCTTTTCACTAAGCTCCATCATCTTGTTGCAATCTCAACACTATCTTCTTTTAACAATAAGAAAATCTGTTTACAATTTTTGTACTGGTGCAGTCTTATACTAGTATGCAGGATTCTACCTGCAGAAGGCTACAACCTTCTCTCGTTCTCCAGCTTCTACTGGAAGGGAGCTACAACCCCCTAGCTCTTGTACTAACCGATATGTTTACTAGTATGTAGGTGCTGACCTATGGAAGGCTACGACCTTCCTTCTTCCTCTAGGGATCACGTTTCATAAATTTTCAGACTGGATCCATCAACAACATCACAAGTGTAATTCAATCATCAAATATATCTGCATCAACCAATCACCTTCATATCCGAATCAACTCATCAATCTGATTATTTAGAATACTGTCACCAAACTACAGTGATCCAGAAACCAAACCAAAACCCAGAACTCTACAACAACAAACAACAACAACTAAAACATATTTTATGAGGTATATGCTACTTTCATGTGTCGAACTTGTGTGTATACACGCTTTTCTCAAAGCCAACCAGCGTATACATTTGCAAACATTAGTTCATAATTCTGCAGCTATTCCAGACTTCAGTTATACCCAGATCATATCATTTACAGAATAATATATGCGTCAGTATTCAGATCTAGAATATTCATGAGAAAAAACACATAATGATAGTTCATTTTACGCCTTAAGATCCCGATCCATCATTAGATCTAGTTCCTCATCATCTGCTAAGGTTCATCCTTGGTTCAGATCCAACAATGCACCATAACCCAATAACCTGCATACTAGATCTCACACTTCATCAAATATTCGATACTTGCACGCCTTGGCCAATGATTTTCTCCTCCTTTTATAGTTTTAGGCCTTTCACAATACCATGGACCAAAATCACTTAGGACCAATACCTTGGACCAAATACCTAGGGTCAATACCTCGGACCAGATACCTTGGACCAATACTATGGATCAAAATACCATAGACCAAATACTTTGGACCAAAAACTTAGTTTTCCAAGGTATACACGCTTTTCCTTTTGTGAAAGTGCCTGTGTACGTATACGCGACTTGTATATAGTGAACTCGCATGTATACACGACTTGGTCAATGGTGAACCTGCGTATACCTCTCTTTCTTCATTCTGTGAATACTGATCTGTAATTCTTTTCTGTTAACCTGCTTATACTGTGATCTTTCATCTGAGTGAGTTGACATCAAGGACAATACCTGTGTCATAATGCCAACAGTTAGAAATAGACCGACATTGCCCCAGAATTAGGGCCCTTCAATTGGTAGTCTTCCTGTTCAACAAAATCCATAATGAAGAAACCTTTGGAGTAGAAAATCACCTTGCAAACTTTGGTCCTTGAAGAATGGATCCATTGGTAAAGATTGGTCGAATGTGGCCATAAACCATTAAAATGATAGATTAGGGTTGACTTTGCATATATTTGATGGAGATTCTTAAGAGAAGGGTGAGAGATTTCGACGGATGGAACTTCCTCAAATTTTTCAACCAGGAATGGCCTAGAATTCGTTTGGGATTTAGCTGCCTAAGGGGAGGGTTGTGCATGCATGGCATCTTTATAAGAAAAGGCCCAAGGGGCGGAAGGCTTGCCCCTAACCCCCCTTGTAAACGAAGGACCATAAAGATAGTGGCATATTTTTCAATATTATAGACTGAAAGAGGGGAGGAGTCATCTAACTGCTTACCTTTGAAAAGTAGGCATTGCATGTCTAAGGGAATACCCATCGAGAGCTCCAGGGCACGCTTGACATCGTATACCAAATCTATGGGGCAAACCCCAAGGAGAAACAATTTCCCATAGAGAAGTTTGATAAAAGTTTGAAAAGAAGTCATTGCATGCATGCCCTTCGCATGTATCTGCATGCTTTATGTCTGATGCATGCATTTTCTCTTCACATCTACCTGCATGCTCTCCACATCATTCCCCTCGACATCATTGAGCAATTTCATACACATGCAAACCTGATTATGCAACCACACATTCTCATGTTTCACGTTCAATCGACCAACCCGATCCTGCCAAAGTTGTGGTCCTTTCTCTGGAGCAAAAGAAGTGACCATAGGATCCCAGAACCCACCTTATTTGGAATTGGTCCCAACATACAGTTGAAGGAGACATTCAGAGAGTTAAGAGAAGCCATCAAAGTGTCAATCTGGCCATCTAACAATTTTTTTTTGAATTATTCTGTGTGCCTCCTTCCATGTATATTTTCCCATAGCCATGAAAGCATTCAAATATGGCTAGAGAAAACAATTGGAACCCTTGACCACAAGGCCATGGAAAATCCCAACGTAGGCCAAGATGTTGAGGTCCAAAACATAATTGCCAATGACCACGCTAGGCCTCGGGTACTATTCAGGCATAGGCCTGAATAATCCACAAGGTAGCTTTTGCTTTGAACAATGAATATCCTTGGGATGTTCAAGAATGAAACCCTAGTTGTAGATAGATCCTTCACCATCTCCTCCAAATGTAAAAATTCAATATTAACCAAGTCAAGTTTACCTTAATCACCCAACAAAAAATAATAAAAATAATTATAACAAAGGTAGAATTTTTATTTTTATTATTTTAGTTTGAAGTTATTTTTATTTTAACATAGTGTTATTTTTATTCTATTTCGATCGAGTCAAAATGTTTATAGGACGTTACAACATCTCTATTATATTAGGTTGGAGAGCACCTCTCGACATAATTAATTTTTACTGATCTTAAGTAGATTATGTATATAACTTATTAGAATGGATTAAGAACATGCTTCCTCTTAAAAGGTCATAAGTTCAAATACAAAACGATTAAAGTATGTACACCTTTATAAACTTTGGCAATCAATCGTTGCACGGGGATGAGTCCCTCATTTCATAAACTTAACTATGACCTTAGAATTGAATTATTATTATTATTGTTTTTCTTGTTGACGATGATGATGATTAACGTCCATTGAGACCATTGAGGTCTATCAAACCTTAATAAAATAAGATATTAATTGAGACTTTTTAATATTTTATTTCTATGATCAAAGAGAAGGGAAAGAAACGTTCCTAGACCACTATAGTTTTGCTCACTGAACAAGTCAAGAAGGTTGATAGTGTGACAAATATTTTGGAAGTGAGTACGTATGTGGGTAAGATTTGGACACTCCAAGAGAAAGTACTTTTCATCTTCAACCCTCTTAGTATCGCACAACTAACAGATTCTTTCATCCCAAGGTGTTTTGGGAATAGACCAACCCCTAATTTCACTTTGAATCTCCTAGGAATTCGTTTTTATCTTTGCAATATTCATTTTCTTCTTAGCACTGATCAAAACAAATAGATGCGAGAGTGAGATTGATCACGTCTTTATAATATCTTATCTTCCCTTTTCCTTCAAACTCCTTATCATCCCACAATTTATACTTAAATTTAAAAGTAATAATATTTTTAATATTACCTTCCTTCTTATAAAAACCATGCTAACTAAAAATAAAAGAAATAATTACCTCCCTCATAAATTAACTTATAAATTCTCATTAACATATAGTTATTATTTGTCATTACAATGCATTAAAATAAACCATAAATATCTTATCAATTAAATCAATACCATTTTTAATATATTTATATATAAAATAATAAAATTTATTATAATTGATTATCAATAAATAATAAATTATTATTATAATAAAAGAATCATTTAAAATAATTTGTTAGGAGTGTATAAGAGGACCAAGTTTACCATTTAAAATTATTTGTCGGTGGTCAAAGTAGAGTTTCACCCTTTCACAATGTTTTTGGATAGTTAACTTATTTATCAACCATCTATACAAATTTAGAAGTAAAATGAATTATTGGTAATATATAAAAGAACAAAGTTTATCACCTAAAATACTTTATTAATATTTCCAAAAAGTGAAGAGTCTCACTTTTTCCACATGATTTTAAATCTTAAAAAAAAACAACTTATTTCCTCACATTATTTTTTTTTAATTAAAAAAATACTTATACATCTTATTTTAAAATTAAAAAATAATTTTAACCTATATGATATTAAAAAAAATATCTTTTCATCATAACATCTAACCTTACATTTCCTATAGCTTATTACTGCAGTTTTACTTTTTCAATTATTTTGTTGGAAAATATTCAATATTACATCTCCAATAAATTATTACTCCATATTTGCTTTTCCAATTATTTTTGTTCATAAATACATTTTGGAAGAACATCAGAAACCCTGTCCACTTTATTGACAGGTAATCGCCTAAGCTGAAGCTCGGGACTATACGAAGCTGAGCCTCGGAAGAGTCCAGGTCAGGTGAATTTCCATTTTGGCGTAACTTGGCTCTAGTTAGAGACCCACATGCATGACTGGGGAGAGGGTTTCTGAAAGAAGATTTTGATTCACAGGGGGAGCGCAAGGGTATACGGCCAGGCTTAATACATCTCATCCAAGGGTATACGGCCAGGCTTAATACATCTCATCCGCAGGTGTAAATAATCTAGATTTGTTTCGGATATCCACTAGATGCTGCCGAGCACAGCTAAATTTGAGCTGCTAAAAATAGCCGAGGTTTCAATACCAGACAATTGCATGTCTGTCGGGATGCGTTGAAACTCAAACGGTGTTCACAGAAAGTGATCTGAAACACCAACTGCTAGAAGATCTGAAGTTGTCTGGTGGTCTCAATTTTGCGTTGCAGGGTCAGTTTGGTGTTCTGCTAATCTTTGCGTGGTTGGATTTGATTGGATCCCTGAATTATAGAATCGGAGATGCCTTCATATGGGGATTTAGATAGACAGATAGAACAGCTGTTAGAATGCAAGCCACTTTCAGAGCTGGAGGTAAAGGGCCTGTGCGATCAGGCAAGAGCTGTTTTAGTGGAAGAATGGAATGTCCAGCCAGTGAAATGCCCCGTTACTGTTTGCGGAGACATCCATGGTCAGTTCCATGATCTGATAGAGCTCTTTCGCATCGGTGGCAAGGCTCCTGATACCAACTATCTCTTCATGGGCGACTATGTTGGTAAGGACATGGATGCACTTGCATTGTTGTGATTATACTCTGTTAGCCAATCTGTTGCTTGAATTGATGGCAAACTCCGCCAGTAATTTTAATGTAGTGATGTATTTGCAACATTCTGCAATTGAACATACCGTGGTAGGATTGGGTATTCAACAAACCCATCACACACCTGCAACTACATGTCAAATGCTTTTGAATATAAGCTAGTAAAGATCAGGGTTCAAACCTAGCGACGTGCTTTTTAGGCGCTCATGTTCTCACCATTGTTTGGGAGGTCGCCACAGGCTGCTTATGAATTTTTGATCGTTACAGTTTATCTGTTTACAAATTTCCCATAACAGTTTCAGTGACCTGGAGCACTTCCTGAATTACCCTCTTTAAAAAAACCTGAAAAAAATCATCCTAGAAGTGGGTTGGAGGGTTGAATGGTAAAACCCATTAATTCACCTCTGGGTGCCCTGAACACAGGGTAGGCCCTAAGAAAAAATGCACTTAACAGACAGAGCCATCAGGTAACGTAGTACAGCTGAGAGGGTAAGTGCAGACATCAATCCGAATTCTTACATTCTTCTCGATGACCAAATCATAGTAAGTAATATTGTTTTTTCCGTTTCTCTTAAATTTTTTTCCTAGCACAAACACAGAAATTTCTGAGCTACACTATTCATAAGGAGAATATTCCTCCCCATAAAATGCAGTTAATAGACTCCAACACAATTATAGAAAATTGGTTTGTGACTGTTGGATTCCGTCATGGTTAATGAACTTTAATTGATGGAGTGCAGCACTGTTATACAGAACTTTTAATTGATGGAGTGCAGCACTGTCATACAAAACTTATTTAATATTCGAAACTGTGAAATTTATTTTCAGAAAAGCCCATTAATTTGCCACTGGTTGACTTGAGGAGATATCAATTGATGTGAGCATACAGACGAAAGCTAGAGAGCCAACAGAAAACAAACAAGAAATCAAGAGAAGCAAGGGATACATAGGAAGTGTGGGAAACTGTACATACCTTACATTCTATGTTACATGTCTTTAAATAGGCTTACAAATACATAGAACCTGTTTTACAAATCTATGGTTGACTGGAAACCACTGGTCAAACACTAGGAACAAGAAATGTATTTCTAATGGCCAAGTCAAATATGGTATGGCAAGTCTCTTCAATGGGGACTACAGAAGGAATGCACATATTAGACAGAGCCATGAGGTGTTAGAACTTCGTTTAACTGAGAGTGGATGCTAATACATCAAGCTGAGGTCTTGCACCCTTTCAGATTACCAAACAACAATATATTATATATATATATATATTTTTTTTTTTTCTATTTTTCTAAGGCATTGTTCTCTATGCATTTTTTTTTCATTTCATGAACTCAAAAGATTTGCAACTATACTATACTCATATAAACTATTTCAACCCTTAAAATTCGCTTAATGGACTGCTACTCAACTGCAGGAAATGGTATGTAACTGGTGGATTGTCACTATTAGTGAAATTTAGTTAACGTGGTGCAATGCTGTTATATGAAATTGATTTAATATAACTGGCTGTGAAATCTATTCTGGTTTTTTGTTATGCGCATAATGTTGTGCATCACCTGGACAGTTTGGTACATGAAACAGGCAGTTGACAAAATCTAGTGTACCATAAGTGGTAATGGGAGGCCCTTTGTTAATATCTTTACTGGGAGTAAAATTTTCATGTAGGCCCTTTGTTAATATCTTTACTGGGAGTAAAATTTTCATGTATATGGCGTCTGAGTCATTGCTGCACTGTTACTAAATTTTAGTGTAGAGTGATGGAATTTTTATTGGTCTGCAATTTATTATTATGTTGTTATTATTATTTTATTACAGAAGAATCAAGATTAAGATTCCTCTTTCTTTCTATGAAATAGATATCTTGGGGAAACCCGTTGGGCACTTCCCCTCAATTGAAAGATGGTAGCCAGGATAAACTGGATTCTGTGGAAGCTTGAGGCTTTATCAACCCAGGGCACAAGCTCGTTACAACAATATACTCATTAAGAGCTCAACATGTCACTTGTAGGAATTGGACTTGGGTTGGGAGGAAGTAGACAAAATTTAGTTCATTTATATTATGATTGACAGTGGGGAATCTGCTCTTCATCCATCAATGTTCAAGATCAAATTTCATGAAAATTTTCTTCATATTTATGTGCACATGTCTCAGAACGCATGCATGTGAAGACACATTGCAGAACGTGTGCGCAGGAAGTCTTCTGCACCTCTTGTAGGTCATGTTTTAAAATTTGCTCTTAATCTATTAATATTATAAGATTTTATGCAAACCAGCAGGGAGTTTTCAGGATATCATCATGGCAAGGCATTTGCCTTACTATCATTAAATTCTAAAATTGTGACAACTGCCAGTGGGAGTCTGGCCTTAGTCCATTGATATCATAGGTTATATGTTATATCACACTGATATTTTATCAAGCCTTTAAATTTCGTGCAGCTATATGCAAAAGTTTAAAACTGATATAAAGAGCTGCAAAAACCCAACTTCCTTCATTCTGTACAAATTCTAAACATTTAAGAACATGGACAAGGCATCCAATAAGGTTTTAGCTTGGTGTAACCAGCACTTGGAATCCTTGTGAATAAACTTTGTTGAACTCTTCAACACATGTTAATAGTCCTAACCTACAAACTTAGGAAAGAGAAAATTGAAATCTCTATCAAAACTGCCATCTAAAATCTATTATATACTGCAACACATCTCATTGAGGAAAGCAACAGGAAGAAGCACACAGATTTGAAACTCAGATCACATCATTGTTTGTTACTCTTGAAAACATGGAATACACTGAAAGTTTCAAATTCTATCATTCACATGCTGCTTTTACCATGAAAACTGAATGAATAAAATTCTAAGTTACCAGGATTTGGATACAGATATAGATGCGATATGGATCTGCCAGTTTTTTTGAAAAGCCAGGATCTGGATACAACAAGGAAATGGCAAGTACAAACACTATAAATATATTTTCATATTTAAAAAAAATAAAATTTGCATAAAAAGACTATCTATTGGAGAAGTTGCTGACAGGGAGCTCACTCTCATCGCTCTTGGAGGTCTCACAAAAGCATGGGATGTATCTAACACCACCATTCTTAACAATGACAGGATTCCTAGTTTCGATGAATTATTGGCTAGATGCACTCAAGAAGAGACGAGGATGATGGAGAGAGACAAGCCTTCAAATGGAAATGAACCTATTGCTTTCTTCATTCATGCAAAGAGGAAGAACAATGCTGGTCCAAAAAGACAAGGTCAAGGATTCAAGCAGGGATTCAAAGAAGGAAGAAAAAGAAGGTGCTACAATTGCAACAGGTTTGGCCATTATGCTAGAGAGTGCCCTCACAAGAAGGACATTCCAAGGGATGATGACAACAACAATTGCAACAACTACAAAGGCAATGGCAATCAAAGGAACAAAATGTTCAATAATAAAGGAAAGTGGAATGCTCCCGCTGCTCGAGATGGAAATGGTCGACCTCCCAAAAGGATGAGATATTCCAGGTATGAGGACAGTAATGTTGTAGAATAAGTTAAAACAAAAGGAATTTTATCTTATTTCCGCCCTCACTAGTGCCTCTCCTCCGGATACTTTGGATCATTGGTTGATTGATAGTGGTGCCTCAAGGCACTTCACTGGGTACAAGGAGGCCCTTTCAAATTTGATTGAAAAGAAGACTAATTTGGAGATCATACTTGGAGACAATGCCACCTACCTTGTGAAAGGAATAGGGACTGTTACTCTTCACTTAAATCAAGGTCAAACCCTTAATCTACAAGAAGTATTGTGTGTAACCGATTTGAAGAAGAACCTGGTGTCTATTTCTGCGATGGAAGATAAAGGCTTCAAGGTAGCATTCATTGATGGAAAGGTATGTATTTGGCAAAGAAACCCGAAAGATGCATTTACACTTGGATTTAGGGTTGAAGGTCTCTATCAAGTTGGAGGAAGTCCTTTGGGAGATTTGACTTGTGATACTTCTCTTCGATCTGAATTATGGCACCGAAGATTTGCCCACCTAGTCACAGGTATGCCCGAGTTCAACGTAAATCAAGAAGGTGTTTGTCAAGGTTGTGCAACTGGAAAGCTTACAAGGGGACCATTCTCCTCAAGTGAAAGTCAAAGTATCGACATTCTTCAGTTGGTCCATTCTAATCTATCCAGTATGTTGCTCGTAACATCACTAGGAAGATACTTATAATATGCAATTTTTGTGGATGACTTCTCTCACAAAACATGGATCTATTTCTTGAAGAAGAAGGACGAAGTGTTCAAATGGTTTCGTTCTTTCAAAGCCTTGGTTGAAAATCAAACAGGGAAGAAGATCAAAATATTGAGGACCGATAATGAGACCAACACTCCATATAGCCCTGAGCAAAATGGAGTTGCTGAAAGGAAGTATCGAATAATCATAGAAGCCACCCGTGCCATGCTTTATGACCAAGGGCTATTGAAGTTCTTATGGGGAGAAGCTGCGAACATTGCCGTATATGTTCAAAATAGGAGCCTGCATCAAGCATTGGATTTCAAGACACCCGAAGAAGTTTTCATTGGTAGGAAACTTGATGTTTCTCACTTTAGAAAATTTGGATGTCTCGTGTATTTTCATGTGCCTAAAGAGAAAAGAAACAAGTTAGAAGCATCTGGGAAGAAAGGAACATTTGTGGGCTACAGTGAAAATTTGAAGGCATATAGAATCTATGTGCCTAGTCAAATAGAAGTGGAAATAAGCCACGATGTCACTTTTGATGAAGCCTCCACCTCAAGGAAAAGAACTTTGTGGCTCAAAGACACTCTCAAAGATGCTGAAAGACATATTGCTCCAAGAGGGACATTTCGTGAAAGTAAGAAGCCGAACAGGTATTAAGGGTACTTAGTTGCTATGAGTACTATTGTTCAATCTGAGCCATGTACGTTTGAAGAAGCCGTAAAACACCAAGCATGGAAGGATGCGATGAATGAGGAGTTTGAATCAATCATGAAAAATGATGTCTGGGATGTGGTTCCTAGACTCAAGGACAAGTCTGTGGTCACTTTTAAATGGCTTTACAAAATCAAACATGGAGCTGATGGGAGTGTTGAAAAATACAAGGCTAGGTTTTTGCTCGAGGCTTCCCTCAAAAGGAAGGAGTGGACTATGACGAGATATTTGCTTTGGTTTCCCAATATACCACTATCCGATCTTATTGCTCTCGCTGCCTCCCAAGGATGGAGCCTACACCAAATGGATGTTAAGACTGCTTTCTTGCATGGCTCGTTTAAGGAGGAAGTCTACGTAAAACAACATGAGGGGTTCAAAGTACAAGATTGAAGGACACGTGTGCAGGTTGAAGAAAGCCCTTTATGGGTTGAAGCAAGCCTCGAGGGCTTGGTATGTGAGGATTGATAGCTATCTTATGGAGTTGGGATTTACAAGGACCGATGCTGATCCTAACCTATACTTCAAGGTTGAAAAGGACATGCCTCTCATTTTGGTCCTTTATGGGGATGGTTTCTTTCTAATAGGTGCAGACTTTCTCATTTATCAATGTAAGAGGGAGTTGGCTTCTAAGTTCGAGATGAAGGACCTAGGTCTGATGCACTACTTCCGAGGCCTGGAGGTCTGGCAAAAGCCAGGGGAGATTTTCCTCTCTCAAGGAAAATACCATTGTAAAGCTGCTCGAAAGATGTGGGATGGTGGATTGTAAGTCTGTGTCTACTTCGATGGAACTCAACTTCAAGAAGCTATGTGGAAGTGCTGCCGGGCTCGAATTGGCAAATCCTTCTAAATATAGAGAACTTGTGGGGGCCCCGATGTTCTTGGTAAACTCCCATCCTGACATATGCTTCACTGTGAATACGTTGAGTCAATTTATGGTGAAGCTTCATCACATACATTGGATTGTTGCTGAGAATCTCTTGAGATATCTCCGTGGCACAATCAACTATGGACTAAGATACACTGTCGGGAATTTGAGGCTACATGGATATACTGATGTTGACTGGGCTGGCAATGTGGTGGATCATAAGAGCATGTCTGGATGTTGCTTCTCATTGGGGTCTGCTTCAATTTCTTGGATGAGCAGGAAGCAAAAATTGGTTGCTCTAAGCACAGTAAAGGCCGAATACATTACAACTATTATGGCCTGTTGTGAAGCTGTTTGGTTGAGGAAGCTCTTTAGTGAGCTATTTGAGCACTTGCTAGATACCATCATGATCTTCTGTGACAACCAAAGTGGGATTCACCTTTTAGAGAATCTCGTGTTCCACGACTGCTCCAAGCACACTGATATCAGGTACCACTTTATCTGGGATATGGTATAATGGGGAGCAATAAGGCTCCACATTAGGACTGACGAGCAAGTCACAAACATACTCACGGAGCCCTTAGGGAAGGTCAAATTCTTAGCCTTCCGAGAGAGACTTGGAGTCGTGGAAAGACCCTCCTATGAGGGTCCTGCTTGAGTTGGACACTGAGCTCTGGGAGTTCTTGGGGGCTTGAGGTACTTCTTGGAGCTATGGGCGACCATAGGGTGAGTGGTTCACCTTCCCCTATTGGTGCACTGTGTACAATGTGAATGGTTCACCTTCCCCTGTGATACCCCATGATGGTTGATTGTGTGTAGGGTGAGTTGTTCACCTTCCCCTACGATTGACATATGCATAGGATGAGTGGTTCACCTTCTCTTATGGCATATGAGCAGGATGAGTGGTTCACCTTCTCCTGCTGATGCCCCATCATACATCCTACCTATGTAGTCCGAGACTCATTGGAAGTACCTCTCATCTGGCCAATGAGTTGGGAAACATGGATAGGGCCCACAGCACTATCGATGGACGCATCGTGTACTGCCATACTCCCTATGTCTAGGATGCATGGTGTTCAACAACTTGATCTGGGATCAATTGAGGTTCTACCTCTGGACTGACTTTTGTTAGTGGAGAGTGGTAAGGTCTTGTGACTCACTCTCGATCAATTCTTCTTCATTATTACATCATGGTTCAACAGAGTAGAGATGAGATGACAGAGATGGTACATGACGACAAGATGGCATGATGGTCGACGATGATGATGGATGGATTGGCAGGTGGAATTCTCCCTAGTTGAGAGGGAGTGTTAAAATTGGAAACTAGGGCTAAATTCCACCTTGGGACAACTCATTTGATGGAGATGATGATTGCATTAAATTCCTCTTTTTGAGAGGACCAAAATTGATATAAAGATCATCCAATTTGGACAAGCGGAAGTGCATTTTTGAATTTATGCCCACACGTGCAAATTGTTCAGGTCAGCCACATCAACATGTAGGCTCATGAAGCCCAATGGATGCGACTCTTCACCCACAATGAATTGTATAAATACAAGTGACTTCTCACCTCATTTGGAATCTTCATCACTCACGTATTCTCTCTCCTTCTCTCATTGGCTCGTACAACATTGGGCATTCTCTCTCTCCCACGTGTGGCACAAGGAGGACGAAATTACAGGACAAAATTGCAGGGCCGAAAATCTCTGAAATTTCTATAGTTTGACCAGTGTTGACTTTGACTTTTTGGGCATCATTTGACTTTGATTTTATGGGTATATTTTTGCCTCAGTAGGCCGCATTCTTGAGCACAAAAACCGAGGAAAATGACTTTGACCTGCGTTAACCACAAGGTTGACCAAGTTCGATCGCAAATTCCATGACTGTTTTGGGCTGAATTTGACCACTGCTGGAGGTCAAGTTTGATTGCCTTTGATCGAGCTTCACAGGAGGAGTTTGATTGCTGCGTTGATCATCTGTGATTTTTGGTTAGGGTTGAAGTTTGACTGCAGTTGACTGTAGATTTTGACAGGGCTGATTTGACTTGAATTTGGCCAGTCAATTTTGACTATTGTACTCTCTCTATTTGCTAAACATTTTGATATAAGAATAAGAAGAATTGATCAAAGGGTTCTCCCCACATTAGGGTTTTTCCTTGACATCCACCAAATCTGGTGTCTTCTTGTCTTGGCTTGTCTTCTGCATTTTGTTTCATGTTCTATCTACTTTTACTATCAATGTGATTAGTGGTTAATGTGATTGTTACTGGAAATTTGAATTGGAAATTGTCATTGGGATGCTAAAGGAACATTGAAGTAATTGTGCTAAGCATAGAACATACCATTGTTAACTAAAATTAACATACATGGACAATGAATTATGGCTATGTAATTTACAACTTTGATGACAGCTAAACAGTGACCCTAATATAGCAATGAATGAATGACAATGACTTTAATTCAGGATATTGATCTTTATGTATTGTAGTGACTTTGCATAACAGTGATATGATGATAGTAGCCTTACTATTATGATGACAGTAAGATACATGACGACAATAGCCATGCTCTTATGATGTCAGTAGCCATGCTCTTATGATGTGAGGGACCTTGCTCTTATGATATATAACAGTAATGATAATTCTTGACAGTGATGATGAAGACTCCTGATATTGATAACATCTTGCAGTAACATGGATGATGCAACTTGAGATAGTGATATGACAACAAGTCTATTGGAATTGTTTCGTTCAGTTCACAAACGAACTTGTGCACTGACTTGGGTTGGCCCTAGGAGGCCTGATGTGATTGTTGTATTTCATTCTCATTGTATTTTGTATCTCATCTAAACATTTGATGAATATCTAATAGAAGAAGAATTTGGTTGGGTTTTCCACCTTGTGGAGTTTTGCCCTGGTCTCTAATCTAATGCCAATGTCTCCCTTGTGCATGTTTTTCTTCTATTGTTCTTTATCATTCTGTTGCATTGTTGATGTTATTGTTCTCTCTACATAATTGCTAACGATGATATGATGTAATGGGGTGAATGTAATGTGTAAATAATGAAAAGTTTTGAAAATGCAATTATCTACAATAAAGAACAATCAAGACCAAAAAATTAACAGTGGGCGGAGGTTGGCCTACACAATGATGGGTGCATGATGAGGTTGTCAAGTTTTAAAGAGTGTAAAAGATTTTCTAACTTTTTCTAGAAGTTCACTTTTACAAATAAGTTACTTTTATAACTCAAATGACACTTGTTTGTACAATAAGTGAGAACCTATTTTACAATCAAATTACTTATTTTTTAGTTGCATGCAAAAATTATTCTTTAAACAAGAATAATAAAATGACTTTATCACCTTAAGTGCTTCACGTTTATAACTGAAATGAGATGCACTTTTACAATATAGTTACTTTTATATCTTAATTAACTTTTAAACTTGGGTGGCCTTTTATAAGATAAGAAGATTAATTTTTACAATAAAGTTACTTTATAATTTAAAATTGAATGCAAAAAAATACAAAGAATAATAAAGTGACTTCAAGATTCACTTTTATAAGTTAAGTGAGACGCACTTTTACGATAAAGTTATTAAATAATTTATGTTGGATGCACTTTTTCAAAAAGTAACCCACAAAGAGAAAGACTTGAGTTCAAAACCTCTATTTCAATAAATTAACTTTTAACCAATTGAGCTATCACACAATATATATTAAATGTTAGGATGGAGTTTTTTTTTTTGGTGGGGGGTGTGGGGGGAGATGGTTTTTCCTGATACAAATCCCAAAATGAAAGACATTGTGTAAAAATTGCAAATTTTTGAAAAAAAAAATGATGTTTTCTTGTATCATGATACCTAGTGCAATTTTGACAATCTTAAAGGTCAAGGTTGATTTTTTTTTTTTTTTTTCTCATTCGTCTTTGTAGTTGTTAGGGAATGGGAGGGAAGTTGTTTACCAACATCAACAAACAATTATAGGAGGGCCAAATCATTGTTCTCATCGCCATCAATTTTTTTTTTTTTATTGGAGCAAGGATTAATTCCTATTTGCCTATGAATTTCATGTTTGAGATCCTTGGTATTTCTTCAAGTTCCATATTTCTTCAAATTCCACCCACTTAACTAGTTTTTTCTAGATTTATGCAAGGTTTTCAAAATGCATGTTGCTTGCCTCTTATTACCATTTTTCATGTCATAGAAGAACTTAAAAGTTTGTTATTTTCTTACCAACAAGCTAACTTTTACTCCAACAATGTTTAATGTTCATTTTTTCCATTTTCTTTTACCCAGGTTTGATTTTGGAAGTTGAGTATTGCCTTGCCAATATGCTGAAACCTTTGGACCCATTTTGGTAGTATGGTGAACTTAAAGATGGGATATGTTGACAAAGATTATCTTGTAAATTGTGTGGGTAGCCCATAACAAGAGGGATTAGTTGATTGAAGTACCACTTGGCTAGACTCCCAAGGCATGTTGTTGGGATTTGTATTGCATCAACTCCAAAGATTATGGGCACTGGCCATGATGCTATTTATGAAGAGGATGAAAAGAAGGAAGATGCAACAACTACCAGCATTGAACTTATTGCTAGTGGAGTGGCCAAATCCTTAAGAATCACATGGATATTTGAGACTTAAGGTTGTGAGAGGGACTCCATGGATTCACCTTCGATGAGGACCCCACCTTTCTTTGTTCAAAGAATTGGTTATGGGGCACAACCTTCCATCCTCTCAGTGGTTAAGAAAAATAAGTAAGAAGAAGATAGGGTTGTGGGGAGGTGTCTTTTTTGGAGTGACTTACCTTTGAGCATCACAAAGACAATTTGTTTTTCTAGTCAATGTGGTGATGCTATTGCTATGGTTGGCCGAACGTATAAGTGCCCTGCCTATGAGGAGTTGCAAGGGCGAATTCTTGAAATGGAAGAGAATGACATCAATAGTATATTGGAGGGCCTAAATAAGACATGGGAGGTCATTATATGCATAATAATGTTTGATGGTTGGTCAAATAGAAAGGGTAGGACCTTTGTTAATTTCTTGGTCTATGTTCCTAGGGGTAGAATGTTTATTAAATTCATTGGTGCATCAACACATGTTAAAGATGCCACATTGTTGTGTAAATTGTTGGATGGGTTTATTTGAGAATTTGGTTTGCAACATGTTGTGCAAACAAGAATAGATAATGTAGTTAATTGTGTCTTTTGACATGTTGCTAATGGAGAAGGATCCTGTAGTTTTTTGGACACCATATGTTGCCCATGGCATTGGTTTGATCCTTGAAGATGTGGGAAAAATATCTTTTGTCAAGGAGTTCATTGATCGGGCTAGGAGTGTAACAAAATTCATTGATTTGGGATTTGATTGTAGTTGATAGACCATATTGCTCTATTGGCCCATTTGTGCAGCAACACTTTTCTTCAACCCTTAATGGATCAAAATGTTCTATTGGCCCATTTGTGTAGCAACACTTTTCTTCAACCCAACCTATGCTTACTCATGTAACTTATTTTGATGCAGATTATGGAATGGATCTTTACATGTTTCATGAGGATGGTACTTGATGTCGATGCTTGCAGGACAATTACTTGTGAGACAAAGATGTATTTAGATGTTAGCCGACGATTTGACTTTTGATGCTATCCAAGAAAGTAAATGTCAAATTATAATGGTCAATTATATATTAGACACAGGCATTAATGAAATCGCTTCAACTTCAAGTTATTTTATGCTTTAATGCTTTATTTGACTTTAATGTGTTTCTCGGTCTATACTACATTCATAAAGTGGAATGACTCGACTAGCTTGTAACCCTTTATAAGAAAGGTTTTGCTTTCTCATTATTATGCAATGTTGGTTTTATTTATGTGTTTATATTATTTTTATATGGTATTTGAGCCCAACATTCTCGAAATCGTATCAAGAGTCTCATGGCTTTGAAAGATAAGGTTTCCACACATGCGAATTCCACAACTATGTGAGTAAAGACCTAGGGACTATTGTTGGTAGAGATGGATTAAGGGATTGACTACATAACACATCAAAGAGCCAAAAGTGTTTCATATCATTCGAAACAAGGATTGAGTGAATTTTGGTTTTAAAACCGAGATTTATCAACAAATCTATGTATTTTAAGTGATACATAGCTACTAGTGCTATTTAGAACCAATATCTAGGTGTTTTTTCTTCAGGATTGTAGATTGAGGGAGGGAAGGAACAAGTATTTTAAACAATTTACCGTATTAATGTCTATTTTGTTAGTTTTTAGTAGTAACGTACAAATGTTCTAGTCTCTATGGTGTCTTTAAGGCTAAGGAACACATTTTCTCCAATACCTAGAAAATGTTTCGAGAGAAAACACCTCAATTAGATTAATTAGCCAATTATTAAAATTTTCCTAACTTAGGAAAACTCGTTAATAAAATCGGACTAATGAAGGAAAATCGATTTTACTTTAGAGATTTTCGGAAAAGTCACTTGATGGGGTCAAGATGATCTTAACCATTGATTGTGATTAGATCATAGTCGTTGATTGCTCAATGAGAGATTATAATGCAAGTCAATGGGGTTTGGAGAGATACACTTGAACAATTTGACTTACCGGGTTGCAGAGTTAGCAAGGGCACAGTTGAAGTAGAGGGAGACACTAGTAGTGGGGTCTCAACAAAGATTTGGGAGGAGAATTTCCGAGAAGAATTTCCATAGTGATTTCCAGTTTCTAAAGGCAAAAAGGAGGTCGATTTTGTTTGCAGAGAAGGAGGCCGAAATTAGCAATGTGAATTGCCGATTCATCAATGCGAGTGGTAGAGGAACTTGATTTAGTAGCTAGTTGCCGAAGACATTGCTGAAGGTAGAGCGAATGGGTTAGATGAGTCACTGGAGGTCAATTTGCTAGTAGATTAATTTTCCTAGAGGCAGTTTGAATTTCTGGAGCAACCAGTGTGCATTTCTAGCCAACATTGTGAGTTGCTAGGAGGAGGCCGAGTTGTTTTTGCAGAGGGAACTTCGTGTTTCCAGACTATTTTTGATAGTGGAGAAATTGTCAATGTTGCATTAATCGTTATCGGGATAATTTCGACGCGAGGAAAAAATCGGAAAAAATCGGGAAAAAGTCGTTTGGTACAAAAATATTCATTTTTTTCAATTTTTTTAATATCTAAACCATCTACAACATAAAATAAATACATTGACACATAAATATGATAAAAGAACTAATATATAAGATGTTTAATATCATTTCTAGTGCTAAAATCACACATAACAGTGAATCATGTCCTGAATAGTAAGTCCTGACTCCTGAGTCCCAACTCAGCCTCAAAATATCAACAAAAAATATAATAATGTATCTCATGAGTCATAATGTCATATACAATAAAATGAAGAAAATAACTAAAGTCTAATACTATCGATTTCCTTTGCTCCTCTTGCGAGAAAATGCCACAGCTATCCCTTTCCCTCTAGATGTAGATGCTGGTGTTGATGGAGTTGGCAGTGGAGTCTGTTGTGCTCTAGAAGCTGAAGAACTAGAAGTAGGAGCTATAGGAGGTAGACCACATCCTCAACTGATGGCAGGGGTAGCCCGGGCAGGTGGTGTCACCTCTTCCTCCTGTGCCTCCTGCTCCTGCTCCTGCTCCTCCTCCCCCTCCACTACATCCTGCACTAACCAATCATCAGCAAACTCCATGAGAGGCCTCTCGGCCTCAACCCTCCATGTAACAGTGGTGTCAATCCCATCCAATGAGATGGCTTCCATATCAGGTGTCCTCTCAAGTTGCCTCACCCACAATCGAAGATTGTAGTAGACGTAGACCATGTCATTAAGTCGCTGGGACTCCAACCTGTACAAAGATCATGAAATAATAATTAATAATTATAAAAAAAATATTGTTTAATGAATTCAAAAATTTATTTTGAAATTTGCAATATTTTAAATGTTCAAGTGTTAACCTGTTGCGCTTCTTGTTGTGTATTTTTTCAAATACACTCCGGTTGCGCTCACATCCTGAGGAGCTACATGTTTGGCTGAGGATGCGAATGGCAAGCTTTTGCAGAAGGGGTACCCTGCCACCATACATTCTCCACCATGCATCTACAACAAAATTACAAATAAAATTTTAAATAAACATAAGAAAAAAATGGAATATGAAGAGACAATGAAATTTGAAACAAAGTTACAAACTAAAAAATACCTGGCATTTTAATCGTCCGATCAGTGACGACCATCTCAAAGCCAAATGTGCCACCTGCCATCCTATATATCTCAATTTCTTTAGAGATCTCTATATGTTCTGCTGGAGATTGCACCATCTTCTGGACATAGGATAAGAATCCATCCATGATCTCAGCATCAAATACAATCCCACATGTGTAAGAAAATGCGGGGTTCAGGAAAAGCCCAGCATCATGAATGGGACGATGCAATGTGTTGTTCCATCGCTCATCAATCACTCCCCATAGGAGGAGTTGTCTTTGAAACCCATCATCTCCCTTATCATCATAGTAGGCCCGAATGGCTTCTTTGGCCCTGTCCATGGCCTCATACAAATAGCCCATTGCGGGCTTCTCACCATCAACTAACCGAAGAACCTTTACCAAAGGTTCAGTAACGACGCACACCTCCTGCACTCCCGCCCATAAGTCTTCCTGGTATGAAACTAGTCTGCATACGACCTCTCCCTCTGGTTTGCGGCTCATTGGCAAAGCACGCCACTCTGAAAGAAACATTCTCTTCACATCCCACATAGAATTCAAGAGGGATTGAAGAGATATGAAACTGGTGGCAAACCGTGTAATGGCGGGGCACACTAACTCTTTGTTGTTGGTGAATCTTCTCATCAAGCTAAGCATAGATGTATGGTTATATATAAATTTTGTAATGCTTTTGGATGACTCAACAATATCTTTGACAAAGGGAATTTTCCCTATGTCTTCCAACATCAAATCAATATAGTGTGCAGCACAAGGTGTCCAAAATAAAGTAGGATGCCTGTCCATAAGCATCTTGCCAGCAACAACATAATTTGCAGCATTGTCCGTTATGACTTGGACAACATTTTTTGCACCCACCTCCAAAATAAACACATCTAGCAAATCACATAAAGTTCTTGCGTCTTTGATTTGTGCAGATGCATCAACAGATTTGATAAACATAGTCCCCTTGGGACAACTAACCAAGAAGTTTATAAGGGTTCTCCCCTTTTGGTCAGTTCAACCATCTGACATAACAGTGCATCCTGTTTGTGCCCATGATGCCCTAAAATCCTCCAATCTTTGGGTGTTAAAATTGGCAACCAGGGCAAAACTTCATGTGGGTCATTTTATTCATGGCTGATAATATTTTTATTAGATTCCTCTCGTCGAGAGGTGTAGGATTAATATAAAGATCATCCGATTCCAATAAGTATTCATGGAGATATGAGTTTATTTTGATTATGGAATTATTATCAAGCCGACCTACAACTCATGTAGGCTCAGAAGCCCAACGGTCGCATCTATTCACCCACCAACGTTGTGTATAAATATAAGAGGACTTTTCCTCATTTGGACTCACTCATCTCATCACATCTCTCTCTATCTACTGCGCAGAAATGAGTCTCTTCTCTACTGCGCAGAAAAGGGTCTCTCTCTCACACATGTGAAGCTGGAATCTGTTGAAACTGAAGTTGCAACTGCAGAAGTAAAGATTGACCTGCGTGGCCTAGAAGATCTCCTCTTTAGAACTGCGCTGTAGGTCCATCTGGATCTCCTCTGAAAGCCGCAAATTTTGGTGGTGGAATGAAGTCAATCCGACGAACGGTTTGCAAGATATCGATTGCCCTAGTTTGAAGCCGGAAACTGCTGAAACTGAAGCTGCAACTGCAGAAGTAAAGATTGACCTGCGTGGACTAGAAGATCTCCTCATCTGAACTGCGCTGTAGGTTCATCTGAACCTCCTCTTGAAACTGCAACTTTTGGTGGTGGAATCAAGTCGATCCGATGGTCGGTTTGTGAGATATCGTTTGCCCTAGTTTGATAATGAAGCCACTAATGCTGATGCTGCTGATCTAGGGTTTGCTACTGCTGATATGAATCAGATTTATTGTACTATTTCTCTCTGCTAAATTATTGAAGATAAAAGAAGATTTGATCAAAGGGTTTCCCCACACATTGTGGGGTTTGTCCCTGGCTAGCCGCCACATCTTGTGCCCCTTTTCTTGGCTTGTTTTCTGTCGATCGTTTAATGTTCTATCTGCACTTTACTTTATGTACATGTGATTGCTAATCTGTGGAATATAATAAGAAAAAGAAGTAAACTGTTATAAGCATAGAACATATCGTAACTTAACATTAGGTGCAGTCAAGCTTTTCATTTTGAAGAATCTGGCCTCTGAAATCATGATAAGAAGGGATTTTGTACCCTGGGCCAACAGTTGCAATAGCATCAATAGCAGGTTGGAAAAATGGATTATTTTTTACAATGCTGAAAGGAATATCACTCCAAAGGAGAAATTTTGCCAGCAACTTGTCAGCTTGTTCTTTCTCAGTTCTTTTTAGCATTGAACTGATAGATCGCTGTGAACCAGGTGTGGTTCGAGGAACAAAAAATGATTTTGGTTGATGCTGCAGTAGAACCAGTGCCACTTGCTTCAGCTGACTTTTTTAGTTGCCTCTTCATTTCTTCTTTGGCCTCTCTATTCTGGTCTAAAACTTCCAATGCTTTCATGGCTCTTCGGATGAGTTCAGGATTTGTTTTTGTGCAAGGCCCTACATCAAATCCAGGGATTTGTGCAAGGTGATACTTCAATCTGTCCACCCCCCCGGACATATGGAACCCACACAATCTGCAAGTCAAGTTTAGTTTATCATTCGGAGCATCAGGTTCACCAAATTCCTAGAAAGGGTCCAATTTCCTTGGCATGTTTGTTTTTGAACTTTGAAGTTGAAAACTTGAATGGTGTTTTGGTGAAGTTGTGAACCTATGGGAAAATAAGGATTACAATTTAGTATTTACAAGTTACAAACTTACAATTTAGTATTTTAATTTTTACATTGTACAAAAACTAAAAAAAATTACATACAATTTAAGAAACCCCATTCCAAACCCAACCAAAAAAACTAGAAAAACAATACATTAGACAAATGTCAAAAACCCCATTCCAAACTGTTAAAATTGGACAACTAGGTCCAAACTCCATGTTCTGATGCTCAGATTAAGAGGCTAATATTTTTGTTGGATTCCTCTTTCTGAGAGGTGTAAAATCCATATAAAAATAGTCTTAATCCGATGAGCAGAACTTATATTTTGAATTTATTATTCTTAATAAATTATATGTGCAAGGTCAGCCAGTTTTGTAATGTAGGCTCACATGCCCAACAGATGTGTCACACACCCTCATTGATGGATATATATATACAGGAAAAGTTGGAGAGAATTTGAACACATCACAACTCACATCTTCCTCTCTCATCCTAAAAGTACGAGCTACCTGGAGGGTTGTTGTGACACATGCTGGGCTGGCTGACCAAAGGAGACTTTGCTGGTTGAAGCATCCTGTTGACCGCCGAAACGAACACATACATTTTTCTTGTTTCTGATTTGTCTTCTGTAAGATCTGCTTATATGTTCTATCTGCATTTTGCTTATCTACTTGTATGATTGCTGTGAGAAAAGTGAAATTGCTCTTAGCATAGAACATCCTCAAAACTTTACATGGTATCAGAGCTGAGGTGAAGACAAACTCACTTCAAGTGATCTCCTCTCCACGTCTTGGGTTTTGGAGAAGGAGATTCACACTAGATTACGCCGGCCTAGTATGATGCCCTAAGGGAGAACGCAGTCATGAAGTCATACGCTATGCAGTCATATGCTGGAGTTATGTATACGCAGGAAATGGATGGTTCTGAGATTTCAGATGGGTTCGAGTTCTTCTCTTTGATGGTTTAGAATTCTAGCTCGCATTCATTACAGGATAAGAGCTCACATGGTCTATATTCTCCTCACTTTGCCTCAAGATTTCTCACGTAGCAACTACAGCCCTGTATTTACCTGCCACACAAAAATAATTGCAACCGATGCTCCAGAGTCGTCATCAAATTGACTTCTCGCTCTGTAAAATCAAAACAACACATCAGGGGGTTGAAATCGAACACTTCAGCAGTTAGACCGTCGGATTTACCAGTGCCATAGGCGACGAGGGGATTCGAAGCTGGGTCGGGGAATATTGCGAAAATGCATTTTCATGCGAAGTCGGAGTCGGAGGTGACGAGCATGGGGGCATCGTCAGCGTCGACGCCGCGGAGGCCTCTCTACTTCGTGCAGAGCCCAACGTCGAGAGACTCGTTGCCCGATGGCGACAAGACGCCCTTCTTCATTCACTCCGCTAATTTCACTCCCCTCGGCTCTCCCTCGCACCGGTCGGTGTCGGCGTCGCTGTCAGGGCGCCACTCGAGGACTTCCTCGGGCACCCATTTTTGGAGCAAGGTCATCCCCGACGAAAATCACAGTAGAACTAAGTGGCCTCAGGCCAATGCCATCGCAGAGGAAGCGTTCCGCGACGATGATTCCGGGGGCAGAAAGATCTGGCCGCGTCGTTGTCATGCCCTGCTCTTTGTATCGTGTTTTGCATGTACAGCCAGCTGTCGGTAGCTACGGGTCAGCATGAAGCCGCAGTAATAACAAGCACGGAAGAACCGCAGGTAGAGCCGCATGCATAACATGATAGCCGCAGTGATACAGTCAGCCGCAGTAATGAAACCATCGTCGAGATCCCTCACAGTCAATGAAGAATGCATACGCAATCAAAAGCAACGGAGCTATGAAGAGCCGCAGTGAGCCGCAGTTATATATGGAAACGTAGTTAACCGCAGTTATATATGGAGCCGCAGTCATCTCCACATGAAGCTGAGGACAAGGGTTTGACTGCACCTTGCTATAAGAACAGTCATCAACTCGGGAGACAGTAGCCTCAGAATATAAGTAGATGAACATATCTCGGTGCTCTCACAATAGTGCATTCGCAATCACAGTGAGGAAAAGGTTTTCAATTATACGGTGGCATACATGTAGCAGCCCTAAACACAATGGAACAGCAGTGAGACGGTGGCATATGTGTAACAACTCCAACACAATTAACAGTGATAGAACTCTCGGCAAACTATTTCTGCAGAATCGTGTTGATGAAATAAGTTTCCATGATGCACAATATTCAGATCTATGATATCCGCAGCAAGGTATTGATTGCACCGTGGTGCAGTCATGGCACTCTCGGCATCCTGTAACGTTCGTTGATCTGGCAGCGTGGGATCTGGCAACATAGATCAGGCAGCGTGTATTAAATGATCTCGGCATAAGGACGCAGTCACCATGAATGAATACCCTCGACCTCCACACATCTATGATATACCTGTAGTTGATCTATTATAAAGCAGTTATACTACAGCGTGGGATCCGTGTTAATGCCACGTAACTGTAGGTGACAGCGTGGTAAAATCCAGCGTTGTCTATGAGAAGAAGCAGTCTTGACTACAGATCTCGGTGGTTCTTCTATAGATGTTTAAGTATATTGAATAACAGTATGAAGATAATCCAGTAACGTATCTATTGCAAACAGTGATCTGAATTACAAGAAGTGACAAGGGTAAGGATCTCGGTTGGATGAAAATCTCGAATGAAGGGACCGAGTTATCTCACACAATAGTCCTGAAATGTAGATCTCGGTGAAATCCATATGGCAGTACAAACATCTTGTACAGCAGTAACGTGGAGTATTAAATGATGTTCTAATATGCTATCACATGTATGGTTCAGTGCTCTTTCAATGAGAATATTTCGGTGCTACTACAACAAGGGTTTTTAGTGCAGACACTGTGATGAAGTCTCACCACAGTGCCACAGTCCCGGTGAAATCTCAGTAAAGGATTTCGGTGCTATCTCAGGGACAAGGTCTTGTTACTATCTCAAGAAAAAGTCTCGGTGCTACCACAAAGGACAGTGACTTCAATTCGGTGTTGTGATTTCAGTTTCGGTGTTATTGCAGAAGTAGAGGTTCAGTGTCATTGTAGAGATAAACTCAGTGACCACAAGATTCGGTACTATTAAGAGTGACCTCAGTTTGGTGCCATCACATGACCACTATGATAGGACGTTCTACTTCTACAACCTTAGTGATGCATGAGATCAAGAGCAGCATGATGATGCATGATGCATATGCAGTGGTGCAGCTTGAGAACTTGATGTAGGATGATGATAGGTGAAGGAGTCACCTTGGAGGATCAGTTGAAGCAGAATGTCTTCAACTGATCTCATCGTTATAGGAGATGATCTATGCTCAGATCTACACAAGTCAAAGTGTTGACTTCTGTTGTAAATGGACACCCTCGAAGATGCTGAGGGTCATGCTGCCCCAAGGGGAACATTCCGAGAAAGCAAGAAGCTGTGTAGATACCAAGGGTATCTAGCTGCCATGAGTACTATTATACAATCTGAACCTGGATCTTTTGAGGAAGCCATCAAGCATCAAGTCTGGAAGGATGCTATGCATGAAGAATATGAGGCTATTATGAAGAATGATGTCTGGGATGTGGTCCCGAGACCGAAGGAAAAATCTGTTGTCACCGCTAAATGGCTCTACAAGATTAAACATGAATCTGATGGGAGTGCTGAAAAGTTTAAGGCAAGATTTGTTGCCCGTGGCTTCTCTCAAAAGGAAGGAATTGACTATGACGATATATTTGCACCTGTGGCTCGATATACCACCATCCGATCCATCATAGCCCTTGCTGCTACGCAAGGATGGAGTCTTCATCAGATGGATGTCAAGACCGCTTTTCTGCATGGTGCAATAAAGGAAGAGGTGTATGTAGAACAACCTCTGGGATTTGAAGTTCAAGATCGAGACACTTATGTCTGCAGGTTGAAGAAAGCCCTCTATGGGTTAAAGCAAGCACCCAGAGCTTGGTATGAGAGGATGGATAGTTACTTGATGAAGCTGGGCTTCACTCGAAGCAATGCTGATCCAAACCTTTACTTTAAGGTTGAGGAAGGAAAGCCTCTCATTCTAGTGCTGTATGTGGACGACCTCTTCCTGACAGGTGATGACCCTCTCATTCATCAATGTAAGAGGGAGCTTGCTGCTGAGTTCGAGATGAAAGACCTAGGAATGATGCACTATTTCCTAGGCCTGGAGGTCTGGCAGAGACCTGGAGAGATTTTCCTTTCTCAAGGAAAGTATATTGTGAAGCTTCTGGAAAGATTTGGGATGGTGGACTGTAAGTCCGTGTCGACACCAATGGAACTCAACTTTAAGAAGTTGAGTGGCAGTGCTGCAGGGCCTATCTTGGCCAATCCTACTGAGTATCGTCAACTCATAGGAGCTTTGATGTTCTTAGTGAACACCCGTCCGGACATATGTTTTGCAGTGAATACTTTGAGTCAACAGATGGTTGAGCCTCATCATTTTCACTGGGTTGGTGCCAAGAATCCTTTGAGATATCTTCGGGGCACGATAAACCATGGGCTGAAATACACTGCCGGGAGTGTGATACTCCGGGGATATACTGATGCCGATTGGGCTGGCAGTGTGGTGGATCGTAAGAGCACATCTGGATGCTGTTTCAATCTTGGTTCTGCTTCGATCTCATGGATGAGCAGGAAGCAGAAGTCGGTGGCTTTGAGCACCGCGGAGGCCAAATACATTGCTGCTAGTATGGCCTGTTGTGAAGCAGTTTGGTTGAGGAAGCTCTTTAGTGAGCTGTTCCAACATGTGCTAGATACCACTGTAATACTCTGTGATAATCAGAGTGGGATTCGTATGACTGAGAATCCTGTGTTCCACGACCGATCCAAGCATATTGATATCAGGTACCACTTTATCCGGGATATGGTACAGCGAGGCGCCGTAAGGCTCGATCATATAGGAACTGATGAGCAGGTCGCGGATATTCTCACTAAGCCCCTGGGGAAGGTCAAGTTCCTAACCTTCCGTGAGAGTCTTGGTGTCGTAGAAAGACCCTATGATGTGGGTCCTGTTGGACGATGAGCTCTGGGAGCTCTGGGGGGCTTTGGGG
This sequence comes from Pinus tabuliformis, assembly GCA_031772625.1. NCBI lineage: Eukaryota > Viridiplantae > Streptophyta > Pinopsida > Pinales > Pinaceae > Pinus > Pinus tabuliformis. The sequence continues at coordinate 563,111,698 of CM062805.1, read as the reverse complement.
ATAGCTTCTCGGAGCTATAAGCACTCATAATGCTTCTACCCCACCCTTGTGATTATTGAGCTGGTTCGCCACTCATTTAATCTGTGCCCCGTATGCATCCTACCCATTGAGTTCAGGGCTCATGGGAAGTACCTCTCATTTGGCCAATGAGGTGTGGAAAAGCTAGAGACTATTAGCAAAGACTGATGGACGCATCAGAGATTGCCGTACTCTCTATCTAGGATGGCATGGTCCAACCACTTGATCTGGGATCAAGATTTGTGAGGTCTGGGACCTCTGGACTGATTATGTCAGTCGGGGAATGATGTCTTTGTGACTGACCCACTTCTGTTCTGAAATAAAGAAGCCAGCAAAGCAAGTTTCGGCGGGATGACTCACGATGTTAATTGCACTAATAGATGGAGTTCTCCCTAGTTGAGAGGGAGTGTTAAAATTGGACAACTAGGTCCAAACTCCATGTTCTGATGCTCAGATTAAGAGGCTAATATTTTTGTTGGATTCCTCTTTCTGAGAGGTGTAAAATCCATATAAAAATAGTCTTAATCCGATGAGCAGAACTTATATTTTGAATTTATTATTCTTAATAAATTATATGTGCAAGGTCAGCCAGTTTTGTAATGTAGGCTCACATGCCCAACAGATGTGTCACACACCCTCATTGATGGATATATATATACAGGAAAAGTTGGAGAGAATTTGAACACATCACAACTCACATCTTCCTCTCTCATCCTAAAAGTACGAGCTACCTGGAGGGTTGTTGTGACACATGCTGGGCTGGCTGACCAAAGGAGACTTTGCTGGTTGAAGCATCCTGTTGACCGCCGAAACGAACACATACATTTTTCTTGTTTCTGATTTGTCTTCTGTAAGATCTGCTTATATGTTCTATCTGCATTTTGCTTATCTACTTGTATGATTGCTGTGAGAAAAGTGAAATTGCTCTTAGCATAGAACATCCTCAAAACTTTACACAAACCCAACCAAAAAAACTAAAAAAAAATTACATTGGACAAATGTCAAAAACCCCATTCGAAACCCAACCAAAAACATTGAAAAAAAACAAAAACAAAGTTTCAAAACAATGAAAACAAAAAAAAATTGGTGCCCATACCGTTTTTATGGAGATAATAGGTCTCCTCCTTAGCACACTCTTTGATTTTCTCCTCCACGCAGTTGATTTAGCTCCAAGCCTCTCCAACACTCCACTGCCCTCTGTGCGCTCTGCTGTGCAAATGAAATGAAAGAAAATCGTTTTTTTGCTTATAAAACCGCGCTGCCCCGACCCTCCACGTTAAATTCTGAAAAAATCGCGTATAAAAAAAAACGTGAGTAGTACTCACGATATTCTTGTTTTCATGAACTAATCGCGCTAAACCGATAATATCGCGATTTTAACAACACTGGAAATTGTATATTGGAGCTTTGCTAGTATCAAGCAAGCAGTTGCATCTCTCATATTGCTGAAGAATAATAATATAAACCCTCATTTGTTGCATTGGTTTTCCCCACATTGGGGTTTTTTTAGGGACTATTGCCCACAAATTTTGGTGTCCAAATTTTTGTTTGTGCAATATTTTCTCAGTTCTTGTATTTAATTTTGTGAAGGTTGCAGTAGTGAATTAATCGTTATTTTCCATAATAATTTATGAAGACAAATAAACTGCATAAGTTAGAAGATTAATTTCCGGCTATAATTCATGTCAATTTCACATGGTATCAAAGCTGATCTAAGCGACAGAGGGCTTGTTGTAGTAAATCAGTGCAGGGCATAAGAAGAAAAGCACACAGGGGTTTTTACCTTGGTCGATTTCTTCAGATTTCTCCAGTTTATTTGAGTTAGCAAATTTTTCCAGAGATGGTTGCATTAGGATTGAGAGATCAGGACAGGTTGGATGGAGCCTCAAACTTTGGAGTTTGGAAGGCCAAAATGTTGTTCCTATTGGACGAATTTAGTCTGAAGGATTTTGCTATGGAAAATGTTTCTGTACCAGTAGATCCCATCTTGTTACATGAATACAGGAGGGATAATGCCAAAGTGAAGAGGATGATTCTTGATGGAGTTAGGGATCATCATTCCACATTTCACAGAGAAAGATATAGTGAAGCAGATGTGGGATATTGTATCGAGATCCCTCAAAAAACAGGAAAATGATCCTCAAAGAGAGACTGAGAACCATCAAGATGCATAAGGGTGAGGATGTAACTTCTTATCTCACTAGGGTTCGGTTCGTCAGAGCTGAACTAGGTGCAGTTGGAGAAAAACTGAGTGATGATGAGCACCTTCCTCACTAAGAGGGAGTGTTAGTTTTTGGTAACAACGGACAGGTGTTCTAGTCCCTATGGTGTCTATGAGGCTAGGGAACACATTTTCTCCAATACTTAGAAAAGGTTTCAAGAGAAAACACCTCAGTTAGATTAATTAGTCAATTATTAATATGTTCTTAAGTCTAACTTAGGAAAATTGGTTAATTAAATCAGATTAATTAAGGAAAATCGATTTTGCTCTAGAGCCTTCTGGAAAAGTCACTTGATGGGGTCAAGATGATGTTAGCCATTGATTGTGATTAGATCATGTCTGTTGATTGCTTAACGAGAGATTATAAGAGCAAGTCGATTCCCTCGGGTTGTCAAAAGCTTGGTATGCTTCAACTAACCAACAAAAGATATTTTTCTCTAAGTCAGTCAGTGGATGGACAATAGTGGAACAATCTTTTACAAATTAATTGTAGAAACTTACTAAACCCAAGAACCCATGCAACTTCTTAAGGGTTGTAGTCATCGGCCATTATGGGATGGCTTATATTTTCGTAGGATTTTGGTATAAACACCCGCCATAGAGATAATATTGACGTGATATTCTAAGCAAGTCTTGGAAAATTCACAATTAAATTCCTTGATGTAGAGCTTCAATTGGTCTAAAGTTGCTAATACAATATTAAAATGCTCCAAATGCTTTGTGGATGTTCAACTATAAATGAGGATATCTTCAAAGAAGAAGAGGACAAACTTGGGAAGATATTTACTAAACACTTTTTTCATTAAACCTTTGAAATGTTATTGGGACTATTACTGCAAAATCTAGCAAGTCTAGTGCAAAGCCCAACTGGGCAAGATATAGACCTTGTGGCAGCAAGAGTACGACCACCATTGTCACCTTAACAACCTTTCTCTAGCTATTTAGTGGTATGTTAAACCACAAGAGAGGCTTCCAAGGATATTGAACAAGAAGGATTCAAGGTGATGGAAAGGTCTAATGATTGGGGTAGGGTATTGGTGGAGCCAAGAAGGCTAAGATACTCTTCACCAAAGTTCAAGCACTCTATCCCTAAATCACTAAATAAATTAGAGAGTTGTTATAAGTTAGGGTTTGGTAGATTTTCAATGAAATGACATGCAATTTCATATAACAACTAGAAGAAATAACCTTTCAATGATAGGTCAATAAAGGAGCACGACTATCAATTAGATATGTAAGGTTGAGGTTTTGTAGTTGAATTTTTGTAGCTGAAACATGCATAAAACAATGATAATAAAGATGATGTCAGCCCTAGAATTAGGGTTTATTATGCAATTAATTAATTGTACAACAATGGCACTTCTTTGAGTAACTTGTCAAACCTATGAGTGAAGTCCTTGTGTTGTTCTCATATGCCTTGAAGGACAGGGACCCCCAAAACCTTGAACAAGCCAAAGCCTTTGTTGTAACCATTGAGCACATACATACAAAATTGACTTGCTCTTTTATCCTCGAGCCAAAGTAGAGGTCAAATCCAAACCATTTTCCTATGTTGACCACAACTTGCAATCCTTTGCCCAAAAGTTTGATAAGATAACTAATGAATTGATGTAAGGGAAAATGGGCATGATGAACAAATTTACCATCTTAGATAAAGAAAGTGGGTCTCGTTTATTTTCCCAAGTCCCAATTCAACGATGATAGGGCCCCTAGAAGGAATCCTAATCCAAATAGTGGCAAGAGTACCTCTCAACAAGCTATGCCTAAACACCCTTTCCCTTACTAACATGATTAATCAAGAGTGTTTTCCTTGTTATACATGCCGAAGTTGTCGAAGGCAGAGTATATTGTAATCAGTTTGGGTCAAAATGCTTTGACTCTTAATTAATTTGGAATTTTTAGAAACTATTTCCAAAGTTTATTAAAGATTTTGTAAAATTAAATATTAAACTTATTTTTTTAGAAATTGATTTTTTTTTGAATTTTTAAAATTTGAATTCCTAATTTTTGATTGGTGGATGACTAATTTTATGTGGTTTAAAATCATTTTTTCATAATTAAAAATTGTTTTAAAATATTAAAAATAAGAAAAAACCTCTAATTGCCAAGTGTCATTATAAATTACTTTTCAATTTTTTTTTATGCAAATTGATGGATTTTTCCATAATTAACATTTTCTTTTCCAAAAGAGAAAATTGTTGCCATTATGTTTTGAGTTTTTACTAACCATGGAAATTGGCCGATTTAAAAAAAAATGTAGCAATGCTGCATATTATACTGATTTTTCCTTGATGATTTTCTTTAATTTTTTCTCTTGTTGATTTTTGTTATTAAATGGACTTGGTTTAATCATTTTCCTCAATAAACCTCACCTATATCATATATTTTCACAATTCAATTTTAAATCATGATGCAACATAAAAAATAAATTTAATTCAACACTACAATAAATAAGATTTTCTCTTTTGTCTTCACAATTTTACTTATTTTTAAAATATAAAATAAAAAAATAATTTTTAGGAATATTTTGCACTCACACTTAAGCTTTTGTGTAACTAATTTTTTTTATTTTAATATACTAGACATTGTAATTTTTTATATTAGATATTTTATTACCTATGAATTCTTTGCCACACGATTAAGACGACATGAGATATTTCATATCAATTTGATTTTTCCGACATAGAAATTCTACCATAGAGTATTTATTTGCCTTGAATTTAGAGGAGTATAAATTTAAAGTTAAATAAATAGTTTGTTACCATAATTACCTTTTAAAGAAATTATTTATTTTATTACAATGATTTTTCCGTTGTTTTGTTTCATATTTTTCCCTTGCTAATTTTTATTATTGAATGGACTTGGTTCAATCATTTTCCTTAATAAACCTTACCTATATTATATATTTTCACAATTCAATTTGAAATCATGATGCAATATAAAAATAAAATAAAATTAAGTCAACATTACAATAAAGAAGATTTTTCTTTTGTCTTCACAATTTTAATCATAATTTAAAATTATTAAAAATTATAAAAAATAAAAAATTAGGAACCTTTTGCACTTACTGTTTGTGTAACTAAATTTTTTATTTTAATATACTAGACATTGTAATTTTTTATAATAGATATTTTATTACATATGAATTCTTTGCCACGTGATTAAGAGGACATTGGATACTTCATATTAATTTGATTTTTTCGACATAGAAATACTACCATAGATTATTTATTTGTCACTAAATTAGGATGAGTATAAATTTAAAGTTAAATAAATAGTTTGTTACAATAATTAGCTTTTAAAAAAATTATTTATTTTATTTATATCATATATATACATTATTTAATATAAAGATACTAGACATTATAATTTCTCCTCCTTATTTGATCCCATAAGTTAAAGATGGAATAAAATGTGTACAAGCACATTTCTATAAACTCTTAACTTTTGTAAAAAACGATGATGTTGGGGCTAATTGTTCATCCAAAATTATTTATGCACCTGACTTTATTTTGCTCCAAGATTATCTAGTCCATTAATTACTTTTGTTACTTTGTTGTATTCAAATGTGTTTCATTATTAGATTTATGAATTTGTCCATGCATTGAATAATTGCTATCAAATACTTTTTGCATAAGAGGCAGGTGCTAAGCAGCAACGCTACATATTACACTTGGTCTAAAAAATGTATCAATTTATAGTGAAGAAGAATGCCCTTGCAATCAAGTTGAAGAAGAGGATGTTGAAAAATGTGTAACTAGGTTCGGTCTTCATAAATATGAAATGTACTTTTGATTCTTGTAAATTGTAAAATGAACGAAAATTATTATTATTATTGGAGCATGGGTTTGATGCTCAAGGTCTTTTATTTTATAGGTCAAACACCCATTGAGTGCTCTAGGGTTGGTCCTAGGTCAAGAAGTCAAAAGAGTCGTTGTCATAAGTTGAAGACCCCATCAGGGACATTGTAACTTGTAAATAAAATTCTTTTTGTCTTTAAAAGTGTCAAAACACCCTTCAAGGCCCAGTCGGCCTAATTTGAAGAGCCACATCCACCTTGAAAAATCTATATAAAGGAGGAAACTCGACCTTCTTGAAGCACATTCATCACTCACTCATCCAAGTGAAGGAGGATCAAGAAGAAGGCAGCAAAGAAGGAAAAAGACAAAGGAGACTTGTTTTTGGGCTATTCTCTCTCACATGTGCGAAGGAAGGCTAGGGTTTCTGTAGCAGATCTAGGGTTTTCTTCTACAAGTTCGATCTTGAAGAAGGGAAGGAAAGAAGGTCAAGTGAAGGGTCACAAGAAGCCATCCTCAAGCTTCAGAAGGAAGAGAAAACCAAGCAAAGGTCTGAGGAAGCCTTGGGCTAAACAAAGCTCACACGTGTGGCAACAACAATTGCAGGAGGGACGAAAATTTCAGGTCTGCAGTGGAGGCTGAAATTTTGTCGCTGGGGGTCGAATTTGTGCTACTGGAAGATATTTGACTGGGTTTGGCTTGTTCAAGGAAATCACATCATCCCGAAAAGTTGGACTTGGTATTAGAGGGTATTGGTCTTGGTCTGGAGGTCTTGGAATTTGTCAATTGAAGAGTCTATAAGGAAGAGAAGAGATTTGCGGGTTTTCCTCTCAATTGGAGAGGTTTTGGCCCTGGCTTGCAACCTATACTCTGTGTTCTTGTTCTTCTTGTTTTTGGTCGCTGTTTGATGATATACAAACATAATAATAAGTAAGAAAAAGTAAAAATACATCACAAACAGTTTTCAAGGAAAGAGAAATCATTCTAATCATTGCCCTATAGACTTCTCAACAGAGGATAGCCCAGAGCATTTAAATTTGATAAATGATTCTGGACCTTTCACAACCTTGCCAAATGATACGTCATCCCTTCTTCAACAACAACATGAAGTCCTAACAAAAGAACATAATAAAGAACGTGATGAACATATTAATGCTATTGAAGCTAGGTATAGGTTCAAAGGGTTGCATTATACTAGAAAGAATAATGAGCCAGGCAATCTTGAAGCAAGTAATAGTTTTGCTCCCCAAAGAAATGTGACTAAAGCACCTTTTCCATCTAGTAAGAGCATCCCCAAGGCTGCTCCCTCAAATGCCGGTAATGGGGTATCATCATATGTAGATTTGGGAAGTGTTCATACTTTGGTGGACATGCTTGTTCCAATATTGGAGCTTGCAAAACTTGAACCTTAGAGATGCCAAGTTAGGAAGATTATCAATCTTGATAGGGAGCTTGAGGACCCTCCCGTGTGTTGGAGAATCTAGTAGGGCAGCAATTAACACAGTTCTCCCTACCTTGATAACTTCTTGTGAACTTATGTGGGCTTCTTATTATTCTTTATTAAATTCTTTTCATCAAACAATTATCGAAACCATTAAATCATGAAGATAATAAAAGACAATGAACACAATATGTAGGCTCCAAGCCAGGGAAAAACCCAAAAATTATTCTTCTCTTCTTATAGAATCAAGTCAAAGTGAGACTTCCAAGACCCAAAGACCAAGACCAAGAATCCTCTAAGCACCAAGTCAGCCCTCCAACAAGACCTCTTCCAAACAAGTCAAAGTTCACCAAAGTCAACAAAAGTAAAACTCTTCAAATCTATTCTAGTGAAAGTTTTGACCCTCTACTTCAGGTCTACAATTTGGATTTGCAATTCTTGACCCTGCAACTCGCATAGAAACCCTTGTTTTTCGCATGTGTGAGCAGAAAAGGTCAGATTTTCAAGTCTTCTTACTTCGTTTTTGACTTCTTCTATTCTTCTTGTCTTTCACTCTTGAATCTCTTCTTGTCTTGGTGCAGATTGAACTTGTTGATGATGTCTCCAAATGAGTTGAAGTCTCCCTTATATATACCCTTCTCAAGGGGTCAACGAGGCCTTTCTAGGCCGACTTTTCCTGGCAGGGCCGACTTGGTCTTGGCGGATAAAATGGCTCTTCTTGACTTAAAAACAAAAATTATCTTTTGTTATAACGAGTCCAAATGGGACTATAATACATGACAAATATTCTTCTTTGACTCAATAAGCCCTAGAAGCATGAAGAACATGCTTTGACCTAAACTTGAGCATGAAACCCATGCTTAAACAAATAAAAATATTTTTTCTTTTTATATAGAATATACAATGTCATGATTACAAAAATCATTATGAAGACCGAATCTAGTTACATTTTCTAACACTCCCTCTTAACTAGGGAGGTATTCATAATCCCATCATGAGGTACAAGGATTCTCGAATTGAAGTATTCTCATAAGAAGAGTCAGATTGATAAGCCATCTTTAAGCATCAACATCATAGCCAACATTGTCAACATAGAAAGACCTTGACTAACAAGCTCAATCTCTTCACTAGATCAGAGCACAATGTTAGGAGGCTTTACGTGAGACTCCACACTAACTATTTAAGGTATAAACCCCATCCGGACATTCATCGGGTATGTCCTTCTAGGACTATTCTTATCTTAAATTCCAAACCTCAAAAATATTGGTTCTCTTCGTCCACAATTGTCTTGGATTCCCTGTCCAATCCTTAAAAAGTGTCGGCCCATGGGACTTCTTCCTATCTTGGATTCTCAATTCTCAAGGAGTACCAGTCCCATATACTTATCCAATCCTCCATTTTCCCTCCCAATACCTTCACTAGACTTATGACTGTTAGTCCCGATCTAGTGCATGATACATGGAGAATATGGTGTTTGTCATCACTCCCTCTCAACAAGGGAGGAGATCCTTACTCCCTCTAAAGCATAAAGGAGATTCTTTACTTCCTCTCAACTAGGAAGACATAATCACAAGCTCGTCTCAAATTGCATCAATACATCAACTACTAGTTCTTTGATTGAGATCTTTAGTAGTAGCTGCATGGGCTCCTTTCTTGTATCTCATCATATTTGAGCTTTGACCTTCCTGGATGTTATGGAACCAAACTCTTTCTTCAATCTATGATAGGGTTCAGGTCATCAACCTTTCATATCACTTTCCTCCAATCATCGTTGAGTATCAATGTCGACAAAGGCATTATATCGAGCCAATCAACGTAAAGCTAGTCATAGCTTCCTCTATTCATTAGGAAAGTGATCTTCCTTGCCATCGAAACATGATCATTAGGTTATCTTTTGTATTGCTACCTTTCTCTACCAAGATGGTGTAGACATCTTGGTCATACAATCCTCTAAGGATTACCAAAGCTATCCACTCAATCCATGTACTCTTTGGATTGAGTTCAAATCAGATAGTTGTAGATACATTTAACTGCATCCTTCTACAACATGTTCTTTCAGGTAGCAAAATCATATCCAACCAGATAATCAATACCAAATCATCAATATCAAAGTTACCAAATCATGATGGCCTCTTTTTAAAGATAACAAATTCTGCTACTTGTTTCCTTTGAGATCAATAACCCTTCGCATGGTCTATCTCCATATTGTACCAAAATCCTTCTCCATGCTATCAATCATCAATCAAAGTGTTCATGGAACGAACCAATCAACAAGCTTCAACAACTTCACTTTGAATTTGTCATTGCCAACTCTCTTTCTTTCTTCAAGAGACCATATTGGATGTTGATCAGTATCATCATTTTTATTCTTTCACATGTCATGCTACCTCATGGAAGAGTCTTGATCTTTTGCCATTTCAAAACATACCAAACTTCTTCCAAGCATCAAGTAACCACATGGAAGAGTTTTCTTCAATCAAGACATATCATGCCTATGTTACTGAGTACTTTCCAACAATCAACTCTTCCGGTTACATTTAAGTAGACATGGATTTTTACTTTCTAGTGATGAGCTACCAAAGATACACATACCTCTTTCTTCATACAACCATCTAATTATCCTTTTATTGAATGAGCTTGCTTCTTTTCTTATCAAAGATGAGTTTCCTTTTCTAGGAGGAGAAAGGCTTCAATTATGCCTTTCATTCTGCAACTCAACCATCTTCATGCTTTCATCCTTCAAGATTATTGTTTCCATACTAAGTGGAATATATACTATCCATGTCATAGTGCTTCTTTTAAGTACTAAAGAATCTTCTCTTGATTATGGTTCTTATTAGAGGATCCTGGTGATCCTTTCTGCAAAATGACTACTTCTAACATGATGTTCTAAAATACCTGGATGAACTGTGATGTGCAAGATGGTCCAAATCCTTTCATTCTTTACAGCTAGATTGCTTCCAAAGCTACTTGACCATGTAGACTTTAATTCTTCTACTATCATATGCCACAAAACCTGACTTTTCAGCATCTTTTCAGGTTCTTCATTTTCTTCAGCTATGTGAGTTCCACTCCTTTCCTTCCTTATTGTTTTTCTTGTTTTGAGGATTATTAGGACAACCCCCCTTAAAATGCCCATATTCGTTCCACCCATAGCATTATATCTCGGACATGTCTTGTTTTCCTTTAGACTTTCCAAACTTCCCTTTCTTCTTCTTAGATTTTACAACAAAAGCTTGAGACTTTTCATTTGGTTCGGTGTCATCTTTTGCCTTCAATCTTGTTTCTTCCAAGATACATTGAGCCCATAGTTCATCAAAGGGAGTAGTATCTTTTCTTGAGTAGACACTAGTCACAAAACTGCTCCATTCAGGTGGCAAAGCATTTAGTACACAAGTAGTCATTTCTAAATCGGAGATGACTTCCCCAAGCCCTTGCAACTAATCCTTCAATTGTGAGATCTTCATAAGATATGAGGCCATATCTTCATTCTTTGACATCCTTGTTTTATATAGTTGATTCCTCAAGGATATTTTCTGACCTGAGGTACTAATAGAGTACAATTTCACCAACTTTTCATAGATTGCTTTAGATGTACTCAAATTTGCAACAAAGGGAATGAGATGATCCTTGATAGATTCAATAAGAATCCTTTGTGCCCTCAATTCTCCCTTCATGTACATTGCTAATTCTTGAGTCTTCTCTTTTTCTAGTTCAGTAATATTGCCAAGAACATAGTCCATGAATTCATTTTCTATGAGCACCAAATCAATCCTCTTCTTCCATGCTAGAAAGTTTGTTGACCCATTAAGGTTATTGCTTTCCTTGAAAAATGAAGCCATTTGATTTGTAGATTGAGACATGGAAGATAATATGGTACTTATCAAATGAGTGTCCTTCTAGATGATGCTTTCAACTATCTTGAAGTTTTCAAGAACTTTCAAGAGACAAAGAGTTTTCAAGGGAGAGATAAATGTCCTTCTTGAAGATGATGGTGTGCACTAGAGAGCCTTCAATGAGAGCTTACGGTATCCTTCCTTCTAGGTTAATAAGTCTTCTTCCTTATGCACCTCCTTGTGTCTTTGACAAGCAACCTTTACTTATGCCAACAAGAATGATCTTCAAGTTGCCTTCTCTTCACCTTAGCTCTGATAACTTGTTGGAGAATCTAGTAGGGCAGCAATTAGAACAATTCTCCTTACCTTGATAACTGCTTGTGAACTTATGTTGGCTTCTTATTAATCTTTATTAAATTCTTTTCATGAAACAATTATCAAGACCATTAAATCATGAAGATTTTAAAAGACAATGAACACAAGATGTAGGCTCCAAGCCAGGGCAAAACCCCTCCAAGGGGCAAGTCCAGTAATAATTCCTCTTCTTATAGAATCAAGTCAAAGTGAGACCTCCAAGACCCAAAGACCAAGACCAAGACTTCCTCCAAGCACCAAGTCAACCCTCCAACTATCTGATTTGTACAAAAGTCAAACTCTTCAAATATGCTCCAGTCAAAGTTTCGGCCCTCTACTTTAGGTCTGCAATTCAGACCTGCGATTCTCGGCCTTGCAACTCGTACATAAACTCTAGTTTTTCACGTGTGAGCAAAAAGGTCATATTTTTCAAGTCTTCTTCCTTTGCTTTTGACTTCTATTCTTCTTGTCTTTCGCTCTTGAATCTCTTCTTGTCTTGGTTTAGATCGAACTTGTTGATGATGTCTCCAAATGAGTCGAAGTCTCTTCTATATATACCATTCTCAAGGGGTTGAATAAGCCTTTGCTAGGCCGACTTGGTCTTGGTGGATAAAATGACTCTTCTTGACTTAAAGATAAAAAATATCTTTTGTTACAAAGAGTCCAAATGGGACTATAATACATGACAAATATTCTTCTTTGACTCGATAAGCCCTAAAAGCATGAAAAACATGCTTTGACCTAGAGCATGAGACCCATTCTTAAACAATTTTTTCTTTTCTTTTTTATATAAAATATACAATGTCATGATTACAAAAGTCATTATGAAGACCGAATCTAGTTACATTTTCCTACACCGTGATACTACAAAACATGTATTATGATTAGAAGAATGGAGGGCACACACCTTTTTTGATGTCTCTAGTGATTAATGATTTAATATCACACAATTATATGCTTGAGTTTAGAGCCTCTCCCAATGTGATGCCTTTAAGAGTCATGAACAATTGGAGCTGAAAATTACTAGGACTTGTTACCCACCAAAAGTGGGTAACCCCATAGGAGAAAACTTTTCTCCTATCTTAGACAACCAACCAGCTCACCAACAACCCTACAATGTACATTTTGCCCAATTTGATGATATGCCCCATTCCTTCACCATTTGCATGGGTCATACACCTCTCACCATTTGGCATTCCTCTTGAATGATGGTGGGCTACCATTGAATAGGTACGTTAACCATTTTGCAATCAAGTGCTTTTACATAATGTTTTGGTTATTTTAAATGGATGAATGGGTGATTTGGATAATTGACCGATCTTGACTATAAGCTTGTTCTCTCACCTCACTAGGGGGGTTAGTATTTAGTCCTAGTCCAGTGAGACCTCCTGTAAGGCCTTAGGGTTATAGGAGGGGCACTACTTGGGAAACTTGGGTTGAAGTAGCTTGTCCATAATTCTTCCATACCTACCACTTTTCACATTTCCCTTGATATCACATCCATCCTTTCATTTGGATTTGGCACTCATACATCCACATCCATGTGTTAGGGCTACAAAACTTTGCCTTGGAGGTTGATGTAGCTATAAGAAAGATAAAAGCATAAGATGGCCACAACAAAAGAAAAAGAAAAGTTAAAATGCAAAAGATGGCCAGGACATAATTAGCGTGTGGGAAAAAGCCTAACATGAGCTCTACCCCCCTCATTAGCCATCACTCGGTTCTTGAGCACTAGATGCTCCATCTCATCATAAGGAACCCTTGCATGTCCCAACCTTGATGAGTGAGAAACTGACTCATCTTAAAGGGGTAAATAAATGTTATATCATAAAAAGCAAGCTTGGACACTTGAGTTGTGTTCAGTATCAAAACATTATAAAAAAGAAGTGAAAGGCACATAAGAGGGGTGGAGAAATTTGGCCAAGGAAAGGGGTAACTCATGCCTCCACAATTGCTCCCTCCATTACATCTGTACACTTAGGATGTGGACCTACATTAGCAAGCCCCATGGCTATGGCACTTAGCTGTGAAGCCTTTCCCCTCTGTTGCCATTTATTGTCACTAACACTTATGAACTGAAGGGTTGAAATTGGAAATGTCATCTCCCCTTAAGTGTTGGAAGCACCTGATAGGGTTGATTACCTAGCCACCTCTAACAATGCAGGGAACACTTTTATGGGCCTTGGTCTAGTTAGATATTTGAAGGTGATCTTGGTTTGAAGTCTTACTATACCCATAACAACTAAGTATGGTCCACTTTAATGCATATATGGCCATTGTCTCTAATGATTGGTTGCTTTCACTTGAGTGTTAGATGGTTTTTTTAGGTGGTTCTACGCAGAGTTGCAAGGGCCTCGAGGGCACACTCTTTCCATGCCTACTTCGCATGATTCCCAGGCCGTACTACACTTTCGAAAAGCAGTGATGGCCTTGCAAATGCAACATTTCCCTTCCACAACAGAGCGTTGGACACTTTGATAATCTTGAAAGTTGATTAACACCCAGAGCACCCATAGATGCCGAAACACTGAACTCACTTTGCTTAGAATTGGAGATTCTTGATGGTGTACCTAGCAGACCCAACATGTCCCTAAGGTGGCCTTGACACTGTTTGATGGGCATGCCTTGATTTGAAGCTCAAATGATGATGATCATCCCCGGGATGATTAGGGAGGGCTTGTACTACCTCATAGAGCCCCAACGCTAGAGAGAGATGGCACCATGTTGTCTTGATGGCACCCATGGAGATGACACATGGCCCCAAAGCTAGCTTTTGGACACATGGAGATGTTTGAGGCTTGATTTTGTTGAAATTCAGGTGCAATCTAGAATTTCTAATCAAGATAATTACTTGTGACTGTTATATGTGTTTTTATTTTAACCTTTACTTCATTCAATTAGGTCATCAAGCAATTATACAAGTACAATGCACAAAAAGACAAGAGACCATAAATTAGGCCAGTGGCCAGGGCAAAACCCGCAAAGGGAAAACCCAACAATCCTTTCCTTATAGAATCTTTGTCAACAAGAGAAATCCAAGTCATAGACAAACTGATCACTAGATGACCATTCTCCAAATCCCAAGTCAACCCTCCAAGATCTCCAAGATACGCTGCCTCAAATTGTTCACAATTAGGTCTGCTTCAGTCTTCCATAAGGGCCGAACTTCATCTTCAACTTTAGACCATGTCACAGATGTATGTTCCCTCTACCTCGCATGTTCCTTATATAATCTCGTACATATGCTTTATAAATCTCGTATTTTATGCCTTAGACTTCGCATGCTTCCATAGATGTATATTCTTCTTTTGAGGTCTATTTTGGAGAGAGATGAGTGGTCTATAAATAACCTTCAACAGGAGCGAGAGGGTGTCCATATAAGCAGGTCAGCTTGATTTCTTGGAGGGCCGATATAGGCATTTGGAGAGACATAAACATATTATAAAATTTAATTTTCGTTTCTTTTAAATTTTCGAATGGGACACAACAAAAACAATTTTTGTTTTGACTTTTTACATAATATTATGAAGACTGAACTTAGTTATAAAATTCAACACTCTCTCTTAACTAGGGAGGTATTCATAGTGACTATCACGATGTTCTCAACTTGAAGACTTTTGTAAGAAAGGATCATCAAGATTAAGATAAGCATCACCATCAATATCATCACGAACATCAACCACATTGCCATAACCTATTTAGTACCCCTGATGTATGGCACATATGCATTGTTTGATAAACAATCTCACTCTAGAAAGATGTCAAAGCATGGTGCTGGGAAGCTATAGCCTCTAGGACAATTCTCTCTAATCAGGTCAAAGTGACATAGGGATAACCTCCCTAATCAAGTCACTATACATTGACATAGAGAGAATGACTGTCCTCTGTCGGACCATTTTCTTGTACAGGTCAAAATGACACAAGGACTACAACCCTAATTAGGTCACTATACAATGACAGGAAAATGTCTGTCCATAGGACCATTCTTCCTAATCAGGTCAAAGTGACACAGGGACTACAACCCTAATCAGGTCACTATACAATAACACACGAAATGACAGTCCATCAGACAATTCTTTAACCAAGGTCTATGTACTTGACATAAAGATAACCTCCCCAATCAGGTCAAAGTACAGGCCTATGTACTTGACACAAAGACAACCTCTCCAATTACGTCAAAGTACATGACATAAGAAGAATGTCCATCTCATCAACTCTCCCTCTCAATGAGAGAGGTAATCTCCACAAGCCCAAGCTAAATCTGTAGATGTAATTCTCAAAACATTTATGACCAACTGTACCATGCTGGTAACACATGTTGAGCAACACATCTTGTCTCGACCATAGACTTGCTCTGTTCCATTCCCTAGTTCACAAATGTTTTCCGGATACCCATACTGGATTCTCCCTCTCGCACTGGCAATCCATCATCCAGGGATTTGAGGTCAACTTTCTCTGAGATCAAGACAGGGCTTTTTCACTGCCCCCTCTGAAGGTAATACTTTCTTCACAATTGCTCCCTCTGATATATGAGTTCTTTCGTCAGAGACAAGTCATGTCAGATCATCAATTGAGACAAATGTCTTGTCAAGATTCTCACCCTCTTTCTGGGAGAACCTTCTCAAATCTTGCTTCCATGCTCTTATTTGCTGCATGCTAGATCTTGATTTCTCTTAGGCATATATACTCTAGATTGCTTGCTCCCTCTGACCTTGTTTCTACACAAGTGGAAAGTCTTCATGCTTTGCTTCGTTCTTTTGGTTCTTCCATTTCCTTCATTTGCTGCCACGACCGAACCTGCAATCCTCACTAGGAGGCCATGGAAGAACAAATACAATTAGGAAATGCATATAGACAAGAGACTATCCAACGAAAAAGACAATAGCAATAGTAGTAATCAAAGAGAGGAGACATAGAGTACTTATCTTTTGAGAAAAATCAACTCCCTCTTAATCTTGGACCTTATGTAACTTTGTCAGCTTCATTTGGCATCTAATTTGTAAGACAACTTCATCCACATCATCATGCATAGGCTAGGGTTCCTTCTTTCAGTGGAAGCAACCAATCCTAGGGTATAAACCCTACACCTTTCTTGTTCAAACCTTCGTTAGGGTTCATAGACTAACATGCTTGATTATAGCTTGATAAATCAAGACTTTTCCTTTCAACCTCCTCTCATTTTGCTAGGGTTTTTGTAAACCCTAGACTCCCACATATGGCATTGATACTTTAGAAGTTCAGATTCTCTTGGTAACTCAACATCTTTTGGTCCAAAATCTTGCATGTGATTCCTGTAGCAGATCTAGCATTCCATACAATGTATGTAGCCTTCTAAAAACACACATCCTTGACTCAGATCGTCATTGCTTTGTCGAACTTATTTGTGAGCAACTGTTTTCAAATTTTGATAGTTGATATATTACAGAGTATAAGGAGTAATACTTCAACTTTACTGGTTCTCAGTCTTTGAGTATTGTGGTAAAGCAAAATTTCTTCAGGTTGCTTATCAGGGCGGCTCCAAGCACTGTCCGGTTGAGAATTATAACTAGTTTCAGTCTTGATAATTGTTGTACTCATTTCAATATGTATCCTATGTAACAAACAAGAAAAGAAGAAAGAAAATTATTATTATTAAAGAATGGGTTTCATGCTCATTATTGATGGTCTTCTAGGTAAAAGCATGTTCTTCGTGCTTCTAGGGTTTGTTAGGTCTTATGATTTATTGTCATGAGTCAATGGAGTCAACATCAATTTGTAATTGCAAAAAGAATTATTTTTGAGTTTAGAAAGTCCTGGAATCTCCAAGAGTACAAGTTGGCCCCGGGATCCTCAAGTTGGCCTAAAGGAGGGAATTCAACCCCTTGAGAAGGCTATAAAAGGAAGTAGTTCGACATCATTTGGATACACTCACACTCAAGTTTGATCTATCAAGGAAAGAGTTTGATTTGTAGCTGGGAAGCTGGGAAAAGGAGAGTGAAGTTCTAGAAGAAGCTGGGAGGCTGAAATATCTTTTCTTTGGGCTATATCTCTCTCACACATGTGAAGAAGTGAGGGTTTCTGCAGCCAGAAAGAGGCCGAAGTTGCAGGTCTGAATTGCTGGGGAGCAAAGTTGTTGCTAGGGAACAAAATTGCCAGAACAAGTTGTTGGATAGAGTGAAATCCTTCTCTTGATCTTGTTGACCTTGGGCAAAGTTGTTTTTCTCTAGGAAGGTCTCAAAAGGAAGATAGATTAGGGTTTTTGTAGTAGTTGTTGGGACAAAGTAGTTGGGACGAAGCTGTAGGTGGAGTAGTAGTAGCTAACAAGTCGAAGTTGCAAGAAAGAAGTAGTTTGGTACATAATCAAAGAAGGACTTGAGGAAGGGCTGACTTGGTATTGGGAGAAGGTCTTGGTCTAGGGATTGGGTCTTTGTATCTCATTTGAAGCAGATTCTAAGAAGAGGAGTTTCCGGGTTTTCCCCTTGGAGGGGTTTTGCCCTGGCTGAGAGACTATATTTGTGCCCTCTTTGTTGTTACAATTTCTTGATATTGTTTGATGAACAAGAGTTAGTTAGTAGTGCAAGTGGATGGAGGTAATCTCTTAACTATCCAGGTCACTGACCCTAGACAATTAACTCGAGAGATCTCATATACAACTTCATATTACAAATGATCTCTATCTGCAACATAGTGGACTTAGATTTTCACCATTGATAGGATACAGATTAAGCCATAGTAGCTTGGCTTAGTATCACTGGGATATGTATAAAAAACGTAACTTTTAAGTCATGTTTTTCTTTTTGATGCTTCAATTTGCTTTTCTATTTGAGTTAGGGTTCTGATTATTAGGGCTAGAACATCAGAGAGAACTTCAGACCATCATGGTGATGTCATCATCAACTTGTATAGGAACCTGAGTCATATAGCAGATGATCTCGACCTCTTCCATATAGTAAATACCATAAAGAAGAGTCACAGATCTTTGTTTCTATGATTTGCTCCCTAATGATTTGGACCATTGATAAGAGAAGTCGGGTTTGAGATCCTGGCAGAGCTCTCATGTCCATATCATAGAGATAAAAATTCACGTTGCAGACAATGAATCCATCCTCAGACTTATTTGATTCTTCCAAAAAAGATGACAACCTTGGATGCCATGAAATAATGATAGTTCAGATGCCATACATATGCTCGTACTCGTATATTACCTTCAGACCCTTCCACAAATCAATGTAACAAACTTCGGAGTTTGGGACGTGGTCATGTCACTGCCTCACAGAGGTTCGGATTTATCTCAAATACTCAGATCATCATTAAGATAGTTTGGATTATTTCAGAGGTGACCTGAATCACTGAGAGGATTTGTTAACTCGAGAACCTCCAGACTTCTTCACTGAGATAATTCAGACCTTAGCATAGATATGTAACTTGGATAACTGCTTTGCAACTTCTTCTAGCTCTAATACCATGTTGAAATTCAAGTGCAATCTAGAATTTCTAATCAAGATAATTACTTGTGACTGTTATATGTGTTTTTCTTTAAGCATTTACTTCATTCAATTAGGTCATCAAGCAATTATACAAGTAAAATGCACAAAAAGACGAGAGACACCATAAATTATGCCAGTGGCCAAGGCAAAACCCACAAGGGGAAAACCCAACAATCCTTTCCTTATTGAATCTTTGTCAACAAGAGAAATCCAAGTTATAGACAAACTGACCACTAGATGACCATTCTGCAAATCCCAAGTCAACCCTCTAAGATCTCCAAGATATGCTACCTTAAACTGTCTACAATTAGGTTTGCTTCAGTCTTCCATAAGGGCTGAACTTCATCTTCTACTTTAGATCATGTCATAGATGTATGTTCTCTCTACTTCGCATTGTTCCTTAGATAATCTCGCACATATGCTTAAGAAAACTTGTATTCTATGCCTCAAACTTTGTATGCTTCCATAGGTGTCTATTCTTCTTTCGAGGTCTATTTTGGAGAGAGATGAGTGGTCAATAAATAGCCTTCAACAGGTGTGAGAGGGTGTCCATATAGGTCGACATGACTTCTTGGAGGGCTGACTTAGGTATTTGGAGAGACATAAACATACTATAAAATTTAATTTTCTTTTCTTTTAAATGTCTGAATGGGACAAGACAAACAATTTTTATTTCGACTTTTTACATAATATTATGAAGATTGAACCTAGTTACAAAATTCAATAGATTTGAGGACTCTTCCTCAATTCATGGTTGATCATGATGTGTGGAGATGCATCTAACCCGATGCATTGCACTTTTGGATCCCTATTAGCCCTAGAAGGGCATGGTGTCATGCTTAGAGAGGTTTTTCAGTTCACATGTGTGGGTAGTTGGTGGCTTATTTTGTTTTATTGAGCTATTAGGTTGGCTTGTAACCCACTCACTTCATGTTTGCTCAAAATCAAACTTGTTATAGGGATTTTAGATGGATTAATGGATGTGATAAGCCTCATATAAATAGAGGATCACTCCATTCTTCTTTTCCATAATCACTTATGGATTTTAGCCTCCTTTAGAGAGTTCATCTTAGCCTTGTTGTAACTCGCTACCTGTGGAGATATGATCTTTTGGAGCTATTGCTATTGGAGACTAAGTTGTGTTTTGGAGAAGTCTTTCTTGAGATTGAAAGTTGACAGTTTCTTGGAAAAATTGTAAGTGTTATTCCATGTCTAAATGCATACCTTTATTGAAAAATCTTGTTTGATCATTGCATATTAAATTTTATTTTCCATGAATGCCATAGAGGACCTCCTAGAGAAATTTCCTCTACTTAATTTCTTCCGTCATAAAAAAATAGCTAGGGTTTGCAAGTGGAAACTAGGATTTTCCCACTTACTCCAAGCATAGATTTGATATTTGTTAAATTTAACCCTAAAGACTTCATCACCCAAGTAGGGAAAAGAATTGGGAATCCTTGTGGTGGTCAAAACTCATAATTTTTTTATCTTTTCTATCCTATCTATTTTTCCAAGTCCTTTAAGGCAAGTCGTTAAGGCTAGGGCATAGGGTTGAATTCAACTAGGGCCTCAATTAGGAGGACCTTGAGGCTATTGTAGCTTGATTTCACCTTGATTAATCCTTGGAACTCAAAATCTAGTTCTTTTCGTGGTGGAATTTACCCTAATGGGGTTGATGTCATCTAACATAGGCAATTTGTCCCCTAGTTAAACCCTAACTTTACTTAAGGCTTCAACTTGGGGGTAATTGAAGGGTTGCCCTCTCCTTTTTTTGATTTCATCATTAACATACCTTTTCTTTGTGCTTGCATGCTTGGATACTCCTTTGTTGAGCTACATCTTGAAACCCTAGGTGTTAAGCGCCTTTTCTAAAGTTTTATAAATGGTATGTTGCTCCTATACATAGAGAATTGTGCCCTTATCCAAGAAGTACCTTGCTTAGCCTTTGATTCATATAACCTTGAGCTGATTGACTTAGAATATCCTTTAGGTGAGAATTGGGAAGCCTCTCGTGTGTTGAAATTCCACTAAAGAGTAGGAGGATTGCTGAGGTGACAATGGCAATCCACCTCATTGTTGCATCTAGTTTTGGCCCTTGCCTTGTAGGTATCTCATAAGGTTTGTTACATTTTGAGGAAACATGCCATATAGAAATGTGTGTGGTTTTGACTCAAAGTCTATTCCTATGCATGGTTTGATTAAAGATTTTAAAGTTGCCTTGTCTGCTAATAAAGATATAGTTGTGTTGATGGACATAATAATCATTGATTTTCTCGATGCCTGGGGTGTGCTCTTATCAAGGAAGTGGTCAACCTCTGTTGGTGGGAATTTGCAGATGGATCTATCGTATGCCACCATACCGACAACATACATAAAGCCCTTCATCTTTATAGAGAGCCACACTTGGTTGAGCATGTTGAAGATATCATTGAGCAAGATCCTCTCCCCTGCCCTATTTCACTTAAAGAGCATAGCAAGTTGGAAGGGAATCTCAAGCCTTTTAACTTGCAGGTAGCATGGAAACACTTTGAGCCTAGTATCCTTAGGAAACCAAGGATGGTTGAGGAAAGTGGAGGAAATGTATGTCAAGTAAACTAGTTGCCTTCCGTCAAATCCAAAAGACAAAGACATAAAAATAATAAAAATAAATAGTGTGTCGACAAACAAGGGAAAGATTTCCAAGTTGCAGATCTATTTCTTATAGATAATTATTTTTATCCATACAAGGTCCATGGAAAGGTAAGAGTTAACAATTTCTACATAGCCAACCTTGATGGGGAGCCCTTGTCATTATTAGTGGATGTCAAGTACCTCACCCTTTTTGATGGGACCATTTGTAGGTAGTTAGCATAGGATTGTGTGTCTTGCATTCTTGTGTGCACATCCTTCTTTTGATATTGGTCATGCTGACTTGCTTGCATAACAATTAGATATAATGTTTTATTTTAGCTAACATTTTATTTTAGTACTATTTTATCCCATATTGCAAGGGTGACAATCAACACCGTACTCAAATGCTATCAACGAGTTGCTGTGAGTGTATAGGTAATTCGTCTATGAGCACTAGGGATTGTTGGGATTCTCATGCACTCCTCGTTTGAGCACATGGATCATGCAATCTATGGTGAGCACATGTCCCTGAGTTGGAACCAGAGGTTACCCACCAAAAGTGGTTAACCATAGGAGAAAATTATTCTCCTCATTTGATAGCTAGCCAACCAACAACCTTAAAATGGCCAACACTTAGTAGCATGCCAAAGTTCGCCACCCATTTCTCTGGTCATATTTGTCTTCTCCCATCTGGAATTCTTCTTGAAGGAAGGTGGGTCATCTATCAGAAGGTACTCTAACAATTCCAGTAATCATATTCTTTCATTTATTGTTATCGGCATATTAATATGGATCATGGGGCAAACTGGATGATTGAATGATCTCAATTGTATCCTTTTTCCCACACTTCACTTGTGAAGTTAGTCCTTGACTCTAGTCTAGTGGGACCTCCTTTGAGGCTTTAGGGTTTAGGAGGGACACTATTGGGGAGACACCGATTGATATAACATGTCCAAGGCAATCCATACTTACCACTTTCCGTCCCTCTTGATTATCCATATCTATCCTTTGGGTTGATAGTCATTGGTCATTGGGTTTGGCACCCTATACCCACATCTGTAAGTCGCAGTCCAAAAACTTGGCCTTAGAGCTTGATGCAACCAAAAGAATGATAAAAACATATAAAGCCACGATGAAAGAAAATGTAAAATGCAGAAGATGGCTAGGACATATTTAGCATGTGGGCAAAAGCCTAGCATGAGCTCTACCCTCCTCATTAGCCATCACCCTGTTCCTTAAGCATTAATGCTTTACCTAAACTAAAGGAACTCTTGAATGTCACAACCTTGAGCGAGAAAGTGCTATATCCTGAAAGGGTATTGGTAAAGCATAAAGCAAGCTTGGGCTCCTAGGCTATGCACCAACTAAAGACAAATTGTTAAAGTAAAAGGTGCACTAGAGGGGTGTAAAATCAAGTCGAGGGAAGGAGTAAGTCATGCCACCACAATTTCTTCCTCCTTACATCATTACACTCTAGATGTTGGACCCCATTAATTGGTTTCATAGTTATGTCAATTTCCTTGAAGTCTCTTCCGCTCCATGTTCATTATATCATACACACCTATGGATTGATGGGTCAAGTTGGGACATGTCAATCCTCGTGGGGGTTGGAAACACCTAATAGGGTTGTTGACCTAAATATCCCTAACATAATTGAGGTAACTTGAAACTTCTTTACAAGTGTTGATCTAGCTAGACATTTGAAGGTGAGTTTTGTGTGAAGTATTTCTGTGCCCATAGCGTTAGGTATGGCCCACTATGATGCTTTAATGGTTTCATGTCTCTAATGAAGATGATTTCACTTGATCTTGATAGGTTTTGTTCAGATGGTTTCACATTGCAATAGAGATCCCTCGAGGGATAGCTTGATTCTTCTTTAGCACCTTCCAAAGGGTACTTTGCCCTATTTTGAGAGCAGACCAGACTTTATGGCCCCATCGTTGCCACTTCAGAGATGAGCATTGGGCCTTGAGCAACTTCCATATGCTACACCTCTTGATGAGCTTCCAAATGCCGAAATGTTTGGCTTGAAAGCTTGAGTGTTGGACTACTTGATGAGGTGCCCAGGTGGACCTAGGACACCCCTAGGCTTACCTTGACCCTGTTTGATGGACAATACCTTGCTCTAGAGCTTAGATGAATATGGTTATCATTGAGATGACTTGGAAGGGCTAGCATATCCCTCTTTGATGCCAATGCTTGGCCTAAGTTGTGCCATCTCACTTCCACATGCATGAAAATGGTGATGTAGGGATTCTTTTGGATGATGTCATACTGGAGGAGGTGCTTTTTAGAGATGTACACATGCACTTTGAGGTTTTCTTGGAGTGAGTAACACTCTTGGACAATTTCAATTCCTTGATGCATTATTGCCTATTTTGGAGGATGATGTCATGGTGGAGATAACTTTTCTCCCACACATGTGGGCTATTTTGGCATTTTGCTATGTTTTAAAGCTATTTCAAGATTGGCTTGTGACCTTTGACCTAGTTGAATGCTCTAGTAAAGTTGTTTTAGGGATTTTCTCATGAAAAAGTGACTTGGTTACCCTCCTATAATTAAGAGGGGAGTCACTTTTGAGTTTATCATCATCATTTACCACATTCATATTCTTTAGAAGTGCACACTAGCTCTCGTCTTCTATTCTACTTGGCTGCAATGTGATTTTATGGTGCAAATTTGCCTTGGAGAAGGATTTTTGCATGAGGAAGGTTTCTTGGGATAGATTGAAGAGATGTTTGTGGAAAATTTGTAATTTTATTGTCTATATTTTACATTCTGCATGCTATCTTATGTGAATTGGGGTTTCTATGTGCCATGTTTAAAATTGCAATATTTATTTTGAAATATTGATTCCTTATGCCATGCAAAATTGTTTTCCTTGAATCCTTAAAGGGAACTTTGAATTGTGCATCTCTTTTACTTAAAGCCCCCCTTTAAAGGAAACCACCAAGGTTTATAAGAAGAGGCTATTGCTCTCTCACCCTCTTCATTAAGGTTGTCTTCATTAAATTTTCCCTAGGCAATTCCATTGCCCATCTAGATCAAGAAACGAGTCTAGGAGGTGTTAATCAATCTCTTTTATATAATTATATT
The DNA here is from genome assembly GCA_031772625.1 of Pinus tabuliformis. Classification (NCBI taxonomy): domain Eukaryota; kingdom Viridiplantae; phylum Streptophyta; class Pinopsida; order Pinales; family Pinaceae; genus Pinus; species Pinus tabuliformis. The sequence goes on along the minus strand of CM062805.1, from coordinate 563,086,859 downwards.
TTTGCTCTTTTCTCTAAATTCTAGATATCTGAGGTTAGGGTTAGGGTTGCTTTGAAATATTGCTAAATAGTAATTTCACTTGATGTGTTATTGCATTTAAAAATTGAAAAAAGAAAAATCTAGCCTTAATTGCATAATTAATTCCTAATCCTAGGGTTGACGTCATCTTTGTTATTGTTTTTTTATGCATGTTTCAGCCATAAAAACTTAGTTGCAAACCCTAGACCTTGCATATCTAATTGATAGTCTTGCTTCTTTATTGACATATCATTGTAAGGTTAATTCTCTACCTATTATATGACATTGCATGCCCTATCATTGAAAATCTGTCAAATCCTAACTTATAATAGCTCTCTAATTCATTTAAGTGGTTTAAGGATAGAGTGCATGAACTTTGTGTTGGAAAAGTAACTAGGTTCGGTCTTCATAATTGTTTTTGTACTTATGTCATTATGTATATTTTATGTATCAAGCAAAAGAAGAAAGAAAATATTGTTTTTCAAGCATGGGTTTCATGCTCCTAGGGTTTTTCATGAGTCAAAATAATTATTGTCATATGTAAAAGACCCTTGTGGGCAATTTGTATCCAAAAAGAGATTATTTTTGAATCTGTAAAGTCAATTTGGACTCCCAAGACCAAGTCGGCCTAGAAGAGGTTGTTCAACCCCTTGAAAAGGGTATTAAAAGGTAGAGACTTCAACTCATTTGGAAACCAATCAAGTTCGATTTGCAGTAAAACAAGGAGAATTTCAAGAGCGAAAGTCAAGGAAGGAAGGACAAATCTAAAGCGAAGTTAGAAGACCTCAAATTCGGACCATATTTGCTCACATGTACAAAATCAAGGTTTTCTAGGCTAGTTATAGGGCGATGTCGCAGACTTGAATTGAGGGTTGAAGCTTTGATTGGAGCAGATTTTGAAGAGGTTGACCTTTGTTGACTTTGGTAGACCTTGTCTTGTTTGGAGGGCTGAATTGGGTCCTGGAGGTCTCATTTTGATATGATTCTATAAGAAGAGGATTTTTCGGGTTTCCCGAGTTGTGGGGTTTTGCCTTGGTGTGGAGCCTATATCTTATGTTCTTTGTGTTTTGTGATCTTCATGTTTTTGATAATTGCTTGATGAAGAAGTAAAACAAAATAATAAATGACAACTAATATCACAAGTAATTATCAAATTAAGGAGAATACAAATACTTTGATTTTCCAACACTTTGGTGAAAGTATCTTAGTTTTCTTGGTGTTGGAAATATTGAGAGGGGGTGAATTGGTATTCCACTTCAATTAGTTAATTTTAATCTTTAAAGCATTAAATAACATTAACATCAGATCAAAATATCACATCACATGAACAGTTAACAACGCCATTCAACAATTCACAACATCAAAGACAATACACAAGGGATGTTTAGGTGGAAACGCTTTCAACTTCCAAAATTCTCTAGCAACAACTAGAAGAAGGCTCCAACCCCCTAATTTATCAACTCCAATACAAATAATGCTCCAACACCCTGATTTACCAGCTCCAATTGGGAGGCTCCAACCCCTTGGTTTTATCAACTCCAATTGAAAGGATGCTTTAACACCCTGCAAGCTCCAACTTGCCCTAGCACCACCCTGTTGCCCCGAAGTGTTCTTCGGCTCCAACCTGAAGGAGACTTCAATCTCTGCCTTGTACCACCCTACCACCCTTCTCAACAAGCCACCACTTTCCCTGAAAACTCTGACCTTTGATTCACCACAGTGGACCACGATTTCATCTCATTTTCAAACTGGATCCACCTATTCTCAATATCAACATAAAAATATCAAAACAATCTGTTGACTCTGTCAATCTGCAATACTAGCACAAGGTTGTTAGCAACAATACCAACTCTCTCAAAAGGATCAAAACCCTAGCTAAACAATCCAGTAGCACTCAACGTTCTCTGCTCAAACAAACAAATCTACCGCTGCTCAACATGTATATCCAATGACAAACCCTAGATCCACAACAAGCCTCTTTTGCACAATGGGTGCTCTGATAAGATATCATTGGAAATCCATCCAAGACGATGTCATTCTCAAGACATCATCCAACCTAAGGTAAATACTATCTCCAAGTCAACCCAAAAATGCGTGATGCAATTTTGAAGCAACTTTTACAAAATTCCAACCTTTGGAATATTCGAAAATTGATTAGGGTAGCATTTAATTTACTTTTCCTTCCATGACATTTACTTGTGATATTATGTTCTTCTTGTTCTTATGTTTAGGTTGTTATCATCAAATAAATTCCAAAACCGTGAAGATCATAGCCATACAAGAGAGAACACAAGATATAGGCTCCAAGCCAAGGCAAAACTCCTCCAAGGGGAAAACCCAAAAATAACTTCTCTTCTTATAGAATAACTTCAAAGGAGACTTTCAAGACCAAACCCTAGACCAGGCCTTCCACTAAGGGACCAAGCCAACTAGCCAATCTGTAAGACAAATTCTCCAGGGGCAACTTAACAATATCTCTCTAAGATGAGAGCTATTCTAGCCTTTTAAGCTTAATAAAGCAACCTGCAAGACTTCTTGCATTTTCAGACTTGAGGTAACCATAAAAATCCTAGGGTACTCGCATGTGTGACCATTAGAAAGATTTCAGACTTCCGAACTTCCTAAGCGCTTTTTCCTTGCTTCACTGCCTTCTTCTTGCTTCTCAAGGCCTTCACACCCCGTCTCCAACTTCAGATCGAAGCTAAGATGTGAGTCATTGAATGTCTCCCAAATAGGTCGAAGTGCTTTCCCTTTATAGCCTTCCAAGAGGCTCAAACAACCCTCTCTAGGCCAACTTCTTCTTGGCTAGTCGACTTGGTCTTTTGGAGCCTTCTAGACATTTTTATTTACAAAAATATTTTTCCTTCTTTTGATACAAATGCCCTAAAAGGGTCTTTTACAATATAACAAGGACTCTTGACTCATGACAAACCCTAGGAGCATTCAATGGATTCTTGACCTAGTGATAAATAACTTGAGCATGAAACCCATGCTTTACAAATAATTTTTCTTTTGTTCTTTACATCATTTTCTTTCTTCTTTTGATAGATACATCATGACAAGAGTCAAATGACAGTTATGAAGGCTAAAATTAGTTACATTCTTCAACACTCCCTCTTAACTAGGGAGGTATTCATAATTGTCCAACCGGTACAAGGACAATACTCCCTTTGCAAAGTTCTCATAAGAGTCGTCAGATTGATAAGCCAACTATAAGCATCAACATTATGATCAACCAACATTGTCTTTGAGTCCTAACTAGACAAGCTCCACTTTATTTAAGAGCATTACGCTGGAAGGCTTTACGTGTGATACCGCACTTGTACAAGGCACATACCCCATCTGGATGTCCACAAAGTATGTCCTTTTAGGACTATTCTTATCTTGGATTTCCAATCTTGAATCCTCAAAGAATATCGGTCCTCTTTAACCACTATTATCTTGGACACCTGTCCTATCCTTAGAGAATGTCGGTCCCTTTCCTTTCTTGGATGATATATCCTCAAGGAAACCACAGATGCTTATCCAATCCTCTACCATTCTCTCTTCAAGGCCTTCACTTAGACTTACGACAATTAGCCTAATCAAGTGCTTAACACATGAAGATGAGAATGCACATGTGATGTCCAATATCACTCCCTCTCAACCAAAGAGGATATCCCTATTCTCCTTTTATCTCGAGAATAGATCCTTGCTCCTATTCAAGGAGACTGCTTCACTCCCTCTCAAATCTAGAGGAGATTCTTGACTTCCTTTCTAGTTGGAAAGTCATATGCACAAGCTCTCTAGCTCGTCCTTATAAGAGTATCAACTATTTGTTCTTCATAGCTACATGGCTCCCTCTCTTCTTTCGCATCTCATTATATCGAGCTTGCTTCCTTCCGAGGTATCATAGAGCCATCTTCTTCCCTAAATCTTGTGACAGGTTCCAAGTCATCACTTTAGCACAACACTTTCATCTTGTCATCATTAATGAAGGCATTATATTGAGCCTTTCCAGACTTCAAGCTGATCATAACTTTCTCATGAAAGTGATATCCTTTGACCTTTAGTTTATCTTCTCGCATTTCTACCTTTCAATCCCAAATTCCCAATATGAGCTCATCTTGACTTCACAGTCGCCAGGTACTAGATATTGAGCTTCCCTCAACATTCTTCGTACATTCCATCCATACAGTGGAACTTGCCTCAATAGTCATTATGTGTTTCTGCAACATCTTTCCCAATAGCAAAACAATAACCAATAATCAATTATTAACATAAGACTTACCTCATCGTAACAACTCTCTCATCATCAACATCTTCAAGGTCCATCTCCACATGAATCTTCCTTCATGCATCAGAGTGCCCAAGGATCGAACTTGATTAACAAGTTATTATTTTATTTCGGAGATTATACTAGATGTCAATCACTAATATGTTATAGTGAGAAAGTCTTAACATTTTATCTAGAGTAAGTCAAATTGATCTTCATAGGCATCATATAACCAAATTAAAGATTCACCATGCATGCTTTATGACCAACTTTTCTTACAGTGTTATGTGAATCCTACCCAGAAGTTACTTCAAACATGCGTTTCTAATCTTTCACATAGTCATCTAGTTATGTGTATCCTTCAATGAGCTGACAACATGACCAATTGCATTCCTTCATCCCTTTAAGAGTATTGTTTCCAAACAATATGGAATATATACTAATCCTTATCGTAATTCCTTTTCCAAGAACCTCCAAAATGATGGTTCTTACAGGATGTTGAGGATCCACCTTGGCAAAATGACTTCCTCTAACATAATGTTAGACAATTTATTGATGAACATAATGCAAAATGGTCCCAAATTTCTCATTCTTGAAAATACTAGATGATTCTTATAAAGCAATTCAATCAAGTAGACTCTCAATATGCTACTATCACATGCTTCTTTATGTGATGCCATACTAAAACAAGATTCCATAATGATGCATGCTTACTCCTTTGATGAACTTGTTAGCATTAATTATTTTAGGGTCCTTACAGTTCCCTCCTTCCATCATGCTCATTATTAACAATCACAAGGACTACTTTGCTTATCCATCCTTCTTATTAGGTACCTGCAACATTCATCGAAAAGTACAACCAAGCAAAATATATACAAATACAAGAGCATGATGACGATATAGGGTTTCCATGGTTTTCATAGAGGGTATTCTCCTAGGATTCTTAGACACAAACCCTAAATTCCTTTGATATTTCTTTTGGATGCCCTAGGGTTTTGATGTCATATCCTAGATTTCAATTCCACCCTCGCTCAAGATTATCATATACCCTAGATTATCTGTAAACCTTAGAAGTCAAGAGCTAGGGTTTCTATGAGGGAACAAATTAGGGTTAGGATTTTTACATAGACTAGGATTTCTTAATCAAGTCCCATCCAGAGTTTATACTACCTAGAAACCAAAAACCTTCAACAAAGTGAAGCCTATCAACCCTAGATTTCTTCTTATTCAAAACATGTAGAAAAACCCTAATGCATTCTTGATGTAGATCCTTCATTGATCTTTGCACAAAAATAATTATACATACCTTTGTCTTCCATGATCACTAGAAGCTGCTACAAAGCTTTCTTCAAGATATTAAAAGCTTGATCTCACAGTCCAAAGCATTGTCACTTCCATTGTTGTTATGATCTTCCTATCAACTTTGCTTTCAAGAGAAGCTTAAAAAATGTCGACTCAAGATGTTCTTCTTAAGGTGACTAACTTTTGCTTCTTTTGAATTCGTGCTTGTTGCTTCAGGTTTTAAATAGTCCTTAGACAAGTTTGCAAGGGCTTCTCTTTATTTCACTTCCGTTTGTAACAATAGATTTGATACTAGTTTTAGGTCTTGGTACTTCTGAAGCCTTAAAGCTGCGGACCTCGAACTAAGGCTCTATTCCAACTTACTTTGCTTCAAACAAACTTTGAAGGAGATACACCAATACGTCAATGCCCTTGATGATAGATTTGGAATGAAGTTCATGCACGTCACCTTTCAAATTTGGCCCTATAGTCACTGTAATAACCCTTTAAGACATGCCATAAATACCTGCGGTCTTGTATCCTTTTTAAGGACATCTATTATACCATTGAAGGCCTCCCAAACTCGAGTTTATAGAATTCTCTTTTCTTGATAAGGAGGACAAAAACTGTGATATATGAGAGGCTTCTTTTAGGCTGCTCAACTTCTTTCAATATCTCAAAACCTTATGCCTAGAATAAGACTCTCTCTCTCTACAAGTCTGGCTTCTTTGAAACTTGGGCTAATTCTTAGGCCTAAACTTCTTCGCTCTATCACAAGGACATACCTCTCTTCAATCTGCGCTTAATTATTTCCAAAAGACCCTTCTGAAGCCTTGTCATAGGGCTTTGGTACTATGGCTACTTCTCAACTGCCTTTTTCTGAGGTATTTTCGGTTGCCATACTTTCCTTATCAACTCAATTTTCTTTCGGCTCTCAAGGAGATTACAAATAGCCCCTACTTCTTGTCTTGGAAACCCTTTTTGACTTCAAACAACAATGATCTTTCAACTGCCTCTACTCTTGTCCTTAACTCTGATACCATGTTGGAAAATTGATTAGGGCAACATTTAATTTACTTTTCCTTCCATGACATTTACTTGTGATATTATGTTCTTGTTCTTGATTATATTTAGGTTCTTATCATCAAATAAATGCCAAAACAGTGAAGATCATAGCCATATAAGAGAGAACACAAGATATAGGCTCCAAGCTAGGGAAAAACCCCTCCAAGGGGAAATCCATAAATAACGTCTCTTCTTATAGAATTTAAAAGAGACTTCCAAGACCAAACCCTAGACCAGGCCTTCCACCAAGAGACCAAGTTAACCACCCAATTTGCAAGACAAATTCTCCAAGGGCAGTGTAACAATATCTCTCCAAGTTGAGAGCTCTCTTCTAGCCTTTTAAGGTTACCAAAGCAACTTGCAATACTTCTTGCACTTTCGGACCTAAGGTAATCCTAGAAATACTAGGGTACTCGTACGTGTGACCATCAGAAGATAGATTTCAGACTTCAAAACTTCCTAAGGGATTTTTCCTTGCTTCGCTGTCCTTCTTCTTGCTTCTCAAGGCCTTCTCACCTCTTCTCCAACTTTAGATTGAATCCAAGATGCGTGTCATTGAATGTCTCCCAAATAGGTCGAAGTGCCTTCCTTTTATAGCCTTCCAATAGGCTCAAACAACCCTCTCTAGGCCCACTGCTTCTTCGCTGATTGACTTGGTCTTTTGGAGCCTTCTAGACATTTCTATTTATGAACATAATTTTCCTTCTTTTGATACAAATGCCCTAAAAGGGTCTTTTACAATATAACAAGGACTCTTGACTCATGTCGAACCCTAGGAGCATTCAATGGATGCTTAACCTAGTGATAAATAACTTGAGCATGAAACCCATGCTTTACAAATAATTTTTCTTTCGTTCTTTACATCATTTTCTTTCTTCTTTTGATAGATACATCATGACAAAAGTCAAATGACAATTATGAAGACCGAAACTAGTTACATTCTTCAACATGTAAGGTGAGAATCACCATGCCACCTCATAAGTCTTCGAGGCATGTGATGATTATCACATTTGCAATCCTCATACCAAAATGGTGGATAACAATGCCCACATTGCCAAAGTGTTTTGGTTCATAGCAAAGCTCCCAATTGATGTAGTAAAACCTTTTCCCTTTATCGGTCTTGGCCCATAGAAAATTCTAGAGAGATCTTTCCTGACGCGAATGTGTTGCTTTAAAAGGGACCTAACAGGATGAGTATAATACACATGAGTTGCAATCATGACTTTTGTTTAACTCTGAAACTTCATTGCCAAGGCTAAGGGATTATTAATGCTCTTGTCTATCTTTCTCTCAACTTGTTGGACAACCATGGTCTCTACTCGAAACCTAGAAGATAAAATGCCCAAAAATTTGAAGACTCGGCCCAGCTAAATCCATGGCCAATTTTGGGAGGCCAACAATGGTGGCATAGTTCGTTGGCTTTGTTTGTGGCTTAAAGTGTTGGCCCATTGAATGTTCGACCTAGAGGTTGTGAAGAGGTATTTATACAATCCATTGTCTGAGTTTGGGAAGTTGGCCTTTAATGATTATTAGGGAAGAGTCATCAAAAAAATGGCCTTTGACAAATTTCCCAACACGGGGTTTAGGGAGAGGGATTCCATGAATTACCCCTAGATATTCCTTAGAGTTAGAGATGAGTAGAAAGTCAAGGGATTCAACAACAACATGTATAGAGCTCTAGCTAAGGAGCACCCATGACAAAAAGATTAGAAGAGGCCAATTTCTTTAGAAGAGAAATTGTTGATGGCAAGACATGTTGAGGCATCTACAAATAGGGTTTCAACATTGTCAACAAAGGTTGGGCCAAACCTTAGGGTCTAAAGCATTGCCAAGAAGAATGGCCATTCTACTTGATCAAAGAGTTTCTCAATTTAAATCTTGATAAAAAAGGTGTTGAGGTTGGATGAGGTGGTCCATTCCATACCCTCCTAGACTACAATGACATTGTCAAGGAGATACCTCATACAAATGAAATTAGTTTGTTTTTGTTCATGATGAAAAACTTTGGATAGGATATACTTCATCCACAAGGCCAGGACTTTGGCTAGAATTTTATAGGATGCATTGAGTAGAGCAATGAGCCTTTAGTTAGTGATTATTTTTGGGTCCCCTGATTTAGGAATAAACTTAACTAGCCCTCAATTAATTCTTATCCCTAGAGATTGTTTTTGTAGGGCTTCTTAATAGATTTGCAATGAATTTGACTTGATAAGCTTTGAAGTAGCCATGTAAAATTCATAGTGGAAGTCTTCAGGGCTAGGGGTCTTATCGTCAAGCATGTTGTGTGGGGTTGCAGATAGCTCATTAGGGGAAAGGGCCAAGTCTTAATATCTTCTCTATTCCTCATAAATCTTGATCATGTTTATGTCAAGACATTTTTGGGTGGCTTGTTGCCACTTGATAGAGGGGTGTTAATTTTTTGTAGCATCGGATGGTGTTCTAGTCTCGGTAATTGTTAGAGAGGCTAAGAAACACTAGGACTCTAGAACCCAGAGAAAGTTTTAGGAAAATCTACCTAGAAATGCCTTAATTAAGTTAATTAATCAGTAATTAAAATTTTCCTAAGTCTAACTTAGGGAAAATGATTCATTAACAACAATTAATTGAGGAAGGTGAGTTTTCTCTGGAAACTCACATGGATCGACTTAGAGATGATCTCAACAGTCGATTAGGATCTAATTGTGGCTGTTGGTGATCCAACTGGAGATTATAAGAGGAGGTCGATGGGTTTGGAGAAGAACACACTCAGTGATAAAGGCAGATTGAATTTCGCAGAGAGCAGAGTTCAGCTAGAAAAGAATTCAAGCTAGTGATCGAGTGGCAGTGACTGAGGGAGCAACTCATTGACTGAGGGAACAACAAAGTCATTTCTAGCAGAGTTTCTTAGCATCAGAGCAACAATAGTTGGGAGGCTGAATTATTTTTGCAGAGAGGCCAAGCAGCCAGAAAGCCCAGTTTGAAGTGCCGGAAAGAGATTGTTTCAGTTGCAGGAGGCCGGGAGATCACCCGGAAGGCAGAGCAAGTCACTTCCAGGGCTAGAGGGAGGCAGGATGGCTTATCCAGAGCCAACACACATGCATTGCGAATTATTTGGGCCAAGCAGTGCACATTTTTGTCCAGTGCGAGTTGCCGAGAGGAAGTGCGAGTAGGGTCATAGAAGCCGAGTTTGGTTGCAGAAGGGAGGAATTTCATCCAAATAATTTTGGCAGTATATTTTGCTGGAGGATAGCCAAATTGGCATCCATATTTGTACTCAGAATTTTTGCTGCTGCATAATAATAATAAAACCCTCATCTGCTGCACCGGTTTTCCTGCATTGGGTTTTTCTAGGTACAGTTGTCCAAAAATAATTGTGTCAAAATTATTGTGTGTGCTAGCATTTTATCAGTTTCCAGCATTTTATTTTCCGCAGTAATTTTATGGTGAAAAATTGCAGTGTGATTTATCCGTTATTTGCTGTAGCGAATACACTGCATAATTAATTTACAATTAGAAGAATAAATTTCCAGTTGCTGCAATTAGACTTGAAAATTTCACAAGGGGCCCTGTGTTTAGAATACCATTTTATAATGCTCTACAAATTCTCTTTCAATATCTTATTGATTAGAGGTTTGATGTAGAGATGTTTTGAGTGCCAAGATATTTTCGTTGGTTTGCTTAAAGGTTAGACCCTTAAATACCAATATCTACGAACGCTTAGCAGATAATGTATTTCCTTATAGGATTGTTTAAGCCCTGGACGTTCCATGAGGTCACTTTCATTAAATGCCTGCAATATCTTGCATCTTCACCTCAATATTCTCAAGGTCTTAGAGATCATGGAAGGATTTAGTGGCAAGAGAGGAGTTTAGCTAATAAATACCAAGAGTTGCTTGTTGTGGCTTTGCTTTACTTCCTTGGGAATGGAATGGTGGGAGAGAGCACACTTTTTTGTCACCACCTCCATGGGTCATGTTGCTAGTAGGTGCTTTGCTAAGTATCTTAGCTTGCAGTTGACTCAGTCTAGTTGGGATTATGGCCTTGGGCATTGGAGCCTTGGGGATCGGAGTTGGAGGGTGCAAAGTGAGTGGGGAAATTGGTGGCATCATTACCTCTATATTTACAAATGCTTTTTAGTCCATACCTTTACCTGCATTGATTACTTGCAGAGCTTGGGGGATAGGAAGGGTTTGAGTGGGCGGGGCCACCTTTGGGTTAACTTGGGTCATGTGCAGACATTGATGGGTTTAGTGGTCCTGGCTTTGATAATTAAATCAAGCACTAAGCAAATTGATGTGGCGAATTGGTTGGGGTGGTTCTGGTTGCTAATCTTGATGAGCACAAATTCTTTGAGGTCTTTAAATAGGTTGACCCTAACACAGTTTGCGTTGTTGTTGAGGGCGAAAAACTGTTCAAGTTCGATGGCAGATAAACTTTCCTAACTGGGCTGCAGTCGACTGTAGGGTCGACACGAACTACATTGGGAGACTAGGGAAGTCCACCTAGATTGTGCAGACTAGTTGGGCAACATTTTCAACTGAGAATTCATGAATCCAGTGGGCGAAAACCATCAAGGTATTATTACAGATCTAAGGGCTCCAAAACAAGATTTCTAGCACATGGGTTAAGTCTGTGAACTGAAATAGGAAAAATCCTTTTGTTAGGCTATGGATATGGGTGTAATGAAAATGTTGTGGCTTATGACATCTCTCGAATCCAATTCCATATGATTATCTCAAGGGGCACTCTCCCTGCAAGATATCCAATGATGGGGCCTGCCTTGAGTGAATTGTATAAATTATCTATCTGGAATCAATGAATTGAAAATTAGGAGGAAGGTCATTACTTTGTGATAGACCTCTTGGACAAGTTTTTGAAGGAATTTTCATTGCCATCTCTGCTCTCTAGTCTGTTGTAGAGCCAAAACTGAAAATGGCTCTTTCGGGTGAGTCCATAATGCCTTCTTTATGATAGAAAGGTTGAGGCTGGATAGTTTGACTAGGTCATAGTAAATGCAAAAGGATTGCACAATAATACAACCATAACTTTTGCAATAACCCGAAGGATCATGACCCTTCAAGCCATGGCTCAATTTCTCTTACAAAGCAATATTTTGTGTTTGAGACAATGTAAGACACTACATGTTGATTATTTTAAATATGGTGGCAGAATAAAAGTTGCCGTGGAGCAGACCCCTCCACTGCTCATGCTAAAAGTTACCTGGGAAACTCCAGCTTTGATGTCGAGGATGACCAATACCTTTTTGATCCCTTGGTACAGTGCAAATATCCCAAGCCACTAGAAGAATCCCTTTTGCCCTAACTAGCTTGCACTAGAGAAAACCTCTGAGCACCTTCTTAGGCTGGTGGAGAAGGAAAGAGACAAGAGGATTAATAAATATTGCCTTGCTGCTCAAATTCTATCTACAGTCATAACCGTTCAAGCAAGTGGAAGATCAAGACTATTCCAAGCTCGTATTTATTTTTTCAAACTTGGCCATTAACCACTTGCCCAAATAACATATGATCTCCTCTAATTTGCCGTTGCACCCTGGTTGCCTTCAACAAGTAGCCTTGAACTCTGAGGAATAACTGCAATCACATAGAGATAAGGAGTTGGAGGTAAAGCCTTGTGGAATAGATTGTTGTAAAAGAATAGGACGTGGAAATATTGAAAGTCCGTGCTTAATGCAAATTCAGAAATTTCACCCCAACATTGATATCAAATTATCTAATCTTATCTTATCTAGCAAAGTTTGGACGTCGTGAGGTGTTGGCAATCGATTGATTTTTTTTCAATATTTCTGATGTTTCTTCATCTGTGGCCCCTGGGTGCAACTGGTTTGAAACAGGGTCTGGCAACTAATGATCTTGCCATCCCTGCTAGTCTGTTTGGTCACTGGTGAATTAAAGTCACTGGTGTATTACAGTCTTGTTTTTCAGATTCATTGTTTCAGTTTTCAAGTAGTATGAACAGATTTGTATTACAGACTGCACTGGTTGCAGTCCTAAGCTATATATTTGAAGTAGAGTATTGCAAACATATGTTTGTATGTTGGTGCTTTTGTCTTCTTTAAGGATTCAGTCATTCTTTCCTTATCTCGTTTGCTAGACTTTCTGTCACGATCTTTGCCCATTGATACAATCTTGGCTACTTTGCTGTGCCTTGTGTATAGAAATTGCACTTTGCTGTTTTGATGTGGAGAAATTACACAATGCGTAGCTGTAATAATAGTGTTGCAAGTAGCTTGGGAATTTTTTGAAAGTTATATGCTATGGTTGAAAGTTGGTATTCTGTCACAAGAAGTTTTCAGAATTTCTCTGTATTATAGTCTGGGATGTTGATTTTGTCCTCCTACTGCTTTTCTTTGCATCTAGCAGTGCTTTACGTTTGCTTTTAGATCTTCAAACTTCCTATTTTTAAGTAGTTTAGTAAAAAAAAATTCTCCCAGGTAAAGCTTCATTGATTTTCAGTTCCCCTGCATCTGATTTTAAACCGCAGCAACGATGAAGGTTGAAAGGAAGTAGTGAAACTGTGTCCTGATTTTCCATTTTCCTCATTCTGCATATAGTGTCAATCCAGGGTATCCAAAGTAATTTTGAATGAAGTTTGCTTCTCTGTTTCTCTGCAGTTGGTGGACCCAGATTTTTTGATTTTCCATTTTACCTCATGCGACATGAATGTAGCTGAGGCATAGTTTGATTTTATTAAAGAAGTCAAATTTGGATTATTGCTCTTCAGATCGTGGATACTACTCTGTTGAGACCGTGTCGTTGCTGGTTGCTTTGAAAGTGCGCTACAGGGATAGAATTACCATACTACGAGGAAACCATGAAAGCAGGCAGATTACTCAAGTGTAAGATATCTATCTGAAAATGATTTGTCTTAACTTTTTCTCTTGGTTCATGAATAAAAGTGTATATTGACGGTTAATTTTGCAATATAACTTACTGAATTTAGTTTCTTCTTGCCGTGTGTTTGAAGTTTGTACCTTATTGTAAACTCAATACATTGCATTAGAGATTAAGGGAGTATCTAGGATATAATGGTCGTCGTCTATAGCAGTTTAATTTGATTAAAGATAATTGCTTTATATCAATTAAAATATCAAATTTGATTCTATCAAGGGCTTTCATGCATTATTCTTGGTCTCTGAAGGCAATGATGCTATTAAAACTAGTTGTGCAGAATCATGCTAGTTTAGAATTGTTTTTGGCCACATGCACAATATTGAGAATTAACTGTGGCCTGAAGTTGAACAACTAGAAGATAGAGGGAACGTGTTGGGACAGGAGAATAAAGTGGAGATGAAAAAATATATTGGATGACTCTTATTCACATTTAAGCATGTCGCTTATAGTGTCTTGGCATGTGACTGTACCTAAATGTGGGTAGACAAAATATGCATAGGTGAAGGGCTAGAGTAGAATGATAAAAGGTTTATATTTTTCGGTTAGTTATGCATGTACATAGTTATAATTAATTCTTACAAATTATGTACTTGCGATTTCAGGTATGGATTTTATGACGAGTGCTTAAGAAAATATGGGAATGCAAATGTGTGGAAGTATTTTACAGATCTGTTTGACTACCTTCCCCTGACAGCACTCATTGAAAGCCAGGTAATATGAGGAAATATTTTGACCTTTTGTACATAAAGTGTGCTGACCTTGGAGAGTGGAGTCTGACATTGCTTTGAATTTTTAAATGTGTTCTTTTTGTTGTCTCAGATCTTCTGCTTGCATGGTGGCCTCTCACCCTCATTAGACACACTTGATAATATAAGAGCCCTGGACCGCATTCAAGAAGTAGGTATTTTCTACACAATATATATATAATATATACGAAGATTCTACTTATCCAAATTGCATTTACGATTGAACTTACACATAGCTCCATGTTTATGAATGTATTCTTCTCACTAAGTTATTGAACGGGCTACTCAGTAATGTTGCGTAAAGGATGTCGTCACACATTGTAACTCCATTGAAGTTCATAAGCTACTTACAAATGGTGTGCTAATGTTTTTTGGTTGCGGTGTGTAGTGGTGTTTTAAATGTGTGGGTTTCCAGGCTTTCTGTTGAGAGCTTTATTGAAAGTCGAGACCTATTCAGGTTTTACTGAAATTCTGAGAGCTAATCTTATTTGCATAAAATCTGCAAGAGATGAAAGAGTGATAAGAGCTTCTGGAACAGTGTTTCGTGGAATTTTTTTGTACCTTAGGAATTGGGGTGTTGTGAATGACCTTATTGAATTTCTATCATTTAAAAGCTTGATTTTTTTTGTTTGAGTTCCCTGCCTTTGTGTGAAAAGTTATATGACATTTCTGAGAATATGTGATTTGTTCTGACTGTGATGAATGTCAACTAGGTTTGCTGCATATTATAATATTTATTCCATTAGTATAGAAAATTAGTATCATGCCCTCTTCAATTTTATGATTTCATGAGAGTTTTTATGTATTTCTACAGTTTTAGGATGAGTGATTGATCATTCTTGAACGTGAATCTTAGAAATTACTTTGACTACACGGAACCAGGTATGCAATTTCTGTGCTTAAATCCTGACATCGATATTTCCAGGTACCACATGAAGGGCCTATGTGTGATCTACTGTGGTCAGACCCAGATGATCGATGTGGGTGGGGTATTTCACCTAGAGGAGCTGGATATACTTTTGGTCAGGACATAGCAGCCCAATTCAATCACAAAAATGGTCTGAATTTGGTTGCAAGAGCACACCAGCTCGTTATGGAGGGTTTCAATTGGTGTCAGGTGAGAAATTTTGCATATAAATTTAAGGTTGACCGGTGGGGTAGGGAGAAGAGTGGTCTAATTTTATAAAAACAGGATTCGTTAATTTATGACTAAATAAGAGCAGAAATGTTTATGGTTACTGCTTATTTTTTAAGATTTCTGTCACAAGATGGTAGAATGTGAATGATTTCAGTTATGCTGGATGAAAGGGTTTTAGATTAGGTTTGCATTTAGAATACAAGCTTTGTAATGCTGGCGTGTCATTGTAAATGCAGGGCAACAATGTTGTTACAGTTTTTAGCGCACCGAATTATTGCTATAGGTGTGGTAATATGGCAGCTATAATGGAGATTAGTGAGACTATGGAGCAAAACTTCATTCAATTTGAGCCAGCACCCAGGCAAATTGAACCTGATATGACACGCAAGACGCCTGATTATTTTTTGTAATTTTGCTTTACAAGAGTGTAGGGTTTTCATATATTCTGTAATATTTTAAATGCAGAAAACATATACTGAAAAGTCTAGAGCATTCTTTTGTCGAAGTTGATTGTTGCTTTCCGCACACTATTAGAAAAGGGAAAACATTTATACCTTTTTTATGCACTTACAGAGAAATCAAAGAAAGAATAAAGAAAAAAATTCCCTATTTTGTGTAACGCAAGTTTGTTGTCGAGAGTATAGAATGCTCACATTTTGGTGGAAAATGGAAAATGATTACTTTCCCTTCTATTCTGATAGGGATAGAACCGGTTTTAGTCCCAACATTATGGGTTCGGGATAAGGTAAAGTGCAGGGAAGAGCAAAACTGCAAATAGATAAAATTTCTATTTGTAAATTCGACCATAAATATTATGTTACACAAACTTGGATATAGTAACTGAGGTGACAGATAAAATTTGCTTCTTTAGCACCCATGGAGCAGGTATCCTTAACCTGAGATGTTAGTGCTAATCCGATGCTTTATGCTTTGGGTGAGAGACATGATTGCACAATGTCATTGAAGGAGGTCATGGTTGATTCTTGTTAGACAATGTCTAATATATTACTGTTAAATTCTTGTAAGATATCCCAATGAAATAAATAAAAAATGATAAATTGTTTGGAAGTTTATCTTTCCTAGAAAAAATTAGTAAACGGATCCAGGACTCCTGATGTAAAATGACGTATATATAGGCGTGGGATTATCATTCTGGATATCTATCATAGAAGTTCTACGAGTAGATTTGGAACTTAAATCAGGTTACTACAAGCATTAATATGAAGGGAGCTTCTGAATAATATGATCGTTTGCTCCTTTTATCTAACATCTTTTCTTTGCCTGATTTTTATACAAAACCTAGTCATATGAACTTCAAAAGGAAGCTGCACATAAACAATGCTTCTAAAGTTTCAAAATGACATATATGTGATTCTCCAACTCCATTATTTTTCTACTGTTTTATCAAACAATTTATGCAGGACTTTTCTTTAATAAATACACAATTTTATTGAACTATTTCTCCAAAAAAAAAAAAAAAAAACCTAGTAGAGATGTTTCTTTCTATAACCATACTGTACATCTCTTGCTATTGTCTCAATCTTTCTCTATAAAATGTCATTTTCGTAATGGGAAGAACATGTATTTAACACATTATTATTGGAACCACTTGACTAAATCTAGCAGAGACTTACTTATTTGAACATACTCTTTGCCTTCTCGAGTGTTGTACTATTACTTTTATGTGTAACCCCATTTTGCGAAAAACAATAAGAACATGTTAGTTATCTTCAAAATCCTTGGGCTTAACAAGATTTGTAATGTTTTTGGGTTTGTACTTTCTTCAACTGTTTATTTTCACTTTTTTAATCTTTAAAAGTCAAAACCACCTCTAACTTCTTTTTTCTTGAAAGAGCACAACTAAAATTTGCTCAAGAAATAACTTCACATTGATGATGTTATAATTGGAGGATAAGAATAACGTCCTATATTTAGTTGTCTATTTGCATTTTGTGTGCCCTCTCTACCAAATTTGTCATTTCTTTGTTTGCTTATAACACCCAAGCTTCACATAAACCCAGTCCTAATTAAACAAAAGCTTATGCATATTTAGTTGTCTATTTGCATTTTGTATGCCCTCTCTACCAAATTTGTCATTTCGTTTTTTGCTTAACACACAAGCTTCACAGAAACCCAGTCCTAATTAAACAAAAGCTTATGCATAGACTAGATTGAAATATTTCCAAAGCATTCCAATATGGTAATTAAGGTGGCCAATCCTCAAATTCCAAAGTTGGATTTTGGTGATATCAACACCCAAATTAAAGCGTGTGAACTTGTTTATTTAGGTGAAAACTTTTATAATCCACTTTTTTCAACACTTGCATACCTACTACTTTGTAATGGTTATTTTTTCTTTTTTATAAATCACTTGTCTCTACTACCCGAGGTCCAAGAGGTCCATTTTGTTAAGAAACCAAGTGTAACGAAGTCTAACACTACATTTCTTTCCTTGATAATTACTTGTGAGTATAAGATGTCTTCTTATTACTTCTTATGTCTTTTTCATCCAGCAATTATACAAATGCTCAATCTTTTAGGAAAATATAGAGATCATAATGAGGCAAGAGACACCAAAAATTAGGCGGGTAGCAAGGGAAAACCCAACTGTCCTACTTTTATAGAATTAGATTAAAATGACAGATATCCAAGACCAAGACCAAGTCAAAACTGCCACCAAAATGCCAAGTCAAACCTTCTTCCAAGTCACCTTGAAAGTCAAAAGTCAACGATGGTCAAACTGCTCCAAAAATGGTTCATGTTTTGAAATTTGGACATGCAACAAGGGGCCAAAATTAAGCTTGCAACTACCTCAGAATTTTTGGCCTCTTTCATAGAAAATAAGACCTCCACATGTGCGAATTGCAATAGTCAAAGATTAGGTCAACAAAGGGAATATTCTTTTTGTTTTTAACTTGCTTTCTTTCTCCTTTGACTCAACTGTTTCTCTCCTTCGCTCGGTTCGAAAAATGCTTCTTATGATATGAGTGAGTGTGCCTCAAGTAGGTTAAACTGTCTCATATATAAATGTTCACGAGGGTCAAATAGTGTCACTTCGGAGGCCCAAGTTGACTTGTCCAAGGAGGGCCGACTTGGTCATCTTGTGGACTAATGACTCAAAATAAAATTCATTTTTTTTCTTACAAATGTCCAAATGGGACATGACTCCAATAATTTATTCTTTCAACTCTTAATAAATTCCTTTTGACTCTAAGCATGAAGAACATGCTTCGACAAAAATATAAATATAATAAATACATCAATGATAAATTTATATTATAAACACTGAACCTAGTTACAACTTCAACACTCCCTCTTAAATAGGGAGGTATTCATAATGACTCGTTGGGATAATTTCAAGTTGACTATTCATAAAAGAAAGGATCAAAATTGATAAGCATCACGATAAATATTATCATGACCAACATTGTCAAACTACTAAGGCCTTGACAAGTAAGCTCTATCTCTCCACTAGATCAAAGCACAATGTTGGAAGACAATAAATAGGACGCAACACAACCGCCTCTCCGAGGCACATACTCCACCTAGGTTCACCAAAGTATGTCCTACATAGGACCATTTCCTAATCCGTTGTCACAATACACGACACAAGGAAATCTCAGTCCTCCTGACCATTCTTAAATTAGATCAATGTACTTGACTTATCACTGATAGTCTTGGTCATAATACATGTCTCAAGGATGTCGGTCCATGATGCTTATCCAATCTACCATTCTCCCTATCTGTGTTCATGTACTTGACTTACGGTTGTTAGCCCTGACCACAATACATGACACATGGAGAACAAGGTGCCCATCATCACTCCCACTCATTATGGGAGGAGATATCCACAAGCTCAAGCTTGTTTAAAAAATGCTCATGCTTTCCCTTTGGAAGGGACTTTGTCAAAACATCAACTACCTGTTTGTCAGTGGAGATATATTGTAGCTTCACGACTCCATCCTGCATCATGTCATGAATCATAATGTGCTTACCCTACCAGGTTCTCCGATAATCTTCATACAATGTTGATCAATACAAGGTATCATGGTCGAATCCAACACGTTCATCAAATAGTCCATCAAACATTTTATGAAGCCAAACTATTTCATAGCTAATTCATATCTTCCATATCTTCTTCCTTCATAATGTAATATAATCCTGCTTCATGCTCTATCAAGAAGACATACCAAATCCCAAGTAGAACCAACCATTAGTAGTATCTTTATTCATCACCAAACTGCCAACGCCAACCATTAGTAGTATCTTTATTCATCACCAACCCTGCCAACATAATCGGTGTGTCCTTAAAAAAAATGTATCAGGGAATTGTTGGAGAATGTGGTAGCAAAATTGTTAATTCAATTTCTCCTTAACCTTAATAATTGTTTGTGAAATTTACTTATCTTCTTGTGTTTATTTATTAGATATTTTCATCAAACAATTATCAAGAGAAAAACTAGTAAAAACAATGGACACAAGATATAGGGTCCAAGCCAAGGCAAAACCCCTCTAAGGGGAAAACCCAAAGAATCTCCTCTTCTTATAGAATCTGTTTCAAATGAGAAAACCAAGACCCAAAACCCTAGACCAAGTCCTCCAAGCACTAAGTCAACCGTCCAACAAAGCCCTTGTAGTAGGTCAAATTCTTTGAAAGTCAACATGAGTCAACTTCCTTCAAATCAACCCTAATAAGCTTTTGACCCCGCAACTTGGATTTGCAACTTTTCAACCTTGCAGAAACCCAAGCACCACACGTGGGTAGATTTTAGGTCTCATTCCTTCGTTCTAGCTTGCTTCTTCTTTTGGACACTTTAGGCTCCAATCCTTGTCCTTCCTACAACAAATTTTGGATCCGCAACAAGTTTTGGACTTGCAATTAGGTCTTGCAACTTTGGCCTTGTAGCAGCGCTAGAAACCCTAGATCCTTCACACGTGTGAGAGAATATGGCCTAAAACATATTTTTCTTTCACCTTTTTGTCTTGTACTTACTTCCTTGACCTTCACTCTACCTTCCTTGATGCTCCTTGCTTTAGATCGAATTTATTAATTGATGAGATCAAATTGGTGTCTAAGGAGGTCAAATCTGTGGCTATTTATAGGCTTTCTATGGGGTCGAATTACCTTCTTTAGGCCGACTTGTCACTGCTAGGGCCAACTTATGCTTGGAAGCTCCAAGGAATTTCTAGACAAATAATTAATATCTTTTTCATGTTACATTTTGCTCAATAGGGTTTTATACAAATGATTTGACTCAAGAAAAATATTCTTTGACATGACAAACCCTAGAAGCATGAAGAACATGCTTGACCTAGCTGACCATCAAAATGGAGCATGAAACACATGCTCAAAATAATATTTTTCTTCTTTTTCTTGTAGCCTAAGATATACATAATGGTTTGAGTACATTGACAATTATGAAGATTGAAAACTAGTTACATTTTCCAACAGGAACCAATCAACTGTTGGTACAATGATGGATCAACAATTCCAGAACTATCCAACTTTTGCTAGATGGTGTTGCCATAGGTCTATAATTTGTCATCCAACCTTTTGGAGGATCTTGGTCACAAGCTTCTTTTAGTTTTATGCCAAACCTCAAGTAATAGTGTATCCATCCAATATATGCCAAATTCTGCTTTCAACTCCCTCTAAAGATAATATCTCTAACTCATGAGTTCTTGAATCATTCAATTTGATTCCAAAGTACGAAGTCTTCTTTAATCATGAGACTCCTTTTTTGTGTCTTTCAAGAATCAAGAGTAACCTTTCCAACTGAGAAAATTGTCTTTTTATGAACTTCTTCAAGACTTGCTTCCACACTGTCATCTAAAGTTAAGTGTTGACTTCTTTAATGCATACCTCAAACTGCTTTCTCTTCCTGTAGGATATGCTTAATTCCGTCCTTTCAATTGTTCCATCTACTTGATGAAGTAGAGTTATATAAGAAAGTTTGCTTCCTGAAATGCTCTGCACTAGTCATTGTGGTATCATTGGCTCCTTCTATGATGTATAAAGTCAAATCTACTTCATTGAATTTGAAGTGTGTTAACTCTTTTTGGCTAGAGGAATCTCTATTATGTTGCAAGTCAGATGTTGACTTACATTGATAGATGTCTTGACTACTCTGCACTTTTCAAAGTTTTCATTGCTACCCTGTTAGCTTCCTTACTTCTTAGAGAGAAATGTTAGCTTCTTTTGGATTTGCTTGATGAAATGCAAGTCTTTCTACATTATCTTTGGTCTTCTTCTTATGCACCTGTATGTTTCTTCTAGAGTTCTGTGATGGATTCTATGAAGACAATGGTCTAGGAAGCTTCTCTTCATAAGAACTTTGGAACATACTTCAATGAATCGATTCTTTCTTTTAGCTACTTCATTATAGATGACTATGAGTTATCTCTTAAATTCAATCTTCTTGAAAAAGACTTACAATTTATGGATCCCAATAAACTTCTATGCTATCTCCCTTAGATCATTTAACTATTTTTCCATCAGTACATACTACTTTATCAGAAATCTTCTAAACAAGAAATATAAATCAAATATGACTGCAAACTTGGTACAAAAGTATATTGTAGAGCTATGTACACCTGCGATATTACTCATTATCGTTAATAACAAAGGTTCTTGTTGTCTTCGATCTTGGGTTTCTTTGGAGCTTCTTCATCTTCCATTGTTAATGCTTCATGTCTTTCCTTCCTTTTATTATTCTTAGGGTTCTTGGGGCGATCTCTCCTGAAATATCCATATTCATGACAACAACAACATTGAACTTTCGGCATATCCTTATTTCTATGAGATCTGTTGCCATTATTTTTCTGCTGAGATCCAAAATTCCAAACTTCTTTATCGATCTAGATGCAAAAGCTGGAGTCTTCATTATTAGGTTGAGTATCATTTTCACCTTCAATCTTGATTCCTCTAGAACACATGAAACTCATAATTCTTCAAATGTCAGAGTTTCCTTTCTAGTATAGATGCCTCCTGCAAAACCATCCCAAGCTGGAGGTAGAGCATTGATTACATAAGTGATCAATTCAAAGTCAGATATAGTTTCACCAAGCCCTTGAAGTTGATCTTTAATTTTTGATATCTTCATGAAGTATGAGGCCACATTCTCTTCTTGTGACATTCTGGTTCCATAAAATTGATTCCTTAGATAAATCTTTTGACTAATTGTGTTGATGGAGTATAATTTCACCAATGCGTCATAAACTTCCTTGGATGTAGACAAATATGAAACAAAAGAAATGAGATGATATTTGGACTTGATAATCCTTTGAGATCTGATTTCTCCATTATTGTATTTAGCCATTTCTTTAGCATTGTTTTTCTCTGGTATTGGAACATGTCTTCAAAGAATTGCATGACTTCATTTTCTTTAAAGACTAAATCAATCATCTTCTTTCAAGCTTTGAAGTTCATTAAGGGAATTTTGAGGTCTAAAATGGGCCTCCTAAGAAAAATGTACAACCAAAATAATCTTTATAAGGACCAATAGGATTCAAGATGATGATGTTAATCACGGGGGGATGATTCACCATTTTTGAAGTAAAAAAGTAAAAAAATTAAAAAATAATAAAATAATAAAACTACTTTTTCAACTTATCTCCTTAAGGTTTTACTCAAATTTCAAGTAGGAGTACTCGTTGGATGCAAAATTTAATTTCTCATCCAAGGAGTACCCATGTTGCATACTTTCGATGGACCATTCTATACATAAAATGAGAAATACATGAAAAAACGTGATTGCAATCACATTTTTAATGTATTTCTCATTTTTCGTGTAGTAGGGTCTATCGAAAGTATGCAACATGTGTACTCCTTGGATGAGGAATCAAATTTTGCATCCAACGAGTGTTTTTGCTCGACATTTGAGTAAACCCATAGGGAGATAAGTTGAAAATAAGAGTTGAAAAAAATAGTTTTTTTTTTTTTTTTTTTCTCTCTTAAATTTGATGATGCAATTTAATTTTATTTTATTATTTCCACTATTATTTTATAATTTCCTTAGGAGGCCCATTTTAGACCTCAAAATTCCCCTAATGGGATGCTCCATCAAGCTTGCTGTCTTCCTTGCTAGATAAATGCCATTTGATTGGGAGTATTAGACACGGAATAAATTAATACTTCCTTGAGAGAGAGAGAGAGCTGCTACAAGGGTGTCTTCAAGTATGCCAACAAGTTGTGATCTTCAAGCTTCCTTCCTTCACCTTAGCTTTGATACCATGTTGAGAAACCAAGTGTAATGAAGTCTAACACCTAATTTCTTTTCTTCATAATTACTTGTGAATATTATATGTCTTCTTATTATTTCTTATGTCTTCTTCATCAAACAATTATACAAATGTTCAATCTTTCAAGACAATATAGAGATTACAATGAGACAAGAGACACAAAAAATTAGGCTGGTAGCCAGGGCAAAACCCATAAGGAGAAAACCCAACAATCATTGTCTTATAGAATCAGATCAAAATGAGAAATATCCAAGACCAAGACCAAAAACAAAATGCCACCAAAATGCCAAATCAAACCCTCCTCTAAGTCACCTTCAAATTCAAAGTCAATGATGGCCAAACTGCTCCAAATCTGGTCAATGTTCTAAAATTCGGACTTGCAACGAGGGGTCGAAATTTGGCCTACAACAACCTCAAATTTTTCGGCGTCTTTCACAAAAAATCATACCTCCACATGTGCAAACTATAGTAGTCAAAGGTTGAGTCAACAAAGGGAATATTCTTCTAGTTTTTGACTTGCTTTCTTTCTCCTTTGACTCAACGCCTTCTCTCCTTTGCTAGGTTTAGAAAATTATTTTTGTGATGTGTGTATGTGCCAAGTAGGTCAAACTGTCTCTTATATATCGTTGTATAGGAGGGTCGAATAGGTGTCACTTTGGAGGCCCAGGGTGACTTGTCCAAGGAAGGACAACTTGGTCATCTTGTGGACTAATGAATCAAAATAAAGTTCAAATTCCTTTTTCTTACAATTGTTCAAATGTGATTTGACTCAATTTTTTTTTTTCTTTTCACTCATAATAAATTATTTTTGACTCTAAGGATGAAGAACATGCTCTGACAAAAATATAAATATAATAAAATACATTAATGATAAATTTATATTATGAATACTGAACCTAGTTACAACTTGAACACTCCCTCTTGACTAGGGAGGTATTCATAATGACTCAATGAGATAATATCAAGTTGAAATATTCATATAAGAAAGGATCTAGATTGATAAGTGTTGTTATAAATATCATCATGACCAACATTGTCAAACTACCAAGGCCTTAACAAGTAATATCTATCTCTCCACTGGATTAGAGCATAATACTGGGAGGCATTTAATAAGACACTACATAACCACCTCCCTGAGGCACATGCTCTACCTAGGTTCAACAAAGTATGTCCTACATAGGACCATTTCCTAATCCGTTGTCACAATACATGACACAAGGAAATGTTGGTCCTTTGAACCATTCTTATACCAAATCAATGTACTTGACTTACCACTGTTAGTTTTGGTCACAATACATGTCTCAAGAATTTCAATCCATGATACTTATCCAATCTACAATTCTCCCTATCTATGTTCATGTACTTATGACTATTAGTTGTGGCCACAATACATGACACATGGAGAACAAGGTTTCCATCCTCCCTCTCAATTTGGGAGGAGATATCCAGAAGCCCAAGCTTGTCTCAAAAGTTCTCATGTTTTCCCTTAGGAAAGGACTTCGTCAAAACATCATCTACTTGTTCGTTAGTGGAGATATATTGTACTTCACGGCTCCATCCTGCATTGTGTCATGAATCATAATGTGCTTTGGCCTTCCGGGTTCTTTGACAATCTTCATACAACTTTGATCAATACAAGGTATCATGGTCGAATCCAACATGTTAATCAAATAGTCCATCAAACATTTTATGGAGCCAAAATACTTCATAGCTTACTGTACAAGCTTCCATATCTTCTTCCTTTGCAGTGCAATAGAATCATGGTTCATGATCTATCAAGAAGTCATACCAAATATTAAGTAGAACCAACCATTAGTAGTATCTTTATTCATCATTAGCATTTCCAACCCAATCGATGTGTCCTTGAATCAAATGTATCAGGGAACCAATAAGCTACTAGTGCAATGATGGATCAAACAATATCAAAAGTCTCCAACTTTTGCTAGATGGTGTTGCCATGTCTATAATCTGTCATCCAATCTTCTGGAGGATCTTGGTCCCAAGCTTCTTTTAGTTTTCTGCAAAACCTCAAGTAATAGCGTATCCATCCAAGATATGTCAAATTCTTCTTTCAATTCCCTCTAAAGATAATATCTCTAACTCATTATTTCTTCTTGAATCATTTAATTTGATTCCAAAGTATGAGGTCTTCTTTAATCATGAGACTCCTTTTTCATGTCTGTCAAGAATCAAGAGTAACCTTTGTAGCTATGGAAATTATGTTATTATGAACTTCTTTGAGACTTGCTTCCACACTATGATCTAAATCTAGGTGTTGACTTATTTAATGCATACTTCAAACTTCCTGCTCCTTTTGTAGAATGTGCTTAATTCTGTCCTTTCAATTGTTCCATCTACTTGTTAAAGTCTAGTTATATAAGAAAAGTATGCTTCCTGAAATTCTATGTAATAGTCATTGTGGTATTACTCTCTCATTATATGATGTATAAGGTCAAATATGCTTCACCGAATTTGAAGTGAATGTTAACTCGTTTTGGCTAGAGGAATTTCTATTATGCTACAAGTTAGATGTTAACTTCCATTGATATACTTCTTGCCTACTCTTCCCTTTTCAAAGTTTTTACCTCCATCTTGTTAGCTTCCTTACTTCTCAGAGAGAAATGCTAGCTTCTTCTGGACCAACATGATGAAATACAAGTATTTCTACATTAACTTTGTTCTTCTTCTTATGTACATGTGTGTTTCTTCTAGAAATATGTGATGGATTCTATGTAGACAATGGTCAAGGAGGCTCCTCTTCATAAGAGCTTTGTAACATACTTCAATGAATCGATTCTTTCTTTCATCTACTTCATTATAGTGACTATGAGCTTCCTCTTAATGTCAATCTTCTTGAAAAACACTTACAATTTACAGATCCTAATAAACTTCTATGTTATCCCCCATAGGTCATATAACTACCTTGCCATCAATAAATACTATTATATCTGCCATATTCTAAACAAGAAATATAAATAAAATCATTGCAAACCTAGTACAAAAGTTGATTGTATAGCTATGTACACCTACCATATTCTTCATTATCGTTAATAGTAGAGGTCCTTGTCTTCGATCTTGGGTTTCTCTGGAGCTTCTTCATCTTCAGCTGCTAATGCTTCATGTCTTTCCTTCCTCTTATTATTCGTAGGGGTCTTGGGACGATCTCCCTTGACAACCATATTCATGACAACCATAACATTGAACTTTGGACATATCCTTATTTCTATGAGACTTGTTGCCATTATTTTTTTGTTGAGATCCAAACTTGTTTCTCGATATAGCTGTAAAAGCTTGAGAGTATTCATTGTGAGGTTGAGTATCATTTTTAGCCTTCAGTCTTGATTCCTCTATAACACATGAATTCCATAATTATTCAAAGGTCGAAGTTTCCTTTCTAGCATAAATGCCTCCTACAAAACTGTCCCAAGCTCAAGGTAGAGCATTGATTACAAAAGTGATCATTTTAGAGTCAGATATGGTTTCACCAAGCCTTTTAAGTTGATCTTTAATTTTTGATATCTTCATGAAGTATGAGGCCACATTCTCTTCTCTTGAAATTCTTGTTCCATAAAGTTGATTCCTTAAAGAAATATTTTGACCAGTTGTGTTGATGGAGTATAATTTCACCAATGTGTAATAGAATTCCTTGGATGTAGACAAATCTGAAACAAAAGAAATGAGACGATCTTTGATGGAATCAAAGAGAATCTTTTGAGCTCTAATATCTCCCTTATTGTATTTGGCCACTTCTTGGGCATTGTTTTTATCTAGTATTGGAACATTGCCTTCAAAAAATTGCATGACTTCATTTTCTTTAAGGGCTAAATCAATCCTCTTCTTCCAAGTTTTGAAGTTGGATGCTCCATCAAGCTTGGTGCCTTCCTTGTAGATAGATGCCATTTGATTGGGGGTATTAGACCATTAAATAAAATTTGAGGTCTAAAATGGGCCTCCTAAGGAATATTATATAATAATAGTGGAAATAATTAAATAAGATTAGATTACATCATTAAATTTTAGACTCGGAAAAAATATAAAATTACTTTTTCATGTATTTCATATTTTTCATGTAGTAGGGTCCATCAAAAGTATGCAACATGGGTACTCCTTGGATGATGAATTAAATTCTACATCCAATGAGTGCTCCTGCTCGAAATTTGGGTAAAATTGCAGGGATATAAGTTGAAAATATGAGTTGAAAAAGTAGTTTTTTTTGTTTTTTTAATCTTTTTATTTTATTACTCCAAAAATGGTGAATCATCCCCTGTGGTTGACATCATCATATTGAATACTATTGGTTCTTATAAAATTGATTTTGGTTGTACATTTTTGTTTTGAGGTCCATTTTTGACCTCAAAATTTCTCTAATGATATAGAATAGATTAATTATTCTTTGAGAGAGAGAGAGCTACTAAAAGGGTGTCTTTAAGTATGCCAACAAGTTGTGATCTTCAAGCTTCCTTCATTCACCTTAGCTTGATACCATGTTGAGAAACCAAGTGTAATGAAGTATAACACATAATTTATCTTCTTGATAATTATTTGTGAATACAATATGTCTTATTATTACTTATGTCTTCTTCATCAATAAATTATACAAAAATTCAATCTTTCAGTAAAATATAGAGATCACAATGAGACAAGAGACACCAAAAATTAGGCAGGTATCTAGGGCAAAACCCATAAGGGGAAAACCCAACAATCCTTATATTATATAATCATAACAAAATGAGAGATATATAAGACCAATACCATGATCAAACTGTCACAAAAATGCCAAGTCAAACCCTCCTCCAAGTCACCTTCAAAGTCAAATTCAACAATGGTCAAACTGATCCAAATATGGTCAAAATTCTAAAATCCAGACTTGCAACAAGGGGTTGAAATTTGACTTGCTACTATCTCAAAAGTTTCGGCCTCTTTCATAGAAAATCAATCCTCCACATGTGCGAACTACAGTAGTCAAATATTCGGTCAACAAAGGGAATATTCTTGTTATTTTTGACTTGCTTTCTTTCTCATTTGACTCAACTTCTTCTCTCCTTCGCTAGGTTCAGAAAATGCTTCTTGTGATGTGATTGAGTGTTCCCCGAGTAAGTCGAACTATCTCTTATATATAACTTTCCAAGAGGGTTGAATAACTGTTGATTTGGAGGCCCATGCCGACTTGTCCAAGGAGGGCCAAGTTGGTCATCTTGTGGACTAATGAAACAAAATAAAATTCAAATTCCCCATTTCTTACAAATGTTCGAATGAGACATGACTCAAATAATTTTTTGTTTTGATTCATAATAAATTCTTTTCGACTCTTTTTGACTCTAAGCATGAAGAACATTCTTTGAAAAAAATATAAATATGATAAATATAATAAATACAAGAAGTAATTAATGATAAATTTATATTGTGAAGACTGAACCTAATTACAACTTCAACACTCCCTCTTAACTAGGGAGGTATTCATAATGTCTCAATGGGATAATCTCAAGTTGAAATATGCATATAAGAAATGATCTATATTGATAAGCATCATTATAAATATCATCATGACCAACATTGTCAAACTACCAATGCCTTGACAAGTAAGCTCTATCTCTCCACTAGATCAAAGCATAATGTTGGGAGGCATTCGGACACCATACAACCGCCTCTCCGAGGCACATATTCCACCTAGGTTTAAAAA
This sequence comes from Pinus tabuliformis, assembly GCA_031772625.1. Classification (NCBI taxonomy): domain Eukaryota; kingdom Viridiplantae; phylum Streptophyta; class Pinopsida; order Pinales; family Pinaceae; genus Pinus; species Pinus tabuliformis. Next base: position 563,057,545 of record CM062805.1, on the reverse strand, counting down.
AATATGTCCTACACAGGATCATTTCCTTATCCATTGGCACAATACATGGCACAAGGAAATGTCGATCCTCTAGACCATTCTTATACCAGATCAATGTACTTGACTTACCACTGTTAGTCTCGGTCACAGTACATGTATCAAGAATCTCGTTCCATAATGCATATCCAATCTACCATTCTCACTATCCATGTTCATGTACTTGAATTACGACTCTTAGTCTTGACTACAATCAATGACACATGGAGAACAAGGTTTCCATCCTCATTCCCTCTTAATCTGGGAGGAGATATCCACAAGCCCAAGCTTGTCTATGAAATGCCCATGCTTTCCCTTAGGAAGGGACTTCATCAAAACATCAACTACTTGTTTGTCAATGGAGATATACTGTAGCTTCACAACTCCATCCTGCATCAGGTCATCAATCATAATGTGCTTTGACATTCTAGGTTCTTTGAAAATGTTCATACAACTTTGATCAATACAAGTTATCACAGTTGAATCCAACATGTTCATCAAATAGTCCATCAAACATCTTATGGAGCCAAATTTCATCATAGCTAATTGTACAAACTTCCATATCTTCTTCCTTCGCAGTGCAATAGAATCCTCCTTCATGCTCTATCAAGAAGTCATACCATATCCCAAGTAGAACCAACCATTAGTAGTATCTTTATTCATCATTAGCACTTCCAACTCAATCAATGTGTCCTTGAATCAAATGTGTCATGGAACCAATCAACTATAGTTATAATGATGGATCAAACAATATAAAAAATCTCCAACTTCTGCTAGATGGTGTTGCCATAGGTCTATAATATGTCATCCAACCTTCTGGAGGATCTTGGTCACAAGATTCTTTTAGTTTTCTTCCAAACCTCAAGAAATAGTGTATCCATTTGTTGTAGCGACTACAACTACCCTCCAAAATTTTGCCTACGCTTCGACTTTGGAGCCTTCCTTATTATACACAAGAGCTCATCTTACACTGATCCAAGTTTTCATGCTTTGACTAAGACTTATATTTTCATTTGTGCTTGTGCTTTCTTGTTTTCACATTTAGCTTATATTTCTAATTCAAAAGCTGATTTCCCAACTTGGTCTCATAACAGTTCTGGGCTTGCCTCTAGAAACTGCCTAATCCTTAAGGGCAAGCAACCTTGATGATGAGAATTGCACAATCTTGAATGGAAGTCAACCTTGAGCTCAAAAACTGCACAGTCATGGAAGGAAGCCAAACACTAAGCCCAGAAACTGTGCAACTCTCTCTAAGCTCAGAAACTGTGTAGTGCACTAAGTCGGAAAGTAGACCAACTCCCTAGAACTACGCACTATTTCCCAACAATGTGCATGACAAGTTTCCCCAGAAAAAGAAAAAAAGTTAAAAAACCAAAAAATCATCCCTAAAAAATAGGGATATATTTTTAGTATCCCAAACGAGGCACTCTCACTATTTTTATAAACTTTCACCAAGTGTCGCTTTTTCCCTGATTTTAGGCATGAACATCATAAACCCTAAGTTGCCCAAATCCATTTAATGGATGCTTCTAGATCTAATTTTCACATTCGATCTTGGGGCTCTAACATTCCTGAGGAAATCAAGGAACCTTCGGTGCAATCATCGTCGCTTTTTAGGGTGAGTTTTGCTTTTCTCGTCTTTTGCCGTTTTTTCTATCACTTTTTGTCATTTTGCTTATGTGAGTGCTATTTCACTTATTTCTCTTCATGGTTGCTGACATTTTAACTTGTAGAAGTGTTGTTCTAAGTTTTAGATTGCCTTTCCCGAGTGTCGCATTAGTTTTCCTGTTTTTTCACCAATGGTCGCCGTTGCGACGACTCTCCTCACATATTTGATTTTCCTTGTGTTTGATTAATTGTTGCACTTGATTCACATGGATTTATTCATAATTAGTTAGATCTCCACTCAATCTCACACTATCTCTTAGATCTTCTCATTTTCTATACTCCTCTTAGGCAAATCTGCACATCCCTTGGCCGGTTTTCACTTTGCCCAGCTAGGCACTGCACAATCCTAAGGCTCAAGCCACAAGTTTGGCCTCTGGAATTGTGTAGTGCATAGTCCAGGCTAGCTCCAACTATGCACTGTGCAGTTTCAGGAGCCATCCTGTCATCTTGGCCATTGATTCTATGCAATGCATAGTCTCTCCTGAACCTCTACCCAGGCTGAACTGCACATTCCGCAGTTTCAAGACATAGGCTTCGACCTTGGCTTGTTCCCATAGGTAACTAGTCCCCCTTTCCAATAAGAATTGTGCAATCCTCCCCATCAAATGCTCGGTTTGCTGCTTGAACTTGCCTTGTAAGTAGATTTTCTTAAGACTGATATTTGCTTTCCATGAATGTCTTTTTTGTTCCACAGGTACAACAATTGTTGAGCACCTCTCCAGCAGTCACTGTTACCATGGCACCCAAGAGAGTTGCTTCAAAAGAAACCAATGAAAGCAACACTGTGGAAGAAATTGAACAAGCGTTAGTAGACTTGCTAGTGTATGCAGATACTTAGCTGTTTATAGGAAATGGATCATCACTAACATGGTAGCAGGTCAAAGATTATTTTGCAAAAGAATTTGAGGCAGACTTAGAGGACCAACACGTGTATCTCAACATCTGATAATTAGGACTATACAAGGTTTCGTGCTGATATCCATCCTTCTCGTGTGAAAATTTCATCAGCTGGATTGTCTCACACATTGATGAGAAGACTATTACATTGAGCAATTCCAGCTGACAAAAGTTTACCACCTTCTGGGTAGAAGACTATTAGTGCAAGTATCACTTGCCTGAGCCAGTAGAGCGCATGGACTCATTTCTATTACACCCACACCTATGTGAACACAAGATACATTGTCAAAGGATGGGTGAAGGAGCCATCAAATTTTCAACAGACATCCACCCATGTGTACAAGACAAAGTCCCTCAAGAGGGCCTACCATCTCTTGGTTATCTTCGCTTGCAGGATCCATGGTTAGGAGAGCACAAAAACCTTTCCTGAAGGGTGGGAAATATTATTGGACCAAGCGGTGAACAAGTGGAATCCATTCAACTGGTTAGATCTGTTGGCTCAACAATTGAAGGCGCATGTAGCATAGGCTCAGAGTCTTCCTGAGGGTGAGCGAGCAAGGTTCTATATGTCTGCATACTTATCGGATTCAATCTGTGCATAATAACACTTCCGTGGCATGAATTGGAAATGGACATCACGAGAACCTATCATGCACATCGATTGCAAGTTTCTTTCGGAATGAATTTATTGAGGAGTAATGGCAGGAATAACTGACCACTTCATCATCCCGCTGTACAAGTTCATCTTTGAAGAAGATCCACCTTAAATGTCATGATAAGCAATGGGGGCTATAAAAAATATCGTAGATTGGTATGTCTCACTAGGTGGCACCTTCATTAGAGTGTTTGGCAGAGAGAAGCCTCTGCATGTTTTAACAAGGTATGCCATTGACAATCTTGTAATGCAAGAAGTATCGTATCATCTCTCACAGGGTTGTCAACAATGTTGCACAGGAAGATGAAATCACCATGGCCCACTCTTGCTTCACAAATTGGATTATATGAGACAAAGAAATTGAAAGTCGCAGATCCCGAGGGAAAGGAGATAGTGAGGTTTGAACTCGACACTCAGTACTTTAATCCATATGATTCCCGTATGATCCGGATCTTGGGAGGAGGCCCCCAAGATCTAAAAGATTGAAATGGATCTTGGGGGGAGAGACCCCCAAGATCTGAAAACTTGCATTTCTAGAAGAAAAATAAGGAGAATGCCCAATAAACAAAACCACAAAGAAAATTTTATTTAAAATAGTAATGGAAATAAACTAACTAGGGCGATGGTAGCTTATCTCTGAGAAGAGATGTGGTCGCTACATGCCTCTGAACTGTAAAGGCTACATTGTGGCGGACAATCTATCCTTTTACAAAATGTGACTTGTTACTTATAGTATTTTTCAGTTACAATGCCACAGGTCAATTCCATGGGTGAATGAATACCATGGGTGGATTTTACAATACCACGGGCGGATGCCATTTACAATACCATGGGTAAATTCCATGGGTCGATGAATAATATGGGTGGATGAGTACCATGGGTGGATTTTACAATACCACGGGCGGATGCCATTTACAATACCATGGGTAAATTCCATGGGTCGATGAATAATATGGGTGGATGAGTACCATGGGTTGATGCCATTTTCCATTCGGATCACCGTAGTATTTATAAATACCACTGTGCGAGAGTTTACTTTCTGTGGATCAGCGGGGCATTCCATTGGCCAGAGGAGGATCCATGGAGGTACTTTTACAATGCCTCCAGTCTCCATGAGCCAGTTAGTTTAGCAAGAACTTCATAGGATACTCCACAAATGGCGGAAACCCCAGAAGCAACAAAAACAGAAGGCAAAAATCCCATGCAGGACAAGGGAAAGAGGAAGATTGCTGACAATCCAGAGGGAGAACAAAGCTGCAAGATGAAAGCATATCCTATTATCATGAAAGAAGCTTTGGAAGTAGAATCAAAGAGGAATAAGAGGATATAAAGAGTAGAACAAAGGAAGAGAGAAAAGTGGAGGTTGCAAGAAGCATAACTGAAGCTATAGGAGACAAAACAGAAGCTGAAGGAATAACAAGAGTTGAGGAGGATAGAACGAGAAGAGAAGTAAAAGAAGGAAGAAGAACAAAGGAAATGCACAATGAAAGAGGAAACAACGCCGATACAGGTTGAAGAGAAAGAACAGGACCAACCATCAACCGAGGAGGAAGGTGAAAAGATGCAGGATCAAGAGTCGGCTTGGTAGATTGAGCAATTGATTGTAATGACAGACATGGATATGGATCAGGATCCATAGAATGAAGACGTTGATCTGATGCCGAGTGCACCACAGGTCATCCCACTGTCTCCATCGCATCTAGAAATAGAGCCAACCCTGAGCGAGGAAGGGGGTGTTGTTCCCTGTGATGATGATCTGGTAATGGATGTGTACAATCTGTCATTCAATGAGTTCTAAAGGAGGATTGTACAAGCACTAAGAAAGAAATTTCCGGATGATCACGGATCACCTACATTTGTTAGAGAAAGAGTGATAGTGTCGGACACCAAGAAGCATCCAAATGGAATTACCAAAGCCAACTTGGCCTATGCAGGAGCAACAAGATCAAACATTTAGTATTTGATGGCTGAGAATGAGAAATTGGCACAAAAATTATAGGTTACCAGGAAAGAGGCAGAACAACTCCATGCAACAACACAACATGCATTTTTTGCACATGTTTACTTAGAGGAGATGAGTGCAGTGATACTTGCTGAAGTATCAACACTCGGAGAAACCATGCAGAAGCTCTATGAGGGGTTTATCACCATACATAAAGAAATTGTACATTTGCATGGATTACAGTAGCAGAGCAAAGTGTTTTTTAAAATTTTCAAGAACATACAAGCTACCATTGCCTATGTGCAAGAGTGGACAATGAGATACAAAGGGGCACTGCTTGACTTAGTGAAGAAAATGAAGCCACAGACAAAGCTTGAGAAAGTGAAGGTTCAGATGTTGATTCATAACAACAAGCATCTTGCCTCATTCATTGGAAACATCTAGGCCTCATAATTGTTCAACAGTTTGGATGTCTTGGTGAGAACACACCATATCCCATCAGTCAGTCCACTCACTAAAGCCAAATCTAGGAACCGAGTCCAACAGGATATTGATGAGTACTTGGAGTAGCTGAGAGAGATTTCCACCAAGGAGGATTTAGAGCTGAAAAAACAAAACATGAAAAAGTACATCGGTGGTCCTGTCCAAGTCAGAACAATGCTGCTCATGCTTTAGAACGAACTTGAAACTGGTTCCAAGACATTGTACGAGGATGCCATGGAGGCTATAGTCCATTTCCAGCCATACAACATCATGCAATTTGGGAACATCATCACACAGTATCAAGCTTGGCACCAATAGGTGACCGAGAAGCAACAAGTGGAGGTTGTTGAGTTAGAATTCTCCCAAAATCAAGCATCATAATGTTGTGTCTTGTCAGGCTGTCAAGTTGTCGCTACCCTATTTTGTATTATATTGGTACAAGTGTAAAATGTAAAATTATTTGTGATTATGTTTTAAGTGAAATTCCAAGTGTCAATATTGGAATATGAAGAGTCTTCATGTAATGTAATGAGTCATTTTTTGTAAAGAAGTTGAACAGTCAGGAGGGTAGTCCAAAGGTCACAAAGGGAAGTTGAAGAGTCACTCCCTATTGTTATAAATAGAACCTCATAAATCATGTAACATGATTTTGGGAGCCAATATTTTGTCTAGGATTAGGCTTAGAAGGAGTTTGGAAGTATTGTGAAGAGCCTTGGCTTCTTCATAGCATAGAGAGAGTGTACTTCTTTGGGGGAGCAAGTGTTCTTGACTTTAATGTTCCACTATTGGGGCTAGTGGTCTATGAATGGTGTATGTATGAACAAAAATTTCACTTATAATAAAAAAATAAGAGTCAACACACTTTCATGCATATGTTGTGAATATAGTAGGACTATTCTTGTAGTATTTTCAATTTATGTTATTTAACTTATGCTTATTCTTTTGAACTATTTCATTTTCATTTGTATGAATATTGTTGAATGCGTGTTGTTGTATTAATTCATCACTTAACTTGTGGACTATTCTTCATCTTCACTTGTGATGTCATTATGCTCGTGTGTTCCTTTCTACCTACATACTATTACAAGATTCCAAGGGGCGCACTTCCTTTTCCCTTCGTGTGTTAGAACCTTCATGCATGGCACTTGACTCTTTGCAGGGTCACACACTTGCTCTCACCCAAAGTTATCATACTTTACTCTGTGCGTTTTCGTAGTCAAGGCATAACATTACCATCCACTGCTGGGACTCCTACTCCAAACGGTGTGAGGTCTAGTTGGGACTTCATATCAGGGAGATCCCTTGAATGTTGTCGGGTCCAACACCGTCAAAATTTCAGGTGCTAGAAGGAGGGCCAAATGACAAGATGAACCCTTGAAGTCTGTTTTGAATTTATGCACTCATTTAATGACTTCTTCCACAATCATAACCCCGACATGTTTTTCCAGAAACGTAAGTCCATAAGTTCTGGCGAGTATTGTAGATGACTTGTCAACTCTCAAATTTGATGGCAAGGGTGAGACAACCTTACTTGAGCATACTGTTCATTTTCTTGATTTCTACATAGAGCAAAACATCCACTGTGAGGATGTTGCTTGTAGGTTGTTCATTCTCACGTTTGAAGGGTGCGTAAGGCAATGGTGTCACACATTGACCGATGCCTCCATACACTCTTTCGAGTGTCTTGTCACAAAACTATCCTGCATTTTTGATATGTATGATCGTAAATGTCTATGCAATAAAATTTTAGGTGAAATTCACTTGATGAATCATTCCATAATTTTCACGAATGTTTCATGCATTTGTGTTTTGCATTTTCAAAAGATGAAGTTGATTTCCAGTTCTTGACAGGAAGGTTTCAATATCTTGTTCATATTTCAAAAAATCTGCACGAACTTGAATCTTTTGAACCTCTCCCAACATACCTTGGTGTCAGAGCTTCTAAATCTGCGGCGGATGAGATTGCTATTCCAGGTGACCCTTCGTCTCCTTCTCATCAAACAACTCTAGTTTCGCAGGTTGAGGTGGTAGAAGTTGAAAATTCATCCACTGATCTACCACCATCTTCTCCCACCCCACATACCCAAAATTTTAGCGCAGATTTGGGCTGTCAGTTCGATGGTTGCGATGAAGTGTTATCTCCTCGTCCTCCATCCCTTGATCATTATGATCGTCTAGATTGTGATGTGTTATGTTCACATGTTTAAAATATCTCTTTTGATTTTCAAGAGGATCAAGTTTTGGATGAAGTTGGTGTTGAACAGCTAACCCGCGTCATCATTTTTAATGAGTATGTGTGGGAGTTTGAACAAGAATCTATGGTGGAAGATGGCCTACTTCTGTACCCACATATTTCGCATTATCCTGACACTTTCCACGATTCTGTCATTCTTGTCGAATCTTGTGAAAATTAAGTTTCGGTTGACGTTACTACTTTCAATCATTCTCAGAACACGTGGCATGCCAATTTTTCATTTGAATGTGGAGAGGAAAAATATTTTTCGCCTGATCCTCGCAATATCCCCTCTTATCTTTCTGGAAATATAAAGGGTGAAATTTCTCATTTTTCAGCATCCCCTCTTTACAATTCATTAGATCATGAGGACACATCTATATCTAATCTTGAACTTCCTGATTGTGGCTATTGTGATCCTCTCATTGACTCATTCGATCACGATTATGATTTTTCCATTGTTGATCTTTCTAAGCCACCGATCTTTGATGATCCATCTTCTGATGAAGTGGAACTTCCCCAAGATGTCGAGGCACTTCAGCCTGAGTTGATGGTTATGTCAAGTTCTCATAGTCTTGAGGTCAGTTCCACTTCTGATCAGAAATGTGTTGAATTTTTTCAGGCTCCTCATCACTCTCTCGTACACATTGAAAATCAATCTATTTTACAATTTTCGCATCCTCCATATGTATCATCCGATCCTATCGCTCAATCATTGGAGGAGTCATATGTAGCGAGAACTATCACAAAATGGAAATTTTATTCTTTCTTCATGTTTACTTGTCTTTCAAGTTCGAAAGTTTGTGCCTACATGTCTTTTGAATCGCAGTGTGTTTAAAAACCATGGTAAATCCCTAGAGTGTTTTTCATGAGCTTTTCGTTTTTACTTTTTTTGCGTGTACTTTCAAATTTTGAACATTTTGGTTTGTATTGTATTATATTTCTTGTTTGGTGGTATGCTTGTATATCTTTATTGACATGCATTCCCTTGCCTACATAGGCCAGCCAATGCACCGATGGCTGCATTGGAAGTATCACTTTATGTAAGTTTGGCCTAGGTTCTACTTAGGTTAGAAGTAGGAGAGTTTTTATTTTCTTTGTTGTTTCCTTGATTTGTTTTACTTTATTTTGATCCAATTCTTTCCTTTCGTTTGCTTTCTTTTCAGTTATAGATTAGCTTCTGCATGAGACCGTTTTTGGATTCTTAGACAAGCTCGGTGAAATCCAAAAGGAAGTTGTACTGCTATCAATGATTGGTTATTTGTCTATTCCCTCTCTTTATGTGAATCTTTAATTTCTTTTAGGTGATGATACTTTGATGGAAAATACGTTCCTTTCGAAGAGAGTAATGGTGAAAACATGACGCTTTCACCTTTAACTAGTACCGCCACTCTAATCAGTATTCTATTTTTGGTTAATCCTTGTCAACTAAGTCGAGTAGAGTAAGGAGAGGGGGAAAACCTTAACAAGTATGTCAGAGGTGTATATAAATATCCTTCTCTGAAGGGACAACCTTTTTTTCTCTCAATAAGTTGGGATCCCTCTTCCACCCCATGAAATGAATAAGTGCCTATGTACAGTTCTTTGAACAAATAAACATGAAAAAAAATGAAATAATGAAATAAAGAGCAAAAGAAGAGAAAGGCTTCCTACGCAGAGAGGTGAAGCAAGAAACTCTGTCAGGGTACTATCCAGGCTCGCTTGCAGCAGAGAAATGCTTGTGTTCCTAAAATGACTCCACTAGGGTACTGTCTAGGCTTTCTGGCAGCAGAGCAATAACATAGATGAAAACTAAGACTCTGACACTCTCTTTTACTTGTGCATTTATATACTCCTCATCCCTAATCGAAACAACTTAGTCTGACTTGGATTGGTATGTTTTTTGCCGATGGAGAGAATGGTAGGGACTATATACTTAACCCAATTTAAGTGAAGAAGGCGTGATAATCAATTAACTGAACAACACCTCTAGAAGAGTTAGACCTGTTTTGCATGAGACAAGATCCATACAGAGAGCTGGAGTACCAGTGTGTCGCTAGTGTTGTAGCGACTACAACCACCCTCCAAATTTTTTCCAACGCTTCGATTTTGGAGCCTTCCTTCTTATATATAGGAGCTCATCTTGCACTGATCTAGGTATTCGTGCTTTGAATGAGACTTATCTTTTCATATGTGCTTATGCATACTTGTTTTCACACTTATCCTATCTTTCTAAGTCACAAGTTGATCTCCCAAATTGGTCTCACAGTAGTTCTGGGCTTGCCTTCATAAACTGTGCAATCCTTGAGGGAAAGCAGCCTTGATGATAGGAATTGCATAGTCCTGATTGACAGTCAACCTTGAGCTCAGAAACTGTGTGGTCACGGAAGGAAGCCCAACACTGAGCCCAGAAACTGTGCAACCCTCACTAAGCTCAAAAACTCTGTAGTGCACTGAGTCAGAAAGTAGCCCAACTCCCCAGAATTGCATAGTCCTTCCCGATAGCGTGCATGAAAAGTTTCCCTGGAAAAAGAAAAAAGCTAAAAAAGGAAAAAAAGAATCCCTAAAATATAGGGATCTATTTTAGTATCTCGAAGGAGGCACTTTTCTATTTTTAGAAACTTTTGCCAAGTGTCGCTTTTTCCTTGATTTTAGGGATGCGCGTCAAAAACCATGATTCACATATATTTAATTGATTCTTCTAGATCTCATTTTCATATTCGATCTTAAAGCTCTAGCATTCTTAAGGAGATCAAGGAAGCTTCGGTGCGATCGTCATCGCTTTTCCGGGAGAGTTTCACTTTTTGTCGTCTTTTGCCATTTTTCTGTCACTTTTTGTCATTTTTCTTGTGTGAGTGTTGTTTCTCTTATTTATCTTCATTGTTGCTATAATTTTAACTTTTAGAAGTGTTTTTCTAAGTTTTAGATTACCTTTCCCAAGTGTCACATTAGTTTTCGTATTTTTTCACCATTGGTCGTCGTTTCGGTGACTCTCCTCACATACTTGATTTTCCTTTTGTTTGATTAATTGCTCCACTTGATTCACATGGATTTATTCATACTTAGTCAGATCTGCACTTAAGCTCTCACTATCTCTAATATATGCTCATTTTCCACTCTTCCCTTGGGCAGATCTACACATCCCTTGTCCGATTTTCACTTTGTCCAACTGGGCACTACACAATCCTAAGGCTTAAGCAACAAGATTGGCCTCTACAATTGCACAGTGCATAGTCCAGGTTGGCTCCAACTACACACTGTGCAGTTCCAGGAGCCATCCTATCATCTTGGCCACTGAGACTGCATAATGCATAGTCTCTCCTAGAACTCTTCCTAGGCTGAACTGCACATTGCACAATTTCAAGCCACAAGCTTCGACCTTGGCTACTGGGACTGTGCATTGCACAATTCCCATAGGCAGAAATTCCTCTTGTCAATAAGAATTGCCCAATCCTCCCCATCAGATGCCTGATTTACTACTTGACCGGCCTTGTAAGTAGATTTGCTTAAGGCTGATATTTGATTACCATGAGTGTCTTTTCTGTCCCATAGGTACAACAATTATTGAGCATCTCTCCAATAGTCATTGTTACCATGGCACCCAAGAGATATACTTCAAGCAAAACCACTGAAAGAAGTAGCGGGAAGAAGTTGAGCAAGTGTCAGTATATGTTCCAGTGTATGCAGATACTCAACTGTTTATAGAAAACAGACCACCAATGACATGGAATCAGGTCAAATAGGATTTTGCAAAAGACTTTGAGGCAAACTTAGAGGATCAACAAGTGTATCTCAACATCCGACAGTCTGGACTATACAAAGTTACATGCAGATATCCAACCTTCTTGTGTGCACATGTCATTAGCTAGATTGTCTCACACATTTATGAGAAGACCATGACATTGAGCAGTGATTGCGAACAAAAGCTTGCCACCTCCCCAGTAGAAGACTATCAGCACATGTATCACTTTCATGAGCCAATATTTCACATGGAATCACTTTTCTATGCCACCCACAACTATGTGAACACAAGATACATTGTCAAAATCTAGGTGAAGAAGCCATCAAAGTTTTGACAGACAACCACCCATGTGTACAAGACAAAGTCCCTCAGGAAGGCCTACCAACTCTTGGTTATCTTCGCTTGCAGGATCCATGGTTAGGAGAGAAAAAAAACCTTTCCTAAAGGGCAGACAATATTATTGGACCAAGTGGTGAATGAGGGGAATTCGTTCGACTGGCCATATCTATTGGCTTAATAGTTGAAGACCCATGTAGCACAGGCTCATATTCCTACCAAGGGTAAGCGAGAAAGGTTCTATATGTATTCATACCTATTGGATGCAATCTGTGCACAACAACAGTTCCCTGGAATGAACTAGACATGGACACCACAAGAACTTGCTATGCACATCTATTGCAAGTTGCTTTCAGAATGAAATTATCAAGGGGCAATGGCACGAAAAACTGACCGATTCATCATCCTGCTGTACAATCTCATCTTTGAAGAATATCCACCTTGCATGTCACGATAAGCAATGGAGGCAATAACAAACATCGTAGATTAGTATGCCTCACCAGGTGGCACCTTCATTAGAGTTTTTGGTGGAGAGAAGCCTCTGCGTATTTTACCAAGGTATGCCACCAAAAATATTGTCATGCAAGAAGTATCGTATCATCTCGCCACATGGTTGTCAATAGTTTTGCATAGGAAGAAGAAAACATCATGGAACACTCTTCCTTTGCAAATTAGGTTATATGATATAAAGAACTTGAAATTCATGAATGCCGAGGGAAAGAGATAGTGAGGTTTGAATTCATCACTCAACACTTTAATCCGTATGATCCCCGTAGTATTTTTAAAGACCACTATATGAGAGTTTACTTTCCGTGGATCAGTGGGGCATTCCATTGGCCAGAGGAGGATCCATGGAGTTATTTCTACAATGCCTCTATACTCCATGAGCCAGTCAGTTTAGAAGGGAATTCACATGCTGCTCCACAGATGATGACAACTCTAAAAGAAGCAACAATAGAAGGCAACAATCCCATGCAGGAAAAGGGAAAGAGGAAGATTGCTGACAATCCAGAGGGAGAACGAAGATGCAAGATGAAATCAGATCCTATTATCATGAAAGCAACTTTGGAAGTAGAGGAAAAGAGGAAGCAAATAATACAAAGAGCATGGTGGAGGAAGAGAGAAATTCAAAGGTTGCAGGAATCAGAATTGAAGCTGCAGGAGACAGAGCATAAGCTGAAGGAAGAACAAGAGTTGAGGAGGAGAGAACGAGAAGAGAAGTAGAAGCAGGAATAAGAACAAAGGCAAGGCGCAATGACAGAGGAAAAAACATTGATACAGGTTGAAGAGAAGGAATATGACCAACCAACAACTAAGGAGGAAGGTGAACAAATGAAGGATTGAGAGCTTGCTCAACAGATTGAGAAATTGATTGTAGTGATAGACCTAGAGATGGAACAAGAGTCACAAAATGAAGATGTTGATCTGATACTAAGTGCACCACAAGTCATCCCATAGTCTCCACCACCTCTAGCAACAAAGCCAACCCCGAGCGAGAAAGGGGGTGTTGTTCCCCATGATGATGATCCAATAATGGACGTGTACAATCTTCCCTTTGATGATTTCCAAAGGAGGATTGTACAAGCATGGAGAAATCACTTTACGGATGATCACACATCACCTGCATTCATGAGAGAAAGGGTGATAGTGTCGAACACCAAGAAGCATCCAAATTCCATTGCCGAAGCTAAATTGGCCTATGTGGGAGCAACGATATCAAACATTTAGTATTTGATGGCCGAGAATGAGAAATGGTAACATAAATTATAGGCTGTCAGGAAAGAGGCAGAACAACTCCGTGTAGCAACACAAAATGTAGTTTCTACACAAGTTTACTTAGAGGAGATGAGAGCATCGATACTTGCTGAAGTATCAACACTCGTAGAAACCATGCATAATACCTATGAGGGGTTTATCACCATACGTAAAGAATTTTTCTGTTTGCATGGATTGCAGCAGTAGAGCAAAGAGTTTGTTAAAATTCTTAAGAACATACAAGCTGCCATTTCCTATGTGCAAGAGTGGACAATGAGATACAAAGGGGCACCGCTTGACTTAGTGAAGAAAAAGAAGCCATAGGTGGAGTTGGAGAAAGCGAAGGTTAAGATGTTGATTTAGAACACCAAGCAACTCGCCTCATTTATTGGCAACATTTAGGCCTCATATGTATGGTTTTTCAACAGTTTGGATTCCTTGGTGAGAACACACAAGATCCCATTAATCCGTTCACTCACCAAATCCAAGTCTAGGAACCAAGCTCGGCAGGAGATCGATGAGTACTTGGAGCAGTTGAGATAGATTAACACCAAGGAAGATTTAGAGCTGAACAAATAGAACATGCAGAAGTACATCAGTGGTCTTGTCCAAGTCAGAGCAATGTTGCTCATGCTTCAGAACCAACTTGAAACTGGTTCCAAGACATTGTACCTAGATGCCATGGAGGCTAATGTCCGCTTCCATCTAGACATCGTCATGCAGTTTGGGAACATCATCACACAATATCAAGCTTGGCACCATTATGTGACCGAGAAGAAGCAAGTGGAGGTTTCTTAGCTAGACTTCTCCCAAACTCAAGCATCATAGTGTTGTGTCTTGTGAGACTGTCAAGTTGTCTCTACCCTATTTTTTCTTATATTGGTACAAGTGTAAAATGTAATATTATTTGTAACTATGTTGTAAGTGAAATTCCAAGTGTCAATATTGGAATATGAAGAGTCATCATGTAATGTAATGAATCATTTTTTGTAAAGAAGTTGAAGAGTCATGAGAGTAGTCCAAAGGTCACAAAGGGGAGTTTAAGAGTCACTCCCTATTGTTATAAATAGAACCTCATAACTCATGTAACATGATTTTGTGAGTCAAGATTTTGGCTAGGATTAGGCTGAGAAGGAGCTTGGGAGTAATGTGAAGATCCTTGGCTTCTCCGTATCGTAGAGCGAGTATACTTCTTTGGAGGATCAAGTGTTCTTGAATTTAATGTTCCACTATTGGGGCTAGTGGTCCATCAATGGTGTATGTATGAACAAAACTTTCACTTATAATAATAAAATTAGAGCCAACACACTTTCATGTATATGTTGTTAATAGAGTAGAACTATTCTTGCTGTATTTGCAATGTATGTTATTTAACTTACACTTATGCTTATGAACTATTTCGTTTTCATTTGTATGAATCTTGTTGAATGCGTGTTGTTGTACTAATTCATCACTTTAACTTGTGGACTATTTCGCATCTTAGCTTGTGATGACATTATGCTTGTGTGTTCCTTTCTATATGCGTACTATTACATGTTTCCAAGGGGTGCACTTCCTTTTCTCTTCGTGTGTTGGAACCTTCGTGCATCGTACTTGACTCTCCGCAGGGTCACACACTTTCTCTCACCCAAAGTTATCGTACTTCACTCTACGCGTTTTAACAGTCAGGGCATAACATTACCACCCACTGCTGGGATTCCTATTCCAAACGCCATGAGGTTTAGTTGGGACTTCATATCAGGGAGATCCCCTGAATGTTGGTGGGTCCAACACCGTCAACACCATCCAAGATATGTCAGATTATGCTTTCATATCCATCTGAAGATAATATCTCCAACTCATGATTTCTTCTTGAATCATTCAATTTGATTTGAAAGTATGAGGTATTCTTTAATCATGAGACTCCTTTTTCGTGTGTTTCAACAATCAAGAGTAACCTTTCCAACTAAGGGAATTGTCTTATTATGAACTTCTTCAATTCTTGCTTCCTTGCTGTCATCTAAAGGTAAGTGTTGACTTATTTAATGCATACTTCAAACTCCCTGATCTTCCTATAGAATATGCTTAATTATGTCCTTTCAGTTGTTCCATCTACATGTTAAAGTCTAGTTATATAAGAAACATCTTCTTCTTGAAATGCCCCACACTAGTCATTGTGGTATCATTGGCTCATTTTATGATGTATAAGTTCAAATCTGATTCACTGAATTTGAAGTGAATGTTAACTCTTTTTGTCTAGAATAATCTTTATTATGCTGCAAGTTAGATGCTGACTTCCATTGATAGACTTCTTAATTGATTTTCCCTTTTCAAAGTTTTGACCACCATCCTATTAGCTTCCTTAATTATTAGAGAGAAATGTTAGCTTCTTGTGGATCTGCATGATGAAATACAAGTCTTTATACACTAACTTTGGTATACTTCTTATGCACATGTATGTTTCTTCTAAAATCTGTGATGGATTCTATGTACACAACGATTAAGGAGGCTTCTCTCCATAAGAACTTTGGAACATACTTTAATGAATTAGTTCTTTCTTTTAGCTACTTAATTATAGATGACTTACAATTTACGGATCCCAATAAAATTCTATGCTATCCCCCATAGATCATATAACTATCTTTCCATCAATAAATACTATTCTATCTGCCATGTTCTAAATAAGAAACATAGATCAAATTTGGCTGCAAACCTAATACATAAGTAGATTATGGAGCTATGTACACCTTCCATATTATTCATTATTGTTAATAGTAGATTTCCTTGTTGTCTTCGATCTTGGGGTTCTTCAGAGATTCTTCATCCTCAACTGTTTATGCTTCATGCCTTTCCATCCTCTTATTATTCTTAGGATTCTTGGGATAATCCCTCTTGAAATGTCCATATTCATGACAACCATAATATTGAACTTTGGACATATCCTTATTTCTATGAGACTTGCCATTATTTTTTGTTGAGATCCAAAATTTCCAAACTTCTTTCTCGATCTAGCTACAAAATCTAGAGAGTCTTCATTATTAGGTTGAGTATCATATTTAGTCTTCAATCTTGATTCCTCTAGAACACATGAAGCCCAAAATTCTTCAAAGGTTAGAGTTTCCTTTCTAGCATAGATTCCTCTTGCAAAACTGCCCCAAGTTGGAGGTAGAGCATTTATTACACAAGTGATCAATTTAGAGTCAGATATGGTTTCACCAAGCCCTTGAAGTTGATATTTATTTTATTTTTTATATATTCATGAAGTGTGAGGCCACGTTCTCTTGTTTTTACATTCTTGTTCCATAAAGTTTATTCCTTAGAGAAATCTTTTGACCAATTGTGTTGATGGAGTATAATTTCACCAATATGTCATAGACTTCCTTGGATGTAGACAAATATGAAACAAAATAAATGAAATGATATTTGATGGACTCAAAGAGAATCCTTTGAGCCCTAATTTCTCCCTTATTGTATTTTTCCACTTCTTAAGCATTGTTTTACCTGGTATTGGAATATTGCCTTCAACAAATTTCATGAATTCATTTTCTTCAAAGTCTAAATCAATCCTCTTCTTCCAAGATTTGAAGTTGGATGGTCCATCAAGCGGTTTTCCTTCCTTTCCGATAGATTCCATTTATTTGGAACTATTAGACATATAATAGATTAGTACTTAATTGAGAGAGAGAGCTACTAAGGGTGTCTTCAAGTACACCAACAAGTTGTGATCTTCAAGCTTCCTTCCTCCACCTTAGCTCTGATACCATGTTGAGAAATTAAGTGTATTGAAGTATAACACCTATTTTCTCTTCTTGATAATTACTTGTGAATGTAAGATGTCTTCTAATTACCTCTTATGTCTTATTCATCAAGCAATTATACAAATGTTCAATCTTTCGGGAAAATTTAGAGATCACAATGAGATAAGAGACACCAAAAGTTAGGTTGGTAGCTAGGGAAAAACCCACAAAGGGGATAACCCAACAATCCTTCTCTTATAGAATCATATCAAAATGAGAGATATTGAAGACCAAGACCACATTTCCACCAAAATGCCAAATCACCTTCAAAGTAAAAGTCAAATATGGTCAAACTACTATGAATCTAGTCAACGTTCTAAAATTCATACCTGGAAGAGGGGACCAAAATTTAGCCTACAACTACTTTTGAATTTTCGCCCTCTTTCATAGAAAATCAGACTCCACATGTGCGAACTGCATTAGTCAAATATTTGGTAGAAAAAGGGAATATTCTTCTAATTTTTGACTTGATTTCTTTCTCCTTTGACTCAGCTTATTCTCTCGTTCGCTAGGTTTATAAAATGCTTCTTGTGATGTGAGAGAGTGTTCCCCAAATAGGTCAAACTATCTCTTATATATAACTGTCTCGGAGGGTTGAATAGGTATCCCTTTGGAGGCCTAGGTCGACTTCTCCAAGGGCCAACTTGGTCATCTTGTGGACTAATGACTCAAAATAAAAAATTCAAATTCTTTTTTCTTACAAATGTCCAAATGGGACATGACTCAAATAATTTTTTGTTTTGACTCATAATAAATTATTTTTGACTCTTTTTTACTCTAAGCATGAAGAGCATGCTTCGAGACACACACACACATACATATAAAAATATCAATGATAAATTTATATTATGAAGACTGAACATAGATACAACTTCAACGCATCTTAAACTTGTATCTATCAAGCATTGAAAAGGATCATATTTCTTAATGTGTACATTTTTAAAATCATTTAATTCCATACATATATTAATTCCTTCATATTATTTTTTCTACATATTAACAAATTTGATTTAACTCAATGCCTGATATATTGGAGGTTAATAGGGATATAATTTGGTTTAATTCTTTTATATGTGACACACACACACGCACACGCACATGCACACGCGCCCCCACCACACCCACCCCCCCCCACACACACACAATTCAAATTATTTTTTTCTTACAAATGTCCAAATGGGACATGACTCAAATAATTTTTTGTTTTGACTCATAATAAATTATTTTTGACTCTTTTTTACTCTAAGCATGAAGAACATGCTTTGACACACACGCACACATACATATAAAAATATCAATGATAAATTTATATTATGAAGACTGAACATAGTTACAACTTAACGCATCTTAAACTTGTATCTATCAAGCATTGAAAAGGATCATATTTCTTAATGTGTACATTTTTAAAATCATTTAATTCCATACATATATTAATTCCTTCATATTAGTTTTTCTACATATTAACAAATTTGATTTAACTCAATGCCTGATATATTGGAGGTTAATAGGGATGTAATTTGGTTTAATTCTTTTATATGTGACACACACACACGCACACGCACATGCATGCACACACCCCCCCCCCCCCCCCCCCCAACACACACACACACAATTGATATTTAATTTAATTTAATTTTGTGTTGTTTAATATAAGAGTTGACCTTTTTTTTGTTAATGTAAAATTTTATTTTCATTTATAACAAATCCCGCTATTATGTTGTACAACATTTTCACTACTCTCGGTGTAATGAATTCCACGTTGAAATAGTTATTTTTGAACATATTCTATAAAATATGTTTTTTATTAATCTTGTTACATATGATACACTAGCATATATCCATCTCAAATCCAAATATATCATGTGCCAAGAGGGATCAAATAATTTGAGGTGCAAGCTTAATTTCTGAATGCAAAACTTGAGAAAATGTTTGCACCTTGAGGGATTTGATCGCTCTTGATGTATGGTAGATCTGAAGTTTAGATGGATCTATGTTGGTTCCAATTGTGGGTAGCAACATGACATTTTTAAAGGATCATTATTGTGTATATGTTTAAGATGAATATGATCCTTTGAAATTTACATCATTATGAATCCAAATAATAACAAAGTAACAATGAAGATGAGGACGTTGAATGGTGAGAAAATGAAGTGATTATGATATTTAATTTTTCTCAATATACTCAAGAGGATCAATGTCAATGTATCTTCTTCATTATTTAGTATAGTGGCACAATTTGTAAATGATAAAAATTATGTTTATGTATATGCCTTAGATGAATATGATTATTTTAAATTTACTTAGTTTTCTTTATTTGTAGAGAACATATAGTATTATTTAGAAACTTGTATATTTCAAGGATTAAGTGAGGAATAAAATGATTTGAAATAAAATAACAACGTTGAATGATGAAAAATGTACATTGAAACCAATGCACATACATATAAATAAATGCGCCAATTTCAACATACATGTCAATTTCTAGATATGTCATTTTTAATATGCACTGCCAATTTCTAGATATGTTAGTTTCAATATACATGTCAATTTCTAATACACTAATTTTGATGTATATGCCAATTTTTATTTCAATTTAGTATATACATACATATTGTTAATTTTATTTTACGTGCCGATTTTTAAAACGTTGATTTCAGTGTACATGTCAATTTCAATTTCAATTTATGTCTTTATTTCAATTTCTATATCAATTCCAATTCTTATGTCAATTTCAATTTCAATTTCTTAGTCAATTTAAACTTTTATTTCTATGTAATTTCTATTTCAATTTTTAATACATTGATTTCATCTTGCTTGTTCCAGGCATATGAATTGTCTAGTTCTCATGAAAAATTTCCTCTTGGCAATCATCATATTTTGTTGTAATTTTCCAAGTTTCGGAGGCCAATTCCAAGCCACTCTTAGAGCAATCATCTGTCATTTTGTCTCTTTTCCTATAGATATGACCAAAGGAAATATTAAAGAATGAAGAGAAAATATGAAATAAGTACTCTACTAGAGGTCGACTTGTATATTTGCTTCATCCTATTTATTATTAATCGAGAGTTTCCATATATATGAAATTGAGAGACACTATTTTCCAACCATATAAAGAGGAGAAGTTGTAGGCCCATTAATTATGCAAAATTGTTTATAATAGGTTGAATTCTGGTAGCAAAGGAGAATGAAAGGGAATTAGAGAGATGAAGAATTAGGGTGGATTCCATTTATCAGCTCCATCAAAGAAGGCCTAGGTGAGGTCTTTAAGCATTTAAAATTCTTAGTGTCTTCGACCATGTTGTTAACATGGTTTAGATAGAAATCCCTCCTAATATTGACAGAATTTTAGTTGTAGTTTTGAAAGCTAAATGATAATTGTTCTAAAAAATTGCTTGATTCCTATCAAGCCAGATACCGCAAGCCATTGTAAGGGGCATGATAGTTCCTTATTTTTGTTTTTTTGGTGAAGAGCCAACTACAAATATTTTATTCAATAGTGGAATTGTTCTAGACATATTTTGGGACTTGAATTATTCAAAGTCTGCTTTAGATCTCTTTTATGCAGGGGAAACTGATGAAGGGTTGTCCAATTATTTTTAGAATTAGAGACCAAAGAGAGCACATCTAATAGGACATTAGAAGGATTACTATTGGATGTTGTCCCAGGTGGGTGATTTTTTTTAGAAGAAGCCACATAATCATTTTCACTTTTGTAGGGCATAATCCCATTGGTATATTATGTTTAGAAGGTTGTGGCATTTTCCTGATTCTGATTTCTCTTGTCGGGATTCATATTCCATCACATAGTTAGCATGCATAGATGCCACTTATTGTTCTTGAGAGTGTTTATTAATCCATATACATTGAAATCAATGAATTTATTTCAATATACATGTCAATCCATGTCAATTTCTATTTCTATTTCTATGTGAATTTATATTTTTATATGTGATGTTGCTTCAAGCTATTAGTTTTTATATGTAGATCTAGAAATAATTATTCTAATTTACTTTAAAAATTACTTTAACATTTCAACATCTTCATTGAAGTTTAGTGACAATGTTCTATATTCCACAACAACATGTAAGGGATATTATTTACAAATAGTTTGTTCTTTCCTTGTGTAATCCACCCATCAATGAAGCCAAAAAGTGGGAGCCTAAAATTATTTCTTCTTAATTTCAATTTCTTCCTTTTTAATCTCACATTCTCCTACTAAAATGTATATTTACTGTATCATTTTTTCTATTTTTATCTTTTGTTAACTTAAACACACACACGCTCTCTCTCTCTCTATATATATTCCACTTTTTATATTCTTCCATTTTTCACTTTACCTATTTTTCTATTCTTCTCCCTTTTTTTTAATCTCTCTCTCACACACACACCACTTTTATTTTATATTCCGTTCATCTTTATATCATTATATTATTAAGTGAAATTGATATTCCTTTAATTTTAATTTTATATGCATTTGTATATAGCAAAGTACTAGGTATGTATTTGCATATACGAATACATGTGTTGATGGTTTGCAAAGTATTAAATATGCATCTAATTAGAATATAAATTGTATATATGCAAAATTTAAGCATGTAAGTAAATACCTGAATAATTATTGATAATATGTAAAAAAAAATGAAAAAAACATCATTTGTTACACTATATATATATATATATATATATATTTGAGTAACAATTTGTATGAAATTCAATTTTTGGTAGTATTTTCCTGCCAAATTAATCATGATGGATATATATATATATATATATATATATTTTCCTCACAAAGTAAAGTTATATTTAAATCATTTTTTTCTTTAAATAAAATGAGCTAAGCCTTTTTGAATAATTTTACATGCTCAAATTTAAAATTAATTAGATAAAATTATATATATTTTGCACAATATTGTTATAAAATTTGAGAATTCTTTTCAATATAGAGATCCATCTAATTATCAAATTTATAGTTCTAAATAGTTGGAATCTTCAATTACACGAAAATATTTAAAACAAAATCCTCTTGTAAGTTAATAATTGCATCCTAAAATAGCACCATATTCTTTGTTATTAACAATTAGATATGAAACTATCAAATCTATTCCATGTTAAAATTTTCAAGAATATGAAACTATGAAAATGACAAATGCTCTATAGTGAATTCAGCGAGTAAGCACAATGAGTGTTATCAATGTTTTATATATATGTAATTTAATCTTATTAATCTATGGTATTTTGTTTACTTATATACATATTTTTATTTTTGTTTTAATTAATATTATTTTTTATTAAATAATTTATTTTATTTTATTTTCATTTTAACTGAAGATGTGCTAAATCCAGTTGAGAAGGAAAGGCATTATACATTGTTTTCATATTGAGTTGAGTTGTAGAATGTACCTCTGAGTGTAATCATGCACCTTATTAATTCTTTCAATGTACATATTTTTTTCCCCTTTGTAAAAGTCGTAATTTTCATTATGCAAAGAAAATTACATTTTGTAGATGTAAAAGCATATGCTGTATGTGAGGCATAAAGCCTATCAAGTATGTAGTATCAAAACGTGATGTAATCCACGTAGGGAGACACTGAACTGTCACTATAGGTTCAAAAATCTCTATGTAGAGAGTATTTTAACTGTCCTATATATATCTGATAACATTAAGCAAAAATAAAATTATATAAACAACAAAAATATATAGACAGGCTCCATCAGAGCTAGTTAATCTGTAAGGTCTATATAAGGTCTATGGTAGTGCTGATGGAAGGTACCATCCCTCTGCTCCTGGATCATCCAAGTCCCAATAGGCCTGTGCGCTGTTTCCTTGGATAGGAGGTTGGCAGTTGAGTTTCGTTCCTTGTATATATGATGACAAACAAAAGTGTCAAAAATATTGACGAGTCGATGAATCTCATCCATAATATGTCTCAGAGAATATGCATTGCAGTTTGCAGTTTTGTTTATCCAATTGCAAACAATTTTTGAGTCCCCAAATAATTGTAAGTTCCTGCATTGTTTTTCCAGGGCATATTGTATGGTATATTTGGTCGTGATAAGTTTGGAAAAACTGTTTGTACCCCTCCCTAGGCTCATTTGTATTTTGAAGGAATGAGATTTAGAAAGGTGTAGGATGGCACCCCCCCCACAACCAATATCCTGTGCTGAGCCATCAAAGTAAGCCCAAGGATGTGTGTAATTTATGCTTTCAGGGGTAATATGTCTGGGAGTGGAGTTTGCTTCTTCCAGGGGAATGATATGGTAATCAGATAGGATGCAGGCTGAGATAGTAGACCAATGGGGGGGAGAGTTCTGAAAAGTATAACGGTTCGTGCAATCCAAATAGCCCAACAAGTGAGAACAAGAATATTTCTGGCCTTTGGTGGGGAGGCAACAGACCACCAAGATCCCCATGCTTCTCGAACTGACGAACCCTGCCAATGGGTGAGGGAGGGCAGGTGTGAGTGAATAGGAACCCATAGATCTTTGACAGTCGGGCACTTGAGGAATAGATGATCAACATTCTCGCTACTGATCTTGCATAGACAACACCAGAAGGGTCCATGAAAAGATCTTTTGATTAAGTTTTCTCATGTGGGTATCTTGTTCATCAGAATTGTCCACATGAGGAGCCTCATCCTGGGTGGCTCTTTTAACTTCCATATGCTGCTCCACCATGATTCACATATTGGTGGTTTTTTAGAGTCCATTAATACTAGATAGCCTTCTTTTGGTGTATATCTCCTGTGCTTTGCTGGTGCCCATATAAGCTCGTCCTCTCCTTCCAATATTCTGATGTGAGATTCAGTAAGAGCATCTGTATATTCCTTCTAATGTTGCTACCATGGTTGTGGAATTTGAAGTGCATGCCCAGATTTCCAGGCTTGTTGCGCGAATGTAGAGTGCTCTTTATCTGCAACCTGACTGATATGTGTGATACCCATGGCTGTGAGGTGGGTCTTTAGCTCATCAGGAAGCCTGTGTGCGTTTCCACATCCTATCTAGGGATCTACCCCTAATCTTACTGATGCTCCCGAGTGTATTCTCCAGGTGAGTCCGTCCTGGATAAGAGACATTGATTGCAAAACTGCCTTCCATATGATTGATATTCCTACTGACTTCCATTGCGGTTGTCGGAGCCAATCCATGAGACTTTGTGGTGCAATATATTTAGAGGTGGCAACCTTTTTCCACAAACTATGAGAGTTGATTAGCTGCCATCCTAATTTGGTCGCCAAGGCAGTAGAGAAATTTTCCAGCCTTTTGATTCCCCACCCCCCCCATTTCTTTGGAAGAGCCAAAGATTCCCATTTTTCCCATGCAAAGATTTTCCTTGGCTGCTTTCCTTTCCACAAGAATCTACAACAAATATTTTGTATTCTAGATAAGATACCCCTTGGTATCCATGCCAACGCCATCCAATACATCGGTGTGGCCTCCAACACTGCTTTGATGAGTATCAGTCTACCTGCTCTCAACAAATATTTGTGGTACCATATATTGAGCCGCTTTTCCATCTTGGTAATAAGCCATATCCAGTCTGCGATTTTATAACCATGAGGCTTTAATCTATAACCCAGATATTTTAGTCCCTCCTCCAATTGCAAAAGTGTATAAGGGAATCTGATCAGGGGAAACTGTATCTCATGAGGAGAGCACCCAGTGGAAGTTATGATGGACTTTGCATCATTGACGATCATGCCTGTGGTCGATAGAAAAACAGAGAAAGTGTTTTGTAGTGAGGTGAAGTCACCAATACTCCCGTTGAGGAAGAGAAGAACATCGTATACAAAGAGTAAGTGTGTCAAGGTGCAGCTGTCTGTGATCTTGATACCTCTTAGCCTTCCCCTCCCATGTTCCTCTTTTAAGAGTCTGTTGAGCGCCTCCATGATGAGTAAAAAGAGTAACAGTGACAGAGGGCACCCCTGCCTAAGGCCTCGCTCGGAATGAAATAAAGGTGATGCCACCCCATTAACAAGGACACTAAATGTTACATTAGTAATGCAACACATAACCCATTTTATAAACTCATAGGGAAAGCCTAGATGAGTTAGTAGCATTCTAATGTAGATCTAGTTTACTCTGTCAAATGCTTTCGAGAGATCTACTTTTAAAATCATACCTTTAATTTTCTTCGACTGGATGGAGTGCAAGATTTCTTGTGTGGTCCCAACAGCCTCATGAATTTGTCTGTCTTGAAGGAAGGCGAATTGTTCAGCTGAGATGTGGGTGGACAAGATCGGCTAGAGGCTGTTTGGCTATGATCTTGTAGATGCAATTGCACAAAGAGATGGGATGGAAATCATTGAAGGTGGTGGGGTTGTTAGATTTAGGGATGAGAGCGATGAAGGTGGAGTTGAAAGCCTCGTACATCTTTCCATTACTTCTACAGTCCTCTATAACTTTTAAGAGGTCCTCTCCGAGAGTATTAAAAAAAGCTAGATAGAATTCCACATTCCATCCATCCGGGCCCAGGCTTTTGTCTCGTTTGAACCATTTTAAAGTGGCTTCGAGTTCCCCCAGTGTGACTTCCTTTGTCAATTCCAAAGCATCATCCTGGTCAACGTACCTGGGAAACAATTGAGCTGTGCGAATGACTTCTGCTAGAGTAGCAGTTTGAGGGGCCTTATAAATATGCTTGAAGTTAGATGTAGCAAGAGCAACTAACCTCGGAAAGGTATTCACTGTTTCTCCCTGCTCATTTGTTAGTTGCCATATGGTATTGATAGCCTTGCGCTCGTTCACAAATTTGTGGTAGAATTTTGTATTATCATCCCCTTCCATAAGCCATATAGCTCTGCTTCTTAGACACCAAATTTCTTCTTGATCCTTTAGCATCTGACTCCTCTTGGCAAGTAGAGATGTGATCTTGTCCTTGTGTTCTAGGGAGGAGTATATCCCTCCATGTTTGTTCTCGAAAACCTCTATCTCCTCTTCAGTAGCCTTGAGGATAAGGTCCTCCTACGTTCGCTTCTTGTGCGCCCATATTTTGGATAGTCTCTTCAGTTCTCTCAGGTTATGAGCGAATCCTTCTGTAATGTTTCCTCTGGCCTCTAGGATGGGCCTTCCAAAATTCAGTGACTAACCTGCTGTAGTCTGCATCTCTTACCCAGGCAAAGTTAAATTTGAAGGGGGCTCTAGGCCTATTCATTTCTCCACTTATTTCTAGGTATGTCGGTCTATGATAAGATATGCCCCCAGAACCGACCCATTGTCTAATTCTATGTCCCATGTTCAGCAGACACTCCTTTATGAGGAACCGATCAAGCCTTCTGGAAAGGTTGTCTTCTCCAGTTCTGTTGTTCCTCCAAGTAGGTTGGATTTTGGTTGAAGGGATATCGATAAGGTTATGATCCTCCAGAATGTTCTCAAAGTAATTCGAGAGAGTGTCTCTTTGTGCATTGTGACCCCATGATTCTGCAAAACCAATGGAAAAATTTAGGTCTTCCCCCAGAATAAGGTTGTCCTGTTGAAGAATGTGAGAGTTTAGCAACCGGTTCCAGTATTCTTCCATACTTTGGCAGGGACCATAAATGTTAATTATCTTGATCTCTGATTCAAGTTCAGGAGAGTAGATGTCTGCCCCTATGTGCCCCGTGCTTCCCCAGATGTTACAGATTCTAATGGAGTGGGAGTTTATCCCTAGGGCTAATCCACCAGAGTGACCATTTGCATCTAGTGAGTGAAAAGTCCACCCAGGAAGCCAAGATTCGAGAAGGTGTGTGATAACACTAGCCTGACCCAGGGTTTCTTGTAGAAAGAGGACATCAATAAGCTCAAAGTTAAGCAGTCTTCGCAAGGATAATTTTTTCCCAGGGCTAGCCAACCTTCGATAGTTGAGAGATAACATCTTCATGGAGGGGGGGGCTCAAGGGTATTCAATGCTCTAAGTACCTAATCAATGGAATGTTAGCTACCAGATGCTATCTATTCCCCATATTGAAGGATGGCTTTCGATAAAGAAGAGGGTCAACCTCGAGGTTGCTTATTGGGGGGGGGGGGGGGGAGGAAATCAGACCAATGCCCAAGGAATCAGGGGCTTGTGATCGAGTCCGGGATCGAAGCGGGTATCTAGAGGATGGAGGGTCAGGATCAGGGATGGAGGGGATGGCGGGGGGGTCCTCAGGGAAGGAAGGTGGAGTGCATGAGAAGGTGGGGGAAGGGGGTTTAAGGGGGTAGGCCAATGTAATGGGGGGCTGAGAGTAAGGAACAGAGGCCTGTAATATATTCGAAGCAATGCAATAAGATGAAGCAGTAGTAAAAGCAGAGGAGGAAGAAGATTCCAACATACCCGTGGAGAACGCAGCCTCGACAGCCGCCCTTTCTCTGGTCAGAGGAGGTGAGGGGGGCCCATATGGTGCTTTCCCATGCTTTTTCCTGGCTTCCTTTGAAGGTGCTTTCTTTGTAGCAGCCTGGACCGAGTGATTCACTGCCTCATCCAACAAGGGGGGGTTTCCCTGAGCATGTGAGTTCTTGTGTGGAGTGGCCTTATCCTTGTCTCCAGCTCGCGCCTTACCATTCAGAGGGAAATCCTTTAAAAGATGTGCCACCTTATGGCACCTTTTGCAATGGAATGGAACCCCCTCATAGTAAAGAATCTGATGCCGAGAGAAATTTCTCCACTGTAATGTAATGTGTTCATGAAGATCCCCCCTTATATCCAAATGAACCAATACCTTGGCATATGCCATCATTCTAGTAGATAAGTATGATTTGTCATGCTCAAGGTAAGTGCCCAGGGTATTACCTATGCATCTAAATATGTCCTTCGACCAAAATTGGAGGGGTAATCTAGGAAGCTGAACCCATATTGGCCTGAATCCTATCTGTTCTCTTTCTGGGTCGAAAATAGGGTTCCAGTGGCGTATAAGGATAAGGGCCTGTTCGAAAATTCCAGAAGGAGGACACGACCCAATTTGTGTGCTCGGCTCTGGCAAATCGAAGAATGAACCAACCTTTAACAAACGTTTGAACAAAAGAAAAATCGGCGAGGTGCTGTCCCGATACTTCTGATGTCCATAGCTTCAAACAAGCCACTGTGTAACTTCTGCCTCGGATCCTCCCAACCAGGACTCAGTTAGCTGTGTCCATGGAATCTCCCCACTGGATATCTTACCCAATCCTGATTATGACGTCTTCGACGTTGGATTTGAAACACTTGAGATTTTTGCTCAGTCTTGCAACAAATTCAAAAGGGTCCGACCATCCTTCGTGTGAAGAAGGGTTTGAATGAGGGATTCCAGGGTTTTGGTGCGAACCTGTGGGAAAAGCGTCCGAGAGTGGGGGGATTGCAGCGTAGCAACCGGAAGTTGGTGCGGCTAAAATAGACGCCAGAGGAGGCCCTTGTGCCAAGTTTAAGGGGTTTCCGGGAAGAGGGTTATGGGAACTGTCAGATGGGGGGGAGGAGGGTAATACGAGGTATCAGCCGTAGGGTTAGGGCTAATACAGTCGGTCGCGAAGTTAAGTGTGGAGGGACTCTGGGGAGGGGAGGAGGGAACTGACCAGATGGGAGGGGGATCAGAGAAGGTAACCGTTGAACTGGATGGCCCCGAGATCAAGGGCAGGCTTGCGATGGTGTCCGTTAGATCACAACAGTAGGGGAGCATTCCTTTCGAGGTTGAATGCAGAGTCGGCCAGATGTTGACATCTTCCAACAGATCCTCCGATGAGTCGACAATATCCAATTCCATGGCTGTTCCAAAAAAAACCTTCACCAGCTACCTCCGAGAATAGCGTAATTGTCGTAGCGTACCTAGGTCAGGTAGTAGGCAGGTAAAATAGTAAAGAAATCACAGATCTGTGGTAAATACTAGGCCATTACAGAGAAGCTGTTCGTGTTACGGTGACTGCCACAATGTCGGTAGCCGAGACAGTGAGAATATGCTGCAGGTGAGGTACAGGCTTCTCTACAGAAACCCTAACCTTTTTCGTGTTGCCACCGGGACTCCATCGTCAAGGTTGGAAAACATGTGAATTCTTGTTTTTTTTTGAGACCTATTAGCAACTCACAATCTATATTTCAACCTACATCTTTATATGAATAATACCTTGAGATCTTATCATGTACATGTCATCATTGAGGACACTATTTTCTCCTTAAGTTCATTAATTATTCAAGGTAGGAGATCATTCTTTTTTTATCCAAAATAATGTTCACGCCACTTGAGTTGATATGTCATGCATTTACATCTTTATTCTTAAAAGTTGCAAACTCTTAAATCCTTTGATTTTTTTTTTCTTATAGAAAACATAAGAGGGAAATGTTCCCTCTCCATTTTTTAAGAGGCGGTTCTATTCTTATTCATAAAAATAAAAGAAAACTCCTACGAGGGGACTAGGATTACTTTATAACAAAATACTTGAGACTAAGGCTAGGTTTGGAGATGGGAAAAAATATTAAAAATGGTATTTTTAGTATAGGATTCAACAAAACAAGATGAGAAATGATATGGTTATGATATATTATTTCCAATATAGAAAAAGTGAAGTATGATATATTATTTAACTAGATGAAATAAAACGAACCACATTACACATGACTTTAAATAATCATTCCATTTACTCATAAAATATTAAATGAGACACACACTTGAAATCTCATGTTTTAAACTCAAAGTCATAGATTACATTAACTATGAGCTCTTAGGAGTTCCCTATGGAGTCTTAAAAAATATTAAATGAAATGTTTATAAAAGTTGATAATATTCACGAAAATAAGAAAGTGTTTTGTCATAATGGAAGGGCTCCCATAGACCATATATGAAGATGGGAGACCTAGAAGAAATAAAGACAATATAATCTAAAATCAACTTTTAACACTCAAATGACTTTGTAATGAAAGGTTGGATCATTATTAATTGAGAGGAAAGTATGAAAGGAGTTTTTTAAGAGAATTTTTTTTACTTACTATGTGAAAAATATTCCATCTTTGTTTGCTAAGGTCTCTTTTAATTGTTTAACTTTTGAAGGACCTTGATTTTTGTAACCATTTCTTTGATCTTGGTAGTCATTTAGCATCAATCATTGTTTGTAGTGCATATTTGAGCCATTATTCAATATATTTTCATAACATTGCTATTATTATTTCATGCTTGACTTTAGAGGATGGCAACTCATCCTAAATTTATTTTAACTCAAAGATAATTTGATGGATAATAATTACTTAGTCTTCATTTTTATTGAAAAAACTAACCAACCACTGTTCAATTGAACCTTTAGAAAAATCATTGAGATTATTAAAATTACTTGCCTAATATATCTTAAATGCATCTAACCATTCTTGCATTTTATCGTTAGGCACTGTTATGGAATCAATTATTAAAAGTGGGCCCTCCCGTTCTTTAACCATGTCAGCTATTAGAAAGAATAACTCAATTCTTTTGATTTTGATGGTATCATACTTAGAAATCATTTGATGAAGCATATTGATTCTTTCTAGTGAACATGCTTGTAGCTATTTAAGTCTATTTCTTTTTCCTTCCTTTTAAAGAGCCCATTCACGTTTGAAAATTTGGAAAGAAAGACATTGACAACATTTTTATAAAATGTTCATCATTCTCGAAGCCCTTTTGCAAAAATATACTAAAAGACAAAATTATATTTTTGAGAGTATTTGATTTAGTATCCAATTCCTAGGCTTCAAGAAATAGGGTAAATTTCTTGTTGATTTTATTTGCAATGTACTTCGTTATTCTATCTAGCAGTTTTGAAGCTCTTTTTACAGTCAAACTTGATTCAACTACTTATTTAGGAAATTCATTAGGTTTAAAAGTGGGCACTTGTTCTACAAATAGTGGTTTTGGAAACAATGCTTTATGTGGAATGAAGATTATAGGATCACCTCTCAAATTGTCTCTTTCACTTCACAAAAAGAAGGTTGAGTATGGAGAATTAAGGAGTACAATTTGAGGAAATGTTTTGGGAAAAATGGGGGTTGAAGAAATGCAAAGAAATGAAGCTTTTGGCACTAGTCTTGTTGATTATGTTCTGCATTCCATAAATTTTCAAGAAAATGACTAAATGTTAGAGTGATGCAGGGTACGAGAATGAAAAGGTTGGTAAATGTTGAAGTTTATACGTGGAATTATCCACATATACACTTAATTTTTTTCTAAGTGTTGGAGTATTGCAAAAATATATCATGCAAAGGGGGTTTATGTGGATAATTTTCATATGCTTATTATTTGAGATTTTGAAAGGATTGAAAGAAACTAAGGGGTAATACATATAATTAACACTTGATGAAAAAGAAAAAATAAATCAACAAGGATGTACATATATTGATCAAGGAGCATTGATCAATAGATGCATGAGATAGCTTCGGCTAATGGTCATAACTACATCATTGTGGTTGTTGACTACTCCTCTATGTGAGATGAAACTATTCCTACTTCATCCAATGATGGAAGCATAATGACACTTTCATGTTTAATCATATCATTGCTATATTTGATGTTCCCAAAACAATTGTTAGTAACCGTGAATCTTATTTTCAAAACAAGATAATGATCAAATTGGTAGTCAAATTGGGTTTTTGACATGAAAACTTATCACCTTACTACCCTGAGTTGAATAGTCAAGTAAAAACCATTAATTGCATTTTGAAGACTATTATATAGAGAATGGTATGGAAGCACAAAACAAACTAGCACCTATTTTTTTTTAGCATTATGGGCATATCAAACCTCAAGTAAAACTACCACCACTTTTACAACTTTTCAACTCATTTATGGAGTGGAGGTAGTATTTCCAGTTGAATGTGAAATACCTTCATTGAAGTTCATTGCGTAACTCCCACCTGACACTTTTTTCAAAGAAAAATTTCTTGTGTATTAGTCTTATCCTGATGAACATATTTGAGAAGTTGTGTTAGATAATTAACCTCATAAGAAACATAAAATCCCAATATGTTAGAAGTGTTTGACCTATATATATATATATATATATATATATATATATATATATAATAAGACTTGACTTTCATCTATGATCAAAACATGATATATTATGAGTAGGAAAGTTGGAAACTTTTTGTCATAGTCATCACATTTTTAACCATGTTGGAAAAGGGGTCCTACACATTAGTTGACTATGAAGAGAATCCTCTGCCTGAACCTTGCAATGGGTTCTACCTTAAGAATTATTATATGTAAGCTAAGACGCACAGTGCCGTGTACATTATTGTGGGTTTTTTATACTTTAGTGCTTTATGTATTTACCTTTTCTTGATTTAGTTTGGGCATTTATCATGTTTGGTGCTTGATTTGCAAATGTTTACATCTATCCTAGTCTATTTGTAGATGGCTCCATCTATAGTACTGAGAACATCACTTCTATTGCATGGATGATCTTTTTACCCACTCATAAACTAGTGGGTTTAAGGGGCATATGCCTTGGTCCTATGATAATCAATGTTGTAGAGTATAATGTGATAATCAAACTTATTTTCAAAGTCATTTCTCTTAGAATTAAAGTTAGTTGGTATTTGGATTCATGCTTAGTGGTATATAAGCTAAATAATGTTTATATTGTAAAAAATACTGTGCTTCTTGGGATTTTTTTTTTCAAGGTGGAACTTCCTGAGCAACAATTTAATTTCATTACTTATGATCATGCAACCTAGAAGCTTTAAAATGTTGGCTGATTCATTGGATAATTAATATGTGATAGACTGATATTTGTTGTATTGACCTATGCATTCATATAACATGCACATAAAATAATATCGCAGAAAAGTCACACCGTCTTCACATCATATGAGAGTCCTAAACCATATGTGTATAAAAGAAAAGGGCCAATACAATGTGTCTATAGTGATACAATGTCTAAAAATGATCATTCTTATATGTATATAGTTGATACAAAAATTAGCAGATACTTTCATTTTTTCATCTTGTGGCACATGTGTCCCATGGTAGTACTCATTCACATTGGCTACTTGTTTCAATAGTTAGAAAAAATTATGTGTCACTCCCACCATGTGGCGTGGTAGTCTCCATGGGGCCTTCTTAACCTTCATCATTGGAACACCCATGGTGAGACCCTCCATGTTCATTCAAACCTCACAAGGTTCACAATTGTATCCTCATAGTCCTCCTCCTTTGATTGTTATCCTTCCCTTGCCCCACAATATTTAGGGGCCATCCATACTAGTTATACGAGGCCCAAATTCATGTCAAACAAAGTTACCTACTTGACAAGAGTTCTTGTTCTTTTATAGGTCACATTTTATAACTACTTTTACCCCTGAATCAAAAAATGATGCTCCTAGAATCACCATCATTTTTTCTTGGGGTTAAAACTACAACCTTTTGTAATTTTTGTCTTAACATATTATACCATTGTGGATCAAGACCTTTTTTTTGTAAGCTTGGCATGAATACATCTTCATCATGTCCAATATATCACCCCGATCGGGGAGGGGAATTGAACCAGTTACTTCACATCAAGGAGTGTCTTAACAGAGCACCCGATCATTGTTTATCTAAGACCTCGTGGACTGTTGTGAATCAAGACCTTAAAATCAACCCCAAAATTGAAAAGTGGTGCTCCCATAATCACCTTTTTATTTTCCAAGGTTAAAATTATGAATTATTTAAAATTGTGGGTTTAAAAAATAATACCTTTGTGACAAAAGCCATAACAACAACCCTTGAATTCGAGAAAAAAAATATGAGATTTTTTTTATAATTTAAAAATAATTGAAAACAAAAAAAACCATAATACTCCTTTTTTCAAAAAATGTTTTTTAAACCCAAAAAACAACTTAAAAATAAAGTTTATAAAATAAATCATTAAAAAAATTGAAAAAAAAAACATTTTATTTTATAGAAAAGGTAAAAAAAAAAATTGTATTTATTTTTATTTTTTTAAGAAAATTTTGAAATATATATATATATATATATATATAGTCAAGTTATTTGTGTCTTTTAGAGATGACTATAGGTTTAGCTTTTGACTTGAGAAACCACAACTAAGGGGCATATAAGCCATCAAAATCACCCCTGGATTGCACTCATCCTCGGCCACACCAACCCTTAACATGATTGGATTTTTGTTCACAGAGTTTCGAACCGGTGACCTTCACATCACAAAGTGACTTAACAATACACCCCATAACCATCTATTCTACGCCCCGTGGGCTATATTAATATTATTTTAATTAAAGTAAACAAAACTTAAAAAATATAAATATAATAATATAGATGAAAACAAATGAAACAAAATTTTTAAAATTTTGAAATCAAATATAAAAAGCAAAAAAAAACCTTAAAAATGGAGGAAAGAAAGAAGGATGTGTCAATTATTTATTTATTTGCGTTTTTTAAAAGTATTTTGAAGTTCCTTTTCTTACTTTTTATTTATTTATGTTTTTGGTTGTTTTAATTTTAATTTTATTTTAATTTTTTTTCCATGTATATTTTTGAAATTATTTCAAAATCAACTTCAATAAATAATTCTTAGGTGATAAAAAAATGTTTTAAAAAAAATTCTTTTCCTATTATTATTATTATTTTAATGTTTAATTTCTTTTGGCTTACTTAAAAAAATTCCTACTAGCGCAATTATATTTCAACGGTTTTGTTCTATAATATAAAAAATGTTTGGAACTTATGATAGTTGAGTAGATACACCAAAATTCTTTTAGCCATATTAATGATTGGTATGGTCTGTGTTAGGTGTAATCTTAAAGCGACTTTGATGGCTTAGATAACCTTGACTTATGCTAGCAAAACCAAAAAAGAAATAATTTCTTTGAAAGGGGAGTGACATTTTTTTTAATTACTCTTTTTATTTATTTTTAAATTATGAATTTTTTCCCATTATTTTTTTTCTCTAATTCAGGGGCTACTTTAAGGTTTTGGTTTCAAAGGTATCAATGGTTAAGCCAACCATTTTAAACAAGTAATAATATTTAACCTAAAAAAATAAAATTGTGATTTTGGGAGCAACAACTTTCAATTCTAGGTTGATCTAAGGTCACGGTCCACAATGGCACAAGATGTCAAATCCATGGTTTGTAATAAGTTACAATTTTAACGTTGAGAAAAAAATATGTTGATTATGGGAGCACCTCTTTTGAATTTGGGGGTTGTTTTTTTCTATATTTGACACAAAATATGGATTTTTAGTATTGAAGTTCTCATTTTAAGTTTGCATTTCTAATTAAGTTGGTAAATATGTTTCCCTCCATAAAATGTGATTATTTTCACTTCAGCGAATAAAATATAACATTTTAAAAATATGTAAAAAAATATAAATCCAAAAAACTCAAAACACATGATCTTTTTGCTAACTTATATCTCCCCATTGCACTCTAGGAAGGAGTACAAGCTTTGGGTCATGCTTGAAGGTGGTGCTAACATATGGGTTATCATCAATGAATACTATCTACTTATTCCACTAGTCAAGGAAATATTGACCAAATGTGTTCATTGGTTAAAATTCCGCAAGCCAACCATGCAAGTAGTTCTCTCCATAATCTGGGGCTTAATAGGCCCAAAAAATGGTGTTGAAACATGGGGCTGCATTTGGGGGACCCTCTCTAAGAGGAAGGATACAAGAATTAAGCCATGGACAATTGTTTTTGTCAACCAGTACTAAATCGTTTTAGTTGATCCCTCAGTTTGACTAACAAGCTAGTACATAAATCATACATGGTGGGGTTCAAACACTCTAGAGCATAATGGAAATGAGATTGAAAATCTATATGGGGTACTATAGGCCTAGCAACCTAAGTGATCATAAATAGGATAATGTGTAGGGGAAACTATTGAAAATCTTTTTCAATTTACAACTAGTTTTTCCTTTTCTTTGACCTTGTTTGACAATGAGCAACAATGTAATCATCAACAGTACCATCGACACCACCTGTACCACCTCCTTTTAGGACTATCAACTCCCCATGTCGAGATAGTCTTCTAAGGAAGTAAATTCCATCCACATCAATGTTTAAAATATCATGACCAAATTGGAAATATAGTTGGTCCAAGACCCAGAAACCTATCAGTCTTTGTAGTAATATTGTCTAACTCCTCATGTTTTGGCTTTGAAAGAATTTTAGGATCCCATAGTCGCTCAATGCGTCATGGGTGGCTTGGTTAATTTTTCCATATTCACAACTTTGTTTTCATGTTCCTTCCACTCAATCATTGTGATTTTTCCTACATATATTTAAGGAATAGGTTGAGCATCAACTTACAAGTCCTATTTTTGAGGAAAAAATGCATTTTAACTCATTTTGGGTATAACCACACCTGTTCCTAGGAGTAGTTGTAACCAACAATGAATTTTACATGGAAAAACTGTGATCAAGGCCTTTTTTCCATAACTGTTGGGTGCCAAACCTATGACAATGTAGAGGTGGTCCAAATGGGGTTTGAAAACCCCAAAATTTTGAGTGAAATTAAGAATGGAAAGAATTGAAATGATGGGCATGAGTTGGAGGATTACCCAATATTTAAAAATAATTTTTTTTGGGTGAATATACCATAATTTGTTTTAGAAGTTTTGAAGGTAAAATGGTTTTTCACTAGTAGTAACTTTTTGGAAAAGCCAAATGGTAAAAATGAGCATCATTATCCATATATAGACTATTTATATTGTTTTGGGGTGTTAAAAAACCATTATTTTTCCTTCACCAAAACAAATCCCCTCGTTACTTCTAGATTATGATTTGATACTATTTTATGTGATTTCTACATTATTTAACCTTTGGAATAGTGTTTGTTGATGGTTTTTATAAGATTGGTAACTAGTCCCCTTGTCAAATACTATGGTGACCTTCATGGGACCATGAGGTATGTGTTTTAACATAGCATATAGTGACTTGAAATATTGCATTATTAACCATTATTTTATTGGAATTATGCCTTAGGCTTGATCTTACTAGGTTGCAACATTAGTCCCTTCTTCTCAATTGGACATTGTAACTTTTGAAATAGTGCCTAACCTTCATGGGATTCCCTATTGGGCATCAATAACTTGTCATTTTGTGCCCACATTATATTTATTTGTAGGTTTGGGAACCCATATTTATCCATGCCATGACTTAAAATTTGACATCTCATGGCTCTCTCTTAACCTTTACTACGCATGTCCTAAATGGGTTCTCATTATTTTTGTCAATTTACAGTTGCATATGCATATTGTTACTTTCTCTTGGTGTATATTTCTATGTTGTTGGTTACTTTTTCATGCTTATTACTATTTCAGTCACCATTGAGGATTCATCACTTTCATATATTTTCCTTTGTTTACAATTGTTTATTTTTAGAGAAACAATTATGTGTGCACATCATCTTTCCATAAATATTACATTTTTTTAGGGTAGGTCTATTCCATGCACTTGGAGTGTAGTTGCTTGTCGTTGAGCCACTCATTTCTTGATTATAAAATAATTGTATCACTTTTTCATAAACATGGAAAATACACAAAAATAAATTTAAAAACATCAAAAGGAAAAAAGGTGGTTTTTGGGTGAAGTGGTGACGGTGGGTTGCAGTATGGACTAAAAATTTCATTAAATTTGAGTGGCACCGATTAGAAATTGTTTCCATTGAAAATGGAACCTATTTTTTCCATTGTATTACAATATGGAATTAGATTTCCTGAGGAGATATACCATGATTACAAGTTATCTACTTCTCTAACTAGTTTAACTATTCTAGTCATTATGGGGAGTGCTTAAATGTATCCTCCATTGTATCAATGCCATTGTTCCTTTTTAGTTAGTGATTCCTAATTCATTATTGTGTTGTGCTATATGTTGAGAGGGTGTTGAGATTGAGTCATCCATTCTACAGACTTGTTGACCTTTCATGTTAGCCATCAATATGTTAGTTTATACTTGGTGATTCAGTTCTTCATATAATTTCTGGGTAATTATTTCATGTCGATATGTGATACTTTCAGTCCCTCCTTTCAATGAATCTCATCTTATTGACACAAAGTCATTACCTAGGAAATATATCTACAAACCGAGATATTACCTTAAGACTTGCAAATATCAATTTTAGGCTTCCTCATGATCAATAATTCACTCACATCACACCATGATTGATCAATTCTATAAGGATTTGACTTTATATCCTTTTTTCACACTCTATAGACCGTACTATGTACCTTGGGATACAAATTCATTAGTGGTGAGTCCCATCACATCCATTAAGACAATTCATCAACAATCAGTAATTAATCAATTTTTATGATGCTTGACATTGACTTATTTTTTTGCACGATGCATATTTGTATGATCGTTGAGTTTAGATTAACACCATGGGTTAGGAGCATTCTCTGTCAATGCTACCCTCCTAAGTTGTGCAATATTGTATCACTGATCGATAGATACTTTATATAACAACATTGCACTCTCATTAGTGCTAAGTGTCCTTCTGCAATATACTATGACGTAGATCCATTTTGTATTTGCTTCTGGTTATGATATTTTATATGACATGGAACAACCTTATACTTTTTTTGTGGCCATTATCTTGCATTTAACTTCAGGGATCCATAATGAATTGTTTTGGTTTCCATGCTTATTCATATAATCAAGCATGATATGCCTACCTCAAGGATGTTCTCACTACAAGGAAAATATCTTCTAGCAGAGGATATAGCGAAGGGTTTTAAAGTTATAAAATTGGAAAAAATTGTCAAAAAAACCTCCGCTACAACATCCGTTTGTAGTAGCGGTTTTAGCAGAGACGATAATGAAACTTCATTACCACTAAAAAACTCTGGGTGGTTGGCGATTTTAGCATAATTTTTTTAGCGCTATGCTTAATGGAAAAATAATGCTAGTGCGCTAAATATATAAAAGCACTGTGGTTGTATACTTAAATAAAAGAAATGGGGCGTTGAATGCAAAGAAAACCTGTGCCTAAAATGTATACTGCCTCGGTGCGTATATATTAAACAAACGCCTCGAGTCGTACTTTTCAGGAACGATGCCGTGGTAGGCAAAAAAATATTGCAGACCTATTTCTTTTATTTAAACTCGTAGCTCAATGCTTATTATATGTATAAAAGCATCAACGCGATACTAATATAAAAAAAACCGCTGTTGTTAATTTGAATAATGCACTAATGCTCGAAACAATATTTTGTAGCACCAGGCCGTTAGTTCTATGAAAGCACTAGTGCTTTAAGAATTACAATGCACCAAGGAGTTAAATGCAAACAACACTGGTGCTTGAAGAATTCAATGACACGATGCTTATGTTTTTTTGAAAGCCCTGGTGTTATAGTTTTCAATAAAGACACCGAACATGCAACAAATATTTCCGTAACAGTGCTTTTAGATAAAATAACGCACCTGTGTGTGTATATTTTACAAACACACCGGTTTTTTGTATGATATTTTTTCTTTTTTAGAAATGTCGACATGTGACATTGTAATTATTGTGATTTTTTAAATACGTTATTCATCAAAAAATTGACGTATATCTTATAACAATATTTATATAAATTTAAATTTTGATTAGTGCATTGGTATATGATGTTTGGATTAATTTCTTATATAATCAGATTTTACATCTTTGCATTATAATATTTAATCATCCATATATTTAATTAGTGGTATAACATTTCACAACGACATTGGACAACACAATAGAATAATTTAAATTATATTTTATTATATATGAATAAGAGGTTGTTTGTCATACAAAATTGGATAGTTATTGGTAACCCCTTGTATTTCAATTGGGACACTGTGTCCATTACATTAAACAAAATGTCTGATTTTCACAGACAATTATTTCAAAAAATGAAACTTGCATATATATCTAAATAAATCATCATTATTCATTTGAACTGTTGTCAGTGCTTGAGCTACTTCCATGACTTGGGTTATTTGGATAAATTTTTTGTTAATTGCATCAATTGTTTTCATCTTCTTGATCATGTTCCATCTGCAAACATAAAAATAAAGTGTAATGCGTGTATCTACATTGGTGAGAATAATGAAATTGAAATAAATAATATACATCATTGTAAATTGAATAACAATATACCATAACAAGAATTGATTCATGAACTCTTTCGTTGGCGTATTTCCAAACTTTGTTTCCTGCAAGTATTATACCCCATTATAAATCATAGATTTAATATAAAGCCTTTTTTTTGTTCTGTTAATTATAAACTCAAAGAATTAAAATAACATAGATACTTACAAAATCCACAATTAATTTTTGATATGCCAACGTATACTCACAACCCATATTTAACCCAATGTCAATCAATTCTTCTGATGGCTCTTCTTTGCATGTTAGCACCATATCGAAGACATTCAAAGTTGGTTGTTGTAAAACAACTTAAAATATACAAAAATGAAACCTTGAGTTGTTATAAGGAAATATTAATAATTACTCACAAACTTTGATATCAACCCATTTCTTCCTTTTCATCCTATTTTATGTGCTGAATGAGTTCCATTTTCTTTTATTTTCTGCAAGAAAATACTTGAAAATTAATATTTAATGCTAAATTATTCGTTTATATGTACAAAGTCAATGATTTCATACATTTGAAGCATGTTGCTTTTGAGATGGATCCTCCTGTGATGCAATTACGTCCATTTTTTTAACCATCTCCTTGCACACTTTTTTGGAATTTTCATAATCTTTCTTTAAAAGTAATAAACTATTTTTATATTGATATATGAAAATTAAATATAACAAAATTTATATTAATAAATGAATGGTTTGTAGTGTGTATATATATATATATATATATATATATATATAATTCTAGAAAATCACTTTAATTAGGAATATTACATTTTGAATGATTCTTTTTGGTTGTATGTTTTTGCTATTGCAAGTCTGACAAGTCTCATTGACCATTTCTCTAGAAACACTTCCTGTAGTTTAGATATAACTTGGTTATTGGAATCATTGTGTTCATTTTTGTATTGCAAGTGGAAAGTACATCTATATGTTCGTTCCACTATATCCCTTGTAGTTTTGTAAAAAATTTCCCCCTTTCATTAACCTGCAACACCACTCTAGATGAGCTAAGGACCAATTCATCGTCATTTACATGTTCTATAATTTTTTTTCTTAGAACAACATTGATATTTTCTTTCATTGTTGCTCCCTGTAGAACATTAAACATATATGAATTAATAAATTGTTTGAAACATGTTATCTAATATTATTAAGTACATTATTAATGAAAATTAAAAAAATAAAACTCATATTGAATGATGTTTTTTGATTCACTTGATTCATCCTTTTGTAATTTTTCTATTAGGATTTTATGCTTTTCTGCACTTAGATTAGAAATAATATTTTTGAACTTCCTCACTTTGTGGCTTTGCATGACACACACTAACAAATACATATTATTTAAACTTACATATAGTTCAAACATATTAATTTTGTAAGTAATTTACAAAAAACTTGTCTTTTCTTCTTTTTTGGATGTGTTATCATTATATCGATCAATATTTTTGTTACTTGACAACTTCTCAGACATTTTTTTATTATCAATATACAACATGTACCATCCAATAAAGAAGCCAATAAATATATTTTATACATATATTAAATATTTTTCAGCCAAAAAGAGTTCTAGTAACCGGTGCAGTTATTTGCATAAACACCCCGATGTTTTTGACCTATTAAATGCACTAGGATTTTAATTGTTTAGCATCAACATCGAAAATTAATTTTAAATTATGATGGTATGATTTGTAATGATAAAAGCACCACCATCACAATAAAAAATTAAAACACAAAAATTGAATACAAGTCACTTAATGGTGCTATTTGGCAGAGGCGTGCCAATGCGTTATATTACATTAGACACACCGATAAACATACACCATTTAAAAAAAAATGGACAAAATAGACATGATTCGATGTGATATGTAACAATAAAATCACCACCATCACAAATGCGTTGTATTACAAAAGGCGCACTGAAAAACAAACGTCGTTTAAAAAAAAAACATACAGGGTCAACATGATTCAGTGTGATATGTAACAGTAAAAGAACCACCATCACGGGTGCGTTGTATTACACAAGGAACATCGATAAGAAAATTCCATTTAAAAAAAAATGGACATGGCTGATAGGGTTTGGATTCTGTAAAACCCTCCTCCCACATCTACCCAAGCTATGGGCCAGCCGGGTTAAACATGCGATGAGAGGCCACTATGATATGATTCGACCTCCTAAGTCACGTCAAGGAAGTGGAAGTGATATAAACACACCATACATACATTCAACATCATCATTAGGACCGTCAGAAACCAATCCAACCTTTCTGCCAACCAACGCCTGGGTCCCACTGAGATTTTGGACTAATTTACCTTTGGACGATCTCATGATATTGGCATGCTAGCATCCAAGGACCTCTAGATGCTCTCACAAGCCTGCAAGCCAACTTCTAGGGACTATTTTTCACAGTAATATGACATCGTCCCCGGGATTTGAGCCACTTTTTTAGGCCCAGAGCCCAAGTCACTGCCCAAAATTGAATGACATCTTCAAAATAATAAAATAAAAAGGAAATGATAGTATAAAAGCAATCAATTGAATGAGACCTTGACTGGACCTGTACTATCCATGACATGCATTTCGTCAAAAATATCACGAATATGTAATCTACAGGTGGAAATAACAGATATGAGCATAGGGGTCTCATACTTATTTTGGAATTGCTAAGAAGCATTGATGACTCAACACATCAAATGCCATTTCATCCATTAGGTCATAGATACATTGTTTATTCATTTACCAATAAAAACATGATGAGATCCATACATAGTTTCTGTCATAAAACATATTTATAACCATCATAATAGCAACAGAAATACCAATGAATCACATCCATATGATCCA
This sequence comes from Pinus tabuliformis, assembly GCA_031772625.1. Taxonomy (NCBI): domain Eukaryota; kingdom Viridiplantae; phylum Streptophyta; class Pinopsida; order Pinales; family Pinaceae; genus Pinus; species Pinus tabuliformis. The sequence goes on along the minus strand of CM062805.1, from coordinate 563,014,211 downwards.
CATAAACTAGTATAATACTCATAGAAATACAAGGATAAATAACCTCATATTGATGATGCAAAATCCAAACTCGGGATGAGACTTCCATGTTCGACTCAACCGTAGAATAGATGAGCCAAATCTCTCTTTAGCCATTCACCCCCATGCCATATTCCAAGCATGAATGTGAGATCTCATAGAACACATCAATCCAAAACCATTCAGGGCTTCCATAGGCCATCCACCTCAACCCATCAATGGTGATTCCACCTCACGGTCAGACATCACAAAACCATCATTAGATTGGTATCCATCCAAGCATTCCAGGGCTTCCAGAGCGTTAATTCCAACCAAGGCTTCCAGGACTAGTAAATCAACCCAGAACTGCCGCCAAACTTCTAGAGTATTTTTCCAACCAAGGCTTCCAGGACTGGTAACTCAAATCACCAAAGGATTCTAGAGAGTTTTTCCAACCAAGGCTTTCAGGACTAGTAACTCAACCCAAGCTGTTACAGGGCTTCCATAACATTTGTCCAACTAGGGCCTCCAGGAACTAATAACTCAACCCAAGCTAAGGAAACATGAGAACCAACCAAAACAAAACAAGGAAATAAACCCACAATATCCATGGCTATCCAGGAAATGACAAGGATAGGAAATCCACTGTCAATCTAGGAAATCCTCCGTGCCAGTGATAGATCATGTCCAATAATCCACATGCATATGCCATGCATGCCAAAACTAGTAAGGAAACATACATGCAACTTGGTCCCTGCAAGCCAAATCCATTGTAGCTACTGATTGCGATGTCCTCTTGTGCTTTCTTGCTCTTCCTTTTCCTTCTTCCTCCAAAATCCAAGTATGCCACACTCTCCAAGAGTGCTCCAAGAAAACTCTAATTATCCAAGAGTATGAGAGAGAGAGAATAATGAGAGAGCTCCAACACTAAATTGAAAAAAAGGTTACCAATTGATCCTTAGAAGTGTTTTTAGGAACACGACCTCTATTTTCTTCATTTTCCTCTATTTTCCAAAAAATCCATTTTGCCTTTCCAAAGACTTAGCCATTACATTTTCCAATTTATTTAGCCATTAATAACCAAATGAACACCCATACTAGGATGTCTTGCCCAAAATTCAGGTTGGAATAAATGTCCCATCAACCATGGTTATAATTTTTCCTTTATTAACAATTATTACATGGAATTTTCATCAGGGCTATTACAAAACCCTCCCCCTTGGGGGAACATCGACCTCAGTGTTCAACAACACCTATAACCACAAAATTTTTGTAAGAAAAATATACTGCTGATGGATCTTTATAACTTAGCTCGTTGTAGTATTTACAATGATCAACCTGTTGAGAAGCAAACCAACATGAAAACATAACAAACATAACATCATAATGACATGACATCCATACCATTTATTGGAGCTTTATAACATAGCTCATGACAATATTTACATCCATATACATATATACATACACCAAACATCACCAAAACTTGTACCAAAACATATACCAGGACATATACCAAAACACCACACCAAAAATGCTTTGCCTCAAGTGGAAGACAAGAAAAGATACATAGCCCACATCTGATCCATCATCTTCAATGTAGCTTCATCGGGCCCAAATTTCTTCCATTGCACCTTAACTTTCTTGGTTTCTCAGTACCAGAGCATAAGCACCTTTTTCTACAATATACACTAAGGCTCCGACTAGAATTCTCCATCTGGTTCGACCTGCAATAAAAACTAGTCAATCACATGATTAGCATGTTTAACATACTTATTAGGAAATGACACATGGAAAACATCTTGGAATTTCACTGTCGGAGGCAGTTTAAGTCGATAGGCTACTGGCCCAATCCTCTCAATGATACGTAAGGGTCGACAAAACTGTGGTGCCAACTTGGCACATGATCCAATCTGTAAGGAGCTCTTTGGTTTGATGTACAAGTACACCTATTCCCAACTTGGAACTCCTTGAACAACCAGTTCCGTTCTGCATAAATCTTCTTCCTATCCTGTGCTGCCTTTAGATTCTTCTTTATTACCTAAATTTCCTGTTCCATGTCTGCCAACGTATCTGGTCCAATAAGTACCCTATTCATTGGATCACTCCAGCTGATAGGAGTATTACAAATCTGTGCATACAATGCCTCGAAAGGAATCTTCCTCAAAGATTCTTGATACCAATTATTGTAAGAAAACTCTACCAGTGGAAGATACTTTTCCCACTTTCAATGCTGATGCATCACATACATCCTCAACATGTCCTCCAATATCCTGTTGACTCTCTCTATCTGTCCATCTGTCTGCGGATGATAAGCTGCACTGAAGGCCAACTCTGTGCCCAAACATACAAATAAATCCTTCCAGAACTTGGAAGTAAACTTCGCATCCCCGTTTGACACAATATTCTTCAGAACACCACGCAATCTAACCACATCTATGATGAATACATGTGCTACATCACTAGCTGAGAATATATACTTCAATGGAATGAAATGTGAAACCTTTGTTAACGAGTCCACAATAAACATGATGGAATCATGTTGTCTCATGGTCCTCGACAAACCTGTGATGAATTCCATGGAAATGACTTCCCATTTCCACTATGGAATCGCAATCGACTGTAGCAGTCCACTTGGATGCTTACACTCTGCTTTCACATGTTGACAATTAAAACACCTAGCCACAAACACTGTTACATCACTCTTCAGGTTCGACCAATAATAAAACTTCTTTACTGTAGTCAATGTCTTTTTATAATTTGGGTGACCCGAATATGGTTTCGCATGAAACTCTCTCAAGATCACCTTCTTGAGCTCACTGCTATTTGGCACATATATCCTGTCTTTGAATCTAATCAATCCATATGTTATAAGGTAATAGTCCACATCCTATGCACCTGCACCTATACCACTACTTGTAATGTCACCTGTATTACTACCTGTACCTATACCTATACCACCACATGTACCTGTACAACTACCTGTACCTATAATTTGCCTCAACCTATGCATAATCTCCATATACCTGACATCCTGCTGACCTGCTTGCAAGATTCTATCTTGTAAGTCTCTTCCATATGAGCTCATAGTTGCTCAGTGATTTACCTATATCTGTCTATTAAGAGCATCTTCTGCCCTGTTCTCTTTACCTTTGATATATCTGATCTCAAAATCGAACTCACTGATCGTGGACAACCACCGAGCCTGCCTACTATTCAAGGTCAGTTGGTCAAATAGATACTGTAAACCACTGTGATCACTCATCAACACAAATCTCCCGCCCAAAAGATAGTGCCTCCACATCTTCAATGCATGTATGATTGTTGTGAGCTCAAGATCATGCATGGGATAGTTCTGCTTGTGCTCATTCAATTTTCATGACTCATAACCTACCACTTGTCCATCCCGCATGAGGAATCCACCACGCCCTTTCTTGAAAGCATCTTTGCATACTAAAAACTCTTTGTTTGGATCTGCAATATTTAACACTCGTGCATGTGTCAAAAAAGTACTTAAGTTTCTCAAAATTAGCCTCACACTCCTCTGTCCATTCGAACTTCGTACCTTTCCTCTACAATGATGTGATAGGATAAGAAATCTGTGAGAAGTTCTTGATGAACCTCCTATAATAGCCTTCCGAACCGGAGATACCCATTCCATGACGGCCCTTATCTTTTCTGGATCTACTGTAATTCCCTCCCTGGAGACAACATGTCCCAAGTAATGTACCTCAGTCTGAAAGAAACTACACTTGCTGAGCTTAGCATACAATTAATTCTCTCTCAACAACCTCAACACTGCCGCGAAATTCTTAGCATTCTCTTCCTCATTTTTAGAATATACCAATATGTCATTAATGAACATAATAACAAAATTATCCAAATACAGACACAACATACTATTCATCAAGCACATAAATGTAGCTGGAGCATTAGTTAAGCCAAATGGAACTACAACAAACTCATAATGCCCATACCTAGTCTAGAATTATGTCTTGTAAATGTCCTCCCCTTTGATACGTACTTGATGATATCCATATATCAGATCAATCTTCGAGAATACTGTTACTCCCTTCAACTAATCGAATAAGGCATAAATCCTCAGTAATAGATACCTGTTCTTGATGGTCACTTTGTTCAACTTCTTGTAGTCAATGCAAAATATAAGAGTACCATCCTTCTTCTTCACAAAAAATACCGATACGCCCCATGGTGATACATTTGGCCTAATGTATCCCTTGTCCAAAATTTCCTTCAACTGTAGCTTCAACTCTACCAAATCAGGTGTGCTCATCCTGTAGGGTACCTTTGATGATGGAGCTGCCCCTAGCACTAGCTCAATAGAAAATTATACCTCCCCGTGAGGTGGAAACTCTGAAATATCTTCAAGAAATACATCCTTGAACTGCTGTAGATCTGGGTATCTTCTCAAAACATCTACATCCTCAATTTCCTTACCCTTGTCACTAGAAATGTGCACTGCAAATAACACACACCCTTTTCTGTGACTACATTTTGCTTGCATAGCTGTTGCAATCCTAACTGATGTGGATTTCCTTACCCTGTAAGACTCTTAGTTCCTCATTGTCATCCACACACTCAATAGCTTTTTCATAACAGTCCACCTTGGTTCTATGAAGATACAACTAATCCATGCCCAACAAAATATTGTATGATCCCAACGGTAATACAATCAAATGTGCTGAGATAGGCATACCATTCAAATCAAATGCACAAGCTATTACCCAATGATGAACTCGCTTCTTTGTACCTATAACCAACTGCACTAACCAAGATGCTGGATGAAATTCCTTATTCAAACCACACTTATCCACCAAGTCAGGATTAACATAGCTATAATTAGATCTAGGTTCAATCAAAGTAGAAATAACTTGATCATAAAGCTTACCCTCCATCTCAATGATAGATTCCTGATGGTCTACCTGTTTGTTATCCAATGCTGCATAAATATGAGGAACGCTCTAACCAACATCCCCAACAGTCTGTGCATCCTGTGCACTGTATATCCGAGGCCTACCACCCTGATACTGTGGACAATCTCACCTATGATGATCCCCTCTACAAGTCCAACACCGCATAGGCTCCTTATTCTTCTCCTCAGATCGATATCCCTGTCCTCTATCTGATGCATTGAACTTCTTATATGGTGCAACATTCTCTTTATTTTCTGTACCCTGAGGACTTGCTCATTTATTGTCCCATTTTCCTTTATACCTTTCATTACCTTTCCAACCTGGCTTAGTCTTAGATCTGCCCTTCGATTTCTCGTAGCAATGCCTTAGCTTTCGGATGGCCTCCTCCAATGATCTAGGCTCATCAAACTCAATCTTGTGTTTGAATGCAACCAGTAATCTGCTAATGAACCTCTGAATCTTGACCTTCTTCACTGTTAGGTAAGGCACATACCTTAGTAGCTACAAGAACCTGCTAGTGTACTCCTCATCTGTCATTGATCCCATCTTTAGCTCATAGAATTCTTTTACCCTGTCATCAAAGTATCTCTCCAACAGATACTTCTTCTTGAATAGTGCTCAAACTCACTCCAAGTCAAGTCTTCTTCATGAATCCATGTGACACTGTTCACATATTCCCATAAAATGTCTACTTTACCGTTGAGGCTAAATGTAGCTACTCTGGCTTTTGTGTTATCTGAATAATCATGTAACCTAAAGAACTTCCTCATGCCAAGCAACTATTCCTCTACATCCCATGGTTTCTTCATCTCTCCATCAAAAGTAGGTGTCTTTGCTTTCTCAAACTCATCTAGCAAGTATCCCCTATCACTCCTCCTGTAAGGATGATAACGATGATGATAATAGTGCCTATCTGAATCAGAAATAGAATAGTACTTGTGTCTATCCCTTCTCATCTCCAGAGTGTCCAAAAATATTCCATCTCTAACCGTGTCATCTCTATCTGACCTATGACCACCATGCAACCTACTACCATATGCCCCATTAGTTGTGTCCTGCTCATAGCTGATCTGACGTGGCCCTTGTTGTTGTAAATCTGACAAAATCTGAAGTATCACTACATTTACCTTTGCTTGTTTCTCCTGTGCCTGCATGATTCTGTCATTATCTGCCTTACAACTCCTTATTTCTTCCTTTAAGATTCCCAATGTATCTGCCAAATTGAAAAGAGTTCCCAACACCATACTGCTCTTCTAATTTATAGGGAGATTCTTTTTAGTCTACCATATTTCTAGCCATTTGATATTTCTTCCTGCAAGGTATATTATGTCAGCTAAACCAAATCACAATAAACCAACATACCTTAGTATAGCTCGAGGAGGATACCTTGTTTACAAGATCAACAAATTAGCGTGTTACATGTATAACATAATCATGACGACATATAGAAACATAACAGATAAGTATATAACCATGCAACCATCATTCTAGCTAGGGTCCAATCATCAATGCATGACCTTATCAACGACACATCCTACGAGTCACCTCATGCATGACAACGATCATTACATCACTGTACAATTGACCACATGCAAACATGAACATGCATAAGAAATGTGTAATCAATGACACACACAAATAAACACATAAAATAAATCATAAACGAACAATACTTGAAACCAAACCTACAAGAATGATACATGCAACCAATCATAAAATAATGTAACCAAACATAAAAGAATGTAACCAAGTGTGTCAAAATGATACATGTAAGCGACATATAACAACACGTAACTAGTCATACACTCACGATGATGCACTCCATAATGATAACATCAACTTCCACATGAAAACATCACTACAACCATGATCAACATCATGCAAATGCGCCAAGCACATGGAATGAAAGCGTAAGGTACACACATGCAACTGACATGCATTCAAGACCAACACACAACCTGTCCAGTCTGAGGGGTGAAACATGCTCTGATACCACTCTGTAACACCCTCCTCCCACATCTACCCAAGCTACCGACCAGCCCAGGTAAACATGTGACGAGAGGCCACTATGATATGATTTGACCTCCTAAGTCATGTTAAGGAAGTGGAACCGACAGAAACACACCATGCAGACATTCAACATTAGCATTAGGTCCCTCAAGAACCAATCCAAACTTTCTACCAACCAGCCCCTGGGTCCCACTGAGCTTTTGGACCACTTTACCTCTAGATGCACTCATTCTATGGGCATGTCAACATCCAAGGACCTCTGGACGCTCTCACAGGCCTGCAAGCCAGCATCGAGGGATTATTTTTCATAGTGCTATTCCAACGTCCCCGATATTTTAGCCACTTTTTCAGGCCTAGAGCCCAGGTCACTACCTAGAATTGAATGACATCTTCAAAACTAAAAAATAATAAGGAAATGATAGTATAATGGAAATCACTTGAATGAGACCTTGAATGTATCCCTACTAGCCATGTAATGCATTTCATCAAACATATCACGAATATGTAATCTACATGTGTAAATAACATATCTAAGCATATGGGTCTCATACTTAGCTAAGAATTGCTAAGAAGCATTGATGCCTCAACACATCAACTATCATTTCATCCATTAGGTCATAGATACATTGTTTATTCATTTACTAGTAAAAACATGATGAGAGCCATGCATAGCTTCTGTCATAAAACATATATATAACCAACATAATAGCAACAAAAGTACCAATGAAATCACAACCATATGATCCACATATAAACTAGTATAATACTCATAGAAATACAAGGAGAAATAACATCATATTAATGATGCAAAATCCAAACCCGGGATGGGACTTCCATGTTCCACCTGACCGTAGAATGGCTGAGCCAAACATCTCTTCATCCATTCACCCTCATGCCTTATTCCAAGCATGAATGTGGGATCTCATAGAACACATCAATCCAAAACCATTCAGGGATTCCAGAGGTCATCCACCTCAACCCATCAACGGTGATTCCACCTCACAGTTGGACATCACAAAACCATCATCAGATTAGTCTCCATCCAAGCCTTCCAGGGCTTCCAGAGCATTTGTTCCAACCAAGGATTCCAGGACTAGTAACTCAACCCATAGTTGTCGTCGGGCTTCTAGAGCGTTTTTCCAACCAAGGCTTCTAGGACTAGTAACTCAACCCACCAAGGGATTCTAGAACGTTTGTCCAACCAAGGCTTCCAGGACTAATAACTCTACCCAAGATGTTATAGGGCTTCTAGAGTGTTTGTCCAACAAGGGCTTCCAGGAACTAATAACTCATCCCAAGCTAAGGAAACATGAGAACCAACCAAAACAAAACAAGGAAATAAACCCACAATCTCCATGGCTTTCCAGGAAATGGCAGGGTTAGGCAATCCATTGTCAATCTAGGCAATCCTCCATGCTAGTGACAAATCATGACCAATAATCCACATGCATATGCCATGCATGCCAAAACTAGTAAGGAAAAAATACATGCAACTCAGTACCTGCCAAGGGAAATTTGAAGGATGGACAATTATCTTGAAGTTTAAAAACATTGGCAAATCTCACTAGTCCCTAATATGCAAACTATAAATTTTTTGTTGATGTATTTGTAAAATTATTCAAATTTATAATGATTTTATATATACTCTTTATATAATGTTGGCAATTTTTAAGGTAAAATAAATTTATGTTGTAAAATTTGGGCAAATCAGTTTTATAAAAAATGGAATTTGGAAAATCTTTTTTTTGGAAAAATGATGGAAAATTAGCCCACTTGCGAATATTATCCCCTAAAATTTTCCATGCCTGCAAGCCAAATCTATTGTAGCTGCTGATCCCAATGTCCTCTTGTGCTTTTTTGCTCTTCCTTTTCCTTCTTGCTCCAAAATCCAAGTATGCCACACCCTCGAAGAGTGCTCCAAGAAAACTCAAAGTATCCAAAAATATGAGAGAGAGAGAGAGAGAGAGAGAGAGAGAGAGAGAGAGAGAGAATAATGAGAGAGCTCCAACACTAAATTGAAAAAAGGTTACCAACTGATCCTCAAAAGCCTTTTTATGAATGAGGCCTACATTTTCTTCATTTTGCTCTATTTTCCTTCATTTTCCTCCTCATATGCAACCTCTGACCTTTCACCTCCCTTTTCTCCTAATTTCCATTATTTTCATAAATAAATGTGCCAAAAATGCTGTTTTTCCTTTCCAAATCATAAGCCATTGGCTTTTCCAATTTCCTTAGCCATTAATAACCAAATGAACACCCACACTAGGATGTCTTGCCCAACATTCAACTTGGAATAAGTGTCCCATCAATTGCGGTTATTATTTTGCCTTTATTAGCTTTTATTACATGGAATTTTCACTAGGGCTGTTACATGATTTGATTCAATAAATGGTTCCCCTACTTTACATATAAAATTCCCTATATATAGTAAGTATACAAACCCATTAAATCTAAAATGCCTAAAATGAAAAACCCTAATTGTGAAGTGGTAGAGGGAGTTAAACCCTAAAGTGAATTGTTACGGTCACATAAGCAAGAAGAAGCAAGGGTTTAAGGTAAGTATTCGATTTTTTTTGTTTTTTGTTTTCTAAATTTTAATTAAATCTAAATAGGAACAAAGATCATAAAAAATTTTACAAGTAAAATCATTAACAAATTTTTTATTATGTAGGGTTTTTAATTTTATTTTTTTAATTAATTATTAATTAATTATATATATATATATATTTTGAATAAATCTAACATAAATTGTAATTTTTTTTAACAATAAAATCAATAGTAAAATTTAAGATTTTTGAATTAATTAATTAATTAATATATCTATATATATTTTGAATAAATCTAACATAAATTGTAATTTTTTTTAACAATAAAATCAACAGTAAAATTTAAGATTTTTGTTATGCAGGGTTTTGAGTGAATTACCATACCTTTCAAATTATGATCTTTTTGCAGTGTCAAAATATTCCGCTGTTCCACAGTGCTCCCAATATGTCTATGTTGAAAATGATATCTTTTTCAATTAAATCTAACAGAAATTGCAAAAAAAATTATTAGTTAAATCAACAATACAAATTAAAATTTTCACTATGCAGGGTTTTGAGTGAATCACCATAACTTTCAAATTCTGATCTTCTGAATAGTTATGCTATTCCAAATTATTCTGCTGCTACACATTGCTCTTGGTATGCCTCTCTTGCAAATCTCTCCCTTGAAATTTTGGGAAAAATAATGAAATAGTGAATAACTTATTACTATTTAAAAGACTTTAGGAAATTAGATCTCAAAAAATCAATTGCCACTCATTTTTCAATTTGAAAAAAAAAACTCACGTTTTTTTTTCTTCACTTTTTCTGAACACGGTGCGTTATATAGTAAACAACATCGGTGCATTTAAAAGTAACACACATCGATTATGATAAATTACTGGTGCGCTAAATTTTTAAAACACACTAACATAATAGATTTTTTTTTTTTTTTTTGAAATCCTGGAATCAATGAGGTTTTTTTTTTGTAAGCTTGGTAGATCCTCATTTTTCATTAATATAGACCAAATTTATACCACATAGAATTGGCTAGATGGCCTCAAATTTCCCAGTGGGAAACCAATTTTGTTGGCCACCTATCCGCATTATATGCCGTCCAGTGAAAAAAATATTAAGTCTCTCTATCGAAGCAATATAAGTTTCAGATTCTTGTCCACTTCCATACTCTAGAGTTCTACATACATATATAATTGCATAGACAAATTTAAAATCTAGCCGCATATATAAACAAAACTATCAGAAAGTAGGCATGCTAATCATGTTGTTCAATTGACGTTGATTCCACCGGTGCTGGATCTTTGGCATTCATACCAGGCAGCTCCGTCTGAACCAAGATACATGGCAGGTGCTACTCAATTCGACCAAGGCAGATGTCCTATTTGTGCAGTTGAAACTGCACCTTTTGAAATTCCTGCTTGTAATTTGGCATTCCTTGAACTGTGACTGCCATGCCTACCGAGATCTGCTCCATCGCCTTTCCCAATAGGCTTTTCATCAACCAGTATAGGTAGAGGGTCTGTTTGAATTGGGTGATTCTGCCTCTTGTATTTCCAGGATCCGGGACGAGGACTCTCCAGTCCTCCAACTTTGTATCCGTCTCACTCTCTTGCTTCACTTCTGCTTCCCATTCCTCTAATAAATTTTGAATTTCTTCATTGGTTCCCTCCTGATAAGCGATTGCTGATTCGATAATTAAATGTTCAACAAACTTCTGACCCTGTCGGCCACCCGAAGATCCAGGTTCCATGTCATTCCTTGTCTCTTGAGGTTCCTTACTGCAGCCTTGGTTGTTTGCAGGTCGATCCATGGTCATTTTGACCCAGTCCTATACAATGCCACAAATTGTAACGTGTTTGGCCCTGGAGTTGCCTTGTGCCGGGGTGGGTTCACCACACGGCAGACCTGTTTTACATACAAAACATTCAATTGACCAATTAAACTTCAATGTATTACAACAAGGTGCATGTACACGGGTGGTAGGGTTGTGTCGCTCCATCCCTCCAACTTCATACCCCCCTGTCGATTGTAGTAACATGCCCCTCATGGTTGCATGCGGGTTTTGTAGAGAGGACCGACTGACGCCCTGCACCAGAGGTTGCATGTCCCAAAAGACGCTCCCCTTAGCAACGCTTCGGCATGCAATGTCTCCCCAATCCCAGATAAAGAGGTGCAACTTCCTATGGGCCATCGGCCCAACCTGGCTAACATGCCCTTTGTTACCCACCCGACAAGCAAAAAGGGAACCCAACACAGGCGTCCAACCATCCCTGAGCCTCATAACTCCGCTATCACTAACCCTCCTTCCATAGCTAGTCTCAATTCCCTGCTAGGTTTCCTGCCCACGATAATTCTCCTCCTTCTCCCCCATTCCTGGGTCCCAACAAACCCCCCTTTAGCTGCACATGGTCATGTTACAGAGGTTTCCTCTCAGAATGCGGGTGTATAGGAAGACATTATCCCCATAACGCAACCGCCAAGCTTCTCCAGCGACACAATTGCGTGCTTCTACACTATGCTCCCTACCTAGAGCCATCAAAATTCCCATACGGGAAAGGAGTATCTCGAAGCAAAGCGAGATGGTGAGGGTGCCTATCAGGTGCCAAAAGCAGAAGAAGAAGAAGACACTCGCCACCAACCTATGCCCCCAACCTATCACATCCTTACGATCCTTCCACAAAATTCCTTCCCTCTCCCTCAAACGAAACCCGAAACAGGGCAGCATAATGAGATAAGAGAGATGATCGATAACATACCTAGTTTCCTTCACGTGCAGACGATGGAGTTGCTGCTACTCGTGGGGCCGCTGAACTAGCCCGCCGCTCCAATATCCTTGCTCATAGTTGCACTGGTGCGCAACAAAATTCTCTCTAGGGTGATTACAAACTCCAACACTTCCCCTCCTCTTGTTGCCACCTTTCCTTAATGCAATGTTCAACATCATGCAAATGGCCATCGCACCCATTGCCTCGAGCGTGTGGGAGGTGGTTGTTCTGTACCTTTTAGTACCAACCATTAACCCCATCTTAATGAGGCGATTCACCGGCTCGCATGCTGATCGGGGGTAATGCGGTTAGTATTTTAACATAATGGTGCGGTTTTTATTTAAATGCACCGGTGCAGTAATTTTTATAAGAACATCAACATGATAAAATTCCTTTTTATTTTTGAAGTCCTAGAAACAGGTGCGAATCTGGGTCATTTTTATTTAAATACATTGGTGCTCTTTGTTTTACAAGAGACCTGATATGATATAATTCTTTATTTTTATTTTCGAAATCCCAGAAACTAGTGCATTTATTATTTTAATGCTCCGATGCTATTTTTATTTAGACACATCAGTGCTGTTATTTTCAGAAGAGCACCGATATGATAGAATTCCTTTTTTTAATTCTCAAAATATCATAAACATGTGTGTTTATTATTTTGATGGATCGGTGTAGTTTTTATTTAAACAGGTCAGTGCGGTTGGTTTTATAAAAGCTATGATATGATAAAATTCCTTGTTTAGTTTTAAAATCCCGGAAATCAATGCAGTTAATATTTTAACGCATCGATGCTTTTAGTATTTAAACATGCTGGTGCATTCAATTTTGATAAGCACACCATTAGGGTTTAAAAGATATCTGAATTTTTATTTTCACATAAAATGGCATATTCATCTAAATTATCCTTTAAGACACATCCACATGAGTTACAATAGTTCATAAATTTTCCACTTAAAGTCGCCTTATTCTTGAAAAATGGTTTGAAAACTATATTGAAACTTGGATTGTGGTTATATGGTTCTCAAAATTAGTTTTAGGAATGTACACAAAAAAATATTGCTGATTTTTCTCAAATTCAGGGAGAAAATCTCATAATATCAAATGACCAATTATTCAAATTTTAGCTCGTTCCATATTTCTCCAAGTCCTTCACAAAGTTCTTCCTTTCCATCTCTAATAAGTTCAGATTTTATTCATATTTCGATTATCTATTTTTTTTTTCTTATCCATGTCAATTTGAATAAAAATGTATCCAAATTTGTAGGATCTTGATCAGAATCAAGTTCAGATGCAAAAAATATTCCACCATTTCAAAAACGTTGGAAGCTCTTATTAGTAGCAACATATCACAAGCAGTTGGTAGATGAAAAAGGACAATCACTTCACCTTGCCAATTGGAATATGGAATCTTTTAGCTGCAATTCTAGGTCAACGATGGTAACGATTGTTTGGTATAATGTAATTTCAACAAACCGATTGCATTGTGCTTACTAATATCATTGATGCACTAATGTTCAATATTTTTTGAAATTAGGATTCTAGTGATGATGAGAGATCCACCTACCATATTCCACTGCACCCCACTACAATGTCAAATTGAGAGAAGGTTGCATTAAGAGCAAGACTTAGAGAGGAAGCATAAAAAGAATGATTGAATCGAGCACCTATTCAATTCCCACTACGTCTAGATTCACCAATTAAGAATGACTACAACAATAGTAGTTATTCATCACAAGTTGGCAATGGAGGTAATCAAATATAGGTTGGTATGGATGATTACTTATGGGATACAATTTCCATGGAGAAAATGTTGTTAGATGCATTCTAGAATGATGAGCCAGGGGATGATGCTCATATCACTGATACCTTATTCGAAAGCTTGAAATATGCTTCCACCTGACCCCTTTCTTTGAATTGGCAACCAGTCAAAGTCTACCCAACTGGGGACAATCATGTTACTACAAAACTTGAAAGAAAAGTTTGGCATGTCAACTGTATGTTTCTCAACAATATTGAGGTAATTGGCTTGCATCATCGATCAAGTCCCTTATATTTTGAGAAATATTGTCACACAATCAATGTTAAAAATGGTTGATTTTATGAACAATTTTTTTTTGTAAGCTTGGTAGGACTACATTTTCAACATGTCCCACATATCACCCTGATCGGGGCAGGAAACTAAACTAGTGACTTCACATCAAGGAGTGACTTAACAGAGCACCCTATCACCATCTATCCAAGACCCCGGGGACAATTTTATGAACATTAAACATTGACATTGTACATTTATATTTCCCACCAATTTCAGGTTATTCAAAGATAAGGTCCTTTTGAGTGATAATTTCTTGCTGGGTAGTTGCGAAGCGGAAAATCAAATTTTGAAAATGTTGGGTGCTGAGTACATATCATATCATGCACGTTTGAATGATTTTATTCTATATAGAGGAGAATACGAAAACGAAGAGATATGTCTGAAATGTGGGCATGATATGTACCATAAATAAAAAAAAAACAGGTAAATCACATGTTCCTCCTTATAAGATATTGAGGCACATGCCTATAATCCCAAGGATTCAAAGGCTATAATTTCATTGCAAAGTATTAGCTATGTTGTAGGGATGTCATGCCTCACACAAAAGTGAGTTAGGATTTATGCGAATCTTAACAGATTCAATAACCATGAAGCATATAAAGGATACATGACTCGAAAAATTCAAGGATGAAGTACAAAGTGTACGACTCAACATATCCATGGATGGCATCAACCCATATTCCCTCCGAAACAACAACTATTCTATTTGGCATGTAGTTGTGATCAATAAAAATACCCCACCATGGTTTTCATGAAGAATGAACATCTTATGTTGGCTCTCATAGTCCTTGGTAGAAGACAATTGAATAATATGGATGTCTACTTATAACCATTGGTAGATGAATTGAAGGAATTATGGGAATGGATACATGTATAGGATGTATAAAGGCCCATCACAATAGAGAGGAGTTTTACGTTGTATGGCATATGTTATTAAACCATACATGATTATGCAAGGTTAGGAGTTTTCTATGGTAAATTACATGTTTATTGATTTGTTTATATACGTAATAATATTGTTTCACATATTAATTTAATTCGCTACAATTTCGCTGATCTTCATGATTGCTAACGTGCCTTGTGCATAATAATTTTGTAGGTCTTGTAACAAAAGGGTATCATGGATGTAAATTTTGTGGACCTTCTTTGAAATCTAGGTGGTCTGAACACCTACGAAAGTTAGTGTATGAATTCTCCAGGGTATTCCCCCCAGAATAACACCCTTATAGAAGAGCAACATCCGCTTTCAATGGTAAACTAGAGAGAACCCAAAGGCCTGCAATAATGACACCAGCTGAATGGCTTAGAGAATATGATAGAGAGAAGGAGAAGAAGTTTTCATAAATGTTCGATTCAAATGTGGAGCCAATTTTTAATGATCCAAAATTCTTCAACACCTATGTTGAGAAATTTCCCATTGGGATGAAAAGGAAATCTATCTTTTATGAGCTCCCATATTGGGAGCATCTTAAGATTTCACACTTACGATATCCCATGCATGTATTTAAGAATGTTTCATCTTCTTTATGGAGGCACATTTCATCGGAATAAAATGACACATTGGTTGTTAGGAGATATCTTATTTCTTCAAAAACTAAAAAGAAACATTGGCCAAGACAAGAAACTAAAGGAGAGGCTGTCTCCTCTTGTTCTTTCAAAGAATGTGATGTCCCATGGATTTTAAAGAAAGATGATATTTATTCTATAAAGGAAGTTATAATGGGTTTGATGGTGCCTTGTTTATATGGGTCTTCACGTTGACGCTACTTCACTATGGAAAACCATTTGCCGAGGTTGAAATCACATGACCATTTGAACCTTCTAAGAGTACGTATGTCTAAAACATGATTTTATTATTTGTTATTTTTATGCAATGGGATCTTTTATAATTAATTTTTGTATGTACTATTTACTTTGTAGTGTCATTATCCTCTGCTTGTGCATGGGTGTGTGAACCATGACTTCCCCCAAGACCTATGACGTGCCATATCTAAATTATCTGCATTTGTACGTTGGATCACATCAAAGGAGATTCATATGGATAACATTCCATGGTGGTGTCAAGAGATCACTGACACTGTTTGTATGTTTGAGAAGGAACTACTGACGAGTTTCATGGACTTTCAGGTTCATATTTTAGTTCACCTAGTATATGATGTTGAATTAGTTGGGGTGGTTTCTTGTCATTGGACATTCTTCTTAGAGAGGTACATGAAGAAATTGAAAGGTTTTGTTTGGAAAAGGGAAAAACCCGAGGGGTTTAGGGCAAAGGGGTACATATCGTATGAGTTTTTCTATTATCCTAGTGAGTACATCAAACAAATTGACAACACATCGGGTGTGGTGATTTGGGACATTGAAATGGATGAATACAAAAGAGAAGGGGAGCTTCTCCAAACAAATGGAAAAAGGCGCATGATAAAGAGTAAGTGACTTATCATTTGTCAAATTTCTATACAATAACTATTCACACTAAAATTCATATTAATGCATGTTTCGATCTCATATGTACTGTATATGTTGGATTGATTTCATAAGTGGAAACATTTTTACATGTGAAAGTTGTGTAATTAATAATTTAAAAATTAAAATTTTAACATATTTGTTTAAATCTAATTTACAATAGACTTATTCTATAGGCTTTGTATAGACATCATGATGGATCAAAAGGTTGTAATTATAAGCATTAATTATCAATTTATAAGTATATTTTATTAAGATATCAATCTAAATATACTCATACTATCTCCTTTCTCAAATGACATTGTCAGTATCACTCTAAAACAATTCACAAAGTGATAGAAAAAGGAGAAGGAAAATCATATCTGTGTTATATATGTGTACTAAATCGTCAAAGTTTTTCAATATAGTAAAATAACCTCCCTTATATTCACTATGCAACATATCTCCATAAATATAAATGTAGTTTAAAACATGCTATACAATGTCTATGATAATAAGGATTCAAGGTGCAATCCTTCTCAAATAGGAAAATGAGAAGAATATAACGAAAATGAGAAAATAGGGAATTTGGAAACAACATTGAATATTTATTCTAGATTTAGATACTTATTAGTTTATTAATTAGTTCACATGTTTTTTCTTCAGGTTTATGTCAAAATCAATATAAATCATCTAGTGATAAATCTACGAGGACTTTAACAATGAAAAATTTGTATATTAATATGTAAGATTAAATTCCTGACATGAGTAGTAAAGCCCTGTTTACTATACAGGGAAAATTTTGAGGATGGAAGTTTATCTTAAAGTTTAACAACCTTGGCGAATCTTATTAGTCCCTAATATCCAAATTTTAAAATGTTTGATGATAATTTTGTAAAAATGACTAGATTTCTAATTATTTTATATTAGAAAATATATAATATTGGTTATTTTTAAGGTAAAATAATTTTATACTATAAAATTTGGGCAAATTCATTTTTAGAAAAATGGAAATTAGCAAATTGTTTTTTTGGAAAAAAACATGGAATATTAGCCCACCTGCGAATATTAGCCCCTAAATTTTTCCCTGTTACTATATTTAATCTCTAGTTCTTGCAACATTATGCAATTTAAAAGGAGGTCTTATGCATGTATAAAATGTTGATTACATCTTTTTATGGACCATAAGAGAAACAAATGGGATTACATGGATGCATGAGAGATTTTAATTTTTTCTTCATGGATAATGGAAGCGTTTTAACTTTATTTTCAATGGTAATTATAAATAAAAGTTGAATTAATAAATATTAATGGCTAAGAATCAAATAATAAATATGTTGGGTGCGCGTTATATTCTTTCCACGACTAACCCCACGTATTATATTAGGTGGGTGAACCTACCTATGGTTTTGAGCATGGTTTTCGCGCATGGTTTTGGGCATGATGGTTTTCTGTCCATGGTATTTTTGTAGATCTAGTCAAAGGGAACTACGATTATGTTCTAATCCATGGTTAATGGATTGGACTTTATGGATGTTTCGACATGTATATATATGTATTGTAACATTTAAAGGAATATAATGAAAAATCAATCTGGTAGTCCCGGTTTTGGAATCCAGGGGAAAATATCTATATATATGTTTTATGCTCTCGCCATTGTTTATTTTCTATTTTTAGAATTCGTATGCAGGTAATTTCTGTATGGCGTTAAAACCTACATTTGGTTTTAGAGTTGTTTTGGCTTCAAGGGGATGCCTTTGCTGCTGAGGGGTGTTAATTGGGCCTGTGGTAGACTCTGTTTAGTGGGGAATCTACGAGATTGATTCTTGTGTTGAAAGAAGATGGCGAGAAGTGGAAAGATATAGATCGATAAATTTAATGGTCAAAGTTTTGAGTTGTGGAAACTCAAGATGGAGGATCTGCTGGTGGATAAAGATCAGTGGATCGCAATAGATCTGGGTACTAAACCAACCAAAATGTTGGTTAAAGACTGGGCAAAGTTGGATCGGAAGGTAAAGAGCACAACACAGTTGTGTATCTCAGATTCAATATTGTTGAATGTATCAGGGGAAGCTTCGGCAAAGGCTTTGTGGGACAAGTTAGGTACTTTGTACCAATCTAAGACTTTGGTGAATAAACTGTTCCTACAGAAAATGCTGTATAACCTGAGGATGAAGGATGGAGACTCAGTGACAGAGCATATGAACACCTTTAATACCGTGGTAATCTAGTTGTTATCTATTGATATAAAAATTTCAGATGAAGATAAGTGCATCAATTTGTTGTGTTCTCTACCATATTCGTGGGATAGTTTGGTTGTTACAATAGGTAGCAATGCGACTGCCTTGGAGTTTGATGAAATAGTCTCATCCTTGCTGTCGGAGTAGATGAGACGAAAAAATATGGAGGGCCAGAATGGTGATGCCTTTTATATACGAGGACGGCCCCATAACAGAAACAAAAATAAATCCTCGAGTGGGAGATCTAAATATAGAGGGAGATCTAAATCTCTAGGAAAACCTGTAAATGTATGTTGAAAATGCAGAAAGGAAGGGAACTTCAAAAAGGACTTTAGATCTAAAGCTCTTGAGAAAGGAAAGGGATATAATGATGCTCCTTCTACAGAGGTGAAAACTACCTCAGATGAAGGTGGGGATGTGTACTAGGCTTATTCTTCAAGTAAACATGTAGATCATGAAGCATGGTTGATTGACTCAGGGGCATCTTTTCACTTCACTCCCCACAGGGAGTGGTTCTATGAGTATGATAAATATGATGGTGGTGATGTCTTCTTAGGGGATGACAGGAAGTATAGAATCGTCGGTCACGAAAAAGTCAATTTGAAGTTGCAAGGTTGAAGGATCATAACACTTCTGGGTGTTCTTCATATTCCTGCATTGGCGAGAAATCTGATTTCTGTAAGAAAGCTAGATGATGAAGGTGTAAAAATAGTGTTTGAGAAAGATACCTACAAGATGGTTCAGGGATCACTGGTATTGATGCAGGGAGTTCATATTGGAACTCTGTACAAGCTTCAGGGTAGCATTGTTATTGATGGGTGCAATAGTTCTGTGGTTCCTAAAAGTGGATCAGAAAATCTAGTGGTCTCTGGAGAAAATACCATGCTATGACATCAAAGGCTTGGACATATTGGAGAGAAGGGCCTTCGAATACTTCATGGTAATGGTATGATAGAACGTATATCTAATTTCTCTATGGATTTGATTTATGTGAAAATTGTGTATATGGGAAGCATAATTGGGTGAGTTTCCCCTCTGGTGCTAAGAGGGTGAAACAAATATTAGAGCTTGTGCTCAATGATGTGTTTGGACCTGTGTCGGTTTCATCACTAGGTAAGTATGTGTACTAGTATCATTTATAGATGACTTCTCAAGGAATACATGGATATATTTCCTCAGGAAGAAATCTAAAGTCTTTGTTGACAGGTTTAAAGAATTTAAGGCTCTGGTGGAAAACCATACAACGAAGAAGATAAAGGTGTTGAGGACAGATAACAGTGGAGAGTTTTTCAAGAAGGAATTTGAAGAGTTCTGTAAGAAGTGTGGTATAGCATGACAGAAGATTAATCCATACACACCTCAACAAAATGGAGTTTCAAAAAGAATGAACAAGATGTTGATGGAAAAGGAAAGAAACATGCTAAGTGGTACTGGGTTAGGACAAGAATTCTGGGCAGAGGCGGTGGAGACTGCATGTTACCTGGTCAACAGATCACCTTCATCAGCGTTGGAGGATAAGACTCCACAAGAGGTATGGACTGGTAAGAAACTCTCTTTCACATCTGAGGGTATTTGGATGTGATGCATATATACATGTTCCAGAGGAGAAAAGAACCAAGTTAGATAGTAAATATGAAGGGTGAATCTTTATTGGGTATAAGGATGGTTTAAAAGGTTATAAGATTTGGAACCTAGAAACAAGGAAGGTTGTTTACAGCCACGATGTGGTGTTGAGAGAGGTGAAAGATGTTATTAAACATGAAGTCCTACCAAAGGAATTTGAGAAGATAGAGTTTGAGCTAAAGGAGGAGGAATCAGACTCTACAACAGAAGAGGAATCAAAAGATGAAGATCCACAAACTCTAGTTGTGAGAAGATTAGCTCGAGAAAGAAGGAAACCATAAAGGTATAGTCCAACTGATTTCTGTTCAAATTTTTCTTTATTTGTTACTGATGATGATCCCAGAACTATCAGGGAAGCAGTAGATTCAGAGGATGGAAAACTCTAGAAAGAGGCCATGGTTGATGAAATGACATCTTTGCACAAAAATGAGGCTTGGGATCTAGTGGAGTTGCCGGCTGGAAGGAAACCCATTGGCAACAAATAGGTGTTTAAGAAGAAGATGAATGTAGAAGGCAAGGTGGAGAAATACAAATCTCGGTTGGTAGCAAAAGGTTATTCCCATGTGCCGGGAATTGATTTTGGTGATATTTTTTCTCCTATTGTGAAGTTAGCTTCTATTAGATTAATTTTATCTGTTGCTGATGCTTTTGATTTTGAGGTAGAATAGATGGTTGTGAAGACAACATTTCTTCACAGGGATATGGAAGAAGAGATCTACATGAAGAAACCTAAAGGGTTTGCGGCGAAGGGTAAGAAAGAACTATTATGTAGGTTAAAAAAGTCTCTGTATAGGTTAAAACAGTCACCAAGGATGTGGTATCATAAATTTGATACATATATACAGGGACTTGGTTTCACTATAAGGAAAGCAGATCATTATGTGTATTTTAAATTAATTGGTGACCGTGCTATTTATTTGGTCTTGTATGTGGATGATATGTTGGTGATTGGAAATAACAAAGAAATTATCCAGGAATTGAAGACCCAATTGTCCTCCAAATTCCACATGAAAGATCTTGGTGCTGCAAAAATATATTTTGGGCATGGAAATTAAATGAGATCGAGAAAAAATGAAGCTCTGGTTAAGCTAGAGGAAGTATGTCGAGAAAATATTGCATAGGTTTAATATGCAAGATAGTAAACTAGTGAAGGTTCCTATTCCTGTCAGTGTAAAGTTATCTCTTGAACAATGTCGCAAGACACAAGCAGAGGAAGAGGACATGTCCCATGTTCCCTACACAAGTGCAGTTGGTATCCTGAAGTATGCAATGGTATGTAGTAGAGCAGACATTGCATTTTAGGTCCCTATAATACTAGTGATTACCCCATTATTGTTGTAGTTGTATCCCTTATTAATATTTTTGTGCCCCTATTGTCCCCATATTTTTATTACTGTGCCCCATAGAATCTCTCTATTGTTATTTTTGTGGCTTTATATTATTATTGTTAGGTCAGCTGGGTTATATTGTGACTCCTTAGACTCCTATATATAGAAAGGAGGTTTTGTCATTTGAATCATCCAAGAATTGTTCATTTGTGTAATGTAAAGGAGGTTGCCTCCTTGAAGAGGCTGAATTCTAAGGCGTTCAACTATCTTTTCTATCTTTTTGTGAGCTAGTTTCATAACATTTGGTATCAGAGCTTTGGATTCTAGGGTTTCGCTGCTCCAAATAGGTCATTGTGGAATTTCCGCTATAACTTTTTTTCTGTGACGTTTCAAAAGCGAAAACAAAAACCCATTTGAGAATAAATCGTACTGAACCTCGGATCCGAATTTCAGAGCTTTTCGCACTATATTTGCGGAGATATGATCTGAGGAGGTTGGTCTTTTTGCAGACTCCTAAATTACATTCCAAACAGGTGACCTAGGGAAAATCGTCATAAATTTCTCTTTGAGCATCGGATTGAAGTTTCATAAGAAGCTGCAGAAAGAGGACAGACTATAGTTTCTTGTATATAGTTTTTAGAGCCAAAGGTTGAAACAGGGACACGTGGCATGTTGTACAAGTTCGCTCTACTGAACTAGTTTATAATCAGGTCACTGTGGGAGATTTGGCATAACTCTTCCTTGGAGAATCCAATTTGGGTAAGACTGGTGGCATTGGAAATAGGACATAGAGGGCTACTGCAAATCACAATTTCAGAACTGGATGATCCAAAATTACGGAGATACATCAGAGGCAATATCAATTTCCTTCAAAGTGAAAAAAGGTGTGTATATTTTTTTAAATTTTTTCTTAAGCTTGGTTTGAAAAATTATTTTGAAGAATTCAAAAGGCATAGTAGAGCATTATTATCGGTAACTGTGCCCTGAGGAAAGAAAATGAAAACACCTAGTAAGCAACCTGAAAGCGCTAGCATGACTCATGAAGAAGAGGAAGAAATTCTACATGATATATCAAAATTACAAGACCAAGTGCAACAAATGTCACTCTCACAAAAGCTAATAGAAGCTAAGATAAATGGCTTGGAATCTAAAATAAAGGGCGAGGAAGCTAAGATGAATGGCATGGAAGCTAAGATAGACGATTTGAAGATACACATGGAAGAATTGAAGATAAATATGAATAAGTTGCTTCAAGAAATGGTCACTAATGGTGAAAGGGTAGTAAAGGAAACTCATGATGAGAACAAAAGAAATGTTAATTATGATTCCATAGACTATAATGTTGGATCGAAGACCCACCATATTCCAAGAATCGATATGAGGAAGTTTGATGGCAAGGACCCCACAACATGGATATTACAGATGGGGCAATTTTTCGATCTCAATAATGTGCAAAACACACAAAAGGTACATATTGCAACTTTATATTTGGAACCAAGTAAGTTTATATGGTATCAATGGCTTTGCTCTCGTAAACAAATTATCACTTGGGCAATTTTTATGGAAGAATTGACAACACATTATGAGGACACAAAAAGCAACACTTTTTTTAGCCAATTGATAAGTCTCAAACAAAAGGGTTCAATAATGGAGCACATTGAGGAGTTCCAAAAATTGAACATAAGAGAAAAAAATATTCTAGACGAGGATAGGATTGATGTGCTCATAGGGACTTTAAAGGATAATATCCAACATGATGTTCGCCTTTGGGAACCTGATTCATTAGAGAAGGCATTCAGGTTAGCAAGAAAAATGGAAAGCAAAATTATGGCAACTAGGAAGCATAGCAGTCACAACTATAAAGATGGAAGTGTTGTTACCCCTAGCCTTCCACAACCTATAAGGTTGACACCACAACAATTGGAAGAAAAAAGAGAAAAAGGGCTTTGTTACAGTTGTGATAGAAAATACACTAAAGGTCATAAGTGTGCTGAGAAGAAATTATTCTACATAGATTGTGAAGAGGAAGAAGAAAAGGAGCAAGAAAGGTCAAAAGAAGAGGATATACTCCAGGAACAAAGCCTAGATAAAGAAGAAATGAATCCGACCATATCTTGTAATGCATTGGCTGGAATTACCACTCCTCAAACCATCAAGATAGAAGGACAAATCAAGAAGAAAAAGGTAATAGTGTTGATTGATTCAGGAAGTACCCACAATTTTATTCATTGTAAGGTAGCAAAAAAATTGAATTGCTTCCTATATCCAGCACCAGAGTGTCAAGTGATGGTTGAAAATGGAGGAATGATAAATTGCTCTGGAAAGTGCCATAATATCAAGCTATCCATGGGAGAATATGTATTAATGAGCCCAATGCTTTCCATTCCAATGGGAGGTGCTGATGTTGTACTAGGAGTCCAATGGCTATAGTCCTTTGGTACAATAACTTTTAATTTTGAAGAACTTTTCATGAAATTTTTTGTGGAAGGAAAGGAAGTTATATTAAGGGGTATTGCAGGGAAACCGAGAAAGATAATCAGCTCTAATGGTATGACAAAGCTTCTAAAAAAGGAACAAAGAGGTGTAATTGCACAATTATGTCCACTAGATGTTTCCACATCGGAATCATCTATTTCTCCAGATCTCCAAAAAGTCTTGGACAATCATTCCAAGGTATTTGGGACTCCCAAAGGTCTCCCACCTATTCGTGGTCATGATCATGCTATTCATATGATTCCAGAAAGTGTTCCACCAAACATCAGGCCGTACAGATATCCCTATGCCCAAAAGAGTGAAATTGAATGTGTGGTTGCAGAAATGCTAGAGGCTGGTATAATTCAACCTAGTCAAAGTTCTTTCTCTGCTCCAGTAATATTGGTGCACAAGAAGGATGGATCATGGTGCATGCGTCCGGATTATAGGGAGCTCAACAAGCTCACTATTAAAGATAAGTTTCCCATTCTTGTCATTGATGAATTACTGGATGCATTGCATGGATCAATTTACTTCACCAAGTTGGATCTTCATTCAGGATATTATCAAATCAGAATGAAGATTGAAGACATTCTGAAAACAACATTTAGAACTCATGAGGGTCATTATGAATTTTTGGTCTTGCCTTTTGGCCTTACCAATGCACCTTCTACATTTCAAGGTCTGATGAATTCCATTTTCAAACCCTTCCTTAGAAAATTTGTCTTAGTATTTTTTGATGATATACTAATCTACAACAAGTCTTGGAAGGATCATGTTGAACATGTTGATAGGGTGCGACAAATATTGGAGGAGAAACAATTATATGCAAAAAGATCCAAATGTTTCTTTGGAGAACAAGAGGTGGAATATCTGGGTCATATTGTATCTCATGAAGGAGTTAAGGTAGACCCTAGAAAAATTAAAGCCATTAAGGAATGGAAAATCCCTACATCCATAAAGCATCTGCGAGGATTTCTCGAGTTGACAGGGTATTATTGCAAGTTTGTTAAGAATTATGGGAGAATAGCTGCACCTCTAACAACATTATTGAAGAAAGACGCATTTTCATGGACTCCAGAAGCAACAAAGGCCTTCGAACATCTTAAAGAGGTAATGTGCCAAGCACCGGTCTTAGCTACACCGGACTTCACAAAAACCTTTATTGTGGAATGTGATGCTTCAAGAAATGGAATTGGTGCTGTTTTAATGCAAGACGAAAGACCCATTGCTTTTGAAAGTCGTCCAATCAAGGGAAAGTTTTTACACAAAGTTATTTATGAGAAGGAAATGTTGGCAATACTACATGCACTTAAGAAATGGTGGCCCTACCTAATGGGAAGACACTGCAAGGTAAAAACGGATCATGATATCCTTAAATACTTTTTAGAACAAAGATTATCCTTTGAAGAGCAAAAAAAGTGGGTCACAAAGATGTTGGGTTATGACTTTGAAATCATCTAAAAAAAAGGAAGCAACATGTGGTGGCAGATGCACTCTCAAGAAAGGATGAGGATGTGGAAGCATTGTTGTGTGCCATTTCTATTATCCAACCAGATTGGATAAATGAAGCAAGGGAGGAATGGAAGAATGATGAAGAAGTGTGGGCACTTATTCGAAAGCTACAACAAGATTCCAGTACATCTGATACATTTAGCTGGCAAAATGATTCGTTATGGTACAAAGATCGCTTATACCTTTTTAAGAATTCGCAACTCAAACAAAAGGTTCTTATGGAATTGCACACTTCTCCCTTAGGAGGGCACTCAGGATTTTTAAAAACTTACCACAGGGTTAAGAAGGAATTTTTTTGGGATGGACTTAAATCGGATATTCAAAAGTTTGTGGCAAAATGTTTGGTTTGCTAACAAAATAAAGTTGAAACAATTAAGACCCCGGGTCTATTACAACCTTTATCCATTCCAAGCCAACGTTGGGAGGAGGTTTCAATGGATTTTATCACAGGTTTACCCAAGTCTGAGGGAAAGAGTGTCATCATGGTGGTAGTTGACAGACTTACCAAGTATGCACACTTTTGTGCATTATCACATCCATTTAAAGCCAGTACAATTTCTACTGCATTTATGGAAACAATTCAAAAGCTACATGGAAACCCAAAGATTATTGTAAGTGACAAAGATCCCATTTTCACTGGAAATTTTTGGATAGAATTATTTTCTTGTCTTGGTACTCAGTTAGCTCATAGCTCATCTTATCATCCTTAATCTGATGAGCAAATTGAGATAGTAAACAAATGTTTGGAAGGATATCTTCGTTGCTTTGTATATGATAAACAGACACAATGGTTCAAATGGTTGCCTCTGGCTGAATGGTGGTATAACACTTCTTTCCATACAACAACAAAAATGACCCCATTTATGGCACTTTATGGATATCAGCCACCATCCATCACATCATATTTAAGAGAAAATTCTAAGGTTCAAGCAGTGGAACATCACATCGAACATCAACAACAAGTCCTCCAACTTTTAAAGGATAACCTTGTGTTGGCACAGAATAGAATGAAACAACAGGCATATCAACATCACAACGAAAGAAGTTTTGATGTAGGTGATTGGGTATTCCTACGGCTACAACCATATAAACAAATGTCCCTCAAGCAAGCTAAGAAGGATAATAAATTATCACTAAATTATTATGGTCCGTACAAGGTGTTGCAAAAGATTGGTACTATGGCATACAAATTGGAGCTTCCTGCAGCGTCTCGAGTGCAACCAGTTTTCCATGTTCCATGTTTAAAGAAGGTTAGAGGCGACAAGCTCCCAGTTCAAACAATATTGCCAGAACTTGACGAGGAAGTAAAAATTATATTGGAATCGGAAGCAATCACAGAAACAAGAACTCGATAACTACGAAATCGATCAATTTCAGAGTATCTCATCAAGTGGAAGAACTTATCTGTTGAAGATTCCACATGGGAGGATGAGAATTTTATACAGAAGCATCCAGAACTACTCAAGCGTTGAGGACAACACTTTTTCGAAGGAGAGGGGCATGTTAGGTCCCTATAATACTAGTGATTACCCCATTATTATTGTAGTTATATCCCTTATTAATATTGTTGCGCCCCTATTGTCCCCATATTTTTATTACTGTGCCCCATAGAATCACTCTATTGTTATTTTTGTGGCTTTATATTATTATTGTTAGGTCGGCTGGGTTTTATTGTGACTCCTTAGACTCCAATATATAGAAAGGAGGTTTTGTCATTTGAATCATCCAAGAATTGTTCATTTTTGTAATGTAAAGGAGGTTTCCCCCTCAAAGAGGCTGAAATCTAAGGCGTTCAACTATCTTTTCTATCTTTTTGTGAGCTGGTTTCATAACATTGCACATGCAGTGGGTGTATTGAGCAGGTTTATGTCAAAACCAGGGAAGGAGCATTGGACAACAGTGAAGCAGGTTTTCAGGTATTTGCATGGCACTAGTGATTATGGTCTGTGCTACCAAGGAAGACCAAGATTGGACAGAGTTTTGTAAATCAGTGGCTTTGTTGATGCAGATTGGGCTGGAGATATAGATCAGAGAAGATCTAAAAGTGGGTATGTGTTAAACCTATTTGGAGGTGTAGTCAGTTGGATGAGTAAGAGATAGTATGTAGTGGCACTTTCAACTACAGAGGCAGAATAAATGGCAACCACTCATGCAAGCAAGGAAGAAGTTTGGTTGCAGAGATTTTGTTCAAGTACGGGTTTAGTACAATAAGCTATAAGGATAGACTGTGAGAGCCAAAGTGCAATTTTCTTGGAAAAGAACTCTGCTTATGATTCAAAGACAAAGCACATTGATGTTAAATATCACTTTGTAAGGGATATGGTTGAGGAAAAAAAGGTGTTGTTGGAAAAGGTGGACACTTTGAAGAATATTGCAGATGCATTGACAAAGTCTGTGAGTACTGAGAAGTTCTCTTGGTGTCGAGAAACAGTGGGCGTTGCAGGGCTGGATCAATGACTAAGCTCTCCTATGGCCTCCCGTGGTAAGAAAACAACAAGTGGGAGAATGTTTGGTGTGCGTTATATTAGGTGGGCGAACCTACTTATGGTTTTGTGCATGGTTTTTGCACATGGTTTCGGGCATGATGGTTTTCTATCCATGGTGTTTTTCTAGATCCGGTCAAGGGAACTATAGTTATGTTCTAATCCATGGTTAATGGATTGGGGTTTATGGATGCTTCAACATGTATATATATGTATTGTAACATTGAAAGGAATATAATGAAAAATTTGGTAGTCCTGGTTTTGGGATCCAAGGGAAAATATCTGTGTATATCTGTTTTATGTTATATTCTCTCGCCATTGTTTATCTTCTGTTTTTAGAATTCGTACGCAGGTAATTTCTGTACAGAGTTAAAACCTACAAAATAATGTGATGGTGATTAAAAGACATTTGTTTGAATTTATAATAGACTTGGTGATGCATTTTTCTTTCCTATTTAGATTATGTAAAATAAATATCTATTTTTTATGTATTTATAAGTAAATTGTTTAAAGTAGACATGTCTTTAACATTGTAAACATGATGTAATATTAGCTAGGAGAAACGTAAAAACATGAATTTTAGTGACTATCTCATGATAAATATGTGGAAAAAATAATATTTCTTGAGTTGTTCATTGAGAAATAATCAGATATATTATTTTTCAAAAAGTTAAATCTAATATAATACAATTTTTGTATTATTTTACTCATATTTATTATTAGAAAAAGATAAATTTAAACCACAATAACATATAAAGAACCAAAATAGCACCAAAATGTTATATATTTATCACTAGAACAAAGTTAACTTACCTCTTTAAGGGAGAGCTTCAAGTGGAGCAAATCCCCAGCTACCAGTAACTTCACCAGCCTTATTTTACATTTCTTGATCCTCATCTTTAGAGAGAGAAGTTTCTAATTTAAATTGGTAAGAGTTGCTATAAATATTAAATTTAAATTTCTTGAAACCCTCATAACTTTAGTGATAAATTAAATTTTATTAATATATATACTAATTTAAATTGGTAAGAGTTGTTGTAAATATTAAATTTAAATTCCTTTAAACCCTCATAACTTTAGTGATAGATTATATTCATATCATCGGTAGCCCTTGGATATAAACATCCATTCTTTAGAGCTGAGAACCTGTACATTCCAATGTTAGGTAGTGGAGCATCTTGCTACAAATAAATCTCATGTTTTATCTCTTGCTTGGGTGGAAGCCCTTTAGGCTCTTGAAACAAAATATCATAATCAGAAACAACTTTAACTAGATTTGCTTTCTGTTTAGGTTTACAGCCTTGGAAAGCATCATATTTATCAATATCCTTTGATTTTACAATCATAAGTAAAAATTGTTTACTTGAATTTACAATTCTTTTCATCTGTCCTGAATTTATGAGAGAGAAGTTATCTTTGAGTTTATGAACCCTTACGATATATTCAATTCCATCCTTAGTGAGTTGATACTTATTTTCAGTTTGATAGAAGATAGAATTTCTATCGTACAAGTATGGACTTCCTAATACAATTCCACATATGTCCAATGGGACTATGTCTAACTCAACCTCATCTACAAACTTTGACCCAATAGAAAAACAAAGTTTACATTGTTGCGTAACTTGTAGCTTAGTTTTATCACACACCCAACCTAATGGATATGGCTTTTTATGAGGTTTTGTTTGTAGACCCAACTTCTTTACAATTGCTTCAGAAATCAAATTAACTTGTGAACCACTATCAAATAAAGTATCAATTTTAGTATGCTTGGAAATGAATCTAATGTGAAATAGCTCATTTCTTTTCCTCTCATCATTATCATTATCAACAGAATATGAAGAAGTACTTGTAGATGCTTTAGAATATTTACCTTTTATACATATAGCTATAACCATTGTCTCATCACCTAAATCTGATCCCAAGTCCTTTTGAATAGCAGCAACATTCTTCCTCTCCTTACTCCCAAACTTCTTAGGCTTCAATTCCGGATGCAATGACCAACAGTGTGCCTCATCATGGCCTTCCTTCTTACAATGAGTGCATGAAGGTTTATCTTTCTTCACAGTGTTCATTTTATTCTCCTTCCATTTAAGTTTCTTCTTGTATTTATTCTTTCTTTCAATAGGTTTGGATGATTTTCCAAAATCATGGTTACATTTTTGCCTCTAGCTTCTAGATGAGTTGCTTGGACCGATACATCATCTAAGCTAGTTGGATTAAACATAAGTATAGTATGCCTCAAATAACTATAAAGACCACCTATGTATTTCAACAATGTCTCTGGTGAGTCCAATTATGTGCCTAATGTTAAAGCTCTTTTACGAAATTCCTGAGTATAACTTTGAACAATTTGACCTTTTAATTGACGTAGCGTTTGCCAACTCATCATTGCTTGTTGCATATAAGCCAAAGGATAAAATTGCTTTTTAATAGAAGAAACAAATTCATTCCAAGTTGAAATGATTTTACCATGCTTTTTGAGATCTGCTTGTGTCTTTCTTTCCCACCATACAAGTGTGGTTCCTCCAAGTCGAAGGCTAGCAAGCTGGATCTTCTTCCTTTCTAAAACAACTTTATACACCCTACAATACACTTAAATTTGTCTTATCCAATTATCAAGCTTTTCAACGTTAAGTTCTCCATCATAAATCGGCAAATCAAATTTTACATCTAATTTGATCAAAGAGGATTTCTTTTTTATTCTTCTTAGAAGGACTAGATTTATGAGAGGAAGATGATGATGATGACGATGATGGTGATGATGGAGGAGATGGTGGAGGAAGCATTTCTCCTTTTCCCTTATCTTCTTGATCTTTAGGTGATGAAGTGCCTTCATCTTTGTTCTTCTTAAACTCACGAGACATCTCTTCCACCATTGCGCGTATCGTCATGAAATTATCCAGAAATTGAGATTCTGACCCAAGTGGGGTTTCATTCATCATCCTTATTTTTGAAAAGACCCTTCCAATCTCTGGATTTGCCTCAACAAGTTCACCTTCACCTCGTTCAAGACTTAACCTAGTAAGCATTCAAATCTTCACACAATCTTGTCAGACCTTAAAAGCCTTGCTGCTCTGATACCACTTGATCCATTAATGAAAAAGGTCTTATAGACTTTATGTGAAGTTTGCTTATGTTACTTAGTGTAATGGATCAAAAACATTGCAAATAACATAAAATCATAAGCAAATAACATAAACATATGCATCAACACAATGAAAATTTGATAACGGAGTTCAGCAGACTTCTTGGCTACCTCTCCGGGTCCTTTACCTTCCAGTGTGACCGCTTTATTAGTCTTCAAAATGATTTTACAGACATGAGCTAAAAAACAGAGACTCAAATGAGAAAAAGGATCTCACCATTGTGTTCATCTTGAAATTTCGAGTCAAATGAGTATAAACTTTCCCATATTTTGCCTATGTTCCCTCCAGACCCCCTGGAGAAATCCAAAACCGCCTCTGCCCTCTTCAAAACCACTTCTGTCTGCACAATACTGCCTCGGTCTGTGCGCTGGTGGTTTGACTGGTTCGACATCTGCAATAGTTTAAAAGAATTTTTGGGTTCTTGGTTTACCAAGCTCCTCCCTTGGCATTGTGGTTAGTCCGAATGTGTGAAGGCGTTGGTATATAAAGTTGGAGGTCGGCAGGTCGAAATCCCCGCCTGACACTTCGACGTTTTGATATGGATTGAGTAACATTATCCGCATTAAACTTTGGTGGCATATCTCTATGCTTTTTTGTTGTGATATATGTGGTTTGGTTTGATATATATGTCATGTCATTTACCATATCCCATTGCATGTGGGATAATTCAAAAACTAATTAAGGGGTCCAGCGGCCGTGGGGTTGACCCCGACCGTCGGCCCTTTTTTTCAGCACCTCTAATCCGCTACCATAAATACAACATCATCCATAAGCTTAACAAGATCCACCATAGCTCGTTCAGTGCGGCCCCTTTGGCGAAAACTAAACCTTCCGGGAGGTCGGGGGTTCGATCCTCCCTGATCCCCAAAATTTCGCAAAATAGGTGATATTGGGCAAAATCCGGGCTGCCACGTGTCAACACCGGATCGATCCATATAAACCAATCACAATATGCCATGTCACCTCCTTTGCTAACATCATCCAGGACTCGTGGCTCATTCTTGGGTTGAAACATGTCCTTGCTAATGTAGGTGTTGACTTGGTTGACTGTTGACCTTTGACCATTGACCTTTGACTTTTTGACTTTTGCCCTAATTTTCCCAAAAGCTTTGACTGGCTCTAACTTCTTCATCTGGACTCGGATTTACGCACCATTCGCACCATTGGAATTGTATTGACGAGCACTTTGACTTGATTCTACTTTCATCTACATTTGAAGAATTTAATCTGGAGGAAAAAATGGATCCATTTTGGATCAGAACAACCCCTCAAGAGATCTAGGAGCCTAGGATCTTCCCTGATGTCTTGAGCCCTCGTAGGGAAGACTCCCTCCTCAACCAAAAGTCTAGAGAGTCTCTCACAGTACTCCATTCTGTATTTGACACCAACCCTATGTGCTCGCATGTGCATGCCCCTCTACATCTGAGGATGTGCCTCACCCTCTGAGGCCTCACCCATCTTTGCATATCCCTCTAGTGGGGGAGGAGGCATGTCCCCAACGAAATTGCCGATGTATACAAAATATACAATACATAACAATAATTATACAATTTTATTAAACTATTTAATAAAAAAGTTAAACAAAGTTTTAGAATAATTTTATTCTAATTAATTAAAATAATAAAATGACACTAAATCAATTTAAAGAAAACACTGATATTACCTCTATCTTCTGCAGGATCATTCGGTGTGAAGAGGATGTTGGGACACTGTCTCCAATCTATATACTCACATATGGACATGATACCAAGACAAACATGTGGTCACGCTCACTAGCCAGGAGCCCTCATTAAATAATTTTTGAGGTAAAAAATGGTACTGAAAACAAAAATGTACAACCAAAATAAAATTTATAAGAGCCAATAGGATTCAAGATGATGATGTAAACCATGGAGGATGATTCACCATTTTTGGAGTAGAAAAGTAAAAATATTAAAAAATGAAAAAAAAAAATCTATTTTTCAACTTGTATTTTCAACTTACCTCCCTACAGTTTTACTGAAATCTTGAGCACAAACACGTTGGATGAAAATTTTAATTCCTCATCAAAGGAATACCCATGTGGCATTATTTCAATGGACCTTGCTACACGAAAAATGAGAAATATGTGAAAAACTAGATTACAATCACCTTTTTTCATGTATTTCTTATTTTTCATGTAACAAGGTCCATCGATAGTATGCAACATGGGTACTTCTTAGGCAAGGAATTAAATTTTGCATCCAATGAGTTCTCTTGCTCGAAATTTGAGTAAAACCTTAGGGAGACAAGTTGAAAATATGAGTTGAAAAAATAGTTTTTTCTTTTTTCCCTCTAAAATTTGATGATGTAATGTAATCTTATTTTATTATTTCCACTATTATTTATAATATTCCTTAGGAGGCCCATTTTAGACCTCAAAATTTCTCTAATGAGTTCCTCGACAGAAATTGTGGCCGATACTCCGGCAGACCCCTCTTGGGCACCATCTCACCCCACATGTGCATCCACACCTCAATCATCAACCTAGGAGGGCGACGGTCAAAAGTAAGCCTCGTCTCTAGGAACCTCTCAAGAAATAAAAAAAAGCTCTGAAGCGAAAGGGAAGTTCACCCTCCCATGTATCTGTTGTCGTTGCTACAACGCCCTCCAAATTTTTGGCCTACATCCAAATTTTAGAGCCTACTTTGACTTTGCATGCTGTCGTTGCAAGCATTAAGAGTTATTCCATGTGTTTTCTCTAAGTGTTCTTGTCCCATTTACAAGAAAATCAAAGTGTCATCTTTTAGCATGTGGAGTGTCACACAATGCACAAAAGCTAGTTTTGGTGGTTTCAAGGGGTAACCTTTGTGTAAATGAGTTGGCATTACTGTTTAAACATGTATCACACTCATTTCCAAAGTTTCAAGCACTATTGCACAAGTGTCATCATGGTCATCGCAAAGTGTATCTTTGGTGTTGCACTTGGTGTAGGTCATCGCAAAGTTGTCGCATTGAGGAAATGATGTTGTTCATGTGTTCTGAGTGTTCCACGTTGTGTCGTCAAGCAATATAAGTGTGTAATCATGTTCGGAGTCATGCTTTTTCTCATATTCCTTCCACCTAGTTGAATTAGGAAAACTCCCCTACTAGTCACTCAACTTATTTCAGCTAGCCTAAACTATGCATTGCACAGTATCAACCCTCAAGCAACAACCTTGTCTCTTTACACTGCGTAATGCACAATTTCTACCTCCCAGAACTGCACACAATGCAATCTTAATGCTTAAATCGAGCTCTTGAGCTCCTAAACTACGCAAATTTCCCCCCCAGTCAGCTCTGAACTACACATTGCGCAATCTCAGTCCTCAAGCCTCAGCCTTAAGCTCCCGAACTGTGCAATTACACAATCACCTGGCCTCCCTATCCTTCCAGCACTGCATAATGGGAAAACTCAGTTCTCAAGCCCCCATCCCGACTCCTTGATGTTGGCATTATGATACAGGTGTTGTCCTTGATGGCAACTCACGCAGATGACAGTTCACAGTGCAATATGTTAACTTATAGATCAGACTCCAGAGATTGAAGAAAGAGAGTGGTTTAAGAAGTATACACTGGTTCAATTTGTCCAAGCATTGTATACACGTGGGTTAATAGAACAAAAGGAGCGTATACGAATACACACACTCTCACAGGAGGAAAAGCACATACATGTTGGAAAACCAAGGTTTTGGTCCGAGGTATTTGGTCCATGGTATTTTGGTCCAAGGTATTGACCCTAGGTATTTGGTCCTAAGTGGTTTTGGTCCGAGGTATTGAGAAATTCCTAAAACTATATAAGGAAGAGAAGATCAATATAACAAGCTGTGTAAGAAAATTGAATATCTTATGAAGAGTTAGATCAAATATGCAGGTTATCAGTTTATGATGCTTTGCTTGATCTTAACTAAGGATGCACCTAAGTGGTTGATGACGGATGATGGATCGGGATCATAAGACCTGAAATGAATTATCATTATGTGGTTTGATCATGGATAGTCTAGATCTGAATACTGACGCATGTTTTATTCTGCAAATGTTATGATCTGGGTATGACTGAAGTCTAGAATAGCTGTGAAGTTTTTAAGTTAGTATTTGCAGATCTGTGCGCTGGTTTGCTTTGATAAAAGCGTGTATACACGTTGGTTCGGCACATCGAAGTAGCTTATAAAGTATGAAAAATGATGTTTTAAGTTGCAATTGTTTTGGTGATGGATGCAGAGTTCTAGGTTCTGCATCGTGTTCTGGTGACAATGTTTTGAATGTTCAGATTGATTGATTGGGATTTGCTTCAATGATGGTGGGTTTTCAGTGATTGTTTGAGTTGTGGTTGATTCAGAGATTGATGATTGAGTTTCAAGGATTAGTTGATGTAGATGTATTTGATGGTTGTATTGCAGTGGTGATTGATTCCGAGCTTCAATGTTACTGATGGGTCCAGTATAAAAATGTGATGAAACGAGGCCTTCAGATTATGGTGTTGTGTTCCAGGAGTATCTAGTCTAAATATTTATGAAACGTGGTCCCTGGAGGATGCTGAGGGTAGGAGCCTTCAGTGAGGAAGTCGAAGCTTCCTACCAGTAGTGGCTGGTGATTTGATCAGGGGGTTGGAGCTCCCTCCAGTAGTAGCTGGAGAACGAGTGAAGGTTGGAGCCTTCTGTAGGCCGACGCCTACGTACTAGTAAATGGATTGGCTAGTACAAGAGCCAGGGGGTTGGAGCTCCCTTCAAATAGTAGCTGGAAAACGAGTGAAGGTTGTAGCATTTTGTAGGCCGGCACCTACGTACTAGTAAACAGATTGGCTAGTACAAGAGCTAGGGGGTTGTAGCTCCCTTCCAGTAGAAGATGGAGAACGAAAGAAGGTTGTAGCCTTTTGTAGGTGGGTGCTTGCGTATTGGTATGAGTCTGCAATGGTACAAGATTGTAAACAAGTTTTTCTTATATTAAAAGAAGACAACAACAGGTGGTTTTGTCCCGCATTGGATTTCCACCTTAAATCTTGGTGTTAATGCGTGTTTCTTATGTGTGATGGTTTGTTATGTTATTACTACACATGGTTACTGTTTATATGGTTAATGAAGTACTGACGCACTGGTTAAAGATCAACATATGATGAATTAACTAAATCATAAGTTCGCTGGATATACGCTCGTTGCCTTAAATACAATTGCGTGTACATGCGAGTTACCTTCATTGAAGTAGCGTATATAAATCAGAGTATGAAAAGAAAGAGTTATTGATTTGACTAATACTGATTCACCCCCTCCTCTTAGTATTATTTCCAGTGCTTGAATCTCTCAACTATGCAATCTTTAAGCTCAATCCATCCTAGACTGTGCATTGCATAGTCTCAAGGCTTATATTTGACCCTTGACTAGTTGAGCTGCGCAGTGGCACAGTCCTTGAGTCTCTCCCTCAACCTACCACCTAGTTCCAGCTTAGTTAGTGGACCATCATGCATTATCTTAGACTAGGGGTTTATCGAAATGATTTTGTATTTTCATGGGTGAATTGCAGATACAGGCATTCTGTCATGCTATGACAAGGTGATGAAGAAGAAGATGGAGGAGAAGAAAATGCTAGAAGACACCTTTGTATCTGAAAATACAAGTTGATCATTCAGGAGGAAGCAAAGGGACATCATCTTGCGACAACAAATCAAGATCCAATAACACTGAAGACTCCTCATCTTTATCCATATGGAGGTGTCAAACGAGATCACGTTATATCTTCAAGGAGACACAAAGCAAGCAGTAGCTTGACATTTCCATGTCATCAATGTCAAGTCATGTTATGTTATGAGTCATCATGTGACATCATTTTGTAAATTCTTATTCAAAATGTATTGTAAAGTGGAAGTCCAAAGGACACATACAAAATGTAAAGAGTCATGTAAGAGTTGAAAAGTCATAGGGAAGTAAAACAATCATGAGGGTAGTCCAAGAGTCACAAGGGGGGTGAAGGATCACCCCATTTGTTATATGTACACCATAATTGTACAAGAAAGGGACTTTTCACCTTGGATTCTCCCATAAGGAATCAAAGAGTCAGAGTTAGTACTTTTGGGGAGCAAGTAGCGGCTACAATGCTCCACTATTGGGGCAAGTGATGTTCATTATATATATGCGTATTTGGACTTTTACTTAATATTTTAAGCCTGATGGCCAACACGTTTTCATACGTGGATTGTGAATATCTGTAAGATTGTTATTTAAATGTTTATTATTCATGTTTTCTTTTCACCTGTACTAAAGTAGTTTAACTATTTCGGTTATTTTAGTGCTTATCATATTGAGAATGTGTTGTAATGGTTGTAATGATCGTCACATATTTTTGGACTATTTTGCTGGATGTTAGATGAATATTTCTTGCTTGTGTGTGTTTATGATAGAGTGGTACTATTACCTCTCTGTCAGAGGCTCACTTTGTCCTCCCTCTGTAGTAGAAGAACCTTGATGTAATTGCAACCAAACATTCACTAGGAACACTTGCTTTTCAAAGGCAAAATCTCTCTCTTGTTGACAGCTAAAGACAAGGAAAATATTTAAGTAGATGATAACTGAATCATATTCTGGATGGGGCTTCTACACCAAACGGTGTGAGGTCTAATTGGGATGTTATATCGGGGAGACCCCTTTGAATGTTGGCAGGTCTAACACTGTCAACAATATCATAGAACAACATCTATCTAAATCCATACAAAACGGCTGCAAAAAATGGTAGACAACCTGATACATCATGCGCTATGCATCAAAGAATCGACATAAAACAAAATATGAAAAATAATTCCTTTCCCATCACTAGTATAGTGTGAAATGGTACACACTAATAGTGAGAGGCACCTAACCTCCTATGCACCAAAATAAACAATCCATGGCTATCCACTAGACACATGAAATTTTTTTGCACACACTACATAATCCCCAACATATCTTTGAGAGTAGACAAGATGAATCTCTTCCGCAACACCATGGGGGATATCAAGGAACTTGGGAAAATACTTCCCTCTCCTGGATAGGACAGTGATAAATATATGTCCTACTCAGAGGGCCTATACAACATGTTAGGAGCGACACAGAAAGACTGTTGGTGGACATCCCACCAACAGATCAACTGTGCCAACAAGCCAAACAACGCCTTCAGAGATATAACCTCCTCATAGTACTTAAGGAGGCATACATTCCTCAAGATCACTCATGTAACTGTAGTAATAGGGTGAGGGTATAAATATATCTCACTCTATTGTGCCTCCCACAATTGGACCATATTGTATTGGTCTGCTATTTTCTCCTGATGCTGCTGCTGCTCCCTCTGTGGACATCTTTGCTACATGATTGACTTATAAAATACAACAAACTCATACATAAAAGACAATTTATTTTTATTAAATGAAAAATGTTTTTATAAATATGGACATATAACTTTGAATTAAAAAAAAAATCATCCCTGGTGCACCAAAAAACAAAAATTCACCAGAACCAGCGCGTCACCAAACAAGAAAACGCTGAACATGGTGCATACATCCATATGAAACATCTATTTTGGTTCACAAACATACAAAAAAATTTGTTATTTTTACTTCCAACGTGGTGTGTTGAGACAACATTGTGCACCAATGCGTACGTGTCACCTTTTTGCACTGAAACTAGATGTTCAGGTTATTGAATGCACTGAGCTATATTTTTTTTTATTGTTATGTGTGCAATGTGTTTTGCTAAATATAAATGCACCAGGAGTAAATTTTACTATACACACCGACGTAAAAATTATAGCTTTTCCTGATGCGTTTTAATTTACCAAACACATCGACAATACTGTGGTGCGTTAAAGTCACGCACCGTACTGCGGTGAACCCTGTAAATTTATAGGGTGCACCACTACCTGTTTGGACCTAATTTTCAATTCTATTCCGCTAGAAAAGTAAATTAGAGAGACACATAGACATTAACTACATACAAACACATTGGTTATTTTTATTTTCAGTACGGGGTGTCGATAAAACATTGTGCACTGATGTGTATGTATAACCTTTTCACACTCAAATGGGACATTCATTTTATCGAACACATCGAGGTATGATTTTTTTAATATTATGTGTGTGACGTATTTAGTAAATATAAATGCATCAGGAGTAACTTTTACCATATTATAGCTTTTCCAAATGTGTTTTAATTTACCAAATGCACCGAAAACACTGCGGTGTGTTAAGGTCATACACCGAATTGCGGTGCACCCTGCCAATTTACAGGATGCACCACTACCGATGAAAATCGAACTTGTCGAACGCACCGCACAGGAAAAAAACAATTCAAAAAAATGGATTTTTGGACCTAATTTGAAATTCTAATATGGTAGAAACTTAAATTAAAGAGAAACATAGACATTACCTGAACATTTACTCGTCGGGGAGACATAGTTGACACTTAAATGAAAAAAAAATATTCACCACCATTTGAGAAATTTCAAAAGCTATGCACTGAGCACATGATAGAAGGATGGTGAGTAAGAGAAGCACCAATGGAAGGGTGCTTGAGTGAGGCAAGAGTAGTGCCAATGCTTGATATCTCTACAACAATTCAAATGGTAAAAATGAAATCTACAGCTGGTAGGTTTTTTTTTATTCAACCCGATTTTGGTGCGTTCTTGTAACAACACCAATGCGTACTATTTCCAAGTGCACCGCTTTAAAATACAATAAAAAACCTATATCAGTGTTCTTGGTATATACTCACCAGGGCCTTTGAATATATGAATAGCACTGATGTGTCGTAGGAATATAACACCGAAATGGTGAAAATAATTTTACGACTCACATTTTTTTAAATTTAACCTTTGTTTGGTGCTATCAAGTAGTATAAGCACTGGTGCCTTTGTAGTTACGCACCGGTGCGTTTGAATACATGAACAACATTGGTTCCTCATGGGATGGTGAAAATAATTTTATGACCGACAATTTTTAAATTTAACTTTGGTCTAGTGCTATTGAGTAGCATAAGCACCAATGCGCCATATATAGGTGGCATACAATTGTTTTTATTTGTATAAAAAATAATGCTTCGACGGTGCACCACTCTCTATTAAGCACTGGGGATTTTAGTTCAATTAACGACACTGGTGCTTATAATATAATAAGCGCACCATTATTTTTAAGTAAAAACTCCAAAATGGTGCACTATATTGTGTATGCACCAGGGCGTTAGTGTACTGGTTTAAAATCAGGTCGTTGTCAGAGTATAGCACTAGAATGGGAAAAATGAATTTTATTACCGACATTTTTTTAAATTTAACCCTTTCGGTGCTATCAAGTAGTATACGCACTAGTACGTTTTCTGTACTTAGCATACCATTTTTTTTTTGATAAAAAATAAATCTGCCACGGTGCACCATATGTTATTAGACATTGATGCATATATGTATAGTAACAAAATGGTGTGTTAGTGTAATAGAGATGCACC
This sequence comes from Pinus tabuliformis, assembly GCA_031772625.1. Classification (NCBI taxonomy): domain Eukaryota; kingdom Viridiplantae; phylum Streptophyta; class Pinopsida; order Pinales; family Pinaceae; genus Pinus; species Pinus tabuliformis. The sequence goes on along the minus strand of CM062805.1, from coordinate 562,973,166 downwards.
ATTAAAAAATATTTGCTCGCCAACTCTGCTAGTGACCTCTGCTACAAACATATTTTTGGGCTATTTTTATAGGGGCTTCCACAAAAACCTCCGCTAGAGGGTCTTTTCCTTGTAGTGTCTATATTTGATTGGTTAATGTTTTCTTATAGATACTTCATGGTTCCTTGATTTATGGAACTCCTCCTTAGTCCACTTATCACCATCTCCTTTTTTAATATATTTTGTCCATCAGTTCCTTCTTTGACCCCATACATTAGAGGGAATCAATTATGATTATAGTTTCCAACATAGGCCACACAAACATGTTATGATATTATAAAGCTAAAATGGAATTTGACCAAGGAAAAGTGCTCATAAAAATCCCTAGCCACTTCTCTCCTAATAAAAGAGTGGTCAATTGCACTTTCCTCACGGAACAAACATGGCTAGTCATGGGATTCCTATAGAAAACTTCCAACATCCTCTTATACCTTCAATAAATGAAATTTTATTGTAATGTCACTCGAGCCTTCATTTACCTTTAGAGGAATGGGGTAATTATTATTATTTTTTAATTGACGTGTTAATAGTTCCTCTTTATTTTTCCGAGGACATATCGTTAGGCTGACTTGGCTGGTGCGACCCTTCTCCACTAACTAGATCTATGCGTACTACTACGTGGTATGACTTACATCATCCCGCTGATTTCCTCCCTACACTTTTCCATTAACTCCCAATTTATTCCTCTGAGTTGAACTTTGTCAGGTTGAATTAGAAAGTGGGCTAGTACCATACCAATAATGCCAAAAAAATGGTCCGGCCCTGACCATGTACCCCTTTTTACGTCATCCCGCTATGCATTTCCCATCGCTTTCCATTCTTTTGGGCTAGGCGTCTAGGCTTATGTGGGTTATGGGATAACCCTCCATCCAATAGAAACACTGCTGGGCACACATAATCTTGCTACGTCATCCTTGTGCTTCAATTCTGATTCTCCCTTGCTTGTGCATATAAATATGTTCCAAGGAAAAACCTTCATATTCTATCTCCGGGCTATATTAGTTGGGTGGGTTGCACCCCTATATGACCCTTGCTCCCAATTGGGACACATAGTGGCACTGCCACCTCATCCCGCTCTCTTCTGCGTATACCTTATGTGAGTGCTCTGGGTGAACCTAATGGGATGACCTGTCATGTAGGTCCATCCCCAACCAATAACATAACATTTAGGGTTACATGACCGCCAATGTTTCCGAACTATCACTATCTCGGTTAGCATCTTTTTTACTCCCGTAACAATCTTCTGGGGTATTCCTTTTGGGCCACTTCAACACTCTTATGACCAATCATGTAAGGGGAAAATCGACCCCGCCAATGAAATGTCTCCATGGCTAGGGCTTGATATGAAAAATGATAAGGTTTCTCGAACTTTTCCTATAATTTCAGGGCTTTAACCCCTATGCCACAACGAGTCTTTCCTTCTCATTCTCTTCCATGAATTGGATAAGGGACTTCGGTCCTACCTCATTCGATGTCTCAAGTGGGGATCTCCATGATCGCCCCAAGAACATGCTCTGCAACTGCATAGACTTACTTGAGCCAGTATTTCCAAACATGGCTCTACCTTAGAGGTCCGATAGACCTATGAATCAATGTCAAGGACTTATGAAGATTCCAATGGTTTATTAAGGCATTCCATGGTGCTACCCCTTTTGAGCTTGGATGAATCCAACTCTAAGGAGTTCCTGGACCACCTACATTCCTTGTTCTTGGATAGGGAATTCCACGCATGCCTGCGTAGTTTTTCCAATGACCATTAGCTACCATGGGCTTGGCGTGGAATCCTAATATGTTTACACCTCTCTTTCGCCACACACGGATAATTCCATAATCCATGTCGAGCATGTAAGAAGTTACATGGCGATATGCAAAGCCTTTCGATGCCTCACCGAAAACATTAGGATGACAATAAAAGATATCTAGCCTGCTGAGAATGCAAGGCTAAAGACCATTTAGGTAAAGATGATGAGATCATTTAGTCCTAAGGGAAACATCCCTCAATGGTAATGCAATGTCTGTCGTGCAAAAAATCATCTTGTAACACAAGAAAATAAATGGGTGTAAGCGAAATCAGACCTTTCTGAGCAGACAATCTTCAATGTAACCGTTTCATATAATTAAAAGGGTCTCTGAGCCCATTGTTTTATGTTTTAACTTAATTTATTATGGATTTTTCTATGAACTGTATCATAGCATAATACTATTTGTTATTTATTTGTGTGCCACTTTCAATACAGTTAAGCATTTCATTCAGAAAAAGGTTTAGCTCAACGTTATAGCTTAATCCTTATTACCATTTTGTTTTTTACATAGTTCCTACATTAAATTCTCTACGTTCAAGATCATTAAGCTTAATCACACAACATTTTATTTCCAGATTCAGAAGATCAAGCTTACTTAGTTCATTATCAATGCCATTCATTTCAAGAAGCACCACACCCACATATATGCTATACATGTCCTTCAATGACATCTCCCCATGGAGGGGTAACCACATGTTCAAGCATTAACAACACAAATGTAGTCCCAAAAATACAGAACCATTACAATCATAAATGCATCATACATTCATCAATAAATAACAAGTATAAGAAGATACTTATACATTAACTTGCAGGGAAACTGTGTCCGGGATAAGGACTCTCCACCCAACAATAGAAAACTACAACCACACTTACTTGTAGTTGTCACCCTCAAGCCAAATTACAAAGTTTGAGGGGGATGATGGCTTAAGGGATTAAAACACCAACTTCCAACTGAAACAGGGACTCCAGAGGACATATTTCCTCAATCCCAATAGCTGACTGACACTTCTTTTATCAACACAGGGAGTCTAGAGGTACTCTACCTCACCCTCAAGTGCACTCACAATGATTCACCCCCTCCCAGGGAGTCCAAAATCCACTGTTAAATAATGAATTAACCGTAAGTATTCAATCAGATCTTCCTTTGATGATGCTTTAGGATGGTCTCTTCCCAAGCTATTATAGGGCTCCAAAGGTTCCATCCCAACCCATAGCCTCCAAGGACCCAAGATGTTATAGGGATCTAGAGACCTCTGTCTCAACCCATAGCCTCCAGGTACCCAAGCCATTACAGGGCTCTAGAGATCCTATCTCAACCCACAACCTCCAGGGACCCCAAGCTGTTACAGGGCTCTAGAGACTAGCAACTCAACCCACAACCTTCAAGGAACCAAAAAAAAAATCCCCTTCTCTTTTCTTCAGAGCTACCTGCCGATTGTTCTCGTTGGATGCTCCCAATATTCTTCGCCTTCTCTATCTTCCTCTTTCCCCTTTGAATGCTTATAGCCTTACCTTCAAATGAATCCTCTTGCTAGCTTTTCCTTATTTGCATTTGCTGCTACGTCCCTTCAGACCTTGAACACGTAGTCTCTCCGCAAGACTATTTTCCTCTTTTCTTGTTGTTGTTTCTCAAGCAACATGGGCCCTCACACTTTTTCTTGCAACCCATTTAATTCAAGAACTGGTCTCTTAAATTATTGCACCAACTAGTTTTTAATGGCTATCATGCAATTTAAGTTTCTTGCACAAGAAACCACAACATCCTAAGCAAGAAATCCTCCTCCCATCTCTGGAATCCGTGTTTGTTTGACTCAGTGCCATTTTTTTTTCAATTTCACACATAACAAAATATTTACAATGTGTTTTATGAGAGGGCCATGGGGTGGGTTGTCACATTCCCCTCCCCCTTGAGGGAACACCATCCTCAGTGTTCATATTCCCATATGAAACACTAAAAAGAACACAACACATGCTATTTCATGGAGCTTTATACACACAACTATATACAATATTTACATTCATATACACACTTGCTTTAACCAACAAACAAGATGGGATAATTAACTTTCATGGCATCAACCATTTCCCATGTTGCCTCCTATGACCCAAAGTTCTTCCACTATACCTTGAATTTCTCTATGACTTGATTCCAGATCATGAGACTCCTCCGATCTAGAATGCACATTGGTTATGGATGGAAATCTCCCTCTAGTTCCACTTGTAGCATACACCAATCAATCATATGATTAGAGACCCATACAAATATTTTTAAGTAAGGAAACATGGAAAACATTATGAACTCTAACTGAAGGAGGTAAATCCAGCCTATATTCCATTGGTCCAATCCTCTCAAGGATTTAAAATGGCCCACAATATCGTGGTTCCAACTTGGCACATGTACCAATACTTAGGGAACTCTTATTGGGCATAATCCTTAGATAAACATGTTTCCCAACTTGGAACTCTTTGTGCACTATTTGTTGACCTGCATAGATTTTCTTCCTATCCTATGCCACTTTCAAATTTTGTTTTATGATCTGAACTTGCTACTCCATATCCTTGATCATATCATGTCCTACATGGACCCTGATAACTGGATCACTCAAAATAATAAGATTGTTGCAACTCCTGCCATATAATGCCTCAAATGGGCTCATCTTTAGGGATTCTTGGTATCCATTCTTGTATGAAAATTCCACAAGTGGAAGATATTCTTCCCACTTATTGGGCTAATGCATTACATATATTATTAACATGTCTTCAATAATTTTGTTAATCCTCTTTGTTTTCCCATATGTTTGGGGTTGATAGGCTGTAGTAAATGCAAATTCTATTCTCATTTCTGTAAATAATTCCTTCCAAAATCTTGAAGTGAACCTAACATCTCTATCTAACACAATCTTCTTGGGAATTCCATGCAACCTCACAATCTCCTTTATGAATATTTGTGCTATTTCACTAGTGAAATTAATGGATTTGACTGTTATAAAATAATCTACCTTGCTCAAATTATCCACCACTACGATGATTGTGTCATGCTACTCGGATGTTTTAGGTAATATTGTAATGAAATCCATAGAAATTACCTCCCACTTCCATTACAGAATAGGGATAGGCTGAAACAATCTTGCCAGATGCTTGCACTCGACCTTTACTTGCTGGAATTCCATGCATCTTGCCACAAATTCAACCACTTCCTTGTTCAAATTTATCTAGTAGTAGTTATTTTTAATGGCTGTAAGGGCCTTTTGATACCCTGGATGGCCTGAATAAGGCTTAACATGGAACTATTTCATTATCAACCTTTTCATTTCATCACTGTTAGGCACATAAATTCTACCTTTGAACCTGATTAGGCCATCCTCAGTGAGGTGATATTCTTCATCCTCACCACTTTGCAACAATGTTTCTTTCTCTTGCTTATATTTCTCATCTTGCAGTCCAACACTTTTGACTATTTCTATTAGATTTGTTGTATAATAGCTTACAACTGCTAAGTGATTTACTTGAATTCTTTTGCTCAAAGCATCATCAATCTTGTTGTCCTTACCTTTTATGTACTTGATTTCAAAGTCAAACTTGCTGAGCATGACGAGCCATCTTACTTGCCTAATATTCAACTTTGATTGTCCAAACAAATATTTGAGCCCACTATGGTCTATCATGAGGGTAAATTTCCTCATGCTCATTTAACTTTCTAGACTCATAGCACACGCCTTTCCCTTATTTCATTAATACTCCACTGAGTTCCTCTTTGCATGCATCTGTACATACCACAAAATTCTTGCCAAGATCTACAACTCTCAACACTGGTGCATTGGCGAGCAACTATTTTAACTGCTCAAATCTTTCTGCACATTGTGCAGTCCACTCAAATATTTTTCCTTTTCTCTACAAGGCTCTAATGGGATGGACTATCTTGGAGAAATTGTAGATAAATATCCTGTAATATCCTTCCAGTCCCATGAATGATCTAATTTGATCCACGTTCTTTAAAGTTGTTCACTCCATTATGGATTTAATCTTCTTAGGGTCAACTAAGATTCCTTCCTTAGAAATGATATGCCCCAAGTAATGTATCTGTGAATGGAAAAAGTCACACTTTCTAAGCTTTGCATAGATCTTGTTCTCTCTCAATAGTTGTAACATTGCAGCTAGATGTTTCTCATGCTCTTCTTCCGTCCTTGAATACACCAATATGTAATCAAAAAATACAATGAAAAACTTGTCCAAATAAGGATGTAAGCCCAAAGGGTACCACTACAAACTCATAGTGCCCATATCTTGTTCTGAAGCCAGTTTTATGAATGTCTTCCTCCTTGATCCGTACTTGATGGAAGCCTAACCTCAAGTCAATTTTGAAGAAAATTGCTGCTCCTCTCAACTAATCAAAGACATCATTAATCATTGGTAATGGGTACCTATTCTTAATGGCCACTTTATTCAATTGCCTATAGTCAATGTATAATCTAAGGGTTTCATCTTCATTCTTTATAAACAATAATGGTGCTCCCCATGGGGACACATTAGGATTTATGTAATCTTTGTCAAGCATTTCCTTTAGCTGCAATTTCAACTCAACCAATTCTGGGGTGCTCATCCTATATGGAGCCTTAGACACTGGTGTTGCTCCAGGTACTAGTTCAATAGAGAAATATATCTCTTTGTGAGGAGGTAATCTAGGAACCTCCATTGGAAAGACATTTTTGTACTGGTGCAACACAAGGTAATTTTGCATCAATTAAATTTCTTCATCTTATATTTCTCTATCAGTATCCTCATTCTTGAAAACTTGCACAAAAAATAACCTGCATCATTTTCCGATGCTGTGTTTGGCTTGCATAGCTATGATTGACCTCAATGAAATGTGAATTTTCCTTCCCCGCAACACTATTTTTGTTCCTTGCTCATCCAAGCATTCAATTTTTTTTCATATCAATCTAAATTTGTCCGGTGTAAGTATAACCAGTACATGCCTAATGATATGTCATACGCACCCAATGGCAACACATTCAAGTGAGATTTTGTGGGCATGCCACTGCGCTCAAATGCACAATACTTTACCCAATGGATGATTTTTCTTTTTTGTCCCAATTTTCAATTGAACCAACCAAAGCTCTCTATGCATTTCCTTGCCCACACCACACCTCTCAACAAGCTTTGGGATGATGTAAGGGCTATTCAAGATTTAATGTAAGAACTGTACAAAATTTTACAGCCATTGCAGAAATAATAAAGGCTTCTAAAATTAAACATCATGAGCCTGTGATAAAAATTCCTGAATTTTATAAATTTAACTGATAGAACTAATGAGAGTACTTACCTATAATCATGCGGTTGGTGATGCCTCAAACTGCTCCTACTCCGATTACCAAAAGACCGAAACCACCCAGCTAAACTGAGCAGAATCTCTCTTACTCAGTCCAATAATCTTCTTAGTTGAAGCAGATTGTTTCCCCCATGCCCAAAAATCTCAGAACAAGAAAGGCTAGATTGTTTCTTATGAACTCTGTGTACCAATTTTTCCTCCTGTGTCTCCCTCAAAATTGTTCCCTACTCCTTATATGCTGTTTCTTGGCGGTGGTCGCTCCCTCCACCTGCAACCCACCGCTTCACCTTCTCGTGACACCCTTCCCATGTCACGTGATATATATATATATATATATATATATATATATATATATATATTTCTTTTTTTAAAGGTATATTGATTTTTGATTTAATATCCTTTTGTTTGTTTTTAATATAAAGGTTTAGGTTCATATTAAATACTTTATCGTTAATTTAATTTTATTATTTTATTAACTGATTAATATAATTTATTTTTATTTATTTTATAGATAGGTCGTTACAGATGACATAGCTATAATTTTAACCTGGAGAAATTAAAATATAAATGACTTGCTCTTGTAGCTTACCTTCAATCTCAAAGATGGATGCCTGGTGATTTGCTTAGAGATTGTTCACTGCTGCATAAATTTTTGGCATATTCCGAGCTACTTCATCCACCATGCTCACCTCATGAGCGCTTTAAATATTTGGCCCAACATCTTGAAGATGTGGACAATATTTCCTCTTGTGGTTACCACCACAAGTCCAACACTTGAGCGAATCTTAACCTTTGAACTTGGGTTTTGTTGATGTCGATTGCTGCACATTTTTTTTATTAGCAACATTCGATTTCTACTGGAACTATCTTGTATGAGCTGGGTGTTTACTTTCTTTCCTTTCTAAGATTTTCTTGGGCTAATTATTCTTATGTCTAGTGCTGCTTTTAGCTTTCCAATTACTTTTTAATGTCAGGCATGTGTTTGGCTTGATCATAGCACTGTGCTAGCTTCTTGATAACATCCTTTAGGGTTTTGGGTTCCAACAACTCAATTTTGTCCCTGAATGCCATAGGCAATCCGCTAGCAAATCTTTGAATTTTTTCTTTTTCATCCTTGAGATGTGGCATATACCTCAATAGTTCTAAAAAATTGGTGACATACTCAACACTGGTTAACTAACCCATTTTGAGTTCATATAACTCTTTTGCGTTACTATCATAATAATGTTTAGACAAGTATTGCTCTTTAAAGATATTTTCAAACTCATCCTAGGTCAATTATTTCTCAAAAATAGCTCCAACATTATTCAAATCCTCCCACCATATATCTACTTTTCCCTTTAGGCTATAGGTGGCGACTCTAGCTTTCATATTTTCAGAATAGTCACGTATTTTGAAAAAATTCTTCATTCCCAACATCCAAGCTTCTGCATCCTCTACTTTCTTCATATCCCCATACAATGTGGGTGACTTAACTTTCTTAAAATCCTCAGACATGTGATCCTTTCCCTTTCTTCTGGAATGATGATGATGGAAATGGGGAGAATGGTGGTGACTCTGGGAAACAAAAATAGATGGTTTTCTTGAATAATGCACTTGTGTGCTAGTTCCTCCCCTTTGGGTTCTTAAAGGTACATCTCCTAGCATAATGTACTCACTTCGTCACATGTGTCTATTTCTTGACCTACTACCATCTGCTTCGTTAGTGTCTTCCTCTAAATCATGAAGGCTTTTCCTATCTATATGATTGGGCCTCAACTCAAATTGCCTTTTTCTTTTCCAATCCGAGAGACTCTACAAGATGACTGCATTTATCTTTTCTTGTCTTTCTTGGGCTCATACCAACCTCTAATTATTGGCCTTAAAGCTTCTCACCTCAACCCTCAGGCTTCTCAGGGTGTCCATCCAGTTCGGGGAGTGATTCCTTCCCCCTTGTCCAACTGATCTCTCTTCTTCATTAGCTATGACCCCATCACTTCCATGCTGTGATTGATCGAAACTGTACTCAATCATTTTGATACTTATTGCTGTAACTTTTTCTACTTTGTGATATTTGTCATGTACTATCAACCAAACACATTGTTAGACATTTCAATATAATAAATAAACACATAATCATGATCGTGAGCTTGCATTCATGGTTCTGCCATGGGGTTTCTCGTTGTGACAAAACAACCATGTTAGTGTGAAACCACATTTACAAATCATATGCATCAATCATTGAATCCTTTTATCATGATAATTAACAATAAACAACGTATTTATGACTATATTCCTCCTCTCGCCAATCTCTATAAACCAAGCAGTTCACACTTAACACAAATTTACTAGAAAAAAGTAATCAACAATTCACGTCGGATTTTAACACCTAAACAACTAATTCATTATTTTTTTTTTCAAAATCATCACTTTCCTGTGACGAAGCCCATCCAGTCCAAGAGTTGAACCTGGATGCTCTGATACCACTCTGAAACGTCACTCGACCCGTCATTTACCTTTAGAGGAATGGGGTAATTTTTATTTTTATTTTTTATTTTTATGTTTAACTGGCACATTAATAGTTCACGTTATATGTGTGTGTGTGTGTGTGTGTGTGTGATATGCCTGCCAAAAACCCAACGAGCCTTCACTTTTTGCATTATCCAACTACATTCTCGGTGTGTCCCACTAGACACGTCACCCCATTTACACTCTCCTAGTGGTTCACAAACTGTGCATTTGGTTATCCGCGGGGCTCTTTGTTTTAGGATTCCATGAACAATAGACCCATCTTACCTCATCCTCATAGGCCCAAACTTGTCTGCTAATCAATACCATCGTAGGTTCAATCATCTAAACACCTCATCTTTTGCGATGACTCTTTATTCCACCAGGAACACAACGTTGGGATGACCTAGCTATGGGTCCTTCCTCTGCCTATGAGAGATATGCCAGGCTTTCATGGATGGACACACATCTGACCCTCATCATCCCGTTCAGTCCCTTATGGCGAAATACCAAAACTACCCTTTACTTCTTGTCGGGTTTTAATTACCGGGCTTGTGTGGATGATGGGGTCATATGGTCTCTTTCCCATTTTTCCACCACAACCACTTATGTAATTTCATCTCACTTCCTTTATCCTTAAGCCTCCTTTGTAGCTCATTTTTATTTTTCTTGGGTCATATCATCAGACTTACTTTGTTGGTGAGACCCTTCTCCACCAACCATATATACGCGTATTACCACATGGTATGACTTACGTTATCTCATTGGTTTCATCCTGATGCTTTTCCATTAACTCCCACTTTATTCCTCCATGGTGAAGTTCGTCGGGTTGACTCGACAAGTGGGCCAATCCCCAATCAATAACGCCACAACAATAGTGCGGGCCAGACCATGTACCCATTTTTATGTCATCTTGCTAGGACTTGCTCGACACTTTCCATTGCATCTTCTTTCCATTCTTCCAGGCTAGGCATCCAGGTTTATTTGGGTTTTGGGCCAACCCTCTAGCCAATAACAACACTATCAGGCACACATCATCTTGCCGCCTCATCATTATGCTTTAATCCTAGTTCTTCCTTGTTTGCACCTTTAGTTCCAAGAAAAATCCTTCGGGTTCTATCTCCAAGAAACATCGGTTGGGTGGGATGCACACCTGCATGACCCTTGCTCCCAATTGGGACACGTAGTGGAACTACCACCTCATCTTGCTTCCTTCTTCCTGCACCTTATGCAAGTGCTCTCGGTGAACCTAATGGGATGACCTGTCAGGTAGGTCTATCCCTAACTAATAACATAATAGTCGGGTTATGTGGCTACCAACCTGTCCTGACTGTTGCTATCCCGGTTAGCCCCTTTTTTCCTCCCGTAAAAATCTTCTAGGGTATTCCTTTCGGGCCACATCATCACTCTTGTGACCAATTGTGTAAGGGGAAAATTAGACGCACCAATGGATAATCTCCACGACTAGGGATTGATCTGCGAAAGGATAAGGTTTCCCAAAATTTTCTTATAAGTTCAGGGCTTGACCCCTCTACACTGCAACACGTATTTACTTCTCATTCTCTACCATGGCCTGGCCAAGGGACTTCAGTCCTACCTCATTCGACGTCTCAAGTGAACATCTACAGAATCACCCTAAGAACAAGCTCTGCAAATTTACATACTTCCTTGAGCCAATATTTTCAAACATAGCATTTCTTTAGAGGTCCAACAGACCTACGGATCAATGTTAATGCCTTATGTCAATTCCAATGGTTTATTAATGCATTCCATGGTGCTACCCCTCTTGAGCTTGGACGAATCCAACTCCAAGAACTTCCTGGCCCACCTGAATTCATTTTTCTTAGATAGGGAACTCTGCTAGAATCCATGTTGAGCCTATACATGGCGATATGGAGAGCCTTCGGGTGCCTCACTGAAGACACTAGGATGCCAATGAAATACATCCAACCTATTGGGAATGCAAGGCTCAAGACCATTTAGGTAAAGCTGATGGGCTCATCTGGCCCCAAGGGAAACATCTCTCAATTTTAATGCAATTCCTTCCATGCGAAAAAACAATTTATAACACAAGAAAATAAATGGATTTAAGTGAAAGAAGACGCTGCTAAGTAGATAATATTCAATGTAACCGTTTAATATAATAAAATGTTAAATTTTCTGATTGTTTAATGTTGTATCAGTTAATTTAGCTCAATTTATCCTTTTCATTAATCATGCATCCAAGTGTTAGCAGTATAATCAATCATAAACGTAACTGAAGAATGAACAATACAAGTAGTGATAGAGAAGACAACAACACACAACCATAAGAGACAACAGATTGGTCCAAGACCAGGGAAAAACCCCACAAGGGGGAAACCCTTTCAAATATTCTTCTTCTGTAGTAGATCATCATAAAAAGTTACAACACTGAGTACAATGAGCTTAATACATATGATCAAAAATAGGTAACAATAAACCAGATCTACATATATGCTATAAGAACATAAAAATATAGATCTACTAGATCAATGAAGACAACTGATGCCGAGATGCAAAAACCCCAGATCTAAACTAGGTCATTATCATCAACACTATCTATGAGTGACTGAAAACTTCAGGGTCGCACTCACAAATATAGTATGCCAACGACTGTAATTTTAAAGTTTCTCCCAGGAGGTCTCTGTGTTTGCAACTATGGATCTGAATAGTAAATAACCAAATTCGCTCCCTTGCCAGGCTGTCAGAGTGACCAACAAGGTAAATTCACACCCTTGTAGTGCTATCCGAGCGACCAAACTGATAGAGTCGCTCTCTTAGCTACCTGAAGCTAGTGACTAGGGACTGGAACCTTCCGTTCTGCCTCTAAACCCAAAGTCGCTCCTTCTAAACTACCTCCGAGCAACCAGAGAGCCAAAGTCGCTCTCTAACCCACTCTGTGCCTGTGACTGAGGATGAAAATCCTCAGATCTAGGCTAATGACTGAGATACAGAAAACCCTAATCCAGAGCAAACCTTTCGCTTATGATCTCAGACCCAATGAGGACTTTGACTGATGAACCTGTTGGAACCTAAAAAAGTAGAAGAATAGATAAATAACTTGAGTGTGTGTCCAAATGAGCTTAAGGTCGCTTCCTTTTATAGGTTGTCTTGAGGGTTTACTTGGGGTTAAGAATGACCTAAGTAGTTACCCAAGTGGTCAGGGCCGACCCATTCCATAATGAATGAATTAATAAAATAATTCAAAACTTAACTTACACTTGAACGAATCAAGTGATCTTTAGTTCCATTTTGGTCCTCTTGAAAAGAGAAATTTAATGCAAGCATCATCTTGGTCATCTGAGCTGTCCAAAGTGGAATTTTACCCTAGTTGAAAAATTAACATAAAAGGGTATCCAAATCCATTGTTTTAGGTTTTAATTCAAGCTCTTATTGATTTTTATATGGCCTACTATTCTCTGTTATTTATTTATATGCCACTTTCAATATAGCTAAGCATTTCATTCAAAACAGGCTTTAGCTTAGTGTTATATCTTAATCCTTATTACTATGTGGTTCTTTACACAATTCCTACATTAAATGTTCCATGTTCAACAACATTAAGCTTAATCAAACAACTTTTTTATTTCCATATTTAGAAGCTCGAGCTGACCTAGTTCATTATTAGTGCCATAATTTCAAGATGCAACACACATACATATATTTTAGACATGTACTTCAATAATATCTCTGTAGGGAGGGGTAACCACACGTTTAAGCATTAACAACACAAATGTAGTCCCAAAAATCCAAAACCATTACAATAAGAAATGCAACATATATTCATCAACAAATAACAAGTATAAGCAACTACTTATCTTTGAACTTGCAAGGAAACTAAGTCTCATATAAGGAATCTCCACCCAACCATAGAAAACTACAAACACACTTACTTGTAGCTGTCACCCTCGAGCTAGATTCCACAGTCTAAGGGGGATGCTTACTTAAGGGATTAAAACACCAACTTCCAGCGAAAACAAGGACTCTAGAGGAACTATTTCTTCAGTCCCACTAGCTGTCTGACACTTATTTTGTCAACAAATGGAGTCCAGAGGTAGTCTACCTCACCCCCAAGTGAACTCACAGTGATTCACCCCCTCCCAGGGAGTCCAAAATCCATTGTTCAATAATGTAGTAACCACAAGTCTTCAGTCAAATATTCCTTTGATACTACTTTAGGATGGCCACTTCCCAATATTGTACAGGGCTCTAGAGTCTAATATCTCAACCTACAACCTCCAGGGGACCCAAGCCATGACAAGGATATAGAGATTCCATCCCATCCCACAACCTCCAAGAACCCAAGCTGTTACAGGGCTCCAAATACCTCTGTATCAACCCACAAACTCTAGGGACCTAAGTCGTTATAGGGCTCCATGGATCCTATCTCAAACCACAACCTCCAAGGATCCCAAGCTGTTACAGGGCTCTAGAGACTAGCAACTCAACCCACAACCTCCAGGAAGCTAGAGAACCAATCCCCTTCTAATGCAGAAGCATGAGGCTTGAAGACAAAAAGGCTTTGAATTTATTCCAAAAAAAAAAAAAAAAAGTTACAAGCAAAGGAGTGGGATCCTTTAGCTGTCAATTTACAAGGTTTTCTAGATAGGATTTGAGCTAGGATTTAGGTATTGAGTTATTTTATAATTAATTCAAGTTGTTTGGATTCAGTTGAGATTCTCAAGGAGAATATCAACCAGATTAGTATTGTCTAAGATTAGGTAGATTCAATCCATGGAAGAATCTAATTGTTAGAATGAAATGGTATTTATGTAAGTTCTGAATGATTGTAAAGGGATTTTGACTAATTTGGCTTGCTAAGGCCGTATAAGATTAAGTTGCAAAAATTTTATCTCTGGGTATTTTTGTATAATTGGTCAATCCCAGAGGCGTTGTATTCCTTCGAAATAACTCTGAGTTCTATTGATTTATAGTTTTACTTCTGACTTAGAGTATGTAAAATCTGTATTGTATTATACAATCTTGCTTTTCGATGTTTTGAAATAATTTGGTTATGTTCTAAAAACATCGGAGAATATGGTTTGAGACAAGACACTGTAGCGGAAGTGTTAAGTTTGACAAAACAGAGAACAGAAAACCTGAAAAAATCATGTTAACCCCAAGGAGTCTAGAACCGTCCGATCTATAGATCTACTAGATCTATAATCATCGTGCACCAATAAGCTCATGTGTTAATCAAGGAAGAAAGCAATTTTATCAAGTGAAGTTGTTTATCGGGTGAAGAAAAAGTGGTAAGTGGTCTTTTGAAATTCCAAGCGATTCCATCTATCGACCGACACGTAGCACTTGGGTGGAGAGAGAAAACCACTTTATCAGGTGGGTAAACATTACGCAAGATCCCCGTCCGATATCGCTATTAATTGTTGGATCAAGTGTGCTTTGATCAATGGTGGAGGATCGTCGATTAGTTTGTTGATCGGTTAAACCAACAATCGTCGGATTGAAAGGTAAGATCAACGATGGAGAGTTAACGCGATGATGTTTTTGGAAAAGCGGACGTGATAAGGTATTAACCAAAAGTTTGAATTCATTTTGATTCCGTGAAAATTGAAAGGTTGTCATATTGTAGTTAAAATTAAGCAGTTATGCTAATTTAGCAGAATAGCCAAGTTTGGAGGTAGATGACTGATACTCCAAAGGAAATCCAAGAAGAAGTTCCACCTGAACTTGCAGAAATCGTTTCTGGATTTGAACAATTATCCATTACACCTGCACCCAGACCACCATTTGTGGTATTAGAGCAGCCTACTGACACTGAACAGGATCTCAAGGATCAGAAAAAGAAATCCAACATGGCTTTTAGAGTTGGAGGAAGAGGTGGTGGTCGAAGAAGAGGAAGACTAGTTGCAAATGTTGAAGTGTTGGAAGCTATGCAACAAATGCAAGCTAGATTAGAAGCAATGGAAATGGGAAGAGATGCAGATGCTGGAGATGTTAGTGAACCTGAAGCTGAAGTTGTAGAAGAAGAAGAACCTGCAGATGTAACTCCTGAAATGAGATTCTTTAAGTCAGTATTGAGATCCACATCCAAGCCTAGACTTGAAGTTTCAATCTACACAGGAAGCTTAAGCCCTGAGGAATTGATAGACTAGATAAATGACATGGAGAAATTATTCGATTATGAAGAAACAGAAGAAGGAAAGAAGGTGAAGTTTGCTGTCACAAAATTGAAAGGACATGCAACACTTTGGTGGGATGGAGTGCAGGCAGAAAGAAGAAGACTTGGAAAACAACCAATTAAGAATTGGAATAGGATGGTGGCAAAACTGAAAAGTAAGTTTCTGCCAAGTGATTATCAACAAACATTATTTAGACAGATGTAGAATCTTAGACACAGGTCTATGACAGTAAAGGAATGCACAGAGGAATTCTACAAAGTGAGTACAAGAGCAAGACAAATCCAAGATACAGATGAGAAGGTTGCCATATATGTGAATGGTCTTAGAATGGAAATTCAAGATGAGATAAGTGTGTTGTCTCCTAAAACTATAGAAGAGGCTTATCAAATGGTACTGAAGGCTGAAGAAAAACTCATGAGGAAGCAGTTTACCAGAAATAGAGGTACTTTCCGAGGAAGGGGAAGTCAAGGTGGTAGAGGAATATTTGCAACACCTAGAGATGGAGCTAGTAGCAGCTGAAGTCAGCATGCACCCACAGGAGGTGATGCAAGTGGCAGAGGGATTTTTTCCAGAGGAAGAGGAGGCAGAAGTAGAGGAAGAATAATTAGATGTTACAGATGTAAAAAGTTGGGACACAGAGCTTATGAGTGCCTAGAAAATATAAGAATGAATCAGAGGAATGCAATTGTTGCAAAAACTGAAGAGGAAGCAACAAAGGAAATAGAAGAAGAGAATGTACCAGAGAAAGGGGAATCTTTGGTAGTCAACAAAATTTTGTTAAAACCAGCTAAGGAAATTGTTGAACCAGCACAGAGAAAAACCTTGTTCATGACTGTGTGTAAGGTTCAAAGGAAGTGTTGTTAGATGATAATAGACAGTGGTCGTACAAATAACTTGGTCTCCACAGAATTAGTGGAGAAGTTGAAGTCGAAAACAAAGAAACATCCAACACCTTTCAAGGTGTCATGGCTTCAAAAGGGATATAGTTGGTAGTGAATGAACAATGTGAAGTGGAGTTGCAGTTGGGTAAATACAGACACAAAATTCTGTGCGATGTGATGCCTATGGATGTGTGTCATATATTGTTGGGTAGACCTTGGCAGTATGATAGAGGAGCTATGCATGATGGAAAGAAGAGCACATACAAATTTAGCAAAGATGGTGTCAATCATATATTGCTACCAATGGAAGAAGAGGATACATCAAAGAAACTTGATCCAAAGACCCTTTTGCTGAGTGGAAAGGAGTACTTGCAGCAGATGGAAGAAGATGAGGTAAGTTTTGCATTGGTTTGCAAACCCAAGGTAATAATTACCTCCACAAAAGTTTCTTATTTACCAATTGAAATTCAAGAGATGCTGGACAGTTATTGTGATATCATTGTAGATGATTTGCCTAATGAGTTACCACCCATTAGAAAAATCAGTCATCACATAGATTTGATTCCAGGAGCAAATCTACCTAATAAATCAGCTTACAAGATGACTCCCACAGAGAATGAAGAGATTAGGAAACAGGTTCAGGAACTGTTAGACAAGGGATTGATTAGAGAGAGTTTGAGTCCTTGTGCAGTGCCAATAGTGTTGAGCCCAAAGAAAGATGGAGGTTGGAGAATGTGCACTTGTTCAAGAGCAATCAATAAGATAATAATCTAGTACATATTTACTTTACCTAGAATCAAATATTTTATGGATTGTTTGAGTGGAGCTAGATATTTTACAAAGTTAGATTTAAAAAGTGGTTATCATCAAATCAGAATTAGAGAGGGAGATGAGTGGAAAACTGCTTTTAAGACCAATGAAGGATTGTATGAATGGATGGTAATGCCTTTTGGATTTTCGAATGCCCCTAGTACATTTATGAGGCTCATGAATGAAGTTTTGAGAGAATTTATTAGTAAATTCGTAATAGTATATTTGGATGATATATTAATTTACAACAGATCAAAAGAGGAACATGTGAGACATCTGAATTATGTCTTACAGAGGCTACAACAAGAGAAGTTACTGTTAAATTTAAAGAAATGTTCATTCATGAAGGGGGAATTGGTATATTTGGGCTTTGTTGTTTCTGCTGAGGGGTTAAAGATGGATTCAGAGAAGATAAAATCAATCATAGAGTGGACTTTACCAAGAAGTGTCTTTGAGGTAAGAAGTTTTCACGGTCTTGCTAGTTTTTACAGGAAATTCATAAGGAATTTTAGTAAGGTCAATGCTTCAATTTTTGACACAATAAATAAGGACAGACAACCATTTAAATGGACTGCTGAAGAAAAAATGAACTTCCAGCTATTGAAGAGAAAGATTACTGAGAAACCTATTTTTATTTTGCCTGATTTTAATAAACCTTTTCAAGTGAAGTGTGATGCCAGTGGAGAAGCCATTGGAGCTGTTTTGAGTCAGGAGGATAGGCCTGTAGCTTATTTTAGTGAAAAGTTGAATGAGTCAAAGAAGAAATATTCTTCTTATGACAAGGAGTTTTATGCAGTGGTGCAGTCTTTGAAGAAGTGGAGACATTACTTGATGTCCAAGGAGTCATACTATATTCGAACAAACATGCATTACAGTACATTATGCAACAGCCAAAGCTTAACCAGAAGCATGCAAAATGGGTAGAATACCTTCAAAGTTTTAATTTTGTGTTAAAACATAATAATTGGTCAATCAAACAAAGTAGAAGATGCCTTAAGTAGAAAAAAGCATTTTAGTTCAAGAAAGTCAAATTCAAGTGTTGGGTTTTGATTTTCTTAAAGAGTTATATGAGAAAGATCTAGATTTTAAAGAGGCATTTGAAGCTTCTAGAAACCCTGTTTTGCTAGATAGAAGCAAGTGGCTGGATTATTTCTTGCAAGAGGGATTGTTGTTTAGAAGAAATCAGTTGTGCATACCAAATTGTTCTATGAGAGAAAATTTGATTAAGGAGAAACATAGTGGAGGACTTGGAGGACATTTTGGTGCAGACAAGACTTATGAACAATTGAACTGATTTTATTTTTGGCCAAAGATGAGAGCTGGTGTGGAAAAGTATGTGAAAAATTGTAACGTCTGTCAGTATGCAAAAGGAAGGAGCCAAAACACAGGTTTGTATGTTCCATTACCTATTCCAGATAGGCCTTGGGATATGGTAAGTATGGACTTTATTTTGGGTTTATCGAAAACTCAAAGAGGAAATGATTCAATTTATGTTGTGGTTGACAAATTTTCAAAAATGACACATTTTATTCCATGTTATAAAACCAATGATGCTACTCACATTGCTAATCTGTTTTTTAAGGAGATTGTAAGATTACATGGGTTACCTAAGACCATTGTTTCAAACTGAGACACCATATTTGTTGGACATTTCTGGAGGACATTATGGAAGAAGCTTGAAACTAAACTGAGTTTCAGTTCTGCTTATCATCCTCAGATTGATGGACAAACTGAAGTTGTAAATAGAATCTTGGGTAATATTTTGAGAAATCTTGCAAGTGAACATCAAAAACAGTGGGATCGAGTATTGGCACAGACAAAATATGCTTATAATGATTCTCCTAATATGAGTATAGGGCAGAGTCCATTCCGTATAGTTTATGGAATGCACCCAAGGAGAGTGTCTGAATTGAGAGACTTGGGAAAAGCTGAAATGAGAAGTGCTAAAGGAGAAGATTTTTCTACAAAAGTTCAAGCAATACATGAACATGAAAAACAACAATTACAGGACAACAACATAAAATACAAGAGCAGAGAAGATTTGAAGAAGAGAGAAGTTAATTTTGAGGTTGGAGATTTGGTTTTAGCACACCCGAGGAAGGAAATATTTCCAAAAGGGAAATATAACAAGCTAAAGTTTAAGAAAATTGGACCATGCAGAGTCTTGAGGAAATTTTCTGCAAAAGCATATGAAATTGAATTACCCCCTGATATTGGAATATCTCCAATTTTCAATGTTGCTGATTTGTATAGGTATGAAAGTGCAAATGCAGATGACACAATAGAGGATCAAGAAGAACAAGAGATTGATTGGGTAAAACAGTTACTTATAGCAAAGGAATTGAAGCCAGAGAGGATTTTGGACAAGAAATTGTTAAAGAAGGCAAGAGGACATGAGTATTTTCAGTATTTGGTCAAATGAAAGGATCAACCAATCGCTGAACCTACTTGGATGACAGGTGCCATGTTACAAAAGTTGGGAAGTTCTATAGAAGAGCTCATGGACAGGAGGCCATGAAGAGTTTTGTCCTCAGGAGTCTAATGCATGAGCATGAGGCTTGAAGACGAAAGACTTCAAATTTATTCCAAAAATACAAAAAAAGGTTACAAGTAAAGGAGTGGGATCCTTTAGCTGTCAATTTACAAAGTTTTCTAGATAGAATTTGAGCTAGGATTTAGGGATTGAGTGTTTTTATAATTAATTCAAGCTGTTTAGATTCAGTTGAGATTCTCAAGGAGAATATCAACCAGATTAGATATTGTCTAAGATTAGGCAGATTCGATCCATGGATTAAGAATCTGTTTGTTAGAATGAAATGGTATTTATGTAAGTTCTGAATGATTGTAAATGGATTTTGACTGATTTGGCTTGATTAGGGCGTATAAGATTAAGTTGCATAAATTTTATCTCTGGGTATTTGTGTATAATTGGTCAATCCTGAAGGCATTGTATTCCTTCGAAATATCCCTGAGTTCTATTGATTTACAGTTTTACTTTTGATTTAGAGTATGTAAAATCTATATTGTATTGTACAATCTTGCGTTTTCGATGTTTTGAAATAATTTGGTTATGTTCTAAAAACATCGAAGAATATGGTTTGAGACAAGTTAAATGTAGCAGAAGTGTTAAGTTTGACAGAAAAGAGAACAGAAAACCTGACAAAATCGTGTTAACCCCAAGGAGTCTAGAACCGTTCGATCTACAGATCCAGTATATCTATTGTCATCGCGCACCAATAAGCTCGTGCGTTAGTCAAGTAAGAAAGCAGTTTTATCAAGTGAAGTTGTTTATCGGGTGAAGAAAAAGTGGTAAGCGGTATTTTGAAATTCCAAGCGATTCCGTCTATCGACCTGAACGTAGCACTCAGGTGGAGAGAGAAAACCACTTTATTGGGTGGGTAAACATTGCGCAAGATCCCCGTCTGATATCGCTGTTAACCGTTGGATCAAGTGTGCTTTGATCAATGGTGGAGGATCGCCGATTAGTTTGTTGATCGGGTGAAACAACAACCACTGGATTGAAAGGTAAGATCAATGACAGAGAGTTAACGCGATAATGTTTGTGGAAAAGCGAACGTGATAAGGAATTAACCAAAAGTTTGAATTCTTTTTAATTCTATGAAAATTGAAAGGTTGTCATATTGTGGTTAAAATTAAACAGTTCTGCTAATTTAGCAGAATAGCCAAGTTTGGAGGTAGATGACTGATACTCCAAAGGAAATCCAAGAAGAAGTTCCACTTGAACTTGTAGAAATTGTTTCTGGATTTCAACGATTATCCATTACACCTGCACCCAGACCACCACCTTCTCTTCTCTTCTCTTCTCTTTGGAGCTTCTTGATGATTTTTCTTGTTGGATGCTCCCAATATTCTCTACCTTCTCTATCTACCTCTGGCCCCTTTTAATGCTTCTAGCCTTATCTTGGAATGAATCCTCTTGCTTTATTTTCCTTGTTTACATTTGTTGTTGCATCCTTGCTGACTTGCGATGTGTAGTCTCTTTGCTGAACTATTTGTCCTCTTTTCTTATTGTTGTTTCTAAGGCAACATGGGCCTGCATAATTTCTGTTGCAACCCATTTAATTCGAGAACCAGTCACTTAAATTATTGCACCAATCGGTTTTTAATGGTTGTCCTGTAATTCAGGTTTCTCGCACAAGAAACCACAACATCCCAAGCAAGCAGTCCTCCTCCTAGCTATGGAATCTATGTCCCCTTCTTTTTCAATTTCACACATTGCAAAATATTTACAATGTGTTTTACGAGAGGGCCATGGGTGAGGTTGTCACAGTTATGAGGAGATACACTAGCAATGGGATGTAAAAATCTCATAATTATGTTTGAATTGTATTTTATCAACTCACATGCCTTAAACCCTATCTTTAACTCCTGAAGTAATTTATAATAACAAACCAAATCTAAGAAAAGAGGCTAGCTTGAAAATCTAAATAGTTTAGGTTGAAGCATCCTTATGCTATTGGAGTAAGATCCTTAGTCTTTAGTTTCTTACAATTATTGATTGTTGGGAAACAACACTTGTGTTGTTAGGGCCTGGGTGAGAGCAATCTTGGTTATCTTATCGTGATACAACTTCAAACTATTCTTGTTCATCAAAGTAAAGGGATTGTGGCTAATGAGAAGGATTCTAGGTCTTGGAGCTGGGTGTATAACAATAGATCTCAAAGGTAATCATTTTGATTGTTATTTCTCATTGATAAATATTAAATGAAATTATTTCCCATCCAAAATCTTATTATTAATGGATCTTCTTTGCATATTGAATAATATTTTGCTTCTCCAAGTAAGCTTGAGTTACGAGAGGAGGGCTTGATTTATGCAAGATTTGATTTAAAAAATTATTAAAGAATGAAGAAGTTTTGTCTTATTTGATTTGCGTAGGTAATTTAGTGAAGTAGCATCATTGGAGCTAGATCTAGAAGAAATCGTTGGATATGTTGGACAACCATCAAGATCGAGGTACGATTTTCCTTCACTCTCTCATTTACTTATGAAATTTCATGATATTTTTAGTAAAAATAGGTTTGTTGACTATCCTTATTATCTATCATTGGTTCACACCCAACCAATGAGGAAATTTTCTTAGCCATAGGTGAATTTTACTTCAACATTATATTAAATGAAAATTTAATCTTATATGAAACATGATTGCATTAATTTGAAGAAAAAGACATTTAATTCAAATAGTTGATTACAAAAAAAACATCTAAAATGAAATAAGTAGTGAATTTAAAGATGTAAAAAATTATTATTGTTGCTTGGAGATGCATTGTACAACTCAATATGGGGGATACATTGTCACATATGTACACAATGTTACATTAAAAAAAAAAGAAGAAGAGTAAATCAACTTGGTTATGATTTGAACAATTACATGTAGGTCAAATCCATTACATTAAAAAAATACAAGTCAACTTTGGTGAGAAGAGTATTAATCCCTATTGCACACCCTAAGTCTATGATATGAAACATGCTAGATGCCTCCTCCATTGTTATGGTAGGTCTAATGTATGGGGAGATCTCATGCTAAAGAAGGAATTTACTAGTCAGAACCATATTTAAGTACACATTATTGGAATCAAACGTTAAGAAATTGAAATTATAATATTCCAAACTAAGATTTAACTTGGGTATAGTGTATTTAGTCAAATTACTTAGATGAATGGAGATGATATGAATAACTTGAATTTCCATTTGAACCATTAATCTAGATCACTTTCTCCATGGGTTTCATTATCCCCATTGGATACATGATTAAATTAATATTCCTTGGAAAATATTTTGAGATTGGTTAAACAATTGCTTCACAATATTGTGAAATTCAAACTGGATTTTTAGCATAATTATTTGGGGATGCTTTGAAATGTGAGAGATAAATGTAAGGGGATTACATGGTGATCAGGTTCAACCATGAATATTTGTAGCACAACAAGGTACTATGGGTCAAATGATGGTAACGATGATGTGAGCATATGTTATCTCAACATTTCGACATCATGGATTTCAATACATGGAGATTCAAGGACTAAAATGCAATGGTGGTTAAGGGTCTATGACCTTCATGCTAAGTAATTAGGTGATTGAATTATGAGTCATAAGTTTCTACATTTAAGTGGCATAGGCCATATGTTTTTCTTTTTTAGTCACGAGAACATGAGAATTTCTAAGTGCGAAGAAAGTGTTTGGATTCTCAAATTTGTCAATTGAAAGGCATTGTTAGAATGTATGAGCTGTGACATAGGGTGTTAGTAGGTTGAAATACCATGGTCCAAAGATCTATAATAGTATTATATTTACAAATATTTTACATTATTACATATTATTATGCATGGATGTGGTTAGTTGGTTATGAATGTTGGAAATGTGAGCCAAAAATATAAATTGTTGCGCAATGTAAATCTTAATAAATAATGAAAAGTAAATATGATAACATAATAAAATTCGAATGAGACATGAATTTATGTGGTAAAACCATGGTGATATGCCTAGGAAACATCCATGGGGAAAGGTATCATTATTCTTATTCCTTAGAGACAAAAAATATAATATTCCCACATTGACTTACAAAAAATTGTTATATAATACCTCTCAAGGCTACATAGGTATCTATTTTAAAAGCAATACTTCCACCATCAAGTGAAATTCCATTGTTACATGAACTACCACCATTACCTGTGCTGATACCATTATGTGAATTACCAACATTACATGAACTAAAAAATTTCATTTAATTTTATTGTTTACATAACCCTAATATTCTCCACTTTTACAACAATTTACTTGATCCCTTTCCCAAGCCCAATCTTCATCTTTTTTGCAAGGCAAAAGAAGCCAAACACCATTTAATAGTACTAGTTTTCTGAACATGTCTACAAAATTTTATTGAGTATGGAATTTTTGAAGAGCTACTCCACCTCCATCAGTAACCAATCTTACAAAATAGTATTTAATATCAATATTCCTGGTCTTACTATGATAAGTTGGATTGATAATAAAATTAATATCACCTTGGCTATTATGGAATAAATTTACCTTTTCTTGCACTTTTTCAAACTCACCCAATAGACCCTTTAACTAAATTTCTTCCTTGCATACATGTGAGATAGCTATATATTTTTCCTCGATAGTGGTTAAAGTGACTATTTCTTGAATCTTAGACATCCAACTAATAGATTCTCCTACAAGAGTAAAAACATAACTTGAAGTAGATCTCTTTTTTTTCTAAATCACTTATAAAATGTAAATCAATGTAAACATAGATTAGATCATTGCAACCATTGTAGGTGATACAATAATCACTTGTGCCTCTAAGATATCGAAGCACCCATTTCATTGTTTCTCAATGTTATCTACCTTGATTTTCCATCTATCTACTGAAACCACCAATTTCATGTGAAATATTTGGTCTTTTACATACCATCACATACATTAAACGTCCTACTACGTTGGAATACAATACGCGAGACACATAATTCTCTTATTCTTTATCACTAGGACATAAAATTAAAGAAAGCTTAAAATGGGAAGCTAAAGGGATATTTAATAGTTTCACATTATCCACACCAAATATGGTAAGGACCTTCTTCACATACTTCTATTGTGATAATCAAAGCTTACCATTTTTCTGTATTTTTGTATTTATTTTCCAATTTTTTTTTTTCTACTCCTATATCCTTCAAATCAAAAGTCTTAGCAATCTACACCTTTAACCTATTGATCTCAACCATGGTTTTAATTGCTAAAAAAATATCATCAACATATAAGACTAAGATAATGTTTTTAAAAATATTTGAAGTAAACATAACAACCATACTTACTTCTTGTAAAATTTTGGGTCACCATGAAGGAACCAAACTTATTGTACCATTGCATGGTGGACTTGGTCAAGATATACTATAGTGCTATTTTAATCAATTCTAATTGACCAAGACTGCAACCATTTAATTGTCAGCGTAGGGTAGGTCTTGTTGTTTCAATGGAGTTTGCACTATCTATGCCAATACACTGCAACCAAGAATGAAAATAAAAAATTAGTAAAGAATGTCGCTGAATCAATTGCAGAAATTAAATAATTCATGCATAAATTAAAACACTCTACAAAAATGAAATCACAGTTCACAATTACCAAAGCAAGGGCATGCCACACACTGAACTAATAAATACACCAGCTGGTCAACTACCATACTGCTTAATCAAACCAGTGTAACAACATAACATAATTCTGGAACTAAAGTGGATATATTCTACAATTTATACAACAACAACAGAAAACCATACAAACAATAAAAGAAACAATAATATACAACTACTTCTACCACTGCAATCCCTGCTAAAGAGGAGTGCCCTTCCTCCCTAGCAGTGGCACAGGAATTAACACGAGATTAGTTGAAGAATCAAATGAGAAACAATAACAACATCATCGTAGTGTCTTCAATATTAAAAATAATTAGAAGTTACAAGATCATAATAACAGTGCTTTCTATGTCGTCCTCGTACATGAGAGATTAAGTTTCTATTATAATTATTACATACCCAAAATCAGAAATAGATTAGTCATGAGAATCTCACGATTCTCATGCTGATCATAAAATAGAAATTGTTATAACCTGTTCCTAAATACAAATTCTATTCAAAAACATCGGTTAAGATTACAACCGTTTGGATCTATTACTTACTAAATAAACAATTCATAACTCCCGATAGCTGCTGCGTGGAATAATACCCACGACTTTGTAAACTACGACGCAACAACATCCTGCGGTCAAATGACAGTTTGGGATGTAACAACAATCACTGGGTAAAAACATCCTTGTAACAACATCCGAGGTGTAACAACAGTCACTTTTAAGAACACATGGTGTAATAGAAACACCTGTAACAACATACAGAGTGTAACAGCAATCTGTAACAATATACAGAGTGTAACAACAATCTGCTTCACCCTGCTCTGAGACCGATCAACGTGGCTTGTTCACTCCATAACCTTGTTCTCGCAAACAACACCTAAAAAACAGGAGAGGATCCAAAAGACTTCTCAAATGCTTACCCCAGTTAGCCACAAAAAGGAATATTGCATCATTATATTCAAAAAAATGGAAAAATAACATGACGGTGAAATAGGCTGTATATAATGAGAAAACACTGATTAACATGTGGAGTTCCGTTGGCCTGGAGGGAAAGAGGATCAAAACTGGGGAAAGAAAGTGTAGCAAATAGGTATAAAAACCACACCCAACATATCCCCCCAACTGAAGCAATTGCATGTCCCCATGCAGAGACCCAACTTCTCTTGCTATACCCCCAATGCAAGTCTGTAAAATTATAGGCACCAGGAGCCTTGTACCCCTGAGTAGCCATCAGTTGTCAAGGCGAGGATTCTTCTTCATAGTCACACAAGTGGTAATCTGGCTGGTATTCTTCCACCGGTAACCAAATCAAAGGAATTTTGAATCCAAGTCCAATCCAGAATGCTCCCAATGTCTACACCACTCAGGCATACTCGAGTACTCGTGTAACATCAGTCACGAAATTCCTGTACTCAAAAGGATCTCCTTCTTGTAATCCAGTACTACAGTCCTCGGTGCGCTTAAGGCACCCTGTTAGCGCTCGACTTTTCATCTGTGCATACAAATTGAGGCAAATCCCCACAATCATTTTTCTATAAGTGGCTGACTGTTCCCTGATCCATGGGTACTCATGAACAACTTAAACTCACGTCTCAGTTCATAAACCATTCCTGGTTCTTCTCTGATCCATAATGCTGCCCTTTCTTCATTGGTCTTAGCTGATTTCATGGCCAGATGCCATTCGATTTGGTTCGTCATAAAACAAAGGAAGGCCCGCAATTGAAAATATTCCATATAGGAGAAAACACTTGCCACCATCTTTATGCTGACATATTCACACATTATGTTATGCAAAAATAGCTCACAAAGTAAGCTCTGTTAATCAAAATCACAAGTATGAAAAATTTCAAGAAAAGTACGGGCAAAAGAACCCAAATAAGGTATGTTCTCAAAGACTGCTTTTAATTGAAACAAATAATAATGGTCCCAGAGGAACACTGGATATGATGGACAAGGCCACCTGCATCCTAGCAAGTTCAAGGCAAGCTCATGAAACTTTGTCTTATCATTTGTTAGATCCAGAACCTGCTGTTGTAACAATTGCAGCTGTTCATCTTTCTTCTTCATAGCTTCCTTATGTCTCCGCTCTTCCCATTCTCTCTCCCATTCTTCCTTTTACCATTTCTCCTTGAGTGAATCCATCATCTTTTTATGTGCCTTGAGTGAGATCATTCCCTCTTGTAGAGAGAGCGCCTGCTACTTCCATTTCTGTAACTCTGGTATCAACAACATTATTTCAAAACACCATCCTTCATTAGGATCGGGTGTTCTCCCACATGCCCTAACAATTGAAGGTGTAACAGCCTCCCAAGGGTGAAACTGCTCCATTCAGCTACTAGTTCTTGTGTAACAGCAGCATCATCAATGGATTTTTGTGTAAAAGTTTCTTTTTCTCTCTGATCAACTTCCACTTCTACTGCTCATTCTTGTGTAACAACAATGTCATCCACAAGTTCTTGTGTATCATTTTCCCCTTGGTGAGCTTTTGTTTCCACTGTTGGTTCTTGTGTAATAGCAGTGTCAAACATAGATTCATGGATATCAGCTTCTTCTTTTTCCCCTTGGTTAGCTTATGTTTCCACGGCTGGTTCTTATGTAACAACAATGTCAACCAAGGGTTCCTGTGCATCAACTACCAAATTAATTTCTGTGGAATGCTCCATCTCAGCTACTGGTTCTTTTGTAACAACAACGTCTTCAATGAGTTTTTGTGCGTTAGCTTCCCAGGACTCAGTTTGTGTTTCCCTCGAGATGGTCTCCACTGCACAGGCTCTATACCATACTGCCACTAGATCCTTAGCACATGCCGTGAACAAAACAACCAAAACGTCGCCCTTCCTGACCCTGTCTACAGCCTCAACCAAAGTATCTAAACCCGAGGCCCTTGCCTTTACCTTATCCTCTACTAACTGCTTCCCTAGATTTTCATTTTATTTTTCTAAACTTTCAATTTTAAGCAGCGAGGATTGGGTCTCGTTTTTACCTGGTGAGGAAGTTTCCTTCGGCCGATCCTGCTCTTCATCCTTTTGCCTTGCTGCCTCCTTGTTCTTCTTAGACATGGATGGGGACTCTGGGTGCCCACTAACCCTTATTCTCTATTTTTTCTGCTTATCACCAATTGGCTTGTCAACTGGTCTCTTTCCAACCCTTACTTTTTTTGGGATGGCGCTGCTCCTTGGTTTCTGCCAGAGTTTCCTTAGACGTCCCAGTTTTATTGCTACGGGTAGTCATAGCCTTCTTTCTCATGAATTCCTCCCAGTTCCTACCCTGGTGACTTAGGGCGTCCAACACAATTAGCTTGATGAGGCCATGGTTTGTGATTCAAGTCTCTAGATGCGCAACTGTCTTCACGGACGCGGTCATATGCCTGATATTTTCCAGCAAAAAGTACGAGAGGTTTATCAGCTGTTAATGTCAAAGGTGGTTTAGCAATGGGAAGTGGTAATTGAATATGATTGTTTCCCTTCCCTCACAGGTAATATACTGATGAGGTAAAGGGAAACATTGGCCCATGGCTGGGGAAGCGACATCCTATTAATCCCCCTTCCTTTCTTCACCAGCCATTCCTCCCCTTGGAGAAAATTCTCCTTCAAGGAGGGGTCATTAAATTTTATGTTAAACCAAATTTTACCCTCTATTGGTAATGCCTTCACTCGGGCAATTACCTCTTCTGTAACTTCCAACTTTAATCCCCTAACCTCCATTTGATTCCTCCTTAAATTCTTCTCGAATTCCATAGCAATTGCCCCGTCTGATCCTTGTAGCCTTTGGAAAAAATCAAACCAATCCGCGTCTTTAAAAATTTGGCATGCTTCAGGGTAGTTTTCAAATGCCTCTATTGATCCTGGTTCATGTCGAATTGCTGGCCCACCCATTGCTACACAAGTTCAATTTTGTTCTCCTCTTTTCTCCCCTTTGAGAGGTTCCAAAGCGGTTGACACAATACTTAGCTATTCTAGCCCTGCAACTATTCTCCTCTCTTCTCTCTGAGCACTTTGAATGAGGATGCAATGCTTGAGCAATGGGTAAATGGTAGGGTGACACAGGCAAGAATTTCAAATTAGGATTTGCAATCAGGATTCGTACTGTGCAGTAATGTTTCCTTACTAATGCTAAGTTATGGGAGGTCTAGTTTGAGGTACAATTCCCTTTTTGGCATGATCGACTATTAAATGATAATGATTAGAAGATAATCATGCTTTGGTTGCAATTTTTAAATGCTCACAGGTCATGCAAGGGTCATGTCATCGTGTAATTAGTCCCCCCCCCCAGCTTAAATGTGACAGTCAACCTCGGCCGTCAAAATGGATATCGTGTTAAATTGCCATAATTACTAAATAAAGAGGATAGCGATATTGCCATTTTATGACGTACCTGGTGTAATGTGGAGAGAAGAAATTGGACGAGGTGCGTGAGTTTAATTCAACGGTCAAGGTAACTGCTCCCAAATCATGGTGATGTGTGCTGTGTATCACAATAAACGATTTACTTGGATTATTTCTAGAATTCGTTGGCTATTACAGATGTATCAACCAAGACGGCTGTTATGTATTATTGGTTTCCACAAAAAATGAAAGAAAAAAAACAGTCGTGTAACAACATTATTGTAGGATATGCTTGAAATAAAAAATTCTATTACAGTGTGTAACAACCGCCACAGAGTGGTTTTCAACCGCTACAAAAATTGTCTGTCTGCACCCGAAAAAGGTTTTCACAGCCAAATTGTTTTTTTTCTTTTTGAGAAGGTGTAACAACCGCCAGTAGAGGTTGGTTTTCAGCTGTTACACTTATTGAAAAATTATAATTTTGGCAGCACAGAGGGGTTTTCCCCTACTCCTGCAATCTGAAGATCTGAATTCGTGACAATGTTAACAAATGAATCCTTTGAAGCAGGTTTATGATATAACCGAAGACAATGCCCATTTGCAAGAAATGGTGTCCTTGCACTGTCAATGGTAACCAAATTCACAGTCCCATTGTCAAAGACTGCGTCTACCTCATAGGGACCTAGCCATCTGGTGCAAAGCTTACCCTTGAAGTCCTTGAATCTTGAATCATATAAGAGAGCCCAATCTCCTTTCTAAAACTTCTTCTTCTTGATGAAATTTTCATGCCACTTAGCTATATGCTACTGTATAATCTCTATTTGTTGGATAATAGCCAACTGTTTCTCCTCCAATTCATTGAGCTGGTTCAACCTTTGCTCTTATGCTATAGCCAGATACAAATTCACCTGCAATGATGTTATCAATGTCTTGATTTCGAACTCAATAGGGAATAAGGGATTTTTACCATATACAAGTTTATATGGTGAGAATCCTGTGGTATTCCTCCACGTAGTTCTGTATGCCCACAATACTTCTGGAAGTTTATCGGCCCAATTCCTTCGGTGACTGGCCATGGTCTTGGTAAGAATCCCCTCAATGACTTTTTTGGTGCTTTCCACTTGGCCATTTTCTTGTGGATGATAAGGTGTTGTTATTCTATGATGGATTTTATATTTTTCAACCAACTTTTGGATCATATGAAACGTAAAATGGGTCCCTCCATCTGTTACTATCTCCCTGGGTATACCAAAATGAACAAAGATGTATTCAAACAAGAAATCTAAAATAGCCTGCTCCGTGGCTTTGGTTAGTGATTTTTCCTCAACCCATTTTGTGACATAGTCAGTGTAGACCAAAATGTAAGATTTCTGTTTGGATCATGGATTAATTGGTCCCAAAAAATCCAAGGCCCATTTCTCAAAAGGTTCTAAGACGATTTGAGGCTGTAACGACATCTCATTTGATTGCAGTGGTTGGGCCATTCTTTGGCAACTATCACATCCTTTCACGAACTTATTGTCATCCTGAAATATTGTTGGCCAATAATGTCCTGTCAAAAGGACTTTGTATCATGCCCGCTTGTTTGCGAAGTGCCCTCCACAAGGTTCCTCGTGACAAGCCTTAAGGATGTCAAAGATCTCATCTTCCCTAACACAACGTCTGATTTGGAAATTTAGTCTAGTGTAATAGGGATTCCCATCTATCTAGGTATAGGTAGGACTCTACTGTATGATCTTTCTCTTTTCCTTGGAGGACAAGTATTGTGGAAACTTCCCTGCAGCAAGATAATTTGCTATATTTGCATACCATGGTGAGTAAGTAGAAATAGAAAAGAGATACTCATCAGGGAAAGAATCCTCAGTAGGAATGCAATTGTCATCAATAGTTAACCTAGAAAGGAAATCATCTACTACATTATCTTTTCCAAGTTTATCAACAATTGTGATATCAAATTCATGTAACAACAATAACCAGCATGTAATTATACCATTGGTATTTGGCTTATTCATTAAAAAACGAATGGTAGAGTGGTCAGTGCGTAAAAATACTTGATACCCAGTAATATAATGTCAAAAATTATTAATGGCATGTACTACTGCTAAGAATTCCTTCTTGGTCGTTGTGTAATTGAGCTCAGGCAGAGTCAAATTCTTGCTTATGTAGTAAATAGCATAAGGTTTCTTGTCCTCCAGTTGGCCCAAAACAACACCTAAAGCAATATCAGATGCATCTATAGCTATGTGAAATGGAAGTTCCCAATTAGGTCCATGTAAAATCGGAGCTGCTGATACATATCATTTCAACTTCAAAAAGGTCTCCTCACACTTTCCTATCCACAAAAAGTTGACATCTTTCATGAGCAAAGAAAACAATGGTGATGCAACTTTTGCAAAATTCTCTATAAACCTTCTGTAATACCCTACATGTCCCAAGAAACTACGTAACTCTTTTTGCGCCTTAGGAGTTGGAATTTTCAAAATTACCTCTATTTTAGCAGGGTCTACCTTGATCCCATCGACATAAATGTAGTATCCTAGCACGATCCCTTCAGTCATCATCACGTGACATTTTTCGGTGCTCAAAGAAACATTATTTTGTACACAACGTTCCAACACTTTTTCTAAATTATCTAATGTTGTTTCAAAAGCATCACCATAAGGTGTAAAATTGTCCATGAAGATTTCAAGGTAGTCATTCAACAAATTAGAAAAAATTCCCAGTATTGCCCTTTGAAAAGTTGCTAGTGCATTGCAGAGTCCAAAAGAGAGTACTCTGTATGCGAAAGTTCCCCAAGGGCAAGTAAAGGTTGTTTTATCCTGATCCTTGAAATACTGGGCTTTTCCTAGAGTGAGGAGCAGTAGGGAAATATCTAATTCGGGCTCAAATTCATCCCACCAAGGATTGTACAAATCCATATTTGGTTTTAGGGGGTAAAGATTAAGGTTCTTTCTAGACTGGCCATTTGAGATCACCATATATCCAGACCTGCATCCTATAAATGCATCTACAGTGGCCAACCAAGGTCTCCCTAGGATCAAAGGATGTCCTCGCAAGTTGGATTTGGTCTATAAGATAAGAAAGTCAGTCGGATACCTCCAGGAAGCTATTGTGATTACTATGTCTTCTAATACCCCTCGGGTTTAACATAGGACCTATCTTCTAATTCAAGCACAATAGGCATATGTGTAAGCCCATGTAGCCCCAGGGTGGTAAAGAGGTCCTTTGTCATCACATTAATGGAAACTTCAAGATAGATCAATGTATTAGTTATGGGTTGGTCATTAATATAGACAATAACCATAGGGTTTCCCAGATCATTATACTTAGTTCTAAGAGGTTGAGCATTCATTAATTCAAACAATTTCCCCATCACGTGTATGGTAGTAGGGTCCTTAGGCTTCCTTCCAGGTTTCTTAATGCACAAATCTCACACTGTTTTGGCATAAATAGGTACTTCTCTAAGAGCTTGCAGCAAAGGAATTCGTACGTGTAGATTTTGCAACTCCCTAAGGAAATCAGATTCGGGCTGTGAGGTTATTCTAGTCTCAGTTAATCTCTGAGGAAATGGAGGATTTTGAGTCATGACAGTCAAATCAACTACTACAGGTGCATTAATCTTACCCTAGTTGGTTGTTACAGGAGTAAAAATTCTTCTCTTGTTGGCTGTTACAAACGTAATAATTTGCTATGTATTGGCTGTTATAGGTGTAACAACTACCTCAAAATCTACTGTACCTCCTCTAGAAGGTTCACATTCCTCCTCGGTAATGATAGGGGAGTGATTTGGTTTAAGTACCTTACCCGACCATAGTTGAATTTTATTAAGCCCGACAAGAGTAATAAGGTAAGTCTGGAAGGTAGTTAGAGTCTCTATGCTTCAGGTTGCTTTATTATTCAGGTTAGGGTTAGGTGCACAGGTAGTTGGGGTCGCACAGGTGGTGTAGGAACATTAGTTTGGAAAGGGGACAATTGTAGTTACTACTGCATTGGTAATCCAGGTGGGGTTGTACTATGGGCATTCCCCCTCCAGTTTTGATTCCAAGGGTATGGTTGAGATGGAGGATATTGAATAGAGAGAGAGGGGGACCACTGGTTCCAAGGCGAAGGAAATTATGCTAGAGAAGGAGAATGGTATTTCCATCGATATTGCTGAGTGTTATATGCATTATTCCATGAATTAAAAGAAGAAAAATCTTGGGACATACTTGTAGGTCATGGCCGCCATGGTCTCCTAGGTGCAATGAAATAATAGGACTGAACTTCTTCACTCGACTCTCTAAGTACTGATTTCAGTTTGGGAAGCTCCAGACATTGACCGGTAGAATGTTCCAGCTCACAAATATTGCACAAGGTAATGCTATTAATTTCACACTCCCTCAACGGATGTTTCTTCCGACAATTCAGACAGAACACAACCATAGGTGTATCAACTTCTCCTTGTGTCTTCTTGATCTGTGCTATCATTATCTGGGAAGATAGAGTACTAAGGATGTCAGTTTTGAAATTTTCAAATAAATTCCCGATCTTTTCTTTGGTTACTCCTCCACTTGCATATTTTTTTATTCAGGCAAAGGCATCTCGAATTGTGCTTCTTCCCTTTAACGATCCTCTAGAGCATCTTAGACAAAGCTTTACAATTTCGCCAAATGGTTCCTGAGATATGTCGCCTTTTCCTAGTAAATTAAGGGTATAAAGGCAGTCATCCCTTATTCCTCTTATAAATATGGTCTTAAATATCTCATGATATAAATCACTATGTTTAGACCTCTAAAAATTATGGTGAAACCACTCTATGTAGTCCTCCAGGCTCTCATCCTCCTTTTGTGTCATCCTGAATACTTCTTCTCTTAAGTCCCTGATTCTGCAATAGTCTTGATACTTTGATAAGAATGTCTCCTTCATATCACTCCATGTTCGAATAGAATCAGATCCTGACCCCATGAACCATCTCAGGGCTACTCCTTTTAGAGTAGTTGGAAATAATTTTAATTTCTGAGCATCTGAAACATAGTCATAACTCCTACATAATACATCAAATTCAAATAAAAAGGTGTCAGGGTCTTCTATAATGATTCCTTGAAAGGATGGTAAGGATGATAAAGAATATTTTTCATGGGAGCCTCGCCTCTGATATCCCCAATTGGGAACTCAAAGGTGGTGATAGTAGCATCTCTTTTAGCGTTTTTGTCATTGTTTTCCCCCATTTCTAACCCTTCTAATCCTTGCTGTAATAGGCATTCTTCAAACTGTTATTATGATTGTCTTGCAAGTGAAATTGATGGCTTAGGCAACTTCAGGGCTAGCTTTTTCACTGCACTACTTGAATCTGGATATTGATAAACCAATAGGTGTTCTCCTGTTTCAAGTTTTTGATGTCCCCCTTCAATTTCCCCTTGTCCCTCAGTCCTAAGGTTCTGGTTACTAGCTTCCCCATGCCATTCCTGAATTGGATACTCAATCTTGGGAGTATTTTCGTTAACTCTAGAATGGTATGGCCCCGAGATAGAGGAGTCAGAGGTTTATGTCCTTGTTATGGGAGTAACATATTTTTGTGCCCCTGTTTTCCTTGTGTCCCTTTGAGAACTTGACTGTTATTTTTCTGCCTTTGAGATCAGTTCATGGATAAATGTTTTCCTTCCCAAATCTACACTCTTCCTTTCCTTTTTACGACCCATTTTTCCTGTGACTAATTAGAGTGGGGGGGGGGGTGTTTTAGGAATTTCTATAATTCCTACAGTTGCACACATGGATCCTATGTGTATTAATCCACACCTTAAGTGTCTCAGTCTTCGACAATGGTGAACCCACCTAGGGATGTTAGAGTGATGCGCAGGTTCTTAACTCTCGTCTTACTGCCCAACAACTGAAGAGCTGAAGAAATGCTTTAAGAAAAACCAAAATTCCATACCCTAAGTTCCCTAGTGACTACAACGATGAGCTCGCTATGTATGTTAGAGAGATACCCAGGTTCTTACCTCTTGTCTTACCGCCCAACAATTGTGGACTAGGAACACTCTATCATCAAACAAACAACTTGGATGACTGTATCATCAACTGCCATCCCCAGCAACGACGCCAAAATGTAGTGGTGTTTTAATCAATCCTAATTGACTAAGACTGCAACCATTTAATTGTCAACCCAAGGTATGTATTTCTGTTTCAATGGAGATTGCACTATCTGTGTCGATACACTACAACCAAGAATGAAAATAAAAACAGTAAAGAATGCCACTAAATCAATTGCAGAAATTAAATCATTCATGAAAAAATTAAAACACTCTATAGAAATGAAATCACACTTCACAATTACCAGAGCAAGGGCACGCCACACACTGAACTAATAACTACACCAGCTGGTCAACTACCATACTATTTAATAAAACCAGTGTAACAACATAACATAATTCTAGAATTGAAGCAGATATATTCTACAATTTATACAACGACAACAGAAAACCATACAAACAATAAAAGAAACAATAATATACAACTACTTCTACCACTACAGTCCCTACTAAAGAGGAGGGCCCTTCCTCCCTAGCAGGGGTGCAGGAATGAACACGAGATTAGTTAAAGAATCAAATGAGAAACAGTAGTAGTATCACTGTAGTGTCTTCAATATTAAAAATAATTAAAAGTTACAAGATCATAGTAACAATGCTTTATATGTCGTCACCATACATGAGAGATTAAGTTTCTCTTATAGTTATTACATACCCAAAATCAGGAATAGATCAGTCATGAGAATATCACGATTCTCATGCTAATCATAAAATAGAAATCAAGGTTATTGAGAAGAGTTTTTGGCAAAAATCACATCAAAATTCATTTGTCAACGCATTTCGAACTGGCAAGTGTGGTTCATCGCCAGGACAAGATGAAGAACCAGATCATGGCTACAATATAAATAGAGAGAACAGATCATTCAACGGCTAGAAAAAATAGCTACTATTAACCAACGAAATGGCTACAATGGACTGGGCAACGACTATATGTGACTTGACTATCTCTTGGTCAAGTCAAATATAGTTGTTGTCTAGTCCATTGTAGCCATTTCCTTGGTCAATAGTAGCCAATTTTTTCTAGCCGTTGAATGATATGTTCTCTCTATTTAACTTGTAGCCATGATCTGG
The DNA here is from genome assembly GCA_031772625.1 of Pinus tabuliformis. Taxonomy (NCBI): domain Eukaryota; kingdom Viridiplantae; phylum Streptophyta; class Pinopsida; order Pinales; family Pinaceae; genus Pinus; species Pinus tabuliformis. The sequence continues at coordinate 562,936,049 of CM062805.1, read as the reverse complement.
TTCTTCATCTTGTCCTGACAATGAACCCCACTTGCTGGTTCAAAACACGTCGACAAATGAATTTTGATGTGATTTTCGCTGAAAACTCTTCTCAATAATATTGATATGGATGACAGAAGCCTAAATTCAATAAAAATAGAAATAGTTATAACCTATTCCTAAATAAAAATGATATTCAAATACATTGGTTAAGATTACAACCGTTTGGATCTATTACTTTCTAAATAAATAATTCATAACTCCCGATAGCTGTTGCGTGGAATAGTACCCACGACTTTTCTAGCTATAGTGAAACAACATCCTGCGGTCAAATGAAGGTTTGGGATGTAACAACAATCACTGGGTAACAACATCCTTGTAATAGAATCCGAGGTGTAACAACGGTCACCTTTAACAACACGTTGTGTAACAAAAACACCTGTAACAACATACAGGTGTAACAAAAATATGTAACAACAATATGCTCAAGCCTGCTCTGCGACCAATTAACGGGACTTGTTCACTCCATAACCTCGTTCTCACAAGCACACCTAAAAAAGAGGAGAGGATCCAAAAGAATTCTCCAAGGCTTACCCCAGTTAGCCACAAAAATGAATATTGCATCGTTATATTTAGCAAAAATGGAAAAATAACATGATGACGAAATAGGTTGTATATAATGAGAAAAAGGTGATTAATATGTGAAGTTCCTGTTAGTGTCGGTCTTGAAAGCCCTCCATCAGCGATCAAAGCTCTTTGCATTTGCATTCGTAGGTGTCTTATCAGTGTCAAATTTTGCATCCCGTTAGGCATGCCATAACCCTGATGGAGGAGCTGGTCTATTTATACCCCTCTTGGCTTTGCTGGATCAGGTTATATCAGCCATTAAGTGTTTTCAAGATTGTCTTGTTTTGTCTTGAGGTCAAAGTCATAGGTCTAGGGTTTTGGTCATTTATCTCTGCAAGGTCATGTCTCTGAAAATCCATGAGTGCTCAGCAAGCCAGAGGGAGGATTGTAAACATGTTTCTTCGATATTTTTTATCTTGTACAGTGAACTTTCACCTTGGATTTAAAAACTCTGTTTTTAAAGCCAAGGTCATTTTCTCAGTTTTTGTAAATAAATGATGAAATTTCAAAAATCTTCAGCGGACAAAATGCAACCCTGGTCCCCTTGCCAAGGTCCCTCAGATGATCTACCTGCAAAAAGAACCAAGTCAAAACACTCAATGAGTCAAATTCAGGATAAAGGAAACCAAAAATCAGTGTTATAAAAGTGTCAAAAATAAACTTTAGAAAGTGGGTTTATGAATGAAATTTTTTCAAATGGAATTTATAAAAGTTCAAATTCCCTCCTTTCACTCTCATTGTGCATCCTAACGCTTGCAAGAGAGGTTTGAGAGAGTGATTGAGAGAAAGGAGCAAAGGCAGAGCGATTTCGGGCAGCAGAGAAGGGCGCGACCCGTCAGAAGCTCTTCCGCAGTTCAGAGAAACAATGTGCGCGACCCGTTGGGAGGGGCGCGACCCGTCAGGCAACCTCTGCCAATGCAAAAATTACACTGGCGCGACCCGTCAGGGGCGCGCGACCCGTTGGGGATTTCTCCACAAAACTTTCCCAGTGAGCTGCCAAGGAACCACAAGTTGTTAAATTTGTTCAAGGTAGGCTCTCTACACATCATTTTGGTGGTTGGTTATGAATGTAAGCCCTCATGCTTGTGTTTTAACCTCAAATCATGCAAGTGACAAGACACTATATGGTTGCATTGTTAATGTGTAAATGTGCTAGGGTTTGTGTTGTTTCAAGGTATTCCCCTTGGTAAATTGTTTCCCTCCTTCCCTTTTTACTCATATTTGCATTCATATCTATTTTCCCCATGCTATGTTGTAAATAATTGCAAACCCTTTCCCCCTCCCAAAGCATCAAAAACTCAAACCCTACTCTTGCTTCACCATATGCATGCTATAAACATAAAAATTTCTTGGCGAATATGTGAAAGGTTTTGTAAATAAGTTTCCAAATGTCCCCTTGTTACATACATGTATTCCCTTATGTTCACTGTTTATACATGTATTCCTATATGTAATGATTTTGTAAATGATTCCCTATATCCTTGTTATGTACATGTATGCCTGTATATATGCAAATATTTGTTTGCAATGTATTCCCTAAATTCCCTGTTATTCATATATTCCCAATTCCTTGTGCAAGAGGTCCCTCCCCTAACATTTCCCTCATGTCATTGTCCCCTTGAAACAGCATAGAGTTCAGCACTTTTACAAGCAGAAACAACAGTACATTTTGTCCACTCTGCTCCTCAAACATGTCAGAAACCGAAACATATGAGAAGAGTGATGACCAAGCATCAGTGTCAGAGGTTGAGGTACAGAGGAGACTAGAGGGTGTACAATGGACCATCACCTACCTTGAGCAGCGCAACAAACAGTTGGAAGATGAGCAGGCACTTGATGAGTTATGGAGGATTCGTAGTGACCGAACCTTAAACCGTAGAAGACCCGGTGACCCATTGCCTGCTGACCGAGAGTCTATGCTTATCTAGGAGAACGCACACTTAGAGAGGCTGTTGGCTAAGGCCAACCAAGATAAAAAGTCGCTGAGGAACATAAAAAACCATTACTGGGCAAGAATGCATGTGTGCAAGGCCAAAATGAAGATGTTTCAAAGGCGGTTGTCTGAGGCCCTAAAAGGGAAGAAGAAGACCAATCCACTCCGTATCTTGGCTGAGGCTTCACTCAAAGATCATGGCACTCAATAGCCTAGCCACAGCTCAAATTCCAAAATTTTTTGAGAATTTTGGGTAATTTTGGCATTTTTTGGTAATTTACAGGTTTTGGCTCTTTAACGGGTCTCACCCCCCGTGAGACCCTTTGTCATGGCAACTCCTTTTCACAAAAACTCAGCATTTCCTGATTTTTTATGCAAAGTTACATATGCCCATGGATGGACTTGAGTTTTTATGGAGTTTTGGACCTCCAGAAGGTCAAAATACATGCAAAATTTGACTTTCTGCCACTTTTTTGAACTGCAGAAAGTTGTCTTGGGAGAATTGGTTTTTGACAGGGCAAATGAACTCCAAATTCAAAAATTCCAGTTGGTTTGGAAAGTAGACTCACATACCTTTCCAACAAGCCCACTTTTTCTCAATTTGGCCACCTGCAAGTGCCTCAAACAGGGCTCCAAAGGGGCGTGACCCGTCAGGCAGGGGGGCGCGACCCGTCAGGCAGTTTTGTCCAGAAATGCATTGTACAGCCCAGAAAACGCAGATTTGACTCTTTTTGACTTTTTGAGGTTAATGATGGTCCTCTTTGATGTAATTGTGACACTTTTTAGACACTTTTACCCTTTTGTAACTCTTCAAGAAGATTCATTTATGAAAAGGGTAAAAATTAAATGTATGAATTGGTTTCCAAGTTTATAGAGGCAAGTTGTTTTGACTGCCTAGTTTGTAGTGCTTAGTTTAGAAGTGGTTGAAACAGCTCCTAGGATAGTGAGCTCGACCCATGGAGGCAGGGAAAGAGGTTAGATCATCTATATTATGTACTTTCTTGCTCATTTTCATGGTTGGAGTCTTGAGGGAGAAGCTATCATTGTATTATTCACTGTATCTCTGCAATTTTTGGCTAAGGAAGACCAGGGTTTGGCAGTCCTCTTTGGGATTCTTGTGGACTCATGTGTTGATGGTGTGTTTCTAAATGTACTTGTAAGCTTGTTATGTGACTCATTTCCTTTCTTTTACTTCTGCACATTAAACAAATGAAGTGTTAAAGTAAGAATTCATGCTTGCCATGCTCTGCTTTTAAGTTTGTTTAATTTCAATGTTTTCTACTATCTAAAGAGAATTCAAAGTTATTGTTTGCTCTCTTTAGCTCCTCACCTTTCATTCCTGACCATTCACCTTAATCAAAGGCATCAATACTGTCTCCTACCTCGCCCCAAGGAACCCCCTGCAAAAACTGTGTCCAATCCCCGCACCCAAAATTGCCCTCTCCTCAATTTGCCACCAAAAACCCAAAAAACCCCAAATCAACCTTTTTAATCAGTTTACTAGCCTAATATCAGTGTTACCTTGTTGGTCATCTCATCCCATTGAAGATCTGCCGAGATTGACCGGAGAGAGCCTTCTCCTGCCCCGTAGGGCTAGCTACGAGGCTAAATGGTTTGATGTTGCCTTGAGGTTTACCTTTCTCAGCCTGAGGTGAAATTTCAAGCGCTAACATACTGGCGACCATACTGGGGAGAACAAACTTGTCTATTGATTGATGTGTTTGTTTCATAAGTCTTAGACGGAGCCTGAAGTTATGCCAGGTAGCCTTCGTAACGCTTTTGCTTTGCATAAGCGGAAGTAGATAAACGCTGCTTCAGTCAATCTCCATGAGCTTGTGAATACAACACTTCACTTGCATTTTACCCCAGTACATGTATCAAGTTCAGATCTGATTGTTGATAGTGAACAACGATCAGGCACTTGAAAGGCTGAAATCATTCACTTGGCGACTCTAAATCATTTTTGCGATCAGATCCAAAGACTCCATTGGAGGATGATCCCGACCAGCAGAAACATGAAAGGAGAATATGGCAAGATCAGGTACTCAAGTTGGAATTTCATCCAAGACATTTTGTTCTTTGTCATAAATTATTTCTTCTCTTTTCCCAAGAATGTCAAGAAGGCTTTGCAAAGTATATTGTATTTGAGAAGAGATCCCAGGCCTGCAGTTGATTCTTTCCCTTTGAAGATTTTCAATACCAAAGATTTGCATGCCTTTGAGCTTGATCAAGATCCTTTTTCCGAATTTTGTGACGACCATCTTCAGATTGATGAACCCCAAGAGACCAAGGCTGATTATATACCTGCTGTACATACCCCTACACCTTGTAAAATCCCAAATCGGTATAAATCTCTTGTTTTACCTCCTGTTCTTCATCCTTTCCCCAAAAATTATGATCTATACTTGCCGAGGTTTGATGGTGAATGTAAGAATGTCAACGCTGAGCAACATGTGCAGAATTTTGAGAATTTTCTAGATCTTTTTGAAGTTGATGATGAAGATGTTAGTATAAGGCTTTTTTCTCTTTCTTTGCAAGCCAAAGTGAAGAGTTGGTTCAAAGCCCTGCCTGATGCAAGCATTTCAGATTTTCAGCAGTTCGTCAAAGTTTTTCTCGACAGGTGGATGATCGGGCAGAATCTTTTCTTGATTATAGAAGAGTACAACCAGCTGAAAAGACTACCAGGGGAGACAGTACAACAGTTTTCAGCTAGATTTAACCAAGTTTATTATTCGATCCCAATTGATATAAGGCCTACTCCTAGATCTGGTCTCTTGCACTACCCGGGTGCCTTTGATCCGGAGATGGAGTTTCAGCTAAGAGAAAGGGATATTGCAACACTTCACGAGATGCAGAACAGTGCTGTAAATGTAGAAGCGCATCTGCTGATCCGACGGGCAAGGTTGAACGAAGAAGAGATGAAAAACATAGATCCGGAAGAATCGACATCTCTAGAGGTGAAGCTTGATATTTTGGTAAGTGCAGTGGAAAAGATGATTGACAAGATCAACGTGAGAAATGCTTATGATGTTCAAGCTCATGGCTCGCTGATTGAAGAAGAACAAGTTGCTGATCCAAAACATTTTGTTTCTTATCCTAGTTGTCATAGATCTGATAATGATTGTTTTGTAGATCACCTTGGAGAAGAGAGATCTGTTGATATGACCTGTATGCTTGATGATATGTTTTATACCGATGATTTGCCTCAGTATGATCAGTATGACGATGATTATGTTCTCCAAACAAAAGCTAATCTTGCAGACGAACCAACAGCTAGTTTGTGGGAGGAAGAAGTTCATTTTCAGCAATTTGAAAACAATGTTCAGCCATCACATATCAGCTATGATAGTGATGAGTAAAGTGCAGCAAAGTTTGAAGTAAGTGAAGGATCTTTGCCTTTTTGTTTTGATTCATGTCAGTTCATTAGAGACAACTTCCATGAAATTAGAAATCAGCTGTCAACAAGTCTTGATTTAGACCATCTTGAGAGCAATAAAAACCTTGTTCCAGACTTCTCATATTCAGATTTGCAGCCCCCAAATGCCATTGGTTATCAAGTTGCAAATGAAAGCATGGAAGCTGACATATTTGATTTAATAATGCAAGATGATTCCCTACCATTTTGTTTCGAATCATTTCAGTTTTTGAAGGAAAATTTGCATAGTCCATCTTCAGTGAAGAATGAGCAGCATGTAGGAAATCATGTAATCACAATGGAACCAATAGAAAATGGTTTGATGTAGCCTTGAGGTTTACCTTTCTCAGCCTGAGGTGAAATTTCAAGCGCTAACAGTTCCATTGGCCTTAAGGCAAAGAGGATCAAAACTAGGGAAAGAAAGTGTAGGAAATAGGTATAAAAACCACCCAACATATACAATGACTTCTTGAGTTTTCAAATAAATATTATTTTGTAATCCTAAACAAACTCTTCTACCTATTCCATATATATTTTGTCATACAAATATCCATGTAAAAAAGTTGTTTTCACATCTAGTTGTTCAAACACAAGATCAAGTAAAGTAGTTAGTGCTAATACTATATGAATAAAAGAAATATTAATAACTTGTAGAAAAAAATTCATAAGGAAATCAATACCTTCCATTTGAATACACTTTTTCTACTAGTTTTGTGTTGTGCCTTTCGAATTTACCATCAACAAATTCTTTTAGTTTCAAGATTCTTTTGCAACCAACAACTTTCTAACCATATGGGATCTCTTCCAGGTCCAATGCTTAATTAATTTTTTATTTAATTTATATTTTCCATTTAACACTTTCAATAACATCCACCACTTCCTAAAAAAAATAAGGTTCCATATCATTAGGAATAAAAATGATAGATGATATATAATCTTCATATGTCATAGGAGGATTCCTATCCCATGTAGCTCTCCTTAGTCTTGGTTGTGGAATTTCCACATTTTCATGTATTATATTTTCTATATCTTCTTCCTCATCTTATTCACATATTCTTCTTGCTTCTTGTTTTCTGTAGATGGTTGCATATCCAATGGAATTTGCTGATTTTGTGGCACTTATTTCTATTTTAATTCAACTTCTACTATGTTTAATTTTATGGGAGGGGATTCATCAAGTACTACATCTTCACTAATAATTATTTTGTGGGCAATAGGATCCCACACTCTATATCCCTTAACTACATCATCATATCCAACAAAGATATACTTCTTTGATCTAGAGTCTAACTTAGAAAACTATTTTTCTCAACCAAATTTTTCTTTATATATTTGAGTAATCACACGAATTACCTATCAATATCTCTTCAATAATATTACAACCTATTGCAACTAATGGTGACTGATTTACTAGATAGCAAGCTGCAATGGTTTCTTTTGGCCACAATTCTTATTGCAACTTGGAATTATCAAGCATGCTCCATGCTTCCTCTAGAAGATTCAGGGTCATGATTTATACCACACCATTTTTCTAAGGAGTGTATATTGTGGTTTGTTGTGTTTTGATCCCAATTTCCTTGTAATTTTTTCAAATTCCAAATATGTGAATTCACCTCCATTATTTGTTCTTAAACACTTTATTAACCTACCAATTCTCTTTTCAACCAAAACTCTAAATTACTTGAATATGTTAAACACAACAAATTTTATTTTAAGAATATAGATCCACATGTTTCTAGAGTAATCATCTATAAGTATCACAATATATGTTGGTTATCCAAAAGATGGGGGATAGCCCCCAAACATTTGAATGCATGTAATATTGATTATATTTGTTGTATGACTACTAATTTTAATCCCCTGTTTACACTACCCAAAAACAAAACACTTGCAGAAATTCAAATACAAAGATTTTAAATCTGAAAGTAACTTTATGATTTATTAGTACCTTTAACCCTTTCTCAATCTTATGACCCAATCATTACATTCATAAATGAGTAGATTTATTTTCATCATCATATACCATTGTTGCTTCATTTTCTTGAGTACCACCTTCCAAGTTGTAAAGGTTCCAAATCTTTGTAACCTTCATTACCACCAAAACACCCTTAGACACCTTTAGTGCTCCACCTTGACCTATAAATTTATAACCTTCATAATCCAAATCTCTCAAGGAAATTAAATTCTTTGTAACTTCAAGTACACATTTAGCTCTATCAAATCCCTTACAATACCATCAAACGTTTTAATGTTAATTCAAACTCAATAATCCTACAAGAAACATTGTTTCCCATAAGAATAATACCACAATTAATAACTTGGTAAGATTAAAACCAACCCCTGTGTGGAGACATGTTATATGAAGCACCATAATCTAAAAATAATTCTTCTTGGTATTGTGAGATATATTACAAATATATAAAACTTCATCAACCATACATGAATTTGTCTCAACCATATTTGCTTCCTTTTTAGAGAAATCCTTTGATTCTTGCTTCTTCCAACAATCTTTCTTGAGATGCCTTGATTTATTGTACTACCAACGTTTTATCTTACCCTATTTTCCTTTTGACTTATATCTTGGTGTACTTTTTGAATTCTCATCTTTTTCTTTTATCAACCCCTAGAAACTATTGTTTATGGTGTGGATGTCTTTATATTATATTTCCTCCCATGCTTCCTCAAACGACAAGGTTCCCACAACAAGATCACAATTATAAGAATTTATTGTGCTAAATCTAATACAAGTGACTAAGTGATCTATATATTCAAGCAATGAACACAATAATGTGACTTTCTTGTCTTACTATTTTATTTTTACATAAATACTAGTTAATTGGAATACACAAGTATTAATTAATATGAAATGATCAACAATTTTGGTACTTTATTTCATTGATAAATGATACTATTGGCTCTTCAAATGGATTCCAGTTTTTAATAATTTGTAAGGTATAAGCTCCCCATTCTACTCCATAACACTATTGTTGATTTCTCTCCAACAATATTGAAACTAATATCATCTTCGAAACATAATTGGATGGTACTGAGAGACATTGCATCCAAATCTTCCCAATCCTCATCAGTGATACTCAAAGGTTTCTTTGTCTTACCTGCCAATGCCTTGTGTAGACCTTGTTGCACCAAAAAATCATACATCTTGAGCTTCCATAGCTCAAGCTATTATTCCTATTGAATTTCTCCACCTTGAACTTTGCATTTACAATCTTTGCCATTAGAAAGAACACCAAAATTTAACATATTAAACTTACTTCTTTTTCAGAGAAAAATTGCACAACTCCCAAATATACACATGGAACCCTACCAATCAAATTTTGGAATATATATATATATACCTCCACCAAATTGGTAGACTAAGCTTGCGGCCTTCACTAAATCATGCATAGGTGAATCTGCATAGCCTTCACCAAATGGAGTAAGGTTTTCCTTCGACCTTCATGGCCTCCAACAAATTAGAAAGAACAAGTCTTCTCACATCCCATGGTTTCTCCTCTATCTGGTGATGTTGATGGTGCTGGATAATCCACCAACGCTAGGGGATCTCCCTAGTATGAAGTCCCAATTAGACCTCACACTGTTTTGGATAGAATCCCCATCCGGGATACTGACCCAACTACCATTGGGTGTGAGGTCTAATTGGGACTTCATAATGGGGAGACCCTCTAGTGTTGGCGGAATATACAACATCATAAATACATTTTGGCGCTAGAAGGAGGGAAAATGACAAGCTGACCCTAATTTATTTTGTTTATATTAAAATGTATTCTTCAGAACCTTGTGTTTGGAGTTGCGTTTCTAGAGAAATATGTTATGAAATTCCTATCGAAGCCTATCTCTTGTCAAAGAATAATTTTAATGGAAAGAGTGAAAGTTATTCATCAAGCCATCTTGCTCAATTTATTGAAGTTTGTATATTATATCACTTTTGGATGAAGTGGTGATATGTATAATTTTCACTCTTACCTTTGAAGGTCATGTCAAAGCTAGGTCTCAAACTTTAGCACCTGCATCTATTCATTTGATTCAACAATTCATTGATGAGTTTCTATTTTCTTTTGAGGGATATAATTACCAATTTTTTTTGAAAAGATCAATAAGATTAGAATGAAACTAGGTGAATCATTGGATGATTTTATATGTAGATTTAATAATCTTTGTTATACTTTTCTTGAGAGAGATTTGGATTGGAATTATTTGTAGGAAAAGTGTTCAAAATTGGTTCACCTTTCTCTGGAGCAATTTGAATCAGAACTAAACATTAACGATTCTAACAATCTGCCATCCACAAATCAACATGATTTTATTTCTTCTTCTGTTGTTCCAGCTTGTGTTTCTAATGGAACTCAAAGGAAATTTAATGCCTTGGAGGGGGATATGGGTTCCTTTAGCTCCCCTCATCCTCCACTATCTTCATTACCCAATGAAATATATTCTTGTACTGACAATGAAATCTCTATTTCCGATGAATCAAGTAATTAAGGGATTATGCAAGAAAACAAGCCAAGTTGTCATGCTATCGAAGCTCCAATAAATCCTATTGAAGTAGAGCATGGTCAATATGAAAACCACATTTGTATATCATCCCTTGATTATCACATTAAATTCTGTTGATTTAGTTAATCCTCCATCTTTTCATGATATGCTCTTAACTTCACATCCCTTCCATGACCAAGGCTTTCTCTTGGGTGACAATGGATGTTTGAATAATTTCATAGGGAATAACATGCATGTTGATCCATTGTTTTTTTAGGCTGATATGAGTGTGCATGATTTGAATTTTGAATCAAATTCAATTGCAATTGATGTTTCCCCACCCAAGTCTTTCCATCTTCCTTCATCTTTAACACCCTATTTATTGTAACCTGATGTGTTTGATGAGTTTATTACACCAAAAAATTTCTTTAAATCATTTAGATCCCTACCCTATTGGTCTTGATTAAAATTAGGTGCATGATGGTGTTGTTTCACAATAAGGAGATAAAAGGATTGAATCCAATGTTCATGATTTGTTTAATTTCCAATATTTGACAAGTGAAGAGAAAGATTTTACAACTTTAAATATTCAAGGAATTCCTTCGATTGATTCATCCAAGTCCTTAATCCATGAAGAGATTTTTTTATTAAATATCAATTCTAATAAAATTAGTGGCACTGACCATGTATTAATTGACACATATAATTATAGTTGTGCATACCCACCCATTGAACTTTCTAAGCCATCAAAATTTGATGACCCATAATTTGAGAGTTTAGAGAATTGTCATGAGGTTGAGGCACTTCATCTTTCGTTGATGGTTATGTCAGGTCTTCACAGCCTTGGCAAGATATCTGAGAAAATTCAAATTAAATTTTCTTCATGGGACTCTTTCCATAACACCTTTTAATCTAATGTATGTTAATCTTTGAGTGATTCTCAGGTGTCCCATGTTCATCATTTTAAATTTCATGACATAATTGCTGATTGGTTGGAGGAATTCTATTTAATAAGCTCTCATGCTAATACAAAATTTCAAGTTTATCTTGTACTTTCTATGAATGAAGATCTAGATGGAGTTACATTCATGAGGGATTTTTAGGATGCTCATGTTTATCATTCTATTTATTGGCATAAAGTTGCAGCCTGCTTAGAATGTTCTTTTCTCGATTAATTCTTTTAATTACACAATGTATATGCAACCTTCATTCTCAGGTGCAAATTATTCATGCAAATATTTTCGTTTTTGCACATTGTTTTATGTTGTTACTAATTTATTATATCATCACGTTCGTAGGTTAGAGGTAGATCTCATGGTTGCATTGGAAGTTTTATTTCACTTAATTCTGACATTCTTCCCAATTAGATTAGGATTTAGGTTTAATATAGTTTTATTTGATTATTAAAACAATTTTGTATGTTTTTTTTTTCATATACATAGTTGCATCTTCTTTGCATGTCATTTTGGAATTGTTTGCATAAGCATAATGCATCTCCTGGTTGCATTTGAACTTTTTGAAATATTACATTGCATTGTTTTCTTATTGCATTTGGCATCATTATCCCTCCTTTCTCCTTGCATTAGATTGCATCATTGCATTGCATGCCATATTGCATTTTCACCCAAAATTCATTCCCTTGCATTCTGCATCTTTCTTCTCATTTGAGCCTTGTCCTCTACATGCCATTTACAAGTTAGTATCTAAATGATTCATGAAGAGTTTCCATTATCTCCCTTTATCTAATCCACTTTCCTTGTTCGAAATGTTGGAACCCAAATCAATGATCCTGTGTGGATGTTGTGGTCACTTCAAGGGGAAACCTCTTATAGATACATGTGTTGAAACCTTGTCCCTTATGTTTATAAAATTTGACCCATTATCAAGGTAAATACAATTTTATACTTGCGGGGAAATCTAGTGAGTTCATAAGACTTGTATCTTTAACCTGAAGTTTGTTTTCAATCTAGTTTTGATATTTCATTGTGTGTTCATTATCCACTTGTCGGTTGGATACCCAAAGTAGAAATATGGCATTAGGACACACTTAAGTCAAAAAATATTTTAGTTTCTACCAAACAAGAAACAACCTATCTTGCCCATAAAATAAGTTGGGATCCCTCTTCCACCCTGACACAAGGAACGACCGAATAAATTATGCCAAAGTGAATTCAAAAGAAAGTTAAATAAATAAAAAGGGTAAAGGAAGAGAAATTCTTCCTGTGTAGAGAGGTGATTCAAGAAACTTCACCAGGGGTACTAAACAGACCTAAAGAAATGCTTGTGATTTCTTGAATGACTCTGTCAGGGTACTAAACAAGCTTGCTGGCAGTGAAGCGATGCTTGTGATTTCTTGAATGACTCTGTCGGGGTATTGAATAGGCTTGCTAGAAGAGAAGAAACACCAGAAACTCACTTTAAAATTATGAATATAATAAACCCTATGCCATGTTCTCTATATCATTGTTCAATACTGACATGACTAAACTCTTTACGTAGTGTTTAAGGACCAACATAACCTAAATATGGAAACAAATGAATGAAATATTTGTAAATGGTCAAGTAATTCAAGTGATACCCATGGTATTTAATTCAATACCTCATTGAATTTATTTTAAGACTCGATATATTTAAGGGATTAGGGAAGAGATGCTAGATTCTACTAGTGGTTCGCCATTTGTTGTAGCTGCTACAACACCACCCAAATCTTTTTCATGTTCCCAAATTGTGGGTGCTCCTTTACTTTTCAATGTTATATCAAGAATTCATGTATTCAAAATTGATCAGACCTTAGCTAATATAGCTATAATGGGACGTTGTGGTTGCTCATGTCTGCATGATACACAATGCATATTCACCTTGCATTATTTTTCTTAACCTCCCTTTGAATGCAATAGGGTTGAAAGAAATGTTGCATCAACCACATGACTTTGGAACGATAATGTTATCTCAAAATCAGACCCTGATAGGCTACTGTGATCAGGTAGAATTTAAGTAACTATCTCAAACCTACTTTAGGTTGAGGCTTAGCCTCCCCAACCTGAGAGGGCTCTCTCACAGGATTAAAGATTTGGATAGTGAATAAGATGGCTAACTCTATGAAACAAATTGAAACAAGTATAAGAGGTTGAAACACAATTAAAAAGTATCCATTGGGCTTATGGAGTTAGATATGCTTCAGTATTGACAGTAAGGTTAGCTTTGCATAGAAGTCAGGGCATTCAGAATCCAACATATGTAAACACACCAAACACATAGAGGACCAACACAGTTTACAAATGTGTGAAGAAATTAGAGCACTGTTAGTGATTTCTAAGTAATCAGACATTAATAACACTGTATATAATAGGGAGAAGACAACACAAAACATTCAAAACATCGAATTCCTTTTGATTCCTGAGAAGCAAGGCCAATACTGTATTACTAGAAAACAAAGTCTTTACACAAAGCACAATATGAGAGCTTTTCTCAATAATTTTCCAACCCTAAGTACATTGCTCTCTCTCCTATATATAGAATTCTTTACATAGCTGAGATTCCTCCTCCAGCATGAGGGGAACTCGAATTCTGCTTGCTATGACACCTACTCAAACTTTAACTAACTATTAAATACAACAATTGCTAACTGGAAGTTTTAGAAACCTAAGACAATTAGGAGTCTAACTCCACATCATGCTGATAATAGCATTTATTACAATCAAAACTCGTTCTCTGACAAGTGGTTCCCTTCAGTTTAACTTTTTTGGATGTTTAAAACTCCTTGCTGGCCCTTAATGTCTCATCTCCTTTACTGCTCCTGAAAAATAGGAAACTGCCCCTATTTTTCTGCTTTTGGTTTCCTCAAGGATATTTGAAACCAATTAACCATATTGTTCTTCTTTGATTACACAAAAGTGTATTGGAGTGCCACGTTCTTGATGTGCTGTAGACGCTTGCCATATACTCGTATGAAGACAAAACCTCTTCAAAGCTGTTTGAAATGTCGTGGACAATACTAGCGGTGATCATTTGTATGACAAAAACTTAGAGTTCATATATCTCTTCCTCCGCTTGTTTTACCCTTGTTGGTTGCTTGCACATTGTAAATGATCCTTTTCTGAAATCCCTTTTCAAAAAAGTTTCCCCTTGATTACTCAAAATTGGTCGACTGAGTTTAATTATGTAGCTACAGCAGTTTCGTAGCGCGCTACGAAACTGCTGTGCATTATGCGTCACCTACAACAGTTTCGTAGCGCGTTACGAAACTGCTGTGTAATAAAAAAAAACAGTTTTAATACCAAAATATGACTGTCTTGAGCCTCTTTTATATTTAAATGTCCTTTCAACTGCCCTGAAGCTATTCAAAACTGAATGGAGATGCATCATTCTTCAAGAAAAACTGCAACAAGGTAAATCATCAAAATTTGGGATATAACCTTACTTGCTGTGTGATTTCCTTAAGGAAATCTTTCCCGCTGGCTTAGCTGCATCTTCAAATCCTCAATTTGTCTCTTCATAACCCTGATCCCAGCTCTTAGTTTCGTATTAACTCTTCTGATGAATTTTGCTTCCTTAATTGCGGGAACTGACCATGTGTAGTATTGAGCATGACAGTCGGCCACCTCGGGTATTTGAATTGTTTTGTCTTCCCACAGAGCCTCCATTTTATTAAAATGAGCTTCCTTGATTGCATGTTTCCTTGAGGCTTTCTTCAGTTTAGCAATTTCCAGGTTTGCTAGTTTCAACTTCTTTTTTAACTCTTCAACACTATATTCTTCTTGAGGGATAACTTCCTTACCTTTATCTTTTCCTTCATGAGACTGTGATATCTCCTCTGTTTCACTTGCTTCTAGCAGTGTCTCTTGTACCTGTCTTGAATGCCTCGTTACTGGTCTTCTTGGCTTAAAGACAAATTTAGCAACCGGATCATCAAACTTGAGCCTTTTCGAGGCTTTGATCTTTTTGGTCTTGTCCTTTCCTGATTCTATCAAATCTGCTTGAACCAAGGGAGATTCTTCAATATCAATAGCTTGCAGTAAGTCATTAAGACTTCCTTTTGAAACCAGGCTTTCCTCAGTAACCACTGTCTTGCCTTTTTCCTTAGCTAACTAGATCCTTGTCATTCTTCTCTAGACTATTTCACCTATAGATGATTCATGTACACCCTCTCTGATCTGAGTTTTCTCTTTCTGGGACTGTTGGGGTTGTTGAGTCCCAAACCTGCACTTCCCTATATACCCTTTCAGCCTTCTTTTTCCATTTACTTCATCCACCAAGTTGTCAAATCATTGCATGTTAGTATAAAAAGAGCTTATGAAATGGTTTCCTAACTATGTTTATGGCTGTTGTTTGATTTAGATTTTTGTTCAAACAGCTGCGAAAACTTGTCACTTTCCGCAGCCAGCCCAAGTTTCCGCAACCATTTTGTTAAAGGCTATGTTATAGGTGTCCAATGGAGAAACCGGCCACATGGGTAAGCTGCAAGTGACGTGTACATGGAGTGTGTCCCCTCAGTTCAGCCAAATCACTCATAAACGGTCGTGGTCAACGACGGTCAAAGGAAGGGCCAAATGAGGAGTTTTGCAGTGGCACGGCTTTGTTTTTCCCACGTGAAGGTTTGCATGGCATGATCCTTAGTTTCCGGAGGTACTGGCACACCTGTAGAGCAGCCCGTGAACTGAATCAAGCAGCCACCACTCCATGGATTCAACTGTCATGATGACCATCATGCTAGATCTCAGGTCAAGAAGATTTACGTGTCTCTTGGCAGCATAAAATCTAGGAATTAGTTGCAGCACTTTTACTTATAAATAACGCGTTGATATACGCTGGATAGTTAGTTTTTGGAGATGTAATTTTGACTGTTGTTATCAGCCCACTGTACTGTTCTTTACTTTGTTTTATTACTGCACTTTAAATACATGAGAAGACAACATTCCTGAATTTGATTTGTGACTAAGTGATTGACTGGCCGAGGTTGCAGAGGGCCCCTGTACACCAAAGCTTTGTATAGTTTCTTACTTGCTTTCATTTACTATTTTTATAATCATTGCTTGTATATATATTGCGCTGTTCTGATGTTCATTGCTGTCCATATTTCCTTTATGTTTTCTTTTCTAACTGTTAGCTGATCAGTGCTTCTTTTACAGGTTTTTTTTAGGCAGCCCGGGCAAATTTACATATTTTTGATAACTACTGACATGAGATCATCTTGTCCTTTCTGCTGATTTTGATTTTCTGAGTTTAATTCTAGCACTGTCATTTCTTTCAAGTTTTGTTTTTTCTTATTTACTTTTCTGCTACTTAGACATCATATTACTCATCTGTTTATGATTTCCTTTCTATAGCCAAGCGACTCAATTAGTAAGGAATCAGAATATTACTTGTTGTAGTATGATTTAGTTTGCTTTCCCGCAAGTTAGAGATTGGATTACTTATGTCATTTTCAAGAGTTGAAATATGAATGAGTAGTTAAATCTTAGTTTCCTTTTATGCAATTTAATTTCCTGCAATTTAGATATCATATTACTCAGCTTGTTTATGATTACTTCCTATAGACGAAGTGAGTTGAAAGGTGAAGGGTCAGAATGTGGGTTGAAGTAGTGTGATTTAGTTTGCTTTGCTTTCAGTCTTTGAGTTGTTTTAAGTTCAGTTTTTATTTTCTTCTTCACACAACAGTAAGGATACTGGGCCATTGTCACTAGTTCACTGTTTTGGTACATTTACTTCCTTTTGAGAATTAATTTCATTACAGTCAGTTTGAAACTTTCTTTTTGAAAACTTTTTGAAAATCACTGTAGAAATAACCATTGCCATCCATACTTAACTTTCAAATTTCGCCATCGCACACTAGGGAATCCACAGAAGATAAACCCAAAAACAAACTAAAAAAACTCAAAAACGACAAAAGACTAAGAAAATGGTTATCTTGCACATATAGTGCGCTTTACTTCATCAGTGTACGAATCCCAGATTGATATTTTAAATAGCAATTTAGAACACACTAAATTGACAAAACATTTTGGCACCGTTGCCGGGGAAGTGAAACTAGGTAGCCAATTTCTTAAAAAAAAATAATAAATTTTTTTTTTCAAGGAAGGAAAATTGATAACCTCTCAGAGTATGCTCTCCTCTTGCACTTAGTGTGACCTAGAGGATCAGAAAAGAGAAAGTTATTGGTTTAATAGTTTCTTGAGTATGCTCTCTTCTTGCACCTAGAGTGACCTGGAAGATCAGAAAGAGAATTATTAGCCCGACTTGAAGAAAAATAAAAATGACATGCATAGAGCAAGAGATTCTAGGGGAAGGTTTTTAGCTAGAGACAAGAGTTCGATTTTCACAACTCCATCTACTTCAAGGAATAGACAAGAGACACCTCCATCATCTCCAACCCACACTCCTAGCCCTAGGATTCCTGGAATTCAAGAGGCAGTAGTTGAATTAGGAGACTCTCCCACACCATCCATCGAATCTGAATTAGGAAAAGATCCTTTCTTTCCTTCTACAGGGAGACACATTGTAATTGAAGAAGTAGAATCACCTGAGGAAGAAGAGGGAGAAATTCCTCCTCGTTCGCCATTAGTAGAGGAACCAGAGGACTCTGAAATCTCTGATGAAGCTATCATGACAGAAGAGGTAGTTAACGAATTTGGTAGAGGTAGAGGTAGAGGAGGAGGAGGAGGAAACAATGGAGGAGGTAGAGGTAACAATGGGGGAAATAGGGATGGAGATAACTCATTCGGATTTCCTATAGTCGATGAGGATTCTCGAGCAACAATGAAAAATATTTCACCATCTGTCCTCCCAAACTTTCATGGGTTAAGAAATGAGGATCCTGAAACATTTCTATTTGAGTTTGAGGTCGTGTGTCAAACTTATGATTATCTGGAAGACTCTCAAAAACTCAAACTGTTTCCTTCAACATTGAAAGGAGCTGCTTTGAAATGGTTCATGGGATTACTCATCCAATCCATTAGGACTTGGAATGATATGAAACAAACATTTTTGGATAGATACCTGGACTATTGTATGCCCACCAATCACAAGGATGAAGTATTCAAAATGGTGCAAAGAGAAGATGAAAACTTGGAGGATTTACTTGAAAGATTCAAATACAACCTGAAAAGAGCAAAAATGAGTAACTTAGATGAGGAAACCCTGAAATCCCTTCTGTTAAAAGCCATTAGAGATGAATGGATAGATATTTTGAACATGATGGGAAAAAGAGATATATCTCAACTTCCACTTCATGATATAGCAGAGCTATGTGTCCATCTCTCAAGAGGAAAATCTAAAACTGGAAAAGGGCCTAGAGATCCTTCTCTCATCAGAGCAAACAAATCTGCAACTGGATCCGTAAGTAGGGCTGAGATTGGCAATATGCTTTATGAATTCAAAACTGATATCTTAGGGAGTCTTAGTGAGCAACTAGACACTCTTAAGATACACAATAAGCAGAAAGCAAAAGCTGAAGCTTTGGCCATCTTTTGCCCAAAATGTAGAAAGAAACATGCTCTAAGGGAATGTCCCTTGGATGCAAAAGTTGTAGAAACATGTGTGATTTGTTCAGAGAATCATGAGACCAAGGATTGTCCTTCAATTCCTGGGCTCAAAGGTGTCTTTCAAGAAGATCCAAATACAATTGAGTCTCTCTGTTTTGTTGCTAGGAGACCTTGGCAGGGGCAACAAAACCAAGGGTTTAACAACTCTATGAACTTTCAAACCCCACCAAATTGGAATCCTTGGCAACAACCTTGGTCCCAACCTCAAAATCCTTTTCAATCATGGGTACAAGGCATGCAAAATCCTTATGGGAGATTTGCTCAATTTTATCAATATCCTCCATCTTTTCAAAACCAACAAGCTCCACAACTTCCAAATCAAAATCCACAACTATCATTGCCATTTCCACAACAACAACAACAACCTTCTCAACAAAATCCAAATTCTCAACTCTTGCTTCCATTCCAACAGAAGTCAAATCAACTTCCTTCCCAGCCATTGCCAAACCCCAATAATAAAAACCCTCAAAATGCTTACATGGTAGAAGGTCAACAATTTCCTACCTATATGATTGTTCCTCTCAATGATGTACAACTCAGATCTGGTAGAGTTTTAGATAAACCTTCTATAGATGCCCAAAAGCAAAGCATTTCTGAGGAAGATTCTCTTGAAGCCAATAAAGGTTCTGAAGCATCTCTTCAAAACCCAAGCACTCAGAAAGAAAAAGAAAAAGAATTAACCCCCACAACTCCTATAGTTTAGCAACCTGCATCTTCATCCACACCTCCTTTTCCTGAAAGATTACAAATTGACAAAGGGGTGGAAAAACAAATCTTGTTGCCTGACTATGAATTTCTAGATGAATTGAAGAATGTCTGTATCAAGATTCCCTTGTTACAGGCCATTAGAGAGATTCCTATTCTAGCAAAAACAATAAAGGAGTTGAGTCTTAAAAGACCAGGAAGGAAACCTAGAGTTACAAGAAGAATCCACCTGGTAGGAAAAATTGCAGATATCATGATGGGAAAAATTAGTATGCAGAAGTATGTAGATCCCGGTAGTCCAATTGTCAAAACACATATCAATGGGGTAGAAATTCCAAATACTTTGATTGATTTAGGGGTTGCTATCAACATTATGAGTAGACAGACTATGGAATAGCTGAAACTTCCTAACCTTCTTTTTACACCTACTTTACTGCAACTTGCAGATCGATCAATTATCAAACCAGATGGTGTATTAGAAGACATTTCGGTCTCCTTAGACTCTTGGGAATATCCGGTAGATTTCATGATTTTAACTCCCAAGAGTAATTTAGGAGGACACCCTCTCATCTTAGGAAGACCTTGGCTAGCCACAGGTGATGCTTTCATCAGTTGTATGTCTGGGGATATGTATATTTCTGATGGTAATTCGACAAAGAAATTCAATCTGTATCCTCCAGCAAAAGCAATTACAGAAATAAGAGATAATGAGTGGGTTGATGATGAGGATACTATACAACCTGTCTTTACCATTTCTGAAGTCAGTGAAGATAGTCAAATTCTGAACACATTAGAAAACTTTGAAACATCTTCAGAATATGACCACACACAATTTCAGTTAGATTCTGACATTGAGTATCTAACATCTAGACAAATGTCTCTTTTCTCTATGGAAGAGTTTGGTAGTTCCGCCATTGAGATCTTTCCAGGTAAAACATTGAATATCAACAAAAACTTGGAAAGATCACAACAGGAAGAGCTAACCAAAATCTTGCAAAAACATTCTACTGCATTTGCATGGGAGTATACTGATATGAAAGGTATTGACCCTAAGACTCGCATTCATCACATCTACATCGAGGAAAACAGTAGACCAATCAGACAACCTCAGAGAAGGATGAATCCAAACCTTAGGGAGATAGTGAAAGAAGAGCTCCAAAAACTACTCAATGTAAACTTCATTTATCCAATTTCAGATAGCCGATGGGTTTCTCCTTTGGTTATAGTACCTAAAAAGAATGGTAAATGGAGGGTATGCATTGATTACAGGGAATTGAACAAAGCAACTTTGAAGGATCACTTTCCTTTACCCTTTATCGATTAGGTATTAGATACTTTAGCAGGCAAAAAGTATTTTTCATTTTTGGATGGTTTTAGTGGCTATAATCAGATTCAGGTAGCACCTGAAGATCAGGATAAGACCACATTTACCTGTCCATGGGGAAATTTTGCTTACCGAGTACTTCCTTTTGGATTATGTAATGCACCCGCAACATTTCAAAGGGCAGTACTAGGAATCTTTTCTGATCTAATCCATGATTGTGTAGAGGTTTATATGGATGATTTTATAGTTTATGGTAATTTGTTTGAAGAGGCATTAGATAATTTGGAAAAAGTCCTTATAAGGTGTAAAGAAACAAACCTATCATTGAGTCATGAAAAATGCTTTATGATGTTTACTGAAGGGATTGTTTTAGGAAATCATATTTCAGGGGATGGGATTAAAGTTGATAAATCAAAAGTTGAAGTCATCTCCAAGTTGCCTATTCCAAATTGTCAAAAAGATGTTAGAAGTTTTCTTGGATTTACTGGATACTATAGAAGATTTATTGAAAACTTCACCAAAATAGCATCTCCACTCTTCAAATTACTTACAAAAGACTGTGAATTCAAATGGGATCCTGATTGTCAATCTGCATTTGAAACTTTGAAAACAAGAATATCTGAAGCACCCATTTTGAGAGGGCCAAATTGGAAACTTCCTTTCCATATTTGCACAGATGCTTCAGATACAGCTCTAGGAGCTGTGTTGGGTCAAAAGGATTTATTTCCTTATGCCATTTACTACACCAGTAAAAATTTGACTCCCACCGAGTTAAACTATACTGTGACTGAAAAAGAGTTCTTAGCTCTTGTTCATGCAATCAATAAGTTTAGACATTATATAACAGGCTATGAAACTTTTGTCCACACTGATCATTCTGCAATTAGATATCTCATGAAAAAACCTGTTACTAATGGCAGAGTTACAAGATGGCTCTTACTTTTACAAGAATTCAATATTACTGTGTTGGATAGACCAGGGAAACAAAATACAGTAGCTGATTTCTTGTCTAGAATCCAAAATACTAATGAAGATTCTCCTGTAGAGGATAAGTTTCCAGATGAGTATTTATTTGAAGTAACTACTAAGACTCCTTGGTATGCAGATATTGCTAACTATTTGGTTACAGGAAAGCTACCTCCACATTTATTTCCTAGTGAAAAAAAGAAGAATTATTCAGGAGAGTTCAAATTATTCATGGATTTCTAATGAATTGTTTAAAACAGGGCTAGATTGTGTGATCAGAAGATGTGTTCGGGAAGATGAAATGCCTGACATCCTCAAGGCATGTCATGATGAACCATGCGGTGGACACTTTGCTGACAAAAGGACGGCCTATAAAATCCTTTCTTTAGGATATTATTGGCCTTCCCTTTTCAAAGATGCAAAACAATATGCCAGAAGGTGTGACAGCTGCCAAAGAGTTGGGAGACCGACTCTTTCAAATGAAATGCCATTACAACCACAGGTACTCATCGAACCCTTTGAAAAATGGGCTTTAGATTTCATTGGACCCATTAATCCACCATCTAAACAGAAAAAGTATATATTGGTATGCACTGATTATGTCACTAAATGGGTAGAAGCCAAAGCATTGCCTTCTGCCACTGAAAATTTAGTTATTCAATTTCTTTTTGAGGATATTTTTACTTGTTTTGGTGTCCCAAGAGAAATTGTGACAGATCAGGGAAGTCAATTTACATCTAACTTGATGGAGAAGCTGATGGAAGAATACAAAATCAAGCACAGAAAATCTACTCCTTACCATCCGCAAGCAAATGGCCAAGTGGAGTCTACAAACAAAGTTCTTGAGAGCATCATCACCAAAACTATTCATCTAAACAGAAGATATTGGGCAGAAAGGCTTCCTGAAGCCTTATGGGCCTACAGAACTACATGGAGGAATACAACAGGACATTCTCCCTATGAACTTGTTTATGGGAAAGAAGTCCTGCTCCCCATTGAGTTTCAAGTCAATACTTTCAAGATGGAAGTCTAGTTGGGGATGAATCTATCAGAAGCCCAAAAGCACAGAATGGAGTAGTTGAATGAGCTAGATGAGATCAGACAAGAAGCAATTTTAAGGACTGATCTAGTTCAACATCAAAGAGCTAAGTGGCATGACAGATATATCAAAGAGAGAAAGTTTCAAGAGGGAGATTGGGCGTTACTTTTTGATTCCAAGTTCAAAGACTTTAAAGGTAAATTTCAGACCCATTGGCTTGGGCCATATGAAATTGACAAAGTCTTTAATAATGGAGTAGTAAGAATCAAGACCATTGATGAATTTTGGATTTCTCTTATTGTGAATGGCCACCAATTGAAAATTTATCATAAGCCACTCTCAAAAGAAGAATTTGTCAAGATGTTCCAAGAGAATTCTGCAATAAGGCTAGTGGAGAAGAATCCTTCTTCCCCACCAGCCTAGCCTTTGTTTCTTTCAGTTAAAAAAATAAAAATAAATAAATAAATTGTATAAGCCTGGAAACCAATCATAGATTGGCAGTCTTATACAGAAAATATAGAGTGAAAATCAGGGACACCTGACACTCTATATTTTCCAAAAAAAAAAAAAATTCCTCTCCTTCTTTTTCCATCTTCACTCCACCTCATCTGCCATTCCACCCCATCTCCATCTCATTCACATTTTTGCTTCACTTCACTCTGCTTCATTTTCACTCCATTCCACTCGTTTCATTTTCATTTCATCAATAAAAGTTCCTTTCAGGACTATTTTCACTCAGTTAGTTCTTTTCTAACTATCTTTGTTCAGATAAGTGGGTGTTGTCCCAGTTTCCGCAGCTGGAAGTAGTTTCCGCAGCCAGAAACGATTTCCGCAGCTACCACCACTCTGTTTTTCAAATTCACAGTCAAAATGTTAGTACAAAAATCATGAAAATGCAGGTGTAAGTGAGAAAATGCCATGAAGACAAGGAGCATCTCCAAGACATCAAGAAAGAACAGTTGGTTAAAAGCTATGAGCAAGAAATGACAAAGTTTCCAAAGGTATGAGCAATTTTTTTTATCAAATAGCAATTAAAGTCATGTCTATGCATAGTTATCAAACCATAAAAAATTCTACTATGTGCAATGATTCGATATGATAGCTCCATTACCCACTCCTATTCCACGATATTACTCCATATACCATGCATTCATTTCTTAACGGTCTCATGATGGGTTTTCGGGTTTAAACTCAAGTTGACTGCACTTTCATTTGCCACATGCGCTCATAAGATGTGACCAATCCCTTTACGGCTCTTCTCCACCGTATTTCCTGCAGCAATCTATCAAAACATGTGATCTCCCGTACGCAACCGTTAATTAAAAAAAAAATATCTCGCCTCCACTACTGTTCACTTACCATTTCATTAAAGATCTTCCTTTCCATACACACGCATTTCAATTTGTGAACTTATTTACTACTGCTTATCCTCTGTTCCGCCTATAATCTGAAGTATTCCCGTTACCTGCTACCGATTGCAGCCACTGCATTTTACCATAAACCCTGCAACCGAGCTACCTTCCCTCTGCTAAAATCCTCATACGCAATTGCATCCTCAGTTGAAATTTAAAACAGAGAAAGGAATGGGAAAACTACTAAGGGCAGAGCCAGAAGGACTGAAATACTTAGAAGGTTACCCTCAAGCCAAGGATTTGCTAAAGAAAGCCAAATGGTTACGCTTCATTCAAAAGTTTAAAGGCTATAACAAATAAGTAACCAAGGCTTTTTCACGGTCTTTCGATGGTCAAATGGTGGAGATTGGAGATTTGAAGCTCACGGTGACCGAAACAACAGTAGCAGCTGCCACAGGCTTACCCCAGGAAGGTGAGAGATGGTTCAAAAATAAAAGCGTGGATGAACATGCATGGAGAATTATGCTAAGAAACCCAGGTATGGACACCACTGTGTTTACTAAAGGAATTCCTGTTCATGCATTGAAGGAAGAATGGGCTAGTCTGCTGTTAGTTATCCAAAAAAATGTCACTTGTGAAGGACACTTTGGTTGGATGTACATGTACCATGCTAGACTGTTGATGAATTTCTTAGAGAATTAGACTCTTAATTTGCCTTATTTCTTACTGTTGAGTTTGAAGAAGATGAGTATTACAGTCCAAAAACACATAGGCAATATAGACCCTCATCTATACCATCATGGACTAATAAAAATTCTTATTGAAGACCAACTCAATGAAAAACAAAGATACATGGGAACAATTCTTGATAAGGAACTACTTCCAAGAGCCATCTGAGGCCTCTGAAAGTAGTACACCAAAGACACCAAGAAAAAGTAGGAGAAGAGAAAAGAGCACCATAGTCCAAGACTCCCCTACTACATAAACTCAAGAAATTGGTCAAAAAGAAGAAGAAGACAGAACTAAAGACAAGAAACAGAGGAAAGAAAAAGGCAAAAGGACCATCCAAGAAGTCTACCAATCACCTGAGCCATCCATAGAGGAGGATTATCAACCACTGTCAGAAAGATTAGTACATCTTCAGGCTGCTGCTATAGCAAAGAAAAAGGAAAAAGGAAAACAGAGTATACAAGAAAAGAGTACTAGTCCACCATACTTAAGGAGAAGCACAAGGCTAAGAGGAAAGGGGAGTAAAACACAAATAAAATGGCCCCACTTCATCGGCTTGGGTGGAGAGACACCTGACAAAACTCCAGCTAGCCGTAGTCCACCTCGTCCTCAGCCAAGCATTGAAACCAGTCCTCCACATGATGAAAGCCCTTCTCGGCCAGAGCTAGAGAGCAGTCCTCCTCCTCCACCAGATTTTGAACTCAGTCCAAGAAAGACACCTGAAGTAGATCCCAATCAACAAGAAGTATATGACTACTTGGAATCATTAGAAAAATCAGCTGCAGGTCCAAGTACCACTCTGCCACTAGATGCACAAGTTCAGTCCTTAAAGCAGGAGGTATTTGAATTAAAGGTCCTAAACAGGCATATCAAGCAGGAAAATGAAGCACTCAAAGAGCAAAGCAAAGTAGATAAAATTATTCATGATAACACTATGCTCCATTTAGGACTATGGCAAAAGAAAAACAAGAAACTGAAGAAAAAGTGCAAAAAGTTGAGTAGAGCATTGATCAATCTCAAATTCAGATGTCTAATAAGGAAACCAAGGATGGTGGTAGCACAAAAGAAGAAGAAAAGAGGGCTAGATGTCCTAGCAGAAGCATCAGAACATATGGATTAGAGGGGAGTGACTAAATTTTGGTTGCATGAGGACATGCAACACCTTCACAGTGGGGGTATGTTGAGTCCCAAACCTGCACTTCCATATATACCCTTTCAGCCTTCTTTTTCCATTTACTTCATCCACCAAGCTGTCAAATCATTGCATATTATTATAAAAAGAGCTTATGAAATGGTTTCCTAACTATGTTTATGACTATTGTTTGATTTAGATTTTTGTTCAAACAGCTGCGGAAAATTGTCACTTTCTGCAGCGCCCAAGTTTCCGCAACCATTTTGTTAAAGACTATGTTACAGGTGTCCAATGGAGAAACCGACCACATGGGTAAGCTGCAAGTGACGTGTACATGGAGTGTGTCCCATCATTTCAGCCAAATCACTCATAAACGGTCGTGGTCAATGACGGTCAAAGGAAGGGCCAAATGAGGAGTTTTGCGGTGGCACGGCTCTGTTTTGCCCAGGTGAAGGTTTGCGTGGCACGATCCTTAGTTTCCGGAGGTACTTGCACACCTGTAGAGCAGCCCGTGAACTGAATCGAGCAGCCACCACTCCATGGATTCAACTGTCATGATGACCATCACGCTAGATCTCAGGTCAAGGAGATTTACGTGTCTCTTGGCAGCATAAAATCTAGGAATTAGTTGCAGCACTTTTACTTATAAATAACACGTTGATATACGCTGGATAGTTAGTTTTTGGAGATGTAATTTTGACTGTTGTTATCAGCCCACTGTACTGTTCTTTACTTTGTTTTATTACTGCACTTTAAATACATGAGAAGACAACATTCCTAAATTTGATTTGTGACTAAGTGATTGACTGGCCGAGGTTGCAGAGGGCCCCTGTACACCAAAGCTTTGTATAGTTTCTTACTTGCTTTCATTTACTGTTTTTATAATCATCGCTTGTATATATATTGCGCTGTTCTGATGTTCATTGCTGTCCATATTTCCTTTATGTTTTCTTTTCTAACTGTTAGCTGATCAGTGCTTTTTTTACAGGTTTTTTTTTAGGCAACACGGGAAAATTTACATATTTTTGATAACTACTGACATGAGATCATCTTGTCCTTTCTGCTGATTTTCATTTCCTGAGTTTAATTCCAACACTGTCATTTCTTTCAAGTTTTGTTTTTGCTTATTTACTTTTCTGCTACTTAGACATCATATTACTCATCTGTTTATGATTTCCTTTCTATAGCCAAGTGACTCAATTAGTAAGGAATCAGAATATTACTTGTTGTAGTATGATTTAGTTTGCTTTCCTGCAAGTTAGAGATTGGATTACTTATGTCATTTTCAAGAGTTGAAATATGAATGAGTAGTTAAATCTTAGTTTCCTTTTATGCAATTTAATTTCTTGCAATTTAGATATCATATTACTCAGCTTGTTTATGATTACTTCCTATAGACAAAGTGAGTCGAAAGGTGAAGGGTCAGAATGTGGGTTGAAGTAGTGTGATTTAGTTTGCTTTTCTTTCAGTCTTTGAGTTGTTTTAAGTTCAATTTTTATTTTCTTCTTCACACAGCAGTAAGGATACTGGGCCATTGTCACTAGTTCACTGTTTTGGTACATTTACTTCCTTTTGAGAATTGATTTCATTATAGTCAGTTTGAAACTTTCTTTTTGAAAACTTTTTGAAAATCACTGTAGAAATCACCATTGCCATCCATACTTAACTTTCAAATTTCGCCATCACACACTAGGGAATCCACAGAAGATAAACCCAAAAACAAACTAAAAAAACTCAAAAACAACAAAAGACTAAGAAAATGGTTATCTTGCACATATAGTGCGCTTTACTTCATCAGTTTACGAATCCCAAATTGACATTTTAAATAGCAATTTAGGACACACTAAATTGACCAAACAGGGGTGTGTCTTGGATTATCAGTGGTTTGGTGGGTTCCTTTACTTGTTTCCTGGCCTTCAATTTTACAAATCTCATGGATCTTGTCTCTGCATGATGGCCAGTTGCTGTTGGAGAATCTTTTGCAGCTTGAGGACTGAGACCAGTCTCGTTCTTGAAACCAGACATAAACATGAACGTGGGCAGTCCCTACCTACATTCTGGAGCACATGCAAAACGATTAATTTAACTAAGCCGTGATGAAACAACGAGGTCTCACAGGCTTCCTTCTTTAGTTGAACCTTGTCACACATTTTGCCTAGGCTACGAAACAAGTAGGAAGGTAAATCAAGAGATATCTTTCCTGCGAAATGCAGCAGAAGCTTGAAGTGATATGAATACACCTTATGATACCTGCCCTTGCAGGTAAAGTACCTTTGTATGCAGGTAAGTAAATTGGCATATGAGTCCTTGAAAAAATTCCTGGGCACAGACTTATTTAAATCTGAATCAATGAACTCTGGCTTCAGAAATTATTTGCATGGGGTCATATCAAATTTGAAATTTTTAAACCATCTTTCCTCTCCCCTTGGGATTTCAGTAACTGCAGATATGACCTCTGGAGAGATGGATAATTCAGGCATCCCAACTTTTGAATTCAGTCCTGTGAAATTCAAAGCGAACTCCTTGGTGATTTGCATATGGCCTCCTTGAAGCTTTTCGCAGAAATTCCAACATCCATCCTGCTTGAATGCGCGTTCAACTTCTCTGTTCTTTAAGATAATGTCTAAACCTTCAGGTTCTCTCCTCAAGCACCTGCCTGACCTGTGCTCTTTTCCTTCTGTAGCCCTCTCCATGGGATTCCAGCGAAATAAAAATTTGAAATACTTGCACTGCCTTAATCTTCGATCGCTGCCTCGCTTGAAAGCTGCCTCGCTTGAAAACGGCCTCGCTTGATCTTCAGGGAATTCAAATTGAAGGCTTAACAATTCATTTTTCATGCATGAACCCAAACAAAAATCATGATTGTGAATGTCAATGCTTGGCTCTTCTTGAAACTTGAAATCCGAGAGTACCAATGTACCTAACGACTCTAATGATGAAGATAAGCGGTTGGACATGATAGGCGAAGTGTATAAACTGACAAAAGATGATGTAAACATAACGGATTTTAATAGATATGACAACCGAGCAAGATTTGGTACGAATCCACACGAATCCCCGATTTCGTAGCGCAACCAGTGCAAAATCGTGGTTTTGCGCTACGAAAACACCTAAACAGAGTTTATGTGCTACGAAAACACCTAAACTGCTTTGTAACACATAAGTACCTTAGAACAAACTTGATACAGGGAATCTATGCAGGTTGTGGGACCAATGATGAATGAGAACGGATAATTGACCTTTATTTAACCATAGCACCAAGAGCCCTAAGGCTTAGACACTACATTGACCATGGAAAACCTGAACTTGGACTAACACCTAACCTTCACAATCAAACTGATGTGAAAAATTTAGTAATTGCTTCTTAAGTGATAACAGATAACATGTGTTGTAATCAACCAACATAGCTTTTATGGTGTAAATGAAAATGTTGTCTTAGATTAACCTTGATTCCTACCCTCTAAGTTGCACCTTCAACTTGAATCCTCTTTGTTTTTTTTTTCATTGTATAATCAAAGTGATGGCATGATTATGATTGGAAGTGCATTGCATAACGATACCATCTTCAATTATCAAATAAATTCATGTGCTTCAAGATTAAATAGGTTTAAATAAAATGTGTCCATGTAATCAAGTTCAAGTCTTCAAACCTCCACATGTTGTATGGTACATTTATTTGTCAAGAAAGTATTTGGAAACATCCTTGTCATTTGTAATCACAAAATAATTTGGAAGTTTCTTTAGATTCTCTATAAAACTTATTTGTTGAAATTGGCTTATTAGCACTTATAATTTCTCTCATACATGATGCCAATTTTATGGTATGTGTAGGCTTATGATCCTAACAAATGTGTTATATGTGTCATCTATTATAACATATTTTGTACCTCGGTCGGAGGAACCATTCTTGAAAGGTTTTGAACCCAAAATTAGTTCGATCCATAAAAGGGAGAATTATAATCATGCAAGAAACAAAATGGACAGAAAAATGATAGATGGATGTGTGAGTAAAGTTTTGCAATACCAGGTTACATTAAAAGACACACAAAACAATAAAAAAAAAGGGTACAATCCGAACACTGCAATATAAATGATAACAAGGCAACGATAAAGGATAACAATTGTATGATGCATGGGAGGACTGCATTGAAATTGTTACAAAAGAATGAAACATGAAGTGCATCCATTGAAAGGGTAGATAAACATTATGAAAAGAGATGGTTCATGCACACAATGAGCACTACATTCAGTGCATACAATTAGGTTGTATATCACAAGGGTTATTTATCAAATGCGACATACTACAAAGGTGATGTTTCGATGTCTGCAAATGGTTTATCATTGCTGAGAAAGGTGGTACGATGATACATTAAAAAAGGAGCATCATTATAAAGGCCATATTAAAGTAAATCTGAGGGATACATTAAAGAGCCACCACAAGGTTATGCCAAGGTCATATTAAACACAGGTGAATGTTATGTCGAATGAAACCCAACGTCATATATAGCACATACAATAAAAATCACACACCAACATTGCAATGATCTTGACATTAGATACAAATGCTAATAAGTGGGTGAGGGAAATCTAACTTAACCATTGCACTAGCGATGTATCAATGCATGCAAGGAACTAATAGTGTAATAACATATTGTTAGTGTCGGTATCTTCATCCCTCCATCAGTGATCAAATTCTCTTGTTGCATTGCATGTTAGGTGTCTCACTCGATCAGCTGCATTATATTAGGGTCATGGATCATCTGATGGTAACAGTATATTATACATTTTCCCTCATGTCGTTTACCTACTAGCCCATATTCATACATCTAGATCATCTGCAGTCAATTTTTGTCTTTGAAATTTACAAAAGTCATTGTTAGGGTTTTAGGTCTCATTAGGTCCAGGGTTTCGTCAATAAGGTCTTCAAAATGCTCAATAATGGTCAACAGGCACATGAGGAGGTCAACTAAAGTTTCAGCAACAATAATTTCCATAATCACATGTTCAGTGATTGATTTTTCCTCAAAACCATGTTTTGAGGGAAAACAGAGTTTTTTATGTTTTCATGTACAAATTTGATGTAATTTCATTTGTTCCATATGTAATAACTTTAGAGGCAGCCCTGGTCACCTTGCCAAGCCTCTGCAACTTCACCACCTGCAAAAAAAACAAAAAGTCAAAGCATTCAATCCATCAAAGGCAAAAATAAAGCAAACTGCCCAAAAATAGAGTTTTAAAAGCAAGTCAAAAACAAAAATTAGAAGAGTGGGTTTTTGTAAATGAAAAATCAAGACTATATGTATATAAACTATTTTTCATGTTTAAAAAGTTCATTTGTGTCCTCAAGAGAAAGAGAGCAAGTGTATTGGTCTTCCAAGAGCCAAAACAAGAGAAAATCCAAGCGCGGTGCACTGGGGCGTGTGTGCGGCGCATTCATCTGGCGTGACGCATTGGGCAACAGTTGGCAGTGAAAATTTGTAACGGGCATGACGCATAGAGAGAGCACGGTGCACCTGTGAGGTGGCGCGGCGCACAGGGCTACAAGGCCCGAAATCACTCCCAATCTCTTCCAAACTCACAAATTTGCTAATTTCCTCACTATCCAAGTAAGTTGTCACTCCTTCATGGCCAATGAATGAGTTTATCTTGGTGCTTATGGTGATTTAATGGGAAAAAATTGAAACCCTACCTCCTTGCATTTTTTGTCAAAAACATTTCATAGGGTTTATAAATTGTATTTCTTGCTGCTAATTCCACTCCTAAGCATTTTTCACTCCCTCACTCCTTCATTCCCTCATTCCTTCACTTCATTTTCTCCCTCTCTTTACATTCTCATCTAACCATTCCATATTCCTCATATCCCTAAACAACTAACCCTAAATCCCTAATCCCATTATCCCAAACCCTAATTGCTATTCCTAAACTCTAAAAATCATCCCCTAAACCCTTCTATTCCTCAAAAACCTGTCAGCAACATTCCTAAATTCCTCATACACATTCCCTCCACAGTCCCTCATACATTTATATCCTTGGCAGCAAAGAACCTAAAGACACCATAAAACCTCTTCATACTCATCTAAGAAAACTCAAACATTGGCAAACATGGAGTCAGATTCTTCCTATGACATAGATGAGGAAATAGTTAGTGATTCTTCTAGAGAAATGCATGCACCAAGGAGGCCTCACAAGGGTGGAAAACATAATCAGGAGGAGCCTACTTCACGTGCCGAGCTGTTGGCCTATCCTCTTGCTGTCACATGCTTTCAACACCAATCTTGTTATCAGTTCTGTGAGATGGTGGAGAGAGTCAAGTATCACCTTGAGCTGGCTAGATTGTTTGTGCTCCATCTTCATAATGGCCAAGTCACTTTGGCAAGTGTGACATTCACCTTGACACCTGAGACTATTGCTCAAGCAACCAGCATTCCAAATGTAGGTGAGCAATGGTATAAGAGGCAGCTAATAGACAGAGATCATTATGAGCCTTACATCAAGGTTGGTTTTCAGAGACATATCAATAGAGTTTTTCCTTTCAAGTATCTTCAGGACACATATGCTCCCTTGATGAAACTCATAATTAAATATTTCAGCTGTGAGGGCAGATTTTCTCGTCTGTATGCCTATCATATTAGATTGTTGATGCACTTTACTAGGGTGAGGATGATGAACCTCCCTTATTTCATTTGCCGGAACATTGAGAAGATGACCACCTTAGTGCAAAAGAAGCCTCCCCAACAGCAGTATAACAACATATATCATTTTTCACTAATCAAAATTGTGGTCTTGCATCAACTTGGTTTACTGAACATCTCATGGGAGGATTTCATTGCACATGAGGTCTTTATAGGTCCTCAAGTACCCCCAACAGTTTTTCATGAGGTGGGAGGGCCTTCACATTAGCAGGAGATTCATGAGACACAAACCGCTAGTGTGCCAGTGTTTGTCACATATCAAAAAGGCACTAAAAGGTTGCTTGCAGTAGCAAAACGAGTACTATCTCCACCCGGGGTGGAAGGGGTCTCGTTTCCTCCATCAGTAGAGCAGGTATTGGAAAAGGGTAAGCAACCCTTGCATGATTAGGGACCTTCAGGAAGTCATGAGATAGATTTCATCCTCATTCAGGATGAGGACACTGATTTGGGCTCACAAAGCTCAAAAATTAAAGAGATCATTCAGGAGCAGCAAGATGACATTCAACATTTGTCTCTCAACCTAGAAAGAGCCAAGTGGATCATTAATTATTTGGAGCAGAGGAACAAATATCTAGAAGATCAACAAACCATCATGGAGCTCCAAAATATAAGGGCAAACCGGCAAGCTGCCAAGAGGAGGAAAATCAAATTGACCACACTTGAGTAAGAAATTCAAGCTGATCGTGAATCTTGGCTTGAGAGGGAAAACATGCACCTAGAAAGGATGCTATAGAATGCCAACAATGAGAAAAACATGTTGGGGAATATGGCATACCACTACTTGTCAAGAAATATGGTGTGCAAAGCAAGAATCAAGAATTTGAAGGCCAAATTGAAGAAAGCCATGAGGAAGAGAAAAGAGAAAAATAGAATCCAGATCTTAGCTAAGGCTTCCTTAGCCCAACACAGCACCTGATGAGGAACACTCAGCCCAAATTTCAAGAAATTTGAAAAAAAATTTGCAATTTTGAAAATTTTGGCCTAAAAAACAGGTTTTTCTGCCCAACACGCCGCGCCACTTGGCGCGCGCTTTTGCTAGAGGCCTCCTTTTGAGGAAAACTCAGAATTTTTGGATTTTTCATGGAAAAATATGAATGCCCTCACATGTTCAAGAAATTTTGACAGGTTTTGAGCTTCCAAAAAGGTCAAAAACACCTCAAAAATGACCTTTCTACCCCTTTTTGGACACACAGGAAGTAGTGTTGGGAGAACTCAATTTTGGATGGGCAAATGGAGGCCAAATTTAGAAATTCCACTTGTTTTGGAAAGTAGATAGACTAACCTTTCTAACAAACCCACTTGGAGAAAATTTGGTGCATGGGAAGGCCTCCAAAATCAGCTGCAAAAAGGCGCTATGCATAGGGAAATCAGCGCGGCGCATAGGAGGAAATTTGCTCATTTTGGCCAAAAAACTCTGTTTTTCGCCTAGTTTCTTCACAGTTTGACTTCTCACTTTCTAATAGTCAAAATAATGATGTAATTTAATGTGAATTGATGGATTTTGATGTAATTATGCTAAATTTTCACTCATAGAGGTAGATTCATCGTGAAAAAGTAGTTTGCGACTGAGTGAATCAATTTCCTAGGTTTTAGAGGCATGCTGTTCCACTGCCTACTTTTCAGTTCTTAGTTTAGATCTTGTTGAAACAGCTCCTAAACTCATGAATTCGATTCTTAAAGCCTAGAATGAGTTGTTTGATGCCTATATCTAGTAGTTTTTCAGTCATTGAGAAAGTTTGGACTCTTGTGAATGCTTTGAGCATTATTGTACATTCATTTTCAGCAGTTTGGCAAAGGACTTGACCAGGGTTTGCAACACTTTATGGGATTCTTGTGGAATTCTTGATTTGGTATTGTGTTTTCTTCTGTAATTGCAAGTTTTACATGTGTTTTATGTATGCCATTATCTCTCTCTGTTCATCTTAACTAAATCAAACAAGGATAAAGGTAGAATTCATTGAAATTGTAGTGCTCTACCTAGGGTTTGTTAGTTATTTATGTTTTCAGCTGTTGAAGAGGATCCCTGAGTCTTTCATGCCCTATCCAACTCTTCACCAGTCTAAAAGCTCTCTATCTCACTCAAATTTTGAAGTGCTAAACCATTTTCCTACCTCGCCCCATAGAGATCTCTACAAGACTGTGTCCATTCCTCGCACCCAAAGCTGCCTTTCACATTTGAGCCAGCAAACCCATCTTAAATTCAATCAAACACCTTTGTACACATACCTAGCCTAAAATCAGTCATTACATCAGTCGTCTCAAGCTTCATTGTCCATTTTTTCTGAGATTGACAAGGAGAGAGCCCTCTCCTGACCTGGTAGGGCTAGTTACCAGGTTAAGCATGGTTTGATGTTACCCTAGATCCTGCCTTTCTCAGCTTGAGGTAGATTTAGGCCATAACATAGTGGCAACTCCACTGGGGAATGAAATTTTATTATCACTGTTTTTCTTTGTAGACTACAGACAGAGCCTAAAGTTAGCCAGGTAGCCTTCGAAACGCTCTTGCCTTGCATTAGCAAAAGTAGATGAATGCTGCTTCAGTCAATCTCCGATATAGTTTATAGACTGAACAACTAATCTAAACGATTGCCCCAGTATCATCAAGCAATTCTAGACTTTGGATGATGAGTTTATAATTTGATAGGCTGGACAAGTTGATTTTGTTCGTTTGATTTTTGGGATTAATTCAACACACTGGCTTCCAGACGATATACCAGAGCCAATATTGATCCTGATCCTCCTCCTGTGTATGAAAATCCAAATCTCATCCCAAGAATTCTCCGACAAGAAATTTCTGTGATTCCCATGTTTAAATCTCGTTCATGTCCTGTTGTTTTTGAATATCTTGAAGATCTTGAATTTGACGAACATTTTGATCTATCGTTTTTGGAGACTAAATCTGAATGTGTTGTTGGTTCCACTGTTTTAAATCCGGAGTTTGTCAAAGATCTTAAAACTGAAGGGGAAAATAGATCAATTGACAGTTACATATTGAATCTTCATACTTCCATTGTGGCTTCAAATATTCCCGAGTTCTTAGAATCCGCATTAGCAACTCTTGGTTCATCCGCAATTGCATCTAGTTAAGGAATTCCTATTGAAACTCCATTCATTCCTACCATTCCCATGCAACCCACTAAAACAGATCAGAGACCTCCTGTCTCTTCTCCCCCATCAACACCTCAAACATCTCGTATTTCATCCCCTCCATCGACACCTCATACACCAAATACATCGTCAGTTGCTATCATTGTTCCGACTCCTCCTACATCCCCAAGGCCAGTTGTAAATCCACCTAGAGCAATGGTTGCCCGATATGCACCCCTTGTGTTGCCTCAAAATTTGGATGACATGCCCGCTGACTACCAAAGCAAGATCCCATTGTTTGATGGCACTCCTCAAAGCATTACAGCTCAACAACATGTGGATAGGATGATAGATTTCTTTGACCTTCATGAGATTGATGCCGAAAATGTGACTATGAGATTATTTGTGCAAAATTTTGGAGGTGAAGTGTGGAAGTGGTTCAGAGCTTTGTCGACTGCAAGTATCACTACATTGACAAATCTTCAGAGACAATTCTTGGATCGCTGGGAGGTAAAGAAAAACCCTCTTCAAATTCTTTCTGAATATGAAAACATCAAGAGGAATGTTGGTGAGAGTGTCCAAGATTATTGTGTCAGATTCAATACTGTTTACAATGCAATTCCTGCTGATATAAAGCCACCTATGGGCTTGGATTTGATTAAATTTCCTGATGGCTTCGATCCTGACATGGCGTATCAATTGAGGGAGAGAGATCCGGCAACATTGGAGGACATGCAGAAAATTGCAGTCAGCATTGAGGCAAATCTGCTTGCCAAGAGAGCTAGAGCAAAGGCTGAAAAGAAGGTGACCATAAAAGAGGAAGCTTCTTCCTCTGATCATTTGCTTCGCAAGATTGAGAAGATGTTTGATAGGCTCACAATTGCTGATAAGCCTGAAGCACAAGTCAGAAATCCAAACTTTCGTGGCCAGCAACAACCACAATTCAGAATCAAGCAACGAGAACAAAGAGCACAAGACCAAGTGGCACAACAACAAGTGAAGACACCCCTACAGCAGAATTTTGTACATGGTTCGGAATTAGATGATGATGAGAACATAATTGGTGAGGAGAATCATTTCTTTACACCTGATGATCTACCCATTTATATCACCGAAGATGAAGAGTATTCAGAAAGCCCAGCTGTACAAAAAGACGAAAATTTCATCTTGGCAAATGAAACAGTTCTTGAAGAAGAGTCTGATGAATATCAGAGGGGATACATGAATGCTTTGATAGCCCAGCAGCGACAATATTCACTTAGGAGTAGAGAAGTTCCCATCAATCCAATTTAGAAGAGGAAGGGAGTGTCATCGCCAAAGAATGATTCTCCCATAGTGCAGAGAAAGGGAAAGGAGACATCTGATCCTAACACCAGCAAAACACAATCAGCAAATGAAAGATCAAATCAGTCAATTGTATCAAAGGAGAAGAATGAAAAAAAGGATGTTCCATTCAAAGAGGTAGAGAAAACATCAGCCTTTAGCTTAGAAAATGAAATTGCTAAGTTAAAAGTGTTAATTCCTTTGACTGAATTAATGAAAAACAACAGCTATAAAGGTCAGGTGTCTAAGAGTTTGAATTTGGATCCATTATCTGATATGGTAAATGTGGAGGATGATTAGCCTGAACTTATCTTTGGGCCAGCATTAGAAGGTCAGTCTGAGGATAGTGATGTAGCTCCATTTTACATCAGCCTTAGACTGCATGATTTTGTATTGCATAATGCCATGTTCGATTCCGGAGCCTCTCATAATCTCATGCTTAAAGCAATCATGGAAAAATTGGGTCTAGATATCACTCGCAAGTACCATGATCTATATTCCTTTGATTCTGGTAGGGTCAGATGCATTGGACTTATTAAAGATTTGGTTGTCACCTTAGATCAGATCCTGGCGAAGAATGTTTTGATGGATGTAGTTGTGGCAGGTATTCCTCCTAGATTTGGTATGCTTCTTTCCAGATCTTGGGGAGCAAAACTCAAACGGACATTGCAACTTGATTTCTCCTATGCTACTATTCCCGTGTTCGGTTAGTTGAGGAAATTATACCGGGAGAAAAAGATGAAGTACATGATCACTAGCAAGGAGAAACCTCTAAATCATCCAATCAACTATGTACATACTGATTTGGAATATTTTGTTTTATATTCTGATAGTTTTAATGATGTAAATAGTCAAGTAGTTGAAGTAGAAGATATTCCAGAGATCATTGAAAATTTCAAATCTGTACTAGATCAAGAAATACGAAAGCTTGATAGTACCGTTGAGCAATCAACCTTCCGACAATAGCAAAATGTTAATGGACAGCAAGCAAAAGAAGAAGAGAAAAATGAATTTCAGCATTTGGAAGATGAGGCTGGGTTGTGGAACATGGAATTTGATGGCGGGGTAGGAAAAGAAGGTGCTGGAATTGCCATTTGGATACGCAGCCCTGCATTTCTTCCAAACAAAGTGCCAAGTAATGTAAGGGTATGTTCGTATAAATTGGCTTTTGATTGTTCAAATAATGAGGCTGAGTATGAAGCTTCAATTGCAGGTCTAAAAATCCTTAAGAAGTTAAATGCTAAAAGAATTTCAGTATATGGTGACTCCGAGTTAGTTATCAAGCAAGTGAAAGGTGAATACCAAGCTAAGCATCCTCGCATGCGAGCTTATCGGAATGCGGTGCTAGATATTTTGAGAATGTTTCCAGATTACACTTTGACATGTGTCCCTCGTGTTCAGAATGTTATTGCAGATTTTCTTGCAACAACTGCAAGTAATTTGAAGATTCCAATGAATTCAAACAATAAGTTTGAAATTCATGTGAAACATCGCCCTGTTGTCCCAGATAACCAAAGATATTGGTAGGTGTTTCAAGATGATAAAGAGATTGAGGAATTTCTGTAGAATGAAGGCAAATACAAAGACACTTCTATAGATGGAGAAAATGATGATGGTAAAGTAGATATGGAAGTAAATCAGATGGAAGTTTTGTAGCTCAAGGACAATGTTATTCCTAAAGGTCTAATACCTTTAGAGGAGTTGTTTGATCAAGATGATGTAGCCCAGAAACCAAGCTTGACACCCACCGAGAAAGGAGTTGAAGATGTAAACATTGGATCAGCAGAAAATCCTAAAATGGTCAAGTTATCAAAGGCTTTGCCTCCATAGGTAAAGGAAAAATACATTAGTCTATTATCTTCATTTACTGATGTATTTGCTTGGAACTATTCCGATTTGAAGGCATATGATAAGAGTATAATTCAGCACATCATCCCAATCAAGCCAAATAAAAAGCCTTTTCGACAAAAGCTAAGAAGGATAAATCCAAAACTACTGCCCTGAATAGAGAAGGAAGTGAATCGATTATACAAAGCTGGTATAATCGTTCCCATAATATTTTCAGATTGGATTTCTAATTTGGTGCCCGTGCACAAGAAAACAGGTGAGATTCGATTATGTATTGATTTAAGAAATCTGAATAAAGTATCTTTTAAAGATAACTATCCATTGCCCAAGATGGATCACATACTTCAGCGAGTAGTTGGAGCATCTCGCATGTCGCTACTCGATGGTTATTCCGGTTATAACCAAATTCTGGTCCATGAGGATGATAGAGACAAAACAGCGTTCACCACTTCGTGGGGAACTTTCCATTACACCAAGATGCCTTTCGGATTGAAGAATGCTGGTGAAACCTTTAAGCGGGCTATGGATATTGCATTTACAAATGAGAAAGATGTATTTTTAGTTGTTTATCTTGATGATTTGACAGTTTTTTCTAATTCAGATGAAGAGCACCTTTATCATTTGAAGATTGTATTTCAGCGGTGTAGAAAGTATGGCATATCCCTCAATCCAAAGAAAAGATTGTTTGCCATGGATGAAGGCAAGCTTCTTGGTCATATCATATCCAAGGAGGGCATCCGCATTGATCCATCTTGAGTGGAGGCCATTCAGAAAATTGATTTTCCACGAAGTAAAAAGGAGATCCAGTCATTTAACAGTAAGATGAATTTCTTACGTCGTTTTGTGCCAAATCTTGTAGAACATTTGAGGGAGATCACAAACATGTTAAAGAAAGATAGTGTTGTGAAGTGGACCAAGGAAGCCATCAAGTCTTTCAATTTGGTAAAGCTAGCCCTCTCTTCAGCTCCAATTTTGATCAGCCCGGATTATTCCCAAGATTTTATTTTGTTTTCATTTGCTTCGGATCATATTATGGAAACGATCTTAATGCAGAAAAGAGACTAGCTTGAGAAACAAATTGCTTTTTTCATCAGAACGATAAGAGATGCAGCTTTAAAGTACAATATTGAAAAGCAAGCCCTTGCTTTGGTAAAGTCATTGAAAGATTTTTGAGTTTATATTCTGCATTCTCATATCATTGCCTATGTTCCTCACGTTGCCGTTAAAGATGTCTTAGTGCAAACAGATCCAGAAGGGAGACGAGACAAATGGATCACTTCTTTGTTAGAATATGATGTGGAGATCAAACCTACAAAGCTCATGAAAGGACAGGGGCTGGCCAAATAGATTGCGGAATCTAATTTGCATGCCTTGGACATAAATCTCATTGCGCTATGTCCGAAGACGATGAGGAAAGTTCTTTTGTTCAGGTAGCTTAAATGTTTTTACTTTCTCCTTGGTATTCAAATATTGTTTATGTGCTCCAACATCTTTCACCGCCACCTGGATTGGCTAAGAACAAAAGTAGGACCCTGAAATTAAATGCTGCAAAGTTTTGTATAATGAATAATGCACTCTATTGGAAAGATCCCGGTGGTGTCCTGTTGAATTGTTTGGTTGAAGAAGAAGCAAAACAGGTCACGGATGATTTTCACAAAGGAGATTGTGGAGGTCATCTATTTTGGAATACAACAACCAATAAAATTTTGAGAGCGGGATATTATTGGTCAACTCTCTTTTCTGATGTGTACAAAATGGTTACAAGCTGCCACGAATGTCAGATTTTTCAAGGTAAGAGAAAATTACTGCCTTTACCACTCAAACTGGTTGAAGTAAGCACTTCTTTTCAGCAGTGGGGTTTAGATTTTATTGGTGAGATCCATCCTACTTCTTTAGCACAGCATAAATGGATCCTTACAGTGACATACTACTTCACTAAATGGATAGAGGTGATTCCTACTCGGCAGGCCACTAATACGGTAATAAGCTAGTTTCTTGAGAACAATATTTTGTCACATTTTGGTTGTCCTAATAAGATGATTACAGATAATGCAGCAGCTTTTAAATCTAAAAAGATGATTGATTTTTGTAATAAATACCAAATTACCTTGGGCCACTCAACTGCATACTATCCACAAGGTAATGGTTTGGCGGAATCCTCGAATAAATCTTTAGTCACATCATCAAAAAGCTGCTGGAAACAAAAAAGAAGAGCTGGCACAAGAAATTGGCCAATGCACTATGGGCGGATAGGGTGAGCTAGAAAAAGTCAATAGGCATGTCCCCTTTCGAGATCGTGTATGGTGTGGACACAGTTTTTTCTACATCTCTCACAGTTCCGGTTGTTAAACTTCTGCAGGAAGCTGGTAGTGAGGAAGATCATTTGCAGCGGAGAATCAATCAAATGATCCATTTAAAACAGACTAGAGAGGAGTTTTTTAGAATACCTTCAAGCTGCAAGAGAGAATAAAAAAGATATATGATCGAAAGGAAAAGGCGGACAAGTTTCAAATTGAAGACATAGCACTGAAATGGGATACCCGAAACGAAGACAAAGGGAAACATGGCAAGTTCGAGAACCTGTGGAAAGGACCTTTCATAATTGTTGCATACCGAGGTCAGAATGCTTTCTTGCTGAAAGAAATGTATGGAGAAGATTGTCCTGGTGGTCCAGTCAATGGTCGGCTGCTGAAACGGTACCATCTTTGAAATATCTTTTGCTGTCATATGTATCACTGTATATACAGTTTTATTTCCTTCATTGCAAGTGTGTACTGTAATCACTCATTCAATTTGGGGCCCAAAGTGAAGGCTATAAAACTGAAGGTTTGATTTCAATTTTCGTTTGGATTGTTTGAGTCAGTCTGAGTCGGATTTCAGTCTTGAAATTGAGTCAGTTTTGAGTCATATTTTAGTCCTGAAATTGAGTCAAATATTGGTTTTGGTTTGTTGGAGTTATTGACTCCATAGCCCAATGGAAGAAGGCACTGTCTACTTTCCAGAGATCTACAGTTCTTGGCACCTCCAAGGAGCTACCATCCCCATTGGAGCCAATGTTAGTGTCGGTATCTTCATCCCTCCATCAGTGATCAAATTCTCTTGTTGCATTGCATGTTAGGTGTCTCACTCGATCAGCTGCATTCCATTAGGGTCATGGATCATCTGATGGTAGTGGTATATTATACATTTTCCCTCATGTCCTTTACCTGCTAGCCCATTTTCATACATCTAGATCATCTGCAGTCAATTTTGTCTTTAAATTTACAAAAGTCATTGTTAGGGTTTTAGGTCTCATTTGGTCTAGGGTTTCATTAATAAGGTCTTCAAAATGCTCAATAATGGTCAACAGGCGCATGAGGAGGTCAAATAAAGTTTCAGCAACAATAATTTCCATAATCACATGCTCAGTGATTGATTTTTCCTCAAAACCCTGTTTTGAGGAAAACATAGTTTTTTATGTTTTCAAGTACAAATTTGATGTAATTTCATTTGTTCCATATGTAATAACTTCAGAGGCAGCCCTGGTCACCTTGCCAAGCCTCTGCAACTTCACCACCTGCAAAACAAAACAAAAAGTCAAAACATTCAATCCATTAAAGGCAAAAATAAAGCAAACTGCCCAAAAATAGAGTGTTAAAAGCAAGTCAAAAACAAACATTAGAAGAGTGGGTTTTTGTAAATGAAAAATCAAGACTATATGTATATAAACTATTTTTCATGTTTAAAAAGTTCATTTGTGTCCTCAAGGGAAAGAGAGCAAGTGTATTGGTCTTCCAAGAGCCAAAACAAGAGAAAACCCAGGCACGACGCACTAGGGCGTGGGTGTGGCGCATTCATCCGGCGCGACGCATTGGGCAACAGTTGGCAGTGCAAATTTATAACGGGCGCGACGAATAGAGAGAGCACGACGCACCTATGAGGTGGCGCGGCGCACAGGGCTATAAGGCCCGAAATCACTCCCAATCTCTTCCAAACTCACAAATTTGCTAAATTCCTCACTATCCAAGTAAGTTGTCACTCCTTCATGGCCAATGAATGAGTTTATCTTGGTGCTTATGGTGATTTAATGGGAAAAAATTGAAACCCTACCTCCTTGCATTTTTTGTCAAAAACAATTGCATAGGGTTTATAAATTGTATTTCTTGCTGCTAATTCCACTCCTAAGCATTTTTCACTCCCTCACTCCTTCATTCCCTCATTCCTTCACTTCATTTTCTCCCTCTCTTTACATTCTCATCTACCCATTCCATATTCCTCATATCCCTAAACAACTAACCCTAAATCCATAATCCCATTATCCCAAACCCTAACTGCTATTCCCAAACTCTAAAAATCATCCCCTAAACCCTTCTATTCCTCAAAAACCTGTCAGCAACATTCCTAAATTCCTCATACACATTCCCTCCACAATCCCTCATACATTTATATCCTTGGCAGCAAGGAACCTAAAGACACCATAAAATCTCTTCATACTCATCTAAGAAAACTCAAACATTGGCAAACATGGAGTCAAATTCTTCCTATGACAGAGATGAGGAAACAGTCAGTGATTCTTCTAGAGAAATGCATGCATCAAGGAGGCCTCACAAGGGTGGAAAACATAATCAGGAGGAGCCTACTTCACTTTCCAAGCTGTTGGCCTATCCTCTTGCTGCCACATGCTTTCAACACCAATCTTATTATCAGTTCTGTGAGATGGTGGAGAGAGTCAAGTATCACCTTGAGCTGGCTAGATTGTTTGTGCTCCATCTTCATAATTGCCAAGTCACTTTGGCAGGTGTGACATTCACCTTGACACCTGAGACTATTGCTCAAGCAACCGGCATTCCAAATGTAGGTGAGAAATGGTATAAGAAGCAACTAATAGACAGAGATCATTATGAGCCTTATATCAAGGCTGGTTTTCAGAGACATATCAGTAGAGTTTTTCCTTTCAAGTATCTTCAGGACACATATGCTCCCTTGATGAAACTCATAATTAAATATTTCAGCTGTGAGGGCAGATTTTCTCGTCTGTATGCCTATCATATCAGATTGTTGATGCACTTTACTAGGGTGAGGATGATGAACCTCCCTTATTTCATTTGCCAAACATTGAGAAGATGACCACCTTAGTGCAAAAGAAGCCTCCTTAGCAGCGGTATAACAACATATATCATTTTGCACTAATCAAAATTGTTGTCTTGCATCAACTTGGTTTACTAAACATCTCATGGGAGGATTTCATTGCACATGAGGTATTTACAGGTCCTCAAGTACCCCCTACAGTTTTTCATGAGGTAGGAGGGCCTTCACATCAGCAACAGATTCATGAGACACAAACCG
Source organism: Pinus tabuliformis (assembly GCA_031772625.1). Taxonomy (NCBI): domain Eukaryota; kingdom Viridiplantae; phylum Streptophyta; class Pinopsida; order Pinales; family Pinaceae; genus Pinus; species Pinus tabuliformis. Next base: position 562,891,539 of record CM062805.1, on the reverse strand, counting down.
CTAGTGTGCCAGTGTTTGTCACATATCAAAAGGGCACTAAAAGGTTGTTTGCAGCAGCAAAACGAGTACTATCTCCACCTGGGGTGGAAGCGGTCTCATTTCCTCCATCAGTAGAGCAGGTACAGGACAAGGCTAAGTAGCCGTTGCATGATGAGGGACCTTCAGGAAGTCATGAGACAGATTTCATCCTCATTCAGGATGAGGACACTGATTTGGGCTCACAAAGCTCAAAACTTAAAGAGATCATTCAGGGACAACAAGATGACATTCAGTATTTGTCTCTCAACCTGGAAAGAGCCAAGTGGATCATTAATTATTTGGAGCAGAGGAACAAATAGCTAGAAGATCAGAAAACCATCATGGAGCTCCAAAACATAAGGGCAAACCGACAAGTTTCCAAGAGGAGGAAAATCAAATTGACCACACTTGAGCAAGAAATTCAAGCTGATCGTGAATCTTGGCTTGAGAGGAAAAACATGCACCTAGAAAGGATGCTAGAGAAGGCCAACAATGAGAAGAACATGTTGAGGAACATGGCATACCACTACTTGTCAAGAAATATGGTGTGCAAAGCAAGAATAAGGAATTTGAAGGCCAAATTGAAGAAAGCCATGATGAAGAGAAAAGAGAAAAATAGACTCCAGATCTTGGTTGAGGCTTCCTTAGCCCAACACAGCACCTAATGAGGAACACTTAGCCCAAATTTCAAGAAATTTGGAAAACTTTTTACAATTTTGAAATTTTTGGCCTAAAAAACAGGTTTTTCTGCCCAATGCGCCACGCCACTTGGCGCGCGCTTTTGCTAGAGACCTCCTTTTGAGGAAAAATTAGCATTTTTGAATTTTTCATGGAAAAATATGAATTCCCTCACATGGCCAAGAAATTTTGACAGGTTTTTAGCTCCCAAAAAGGTCAAAAACATCTCAAAAATGACCATTCTGCGCCTTTTTGGACACACAGGAAGCAGTGTTGGGAGAACTCAACTTTGGATGGGAAAATGGAGGCCAAATTCAGAAATTCCACTTGTTTTGGACGTAGATAGGCAGAACTTTCCAACAAGCCCACTTGGAGCAAATTTGGTGCATGGGAAGGCCTCCAAAATCAGCTGCAAAAAGGCGCTACGCATAGGGAAATCAGCACGGCGCATAGGAGGATATTTGCTCATTTTGGCCAAAAAACTCTATTTTTTGCCTAGTTTCCTCATAGTTTGACTTTTTCCTTTCTAATAGTCAAACTCATGATGTAATTTAATGTGACTTGATGGATTTTTATGTAATTATGCTAAATTTTGACTCATAGAGGTAGATTCATCATGAAAAAGTAGTTTGCAACTGAATGAATTCGTTTCCTAGGTTTTAGAGGCATGCTGTTCCACTGCCTACTTTTCAGTTCTTAGTTTAGATCTAGTTGAAACAACTCCTAAACTCATGAATTTGACTCCTAAAGCCTATCATGAGTTTTTTGATGCCTATATCTAGTAGTTTTTCAGTCATTGAGAAAGGTTGGACTCTTGTGAATGCTTTGAGCATTATTGTACATTTATTTTTAGCAGTTTGGCAAAGGAATTGACCAGGGTTTGCAGCACTTTATGGGATTCTTGTGGCATTCTTGATTTGGTATTGTGTTTTCTTCTATAATTGCAAGTTTTACATGTGTTTTATGTATGCCATTATCTTTCTCTGTTCATATTAACTAAATCAAACAAGGATAAAGGTAGAATTCATTGAAATTGTAGTGCTCTACCTAGGGTTTGTTAGTTATTTATGTTTTCAACTATTGAAGAGGATCCCCGAGTCTTTCACGCCCTCTCCAACTCTGCACCAGTCTAAAAGCTCTCCATTTCACTCAAATTTTGAAGTGTTAAACCATTTGCCTACCTCACCCCATAGATATCTCTGCAAGACTGTGTCCATTCCCCGCACCCAAAACTGTCTTTCACATTTGAGCTAGCAAATCCATCTTAAATTCAATCAAACACCTCCGTACACATACCTAGCCTAAAATCAGTCATTACATCAGTCATCTCAAGCTTCATTGGCCATTTTTTCTGAGATTGACAAGGAGAGAGCCCTCTCCCAACCTGGTAGGGCTAGCTACCAGGTTAAGCGTGGTTTGATGTTACCCTAGATCCTGCCTTTCTTAGCCTGAGGTAGATTTAGGCCATAACACATATCATACAAAGTTCAAGAGCTCAATGCATGTTGGGTCCCTATAATACTAGTGATTATCCCATTACTATTGTAGTTGTATCCCTTATTAATATTGTTGTGCCCCTATTGTCCCCATATTGTTATTATTGTGCCCCATAGAATCCCTCTATTGTTATTTTTGTGGCTTTATATTATTATTGTTAGGTCGACTGGGTTATATTGTGACTCCTTAGACTCCTATATATAGAAAGGAGGTTTTGTCATTTGAATCATCCAAAAATTGTTCATTTGTGTAATGTAAAGGAGGTTGCCCTCTCAAAGAGGCTGAATTCTAAGGCGTTGATCTCTCTTTTCTATCTTTTTGTGAGATGGTTTCATAACATTTGGTATTAGAGCTTTGGATTCTAGGGTTTCGCTGCTCCAAATAGGTCATCGTGGCATTTTCACTATAAATTTTTCTCTGCGACGTTTCAGAAGCTAAAAAAAAACCCATTTGAGAAGAAATTGCGCGAAATCTCGGGTCTGAATTTCAGAGCTTTTAGCGCTATATTGGCAGAGATATGATCTGAGGAAGTTGGTCTTTTTGCAGACTCCTAAATTACATTCCAAACAGGTGACCTGGGGAAAATCTTCATAACTTTATCCTTAAGCATCGGATTGAAATTTTGTCAGAAGGTACAAAAAGAGGACGAACTATAGTTTCTTGTAGATATTTTTCAGAGCCAAAGGTCAAAACAGGGACTCGTGGCATGTCATACAATTTCCCTCTACTGAACTAGTTTATAATCAGGTCATCTTGGGAGATTGTGCATAACTCTTCCTTGGAGAATCCAATTTGGATTAGACTAGTGGCATTGGAAAGAGGACAGAGAGGGCTACTACAGATCGCAATTTCAGAACTAGATGATCCAAAATTGCAGAGATACATCAGATTCAATATCAAGCTTCTACAAAGTGAAAAAAGGTGTGTAGTTTTTTTTTAAATTTTTGCGTAAGCTTGGTTTGAAAAATTAGTTTGAATTAGTAATTGATGCCCCGAGGAAAGAAAATGCAAACACCTAGTAAGAAACCTAAAAGCTCTAGCATGACTCATGAAGAATAGGAAGAAATGCAACATGATATATCAAAATTACGAGACTAAGTGCAACAAGTGTCAATTGCACAAAAAACAACAGAATCTAAGATGGATGGTTTAAGAAAAGATGTAGAAGCTAAGATGGATGGTTTAAAGAAAGGTATAGAAGCTAAGATGGATTGTTTAAAGAAAGACGTAGAAGCTAAGTTGGATGGCATGGAAGCTAAGATGAATGGCATGGACACTAAAATTAATGGCATGGATGATAAGATGGAAGAATTGAAGATAAATATGAATAAGTTGCTACAAGAAATGGTCACTAATGCTGAAAGGGTAGTAAAGGAAACTCATGATGAGAACAAAAAAATGTTAATAATGATTCCATAGACTCTAATGTTGGATCGAAGACCCACCATATTCCAAAAATCGATATGAGGAAGTTTGATGGCAAGGATCCCGCAACATGGATATTACAAATGGAACAATTTTTCGATCTCAATAATGTGCAAAACACACAAAAGGTACGTATTGCAACTTTATATTTGGAACCAAATCAGTTTGTATGGTATCAATGGATTTTCTCTCGTAAACAAATTATCACTTGGGAAATTTTTATGGAAGAATTGACAGCACATTATGAGGATACAAAAAGCAACACTTTTTTTAGCCAATTGATAAGTCTCAAACAAAAGGGTTCAATAATGGAGCACATTGAGGAGTTCCAAAAATTGAACATAAAGGTAAAAAATATTCCAGAGGAGCATAGGATTGATGTGTTCATAGGGACTTTAAAGGATAATATCCAACATGATGTTTGCCTTTGGGAACCTGATTCATTAGAGAAGGCATTCAGGTTAGCAAGAAAAATGGAAAGCAAAATTATGGAAACCAGGAAGCATACCACTCACAACTATAAAGATGGAATTGTTGTTGCCCCTAGTCTTCCACAACCTATAAGGTTGACACCACAACAATTGGAAGAAAAAAGAGCAAAAGGGCTTTGTTACAGTTGTGATAACAAATACACTAAAGGTCATAAGTGTGCTGAGAAGAAATTATTCTACATAGATTGTGAAGAGGAAGAAGAAAAGGAGCAAGAAAGGTCAAAAGAAGAGGATATACTCCAGGAACAAAGCCTAGATAAAGAAGAAATGAATCCAATCATATCTTGTAATGCATTGGCGGGAATTACCACTCCTCAAACCATCAAGATAGAAGGACAAATCAAGAAGAAAAAGGTAATAGTGTTGATTCATTCAGGAAGTACCCACAATTTTATTCATTGTAAGGTAGCAAAAGAATTGAATTGCTTCTTATATCCAGCACCAGAGTGTCAAGTGATGGTTGCAAATGGAGGAACAACAAATTGCTCTGGAAAGTGCCATAATATCAAACTATCCATGGGAGAATATGTATTGACTAGCCCAATTATTTCCATTCCAATGGGAGGTGTTGATGTTGTACTAGGAGTCCAATGGCCACAATCCTTGGGTACAATAGCTTTTAATTTTCAAGAAATTTTCATGAAATTTTCTGTGGAAGGAAAGGAAGTTGAATTAAGGGGTATTGTAGGGAAACCAGGAAAGATAATTAGCTCTAATGGTATGACAAAGCTTCTAAAAAAGGAACAAAGAGGTGTAATTACACAATTATGTTCGCTAGATGTTTCCATGTTGGAATCGTCTATTTCTCCAGATCTCCAAAAAGTCTTGGAAAATCATTCCAAGGTATTTGAGACTCCCAAAGGTCTCCCACCTATTCGTGATCATGATCATGCTATTCATCTAACTCCAAGAAGTGTTCCTCCAAACATCAGGCCGTACAGATATCCCTATGCCCAAAAGAGTGAAATTGAACGTATGGTTGTAGAAATGCTAGAGGCTGGTATAATTCAACAGAGTCAAAGTTATTTCTTTGCTCCAGTAGTATTGGTGCACAAGAAGGATGGATCATGGCGCATGTGTCCAGATTATAGGGAGCTCAACAAGCTCACTATTAAAGATAAGTTTCCCATTCCTGTCATTGATGAATTATTGGATGAATTGCATGGATCAATTTACTTCACCAAGTTGGATCTTCGTTCAGGATATCATCAAATCAGAATGAAAACTAAAGACATTCCGAAAACAACATTTAGAACTCATGAGGGTCATTATGAATTTCTGGTCATGCCTTTTGGCCTTACCAATGCACCTTCAACATTTCAAGGTTTGATGAATTCCATTTTCAAACCATTCCTTAGAAAATTTGTGTTAGTATTTTTTGATGATATACTAATCTACAACAAGTCTTGGAAGGATCATGTTGAACATGTTGACAAGGTGCTACAACTATTGGAGGAGAAACAATTATATGCAAAAAGATCCAAATGTTTCTTTGGAGTACAAGAGGTGGAATATCTGGGTCATATTGTATCTCATGAAGGAGTTAAGGTAGACCCTAGCAAAATTAAAGCCATTAAGGAATGGAAAATCCCCACATCCATAAAGCATCTGCGAGGATTTCTCGGGTTGACAGGGTATTATCGCAAGTTTGTTCAGAATTATGGGAGAAAAGCAGCACCTCTAACAACATTATTGAAGAAAGATGCATTTTCATGGACTCCAGAAGCAACAAAGGCCTTCGAGCATCTTAAAGAGGCAATGTGCCAAGCACCGGTTTTAGCTACACCAAACTTCACAAAAACCTTTATTGTGGAATGTGATGCTTCAGGAAATGGAATTGGTGCTGTTTTAATGCAAGATGAAAGACCCATTGCTTTTGAAAGTCGTCCAATGAAGGGAAAGTTTTTACACAAAGCTATTTATGAGAAGGAAATGTTGGCAATACTCCATGCACTTAAGAAATGGCAACCCTACCTAATGGGAAGACACATCAAGGTAAAAACGGATCATGATAGCCTTAAATACTTTTTAAAACAAAGATTATCCTCTGAGGAGCAAAAAAAGTGGGTCACAAAGATGTTGGGTTATGAATTTTAAATCATCTACAAAAAAGGGAAGCAAAATGTGGTGGCAGATGCACTCTCAAGAAAGGATGAGGATGTGGAAGCATTGTTGTGCGCCATTTCTATTATCCAACCAGATTGGATAAACGAAGCAAGGGAGGAATGGAAGAACGATGAAGAAGTGTGGGCACTTATTCGAAAGTTACAACAAGACTCCAGTACATCTGATACATTTAGCTGGAAAAATGATTCGTTATGGTACAAAGATCGCTTATACCTCTATAAGAATTCCCAGCTAAAACAAAAGATTCTTATGGAATTGGACACTTCTCCCTTAGGAGGGCACTTAGGATTTTTAAAAACTTACCATAGGGTTAAGAAGGAATTTTTTTGGGAGGGACTTAAATCAAATATTCAAAATTTTGTGGCAGAATATTTGGTTTGCCAAAAAATAAAGTTGAAACAATTAAGACACCGGGTCTATTACAACCTTTATCCATTCCAAGCCAATGTTGGGAGGAGGTTTCAATGGATTTTATCACAGGTTTACCCAAGTCTGAGGGAAAGAGTGTGATCATGGTGGTAGTTGACAGACTTACCAAGTATGCACACTTTTGTGCATTATCACATCCATTTAAAGCTAGTACAGTTTCTACTGCATTTATGGAAACAATTCAAAAGCTACATGGAAACCCAAAGATTATTGTAAGTGACAGAGATCCCATTTTCACTGGAAATTTTTGGACAGAATTATTTTCTTGTCTTGGTACTCAGTTAGCTCATAGCTCATCTTATCATCCTCAATCTGATGGGAAAACTGAGATAGTAAACAAATGTTTGGAAGGATATCTTCGTTGCTTTGTATCTGATAAACAGACACAATGGGTCAAATGGTTGCCTCTAGCTGAATGGTGGTATAACACTTCCTTCCAAACAGCAATAAAAATGACCCCATTTATGGCACTTTATGGATATCAGCCACCATCCATCACATCAAATTTAAGAGAAAATTCTAAGGTTCAAGCAGTGGAACATCACATCGAACATCAACAACAAGTCCTCCAACTCTTAAAGGATAACCTCGTGTTGGCACAGAATAGAATGAAACAACAGGCGGATCAACATCGCAGCGAAAGAAGTTTTGATGTAGGTGATTGGGTATTCCTATGGCTACAACCATATAAGCAAATGTACCTCAAGCAAGCTAAGAAGCATAATAAATTATCACCAAAGTATTATGGTCCGTACAAGGTGTTGTAAAAGATTGGTAGTATGGCATACAAATTGGAGCTTCTTGCAGCTTCTCGATTGCACCTAGTTTTCCATGTTTCATGTTAAAGAAGGTTATAGGTGACAAGCTCCCAGTTCAAACAATATTGCCAGAACTTGACGAGGAAGGAAAAATTATATTGGAACCAGAAGCAGTCACAGAAACAGGAACTCGACAGTTACAAAATCGATCAATTTCGAAGTATCTTATCAAGTGGACGAACTTATCCGTTGAAGATTGGGCATGGGAGGGTGAGAATTTTATACAAAAGCATCCAAAACTACTCAAGCGTTGAGGACAACACTTTTTTGAAGGAGAGGGGCATGTTGGGTCCCTATAATACTAGTGATTACCCCATTACTATTGTAGTTGTATCCCTTATTAATATTGTTGTGCCCCTATTGTCCCCATATTGTTATTACTGTGCCCGATAGAATCCCTCTATTGTTATTTTTGTGGCTTTATATTATTATTGTTAGGTCGGCTAGGTTATATTGTGACTCCTTAGACTCCTATATATAGAAAGGAGGTTTTGTCATTTGAATCATCCAAGAATTGTTCATTTGTGTAATGTAAAGGAGGTTGCCCCCTTGAAGAGGCTGAATTCTAAGGCGTCGATCTCTCTTTTCTATCTTTTTGTGAGCTGGTTTCATAACAATGCATGTCAAACATTATGAAAATGAACTGAAAAGGACAATAAATGAATGCGCTGAGGAGAAGGTATATCAAATGCCACAATGTAGGCTTATAAAGTAAGTGCATTATTAAAAAGTGTTACACCAAGAAATATGCCAAGAATCATCGCGCTAGTGCGTGACAATGGATATGTTGGGCTCTTACTATACCTCTAGTGCATAGGGGCATGATAAAAAATGAAATTCCAAGCACAGAGTGTAAGAATAAAGGTGAAACACTATCCGATTAAATTTTAATCACGTGCCATGAAGATGTAATCATTCCTTGTGCAATTTAGACCAGTAAGCCTCATCCTCCTGTTTCTAAATGTCGCGCCTGTTGGGTGCAATTTTTAAGCATATCTTAGACACCTCTTTCCCTATATTTGATCATTTTCTCTCTTTAAACCTATGAACTTTATGTAAAAAATGCCACTTTCCTTGGTTGTAAGAGCAATATTTTCTCCAACATATTATTTTTCCATTTTCTGTTAAATATCGAATGAAGTGATGTCTTTTTGGGATGACTAACCAGGGTAATTGTGGAAGAGGTCTTATGGTTATTTTTCTTTTAGGTATTGCCCATATAATAAGGACTAAGGTATGAAAAACTACTACTGTTAATTGTTGTTACACTTTGAAGATTTGTTGTTACACCTTGAAGTTGTTGTTGCACCATGAGGATGCTGTTACACAACAACTGCCAAGGATCGTGGTTGTTATCTTAAAGGACAATTGTTGAGAATCACGAATTTATCTACAGGCATTTAAAGGATCTAAGTGGTTATGATTGTAGAATATGGTGTTTTGATAGGTGTTTTATTTCGAAACTTTTTGTAACGATTTCTATTTTACTCTTAATATTGGTCAACATGAGAATCGTGAGATTCTCATCACTGATCTGTTCACTAATGTTTGGGGATTGTAAAACTTTATAAAAAGGGTTCGGTCACATAAAAGGGGATGGAAACACATGAACAATATCATCATTTTGATCTTGTAACTTTTAGTCATTTTCTAATACAAAACACATCTAGTGATGTTTACACAAATCTCGTGTTGATTTTTTAAGTAGTTTTCAAAAAGGAGTAGATTAATTCATTTTGTTTCTATTAAGTGTGGATTTATTATTGTCGTTGTATAAATTGTAGCACAAATGCACTTCTGTTTTCAGATTTGTTATATGTTGTTACAAAGGATTGGCTAGAACTACAATGTTTAATTAGCTGATACATTTTTATTAATAATGTGTGGCACACCTGTTCTCTGAGAAAAACACGAAGTGTGATGAGTGGGTTTCATTCCTGTAGAATGTCTTTTTAATTTCTGCATGAGTGCTTTAAGTTCTGTAATTGTGTTCAATGACATTTCTTTCATTTCTTTCCTTGGCTGTTATGTATCAGCACAGATAGTGCAAACACCTTTGAAATAAAAATACTTACCCTGGTTGACAATTAAATGATTATGGTTTAGTCAAATTAAAAAGTGATTAAATCATCTGAAAATTTTTGTGCCGTTTCCCGGGAAGTAAGTTGACGATACAATCGGCGAGCGTGTTTTTGTCAGGATAGTGTTTCTAGTGCACATGAGTTGGGTGGTAAGACGAGAGGTAAGAGCATGCACATCATTCTAACACACCTGAGCAGGCTCACCACTATGATCATTAGAACACTTAGGGTGTGTAAAAACTTTTTAATTTTCTTTTTAGAAGTGTCTTGAGTCTTACAGACGTTGGGCGGTAAGATGAGAGGTAAGAACTTGCGCATCGCTCTAACATACTTGAGTGGGCTCACCATTGTAAAAACTGAGGCACTTGGAGTGTGAAATAATTACACATAGGGTCATGTGTAGGGTGTATGAATAAAAGAGACACGAAACATAATAACTGTAATAAATCTACAAGAAAAACTAGTCATAAAAGGAACAAGGAAAGCACCGATTTAGGGAGGAAAACATTCATTCGGGAATTAATCTCAAAATCAGAGAGAGAACAATCAAATTCACAAAGAGATATAAAAAAAACAGGACCACAAAAATCTGTTAGCCCTATATGAAGGTCAAAAGTGTCTGGTTCCTCCATCTTAAGACCTCATCACCCTCAAAATAGTATACATACTCCCAAAACTGTAGATTCAATTCGAGAACAACAGGGAGAAACTAGTGGCCAAGACTTTGGATTCGAAGGCAAATGGGAAACCAGTGGGAAGCACCAAGAGCTAGAATTGGAAGAATACCCAGATTCAGGCAGTGCAGTAAAACAACCATCCCTAGAACAACCTAAACAGTGTTTGGGAGGAGACTCATCAAAACAATAATAAAGATAATCTACAATGGGAGACAACAATAACAATAATAATGATAGGACATATGCCACTGTTACCACCTTTGAATTTCCAATAAGTGATATAAGGGGCAAAGCTCCCTTGAAAAACATTCCTTTATCAACCCTTCCATATTTTCAAGGATCGACTGTAGAAGATCCTGGTACTTTTTTGATTGAATTTGATGTTCTGTGTAGGAGCTATGATTATACTTTGGATGCTCAAAAGTTGAAATTTTTCCTAACTACTCTAAAGGGAGCAACATTAAGATGGTTCATGGGAATGGGATCTGCTACTATTTAGACATGGGGAGAGATGACTATCAAAATATCAGGACTATTGTTAGACGAGGGAATTGAGGGAAGAAATATTTAGGATGACACAGAAGGAAGAATAAATCCTGGGGGATTATGTGGAACACTTCCACTATAATCTACAGAGATCTAAAAATTATGATTTGGATCCCGAAATCTTGAAAACTATATTCATAAGAGGGATGAGAGATGACTGCCTCAATACGCTGACTCTATTGGGGAAGGGAGATATAACTTAGGAATCATTTGAAGAGATAATAAAACTTTGATTAATATGTTCGAGAGGATCATCATGAGGAAGAAGTATGGTATGAGATGCCTCTGTTAGAATAAAAAAATATGCAAATGGAGGTGTGACCAGAGCCAAGATTAGAAACCTGTTTGAAAAATATTAAGAATGATCTCCTCAGTACCTTATCTACCCAACTAAGAACAACGAAAATTAAAAATGCACAGGATGAAGCCGATAAAGTTTTGGCTATGTTCTGCTTGAAATGTAAAGAGAAACATTCCTTGTGGGAATGTAGATTCAACAACAACAGCTTGTATAGTATTTGTGATATGGAGCATTCTACTGGATACTGCCCAGAGCTTCCCAGACTAAAAACAATGCTCAAGAAATCAATTGAGGAAGTTTAGTCCTCTCTCTTTATTGGGTCTAGGAAGTCTTGACAGCCACGACCACCAGGTATGTCTCAAGATTTTTCTTTTAATCCATGGAATGTTGTATATAATGCTCAACAATTTCCATGGTAGTATTACTCTCCTCCTCCAGCTCAATTTACTTCACCATACCAATGGTCTCCCTCTCCACCTTTCCAATACCCTCCATCTCAACCATATCCTTGGCCCCAAAATTGAAGAGGAAATTCCTTAGGTCCAACCCCTCCTGCATTACCAATGCAACAACAATTGAAACTGCCACCTCTTTCGACACTTGCTGCTACACCTCCCATACGACCCAAATTACCTGTAAAACCTAACCCTAATCTAAATAATAAGGCAACCCGGGATATAGAAGCTCTCGCTTCCTTCCAAACCTACTACATTACTCCAATTGAATGCAATGAAATTCATCTATGATCAGGAAAAGTAGTAAAAACCTCTCCTGTTATTACTAAAGAAGAATGTGAATCTCCTAAGGATGGTCCTGTGGATTCTAATAGAAATACTACAACATGTCAAGGTGATGCTACTACACCGGTAACGACTAACCCAAATAATGCTGGTACATCTGTATCAGCCAACCCAACTGTTATAGTAACTAAGGACCCCCCATATCTGCAAATATTATCATAAACTAGGATGATTTCACAACCTGAATCTGATTTTCTCATAGAGTTAAAACATCTACACATAAGGATTCCCCTACTGCAAGCTATCGAGGATGTTCCCATCTATGCAAAAATAGTAAGGGACCTGTATTTTATAAAACCTGGAAGAAAGCCTAAGGACCTTGTCACAATCCATGTAAAGGGGAAATTATCAAAGTTAATGACTAGTCAGTCTCCTTTGAATAAATATAAATATCTAGGGAATCTTATAGTTACTATTTATATTGATGATATGCCCATCCCAAATACATTAATTGATTTAGGGGCAACAATCAACGTAATGAATAAAGAAGTCTTTACCACCCTAGGATTGCACGGGCTGAGACAAACACCTATAGTACTAGAATTATCAGACAGGTCCCGTGTTAAATCCGAAGGGATGTTAGAAGACATAGTTATTACGGTGGATTCCTAGAAGTATCCAACAAAATTTCTTATTTTGCAAACCAAATCAAATTTAGGGGGCATCCCCTGATTTTGGGAAGGCCCCGGTTGGCCACTGTGGATGCATTTATAGGTTGTAGGTCGGACTTTATGACGATTTCAGATAGCTAGACTACGAAGAACCTGAACCTTTATCCCCCTACAAAACCAAGTAAGTATTTGGGAAATCCCTTATGGGATGAAGTCGAACCCGAATCAGATAACTCCAAACCACTTCTTACCCTCGATAAAGCCCAATACTCTAAATATGAGACAAAAGATGATATTATAAATGGTTTTATCAGTAATCCTCTTTCTGTTACTTCTATTGAGGACTCAGAGGAGGAGGATGTTGTGGAAGAATTGAGCCTTGAACATATGAAGACCACTCCAAACATCAAGAGCAACCCGGTTGAAATAGGACAAGGAAAAAATCTGAATGTTAATCTGAACCTGACTTCTGAGAAAAAAAAGGCTGTTACAACAATTATAGAAGTATAAAAAGGCATTTGAGTGGGATTACATAGAAATGAAAGGAATTCATCTTAGCTTGTGCACTCACCATATCTATTTAAAAGAGGGTTGAAATTCAGTTAGGTAACCACAATGACGTATGAACCCAACACTTAAGGAGGTAGTAAAAGAAGAATTGTAAAATATCCTAAATGCCAACTCTATCTATCCAATTTTTGATAGTCAATGGGTATCCCCACTTGTCATCATCCCTAAAAAGAATGGAAAGTGGAGAGTCTATGTAGACTATAGAGAACTTAACAAAGCCACCCAATAAGACCATTTCCCTTTGCCATTCATAGAGCAGGTCCTTGATACCTTGTCTAGAAAGAAATTCTTTTCATTTCTAGACGGGTTTACTAGTTTCAATCAGATACAAATATTATTGGATCGAAGGATATCTCTATCACACTGGGCTGGATCATCAGATCATGCATTGTGTGAGGGAGGACGAAATATTTGATATCCTTAAACCTTGTCATGAAGAGCCTTGTGGGGGCACTTTGCAGATAAAAGGACAGGGTATAAAGTGATATCAATAGGATACTATTGGCCCATTATACTTCAGGATGCAAAGAAATTTATGAAGGGATGTGACACTTGTCAGAGAATGGGCCAACCGCTCCAGTCAGATGAGATACCATTACACCCTCATATATTTTTAGAGCCATTTGAGAAGTGGGCCTTGGAATTTATAGGGCCAATTAATCCTTCATCTTAGCAAAAGTCCTACATCTTGGTTTGCAAAGATTATTTCACAAAATGGGTTGAAGTAAAGCTGCTAACTAGAGCCACATAACACGTTATTTCAGAATTTTTGTTTAAAGACATTTTTGTTCACTTTGGGATACCTCGAGAGATAGTGACAGAATGAGGACAATAATTCACATCTCATTTGATCTAGAAGCTAGTTGAGAAATACAAAATTTGTCATAGGATTACTTCACCTTATCATCCACAGGAAAATGGCCAAGTGGAAAGCACCAATAAGGTCATTGAGGGAATTCTTACCAAGATTGTGGCCAACCACCAGAGGAACTGGGCTGATAAACTTCCAGAGGCACTGTGGGCATACAAGACTACATGGAGGAACACTACAATATTATCACCATACAAATTAGTGTATGGTAAAAATCATTTATTTCCCATAGAGTTCGAAATAAAGACACTCAGAACAACACTACAAGTGAACCTAGATTTGGCTACAACACAAAAACAATGGTTAAATCAGCTAAATGAACTTGATGAGAAGAGGTTGGCTTCCATTCAACAAACATATATCATCCAGCAACAGAGGGCTAAGTGGCATGACAAATTCATAAAAAATAAGGTGTTTCAAAAAGGAGATTGGGCTCTACTATATGATTCATGATTCAAGGATTTCAAAGGGAAGCTCTGCACCAGATGGCTAGGTCCTTATGAAGTTGATACAATCTTTGACAATGGGACTATGAATTTAGTCACCATCGACAGTGCTAGGACACCATTACTTTCTAATGGGCATCATCTTCGGTTATATCATAAACCAACTTCAAGGGATTCATTTGTCAACATTGTCTTGGAATCTGACCTTCAAATTACAGGGGCAGGGGAAATTCTCTTGCGCTGCCAAATTTTTAATCTTCAATAAGTGTAACAGCTGAAAACCAACTTTTGTTGGCGGCTGATACACCAAAATATAAAAAAAAATAATAAAAAAATATATATATATATATAACTAAAAAAATATGCCCGTGAAAACCTCTTATGGGGGCGCAGGCAGATAATGGTAATAATTGAAAACCATTATGTGGCAGCTGTTACACGTTTTTTTCCCTGTAACAACATAATTTATTTCATATATTTTATCCTATGTTGTTACAAGCTTAAGTTTTTTCCTTCTTTTTAAAAGTTTTTAAAGTACCCTTAAAAGTATTGTAAATAAGAGTTTTGTTGTAAAGAGTAGTATTAGCGATTACATTTGTTGTTACACCTATAACAATTAACAATTTGCAGCAACAAATTGGGCACAATTGTCCGCTTCAATAAATGATATCACCAGTATTCTGCCACTAGAATAAATGACATAACCAGTACACAACCGCCAAAATCAATCACATCACAAGTACTTTTCCGCCACATCACTGCCGGTAAGTCATTCAAAAGGTATATTTCTTTTTCTTTATTTAACAATTATGGAAATTAATATGATGCTCTGTTTGACGACCTAGGACGACTGTTGCATTAAAAATTGGGGGAGGGTGAATCAATTTGTGATTCGTAATTTAACCAGACTTAAAGTGATAGACCTTGTAATCATTAACAAATCCTGCAACCATTATCATATTTTTATGCCAATCATGCCATTGGTTTAAATTACATTTAAGAAAAATTTCCACGACCCCGGATGAATAATGAGACAATAAAACATATCATATGACCCCCTGATCTGACATATCTGCCTTTATTGCCCCGATTTCTTTCCCAAACGAAGCACTGCATCTTCATTTCATAGAATTCTCAGAGAGAAAGTAGACAAAACATAGAGGGTATTGTCTAAAGCAGAGATGGGGGGAGAAGTGGTAAGGCACAAGCCTAATTCCACAAAGGCATTGGAGAATTTCCCAGAGGCATGTCGTATTTTCAAAGAAGTGAGGTGGTTCAAATTTTTCGAACGACTCAAAGGGTTAGAAGAAACTGTTGCCCTGGTGTTTGCTAAGAATTTGAGCAGGAATCAAACGAAGGTTAGAGGGTTGAATTTGGAAGTCACCGAGGAAGTAATTTCCAGAGTATCAACATTGCAACCTGAAGGAAATATATGGTTTAACTAGAAAATCAATGACCTTTCCCTCAAAGCTGAATTTCTGCAAGGGCAGGAACAATAGGTTAAGAAGGGTAGGGGAATTGACTGACTATCGCTTCCTCAGCCATGGGGTGATGTTACTTTATTCATCATTAAGTATATTACATGTGAAGGTCGGGTGAAGATAATGTTTAAATATCATTTTCCACTATTAAATCATCTCCGACACATGCAATTAATTAACCTTCCTTACTTCTTGTTGGATAATTTGAAGCATATGTCTGTTGTTGTGAAGGTTGCTTCCCATTCAGAAAGTTGTGTCACCAATGAAGGCCTTATAAAACTAATCATAATGGAGGCCCTAGAGTGCCAAGGATGGAGATGAGAAGATTTCATGAGTAAAAATATAAGGACTTCACGCTAGAAACAAGTCAAAACCCCCAGTAACGCTTTGAAAGAATATGGGGTAGCTGAGGAGAAAGGGCATCCCTATGGAAGCAAAATTAAGAAAAGGTCATGAGAAAATCCAATAGGTGGCAGAACACCAAAAGGGAGGGTCAAAGTTAGCACCCAACCACAACCCCCGCCTCCATCCAAAAAGAGGTCAAGCGAGCATGAAGACACAAGGAAGCAAAAGAAAGAGGAACATGTCAAGCAAGAAGAGGTTCCTTCACTAGGTAAGAACGAGACCCAAACCCTACTGTGAAAAATTAAAGAGTTAGAAAAATAAAATAAAGAATTAAGGCAACAAATAGAGGGTAATAAAGTGGAAACAAGGGTTCCAGGAATTGATACTCTTGCGGAGGCCGTTGACAAGACGAGAACATAAACTACACCAGGTTTTGTATGTACAACATGTGTTAAGAATTTGGCAGCAACATGGTATAAACTCTGTGCTGCAAGTACCATCTCGGAAGAAACCCAAACAGAACCTTGGGAGGCTATTACATAAGAACCCGTTGACGACAATGATGTTACACAAGAATCAACAACTGAAACGGAGCATCCCACAACATTTGACCTGGAAACTGAAAGACAAGAACCTGTCGACAATGCTATTGTTACACAAGAACTAGCGGTTGAGGCAGAGGTTCCTTAGGAAGAAGAGGTAAGAGTTGATCCACAAGAACCTGCTGATGAAGCTGCTATTACACAAGAACCAATAGATGAAGAAGAATAAATTGAATCATGAGATGCTGTCACACCCCCTACCAATGTTTCATGCGAGATAATACGAGATCCTGAGGCAGGGTGGTGTTCAGAGGAGCTTTTGCTGATATCAAAGTTACAGAAATGGAAGCAGTTGACACTCTCTTTGCAAAAGGGAGTGATTTCTCTGGAGGAACATCAAAAATTCATATATACTCTGAAAGAACATTGGGCCAAGATGAGGTTGACGGAAGAATGGAGAAAGTGGGAAAGAAATAAAACTAAGAAGGAGAAGGAAGTATAGATGCAACAACTACAACAAAAGGTTGAGGAATTAGCAAATGACAAAAGTAAACTGTATAGACTCACCCTCAACGTTTTAGGGTGCAGAAGGCCTTCCCCATCTTATCTAATCTTTCTATGGGAGAGATTTTATCTTTCTTGTTAGTTAAAAGTTGTCTATGATAATAAACCCTATTAGGTAAGTCTTCCTGAACTTTCTTAGATGTTTTTCGCACATGTGATTTTGACGAGCAAAGCTTTTTGTGTGAGATTTTTCTACATAACATGATTTGTGAATATGCTAGCATGCACATGATTGTACATATATTCTCCTATATGGGGGACTTGCAATTGCGCTCCTTCATCTCCTTTATGAGAAATCAAGTGGAGTGACATCTTGCCATGAAGTCATTTGACGCAAATGAGGAAAAGGTGGCTTTGTGGATAAGAGTAGAACTAGGCACGGCCACTGAAATGAGGCAAGAGTTTAGAAGGTTTCTTAGTACTCTTAATATGGTGAAACAATTAGCCCTCTATAGAATGAGGATTACCGGATTTTTCCTCAACATATTTACACAATTGAAAATCTGAACATTGACTGTATGCTTGAAATGTATAGAGGCTGGTAGTGCAAGTCTGCAGGAGAGTGATCCTTTTGGGTTTTCTAATTTTGTGGTTGTTGTTACACGAGTCCAAGAGTATGCCTAAATTGTGAAAAAATGGGAGATTTCTGGATAGGACTTAAACTTAAGTATCCCTTGATCTGGCTTCCGGTCGAAGACTATCAACCCCATTATCAATTGTGGGATTATGAAGATGAATCATGGCCACATCAGTTGATGGCTACTCAGGGTTACAGATTAGTTAACGAAGATATTGCTGGTGCTTATAATTTGACAGACTTACATCGACGATACGATAGCGGTACTTGAAGATTCTGCATGAGGATATGCAATGGCTTCAGTTGGGGGGAGATGTTGGGTGTAGTTTTTAAGAATATCTTAGACACCTCTTTCCCTATTTTTGATCATTTTCTCTCTTTAAACCTATGAACTTTATGTCACAAATGCCACTTTCCCTGGTTATAAGAGCAATCTTTTCTCCAACATATTATTTTTCCATTTTCTGTTAAATATCGAATGAAGTGATGTCTTTTTGGGATGACTAACTAGGGTAATTGTGGAAGAGGTCTTCTGGTTATTTTTCTTTCAAGTGTTTCCCATATACTAAGGACTAAGGGATGAACAACTACTGTTGTTACTTGCTGTTACACCTCGAATTTGTTGTTACACCGTGAGGATGCTGTTACATCGTAACTTCCAAGGACCATGGTTGTTATCTTAAAGGAGAGTTGTTGAGAATCATGAAATTATCTACTGGAGGTTAAAGGATCTGAGCAGTTATGATTTTAGAAGATGGTGTAACTTTCATAGGTCTTTTATTTGGAAACTGTTTGTAACGATTTCTATTTTACTCTTAATATTGATCAGCATGAGAATCGTGAAATTCTCATGACTGATCTGTTCCCTAATTTTTGGGGCTTGTAAAACTTCATAAAAAGGGTTCAGTCCCATAAAAGGGGATGGAAACACAGGAACAATATTGACATTTTTATCTTGTACTTTCAGTTATTTTTTAATACAAAACACATATGGTGATGTTTACACAGATCTCACGTTGAGTTTTTGACTAATTTTCGTTCTATCCCTGCACCTTGCTAGGGAAGAAGGGCCCTCCTCTTTAGCAAAGATTGCAGCAGTAGTAGATTAATTGATTTTATTTATGTTAAGGGTGGATTTATTATTGTTGTTGTATAAATTGTAGCACATATGCACTTCATTTTTCAGATTCGTTATATGATGTTACACAGGATTTTTTAGAACTACAGTATTTAATCAGCTGATACACTTTTATTAATAATGTGTGGCGCACCTGTTCTCTAAGAAAAACACGAAGTGTGCTGAGTGGGTTTCATTCTGTTGAAGCCCCAAAAATCGGGTCGACAACAAGGGGGATACCCACCCGGTCCGGACCTTGGTTGGCAGCTCCTTATCCGTTTGGTATAGCGGGTCCGACTGGGGATAATGGGACCAGTTTCCCAATCTAAGGGTGTGTGTGTGTGTAGAGTTGGATGATGCTGATCTAGGAGTATTTAAACCTAATTTAATTCAAACTTTTAAACTAACTCTATGCTATTGTAATCTAATGAGAAACAACACATCTAATCTACGCTAACCCGGGGTGTATTTCTTCTATTATGCGATCTAAAGAGATTTCGAACAATAACTGGTAATAAAGATCATTCAGCTATCATAAGAATAGAAATCAATTAAGATAAACCACTCTGCATAAAAAGTTAAGCAAAACAGTTGTGAACAACATATCGCATAATAAGTAATTCATATATCAAACACAAATAAATGACTCCACCGCACAGAAGTGCCAAATGGTAACCCACACATTCATGCATTAACATATAAACAACTGAAAACTGCATATCACTTTAAGAATATGAGCAGAAATGGTCAAGAGATAAAAGTACCATTTATGACTAATCCTACCCATAAACTTCAAGCAAAAACGATTTATCTCTACTTGTTCTAACATCTACTAAGAGTACAAAAGTGCAACATCAGTAGCAGACATTAAAATGCAAACATTAATAAATCTCGATCCATCCATTCATCAAAACCTCCTCTGAGGGTGCAGAAGTGCATGTTCCGAGGACAAGTTTTTGACAAATTTCTGGACCCCTCTCCAAATGCAATGAGAAGGGTTAAAATACTACTTCCTAATTCTAATAATAGTATTTTTACAAAATTTAGGATGCGGTTTTCAAATGACCGTCCTTTTTCTAATCTAGTTAAAAGAAAAAACAACATTCTAAATAAGGCTACTTCTGAACTTGGTCCTTAAAGTTGCAAGTGTTCAACATGGGCTTGAGGAGAGTCGGCTGACTGATTTCTGCGCTGAGCTGGGCTGCGAAAACAGCATCTATGAGAGCTGACACTACTTTTTCGGCCGCGTTTGTGATGCATTTCACCATCATCCATTGGTTGTGTGGCTTGACCAAGTATGTCGAGTAACATTCCCAATTCAACCCGTCTAATGCTTGGATTGCTCTCCCATTTGCCTGCGCTTTTTGCTTCCATTCTGCTTCCAGTTGTAACTTATTTGGTAGGTACCCCGGGGTGGTCTCTGCGATTAAATTGGCCCTGTGTCAATTCTCATTTACACAGTCGATAAGAATGCTTTCCTGTGTAGCCGCTGTTTCCGCTGCTCGCTCCGCCTCCCTGATTTGATCGTCCCATTTATTAAAGAGAAATTCTTTATGATTTTCGTTTATCCTGGGTGCACCTGCTCTTTTCCCCTCGTCATCATCCTGCCAAGTTAAGTATTCTGTCACCCTTCTGTCACTCTGATCATAGTCACTCCACAAGTCTACCACTTGATTGGTGATTTTATCGCTTAGCTCGCAATAGTGACTCCACTGTGATATTTTACGTCCCAATTCTTCCTGTTGCTGCAGTAGTTGCTCATTCAAGCCAATAGATTCTGAAATAAAATCTGCCAGCTTAGGCTCATCTTTATGCATTTCCTGTAAAGTATGCAATTGTTTTCCTTTCTCGTCTAGACTTCTTTGATAGCCTATCTGCATCTGCTGAAAGTCTTCCTGCAGCTTCTCGAGCTGCTTGGAAGCTTCAATATTAGCATTGGCTTGTTGCAACTGTCGTTGTAACAGTTGTATCTGATCTTCTTGTTCTTTCAATAATTGCTGAACTTCCGACGACTTGTCAATAGTTGCAGAAGCATATGCTCCTGCGATCTAAGACAACTTAGTGAGATTTTCAGTCGGGTTATTGTTGGGGTCTTTCCATAAGACGTCCAAATGTTCAGCATCTTGTGACAGTGTATTTTCTAGTTTTCTTTTCTTCCTCTGTCTCCTTACAACTGCTTTGTGTTGGGGACTATAGAATACATCCAGTGGGGGAATTTCTTCTACATTAAGTAGAAGCTCAGAAGGTGGAGCGATAGGAATGTGTTCTGCTTCTGTGACACTGCTGACTATGGTCGAAACCACTTCTTGCACCACCTGTGCATTGTTCACAGGTGTTTTTGGGGTTTGGCCTTCAAGACTGATCAATTCATTGAAGGTTTCCCATTCTTTGTCCAGTTCTGTTGTGACGAGTGGTGCTTCGATGACAGGAGGGGGGACATCTCTTGGCGGGGAGGCGATAACTTGCTGTTGAGACATTGCACTTGACTGAGCTGTATCTTTAGTTGTTTCTTCGTTTTTTCCTTGGTCGTATCCAGACTCTTTAGGATGCTCAGGTACTCCTTGCGCAGCGTTGGATTTAGATCTGGAAGTGCTAGAGTCTTCACTGAGGCTAATGCTTGGAGTTGGCTCTCTAGCAGGCAGTCGTAGCTTCTCTAGAGGAATACTGGCCAGCCTTCTTTCCCTGTATAACATGAATCTTTGGAGGTCATTTGGAGACAACCTCGACCGAGCTTCCCGTAAAATTTCTTGGAGTGAACTTCTACTCTGAAACAAATAATCAAACAAATCTTTCTTTCCAGCGAATACTTTTATTTTGACGTTCGTTGTGAAATCTTGGGCAACATTATTTGGGTCAAATGGCCTTGCTGGGAATTTAAATAATTGTAGACACGTCACATTCTCCACTTCGGTGAAAGCGTGTCCTACATCGAACAATGAGAAGGCCCCACAAGCTACAGGAAATTGAGGCCATATGGCCTTCTTTTTGTCCTTTAGGTCTTTAGTTAGGCCGCCTTCTGAACAGGTTTGGTAAGCAATTTCCCGAGCCAAAAGTTTATCAGGGATATATAGAGGTAGGACATGTGGAGGTACAGTGCTTCCAAAAACTCTAATATAGGTAAACCATTCTTCCCCGAACCATCTTGCGATGGGGATGATGTCAATTTGTGCCTCGGGAGAGCACCTCGGGGGGTCTTCATCATACATTATTCTATACAAGGGCAAAATAAGCCCGTGGCAAATCTGGTAGAAGTGAGGGACAAACTGAGAATCCCATAACACCTTATGATAAACATGGATAGGCAATGGGTCCTGAGTAGTCCATTTCCGACCCATAATGGGAAATTTAGACACATAACAAATAGAATCCATAACATATGCAGACAGATAAAAAGGAGGATAGATCCTTTGAGACAAGGATCTTTTAGACCGGTAATTGATAACAGCTGTGTATAGATTATCGGAAAGGATCTTGGCCCAATCCATAATATCGGCGTTTGTGGCAGCATCAATTAATGGTAGCCATTCAGACGAAAACTTATTGATATCCGACATCCCAAATAACCTACAAAGCATGGCCGCAGCAAAACAATATGGAGAGGTGAGGGAACCGGTGCTGTACATACCGTTTTTGTCCTTTTTGAGCGGCTCCTCCTTTTTAAACCAATCTTTGGTGGTCTCTGATAGGTCTGGGTTCTCTGCCGCAAATTTCTTAACGAATTGTGCATTGTAAGTCGCCTGCGGTTCAGGAAGATGATACATAAGCTTCAAATCTTGCGCAGCGAATGATCCAATGAGCCCGTGTCCTTGAACCTTGAATTGTCTGTTGTTCATGTCTGCATTGTCAAGTATCCACTTGATCATATCCGTATATGGTAGAATTTTGGGTCTTGCTGCTATCCTGTGAAGAAATGAACATGCTAGCTCCTCTAAGGATGCCTCGGAAGAGTGTTGTGAGCCCGCGACAGCAGCAACCTTCATTATTCTAGGATTTTCCTCCTCAAGCAGCCTGTACATGCTTTCCCATGTCGATATCCCTGCGTCTTTGTTACAGGCTGTGTCTGTATACAAAGGCGCCATCTCCTTCGTCTTTTCCTTCGCTTCAGAGCTTTGAGCTTTATTTTTCTTTCCCATCTCTTCCTGCGTTTGGGTTTGAATCGTCTTAGCTCTTCGTTCCTGTAGATTACGAGTGAAATGGAAATGACTGATCAAGAAAGGTGATGGGAGAGTTTTAAATGCAACAGATGTATCAAATATGCCACCTTACGTGAAGTAATTCTCTCCAAAGGCACGCGTCTTTAATTCATTTAATAACTGACAACTAATTCATCTACTATCATTAAAAGCGCATGATTTCGAGTCAGATTATGGTAAGTGGCTTTTCTTTGAATGGCGTGCCCGAAGGATTCGTAATGAAGTGATTTATGATTTGCTTATGTAACCTCGCATATCGCACCATCGCAAATCGCACCATCGCGAATCGCACCATCGCGAATCGCAGATCGCGAGGATGCAATACCGCAGCGATCGCAACATCGCAGATCGCAGAAGTTTGATGTTTTCCAAACCTTGCCGGCTCATTTCTGCGATATGCGATCTTGCGATCGGTGTTATCGCAGATCGGTGAATCTTTAAGTTTTTCCTTATGAGTATTACTTTGTTGCGACGCGATGTTATTCTTAACATGAGGGTCTTGTGCATATCGATATTAAAGAGAAATGGAGGCATTTCCTATCTTTTTGTAACGCGACTTTAAAGATTTTCTCCTTATCATAGACTTAGGTTTAAAATATTCAAAATGCTTACCTAAGCTTATGATGGTAACCTTATTTTGAGGAAAGGAAACTCTTGTTTTTCCTAAAAATTAACTAAGGGTCCCCATTCATTTAGTATTTTGGTCAACACTTAAATGAAAAAAGGGGGGGTCGTTGCCAGCCACAACACATTCCTATAAAATGTCTTTCAAGTTTCTGCATGAGCTCTTTAAGTTACGTAATTGTGTTCAATGACATTTCTTTCATTCTGTTCCCTCGCTGTTATTTATCGGCACAGACAATCCAAACGCCTTTGAAATAAAAAGAGTTACCCTGGTTGACAATTAAATGATTGCGGTTTAGTCCAATTAAAAAGTGATTAAGCCCTCTGAACAACGCCTTCGACAATGAGCCAACATAGGGAACTTTTCTTCATCGGTTGGAAATCATATCAATCTTAAAAGAAATGCGAGTGGTAAATAATTGTTTTCACTATGTTTTGGACAAATACCATGATCGAGGATATGATGAACAATAATGGTAGACATGCTATATTGATACGCCATACAACAAAGAGTATGCCTTGGAATTCACGTGAAAGGTTATGCATACCCAACAATGGAGATTATGTTAAAGCAAATGTAATGGAAGATGTCGTTATGTAAAGGTATCCATCAAAGGATTATGTAATGAAAGTGAGATAATGCACATGACCATACGAATATAATCATGCACTGCGCCAAGAATAGAACCATATGATGCGACAAAGGTCGTTGGGAGAGTGCAATCAACAACACTTAACGATATGCCTAGTCTTGGGATGGATGTTATGCTAAGCCACGCGCCATGTGTGCGACACACATTGTGAAAGGGTGGCGATTGGAGGTTATAAAAGGCTTCAAAAGACCGTTGCATACGATCGATCATTACGATAAGGTGATAATGTACAATTTACAATGGATTATTTACTGCCTTTTATATTTGCGACTTGAACGTAAATTTAAAGTAATCACTGCCTAAGTTTCTAATTGCACACCCACCCTATGATGGCGATTCATCTTCCAGCGAAGATGCAATAAAGGCTTGACCAATGTGATTAAGCACACTGATAGAAAAATATGATCGACGCAAGCCATAAAGAAGAGAAGTGGAGACTATTATAAAGAGGATCCTTGAGAATACATGTCACAAAGATCATACTGAAAGTTGAAAGGGTTTGATGTGATTTGACAAGTGTAAAAGGATAGAAATGGGAAACTGCATGTTATATTACATGAGATGGGACAAAGCCAAAACAGTAAGCACAATTGAAAAGAATATATATAAATGTGTGCTGTCCAAAGTCTAAGTAAACAAACCATTAACGATTGCACTAAAGGTTGAGTTGTGTTTGTTAGAGAATATAATTCCAATTACATGTTAGGTATTAAACTGTTTTTCTAAGTGTTCTAGTTCAGTTTCATTTGGTCCAGTTTAAGCAAATTTTACTTCTGTCATTTATTATTAATGTAATTTTATTACGCCGTAAGGCGTTCCCCTCTGAAATCAAATTTGCTCTCTGCCTACGTGTCATTACTTTGCACCCTTAGATGATATGTTAGACGATTGAGCCACTTTGAGTCGTTAGATTATGTTGAGGTAGCTGCAACTCCTTAACAGGCAGCGCATCGGCTTCGTCTCCTTGGATACTGTATCGACGGCGGGGAGAAGATGCTGGTGTAAGAGTAAATGCCCCAGGGGCCGCTGAGTCTGCATTTGTTTGAATGGGCGGCGGCCGGCTGAGGCTGCTAGAATGGAAACAGAGGCTTAGCATTGCCCTCGATGTCGCCCGCGGAGTTGAGTACCTGCACAGCCTTGCACAGACGAGCTTCATTCACAGAGATCTGAAGCCCTCTAATATCCTTCTGGGCGACGCCCTCTAATATCCTTCTGGGCGATGACATGAGGGCCAAGGTCTCAGATTTCGAGTTGGTCAAGCTGGGCCCTGATGGAAAGTTTTCTGTTGAAACCCTTGCAGCGCAATATCTCGATCAACCATTAAAATACTTGCAGTACCATATGCCTTGACCAAGAACAAAACCCATTTAAAATCTGATGTATTTTGAATATCCATTGGGCATATTCGGAGAAGCCCACTTTCGTAGGAGTTCTTCAATCATTCAGCGTTTACAGATATATATACAGCGGAGAATATAAAGGATAGATATACAGTGGAGAATATCAATGCTAGACATTTATGCAGAGAACTTGAAAGTGAATCTCATATATATATATATATGTCTGCCTCTGGGCTTTCTCGTTAAATGTGTGTATTACAAAATGTTGGTTCCATTTGATCGGGAATAAATTGGCTTTCATTTGGATTTTACCATTGGTGTTACATGTTTTTTTTTTCCAATTATATATTTTAGTTTTAGTTAGAAATATTATTGCACCTAAAATCATGATATTTTTTGTCCAGGTGGAAAAATCTATCATAGTTCAGCTGATGTTTAGGCCTTTGATTTTACCAGGTTCATATCACTCAAGGAGACTATGAGGGTACAGCTGTTATTGTCTCTTGGATTACACTCTCCATGGTGAATGAATGTCTGGGTGCTTTCCTCTTTTTGCAGCTCTGCATTTATGTCGCTAACCAAAGGCCTGTAACAAAATATTGCATATATGTGGATAACTAAAAGTCTATAACAAAAGTGTAAAAATATGTGAACAGATAATGATGGATTGCATACTGATGACAGAGTGGTGTTATGGTATGTGTGAACACAGGAGGGTTGAG
This sequence comes from Pinus tabuliformis, assembly GCA_031772625.1. NCBI lineage: Eukaryota > Viridiplantae > Streptophyta > Pinopsida > Pinales > Pinaceae > Pinus > Pinus tabuliformis. The sequence continues at coordinate 562,864,995 of CM062805.1, read as the reverse complement.
AGGCTTCGACAATGTGCTATGGAAAGTGCAAAAGTATAGAGGAGGGAGGAAGCCATCTATTCAGTTCACTTACCACAGTGTGGACGGCGAACAAGGTGAGCCATCTAGATTTAATGTGGATTCAGAATATGGGTGGGAGGCCTAATTCTCATCTCATTCTTGTTGTTATTGTACAGAAGTATTTAAATTTAAACATCTTGACATTTTCCATTTTACTCATATAAAATATTAACCATTATGCTGATGCATATATAACCTGCAAATTAAGCTATTGACTTCCATTAACATGCATGCAGCGTTCATTTAGAAAAATAATAAGCAATGTTTTGGAATAGTTGCTGATCTCATCTAATCCCATCCCATCCCATGTAGAAGCCAAGCCTGCATTTCTACAGATTTTAAAATCCCATCTCCTTGGATGGGGTTTGGTTGAAATAGGGGATTGTGGGTTTCCAAGTTGAAAATACTGGTAGGTGCTAAAGTGAAGTGATGGGAGATTTTGAAGCATGGAATGAACTTGATGGGAATTGCAGACCTACTAACTGCCTGCCTTGAGGGGAATTACAGACCTATTAACTGCCCTCATAATTAGGAGGGAAATTGCAGACCTATCAACTGCCCTGATAACTACGAGAGATGCTGGTGAACTTGTTGTTTCTTCCATTAATGATTTGATGGATGGAAAATCACAATTCTGAAAACTGCAATTTTACCAATGAAATGGAAATGGATTTGTAGACCCTGTTTTCATTGGAAAAGCTCCTCACTGCAATTTCAATAATCAAAGAATTGTAATTCAACCCAGCCATCACAATTCCGACCAGAAAACTCACCTAAAAGAACGGGATATTTGCTCCTTAATTATTGATTATTAATATTGTTGACAGATAATCATATTGGGGGTGTAGCAGCTAATAGTAAATCTTTGTTTGCTGTTATTTAAAATAAGAATAGTGTCATGCAGGTTTTCCTGGTGACCTGGATGTATCAGTGACTTATACAATAATTGGAGACAAGGAGCTGAGACTTGATTATGAGGCAATACTGAGGAACAAAGCTACGCCTGTGAGCTTAACCACTCATGCTTACTGGAACCTTGCAGGGCATAACAGCAGTAGGGATATACTGGACAATGCTGTCAAAATATGGGCTTCACATTATACTCCCACAGATGATCATCTGATTCCAACAGGCCAGATATTTCCTGCGGAGGGAACTCCGTTGGACTTCAGGAAAGAGACGATTGTTAGCACCATAATTAATAAAGTGAAGAGTAGGCAGAGGCCCCCTGGGTTCGATAACAATTATGTTCTGGACGGACCCAAGTTGAAGAATGGGCTCAGGATTGCTGCGAGGATGAAGGATCCTTGGAGTCGCAGGGTGATGGAGGTGTGGTCCACTGCTCCAGCGATGCAGTTCTATACCAGTAATAATCTCAAACACACTGTGGGCAAAGGGGGCTTCCTGCACAAGCCACACACAGCACTGTGCTTCGAGACTCAGGGTTTCCCCAATGCAGTGAATCAGCCTAATTTCCCCTCTGTAATTGTCCAACCCGGCCACATCTACAGGCAAACCATGCTCTACAGGTTCTCACTGGATAAAGCTCCCATATGACATCTAAATTTTAGTCCAGCAATAATGCTCCACAAGTTCTCACTGCTCAGTGGATAAACAGATTCTTGTGTTTAATGGGCACCCTATTTCCATTGTAACCCCAGCAAGCAATAAGAGAATTCCACCAATAATTTCCTATTTCCAGCAATAAGAGAATTCTCAGAGGATCTGTATTTTTTATTGTAAGTCCAGCAATAAGAGAACAGAACAAATAATGCTCTAAAAGTTCTCAGTGGATAAATAGATTCGTGCGTTTATTATTTCCATTGAAGTCCAGCAACAATACAGAGAATTCTCAGACAGAGAATCAATATCTGTATATGTCTGCCTCTGTGCACTTACAGGACATTGGTTTTCATTTGACGGGGAATTTGGTTTTGTGTTTGGCCTCTGTGTTTGGAAGTATAAAATGAAGTGAGAATAAAAGAAAATCATGAAAGTGAATCTCATATATATATATATGTCTGCCTCTGGGCTTTCTCGTTAAATGTGTGTATTACAAAATGTTGGTTCCATTTGACCGGGAATAAATTGGTTTTCATTTGGCTTTTACCATTGGTGTTACATGTTTTTTTTTCCAATTATATATTTTAGTTTTAGTTAGAAATATTATTGCACCTAAAATCATGATATTTTTTGTCCAGGTGTAAAAATCTATCGTAGTTCAGCTGATGTTTAGGCCTTTGATTTTACCAGGTTCATATCACTCAAGGAGACTATGAGGGTACAGCTGTTATTGTCTCTTGGATTACACTCTCCATGGTGAATGAATGTCTGGGTGCCTTCCTCTTTTTGCAGCTCTGCATTTATGTCGCTAACCAAAGGCCTGTAACAAAATATTGCATATATGTGGATAACTAAAAGTCTATAACAAAAGTGTAAAAGTATGTGAACAGATAATGATGGATTGCATACTGATGACAGAGTGGTGGTATGGTATGTGTGAACAGAGGAGGGTTGAGAGGCTTCGACAATGTGCTATGGAAAGTGCAAAAGTATAGAGGAGGGAGGAAGCCATCTATTCAGTTCACTTACCACAGTGTGGACGGCGAACAAGGTGAGCCATCTAGATTTAATGTGGATTCAGAATATGGGTGGGAGGCCTAATTCTCATCTCATTCTTGTTGTTATTGTACAGAAGTATTTAAATTTAAACATCTTGACATTTTCCATTTTACTCATAAAATATTAACCATTATGCTGATGCATATATAACCTGCAAATTAAGCTATTGACTTCCATTAACATGCATGCAACGTTCATTTAGAAAAATAATAAGCAATGTTTTGGAATAGTTGCTGATCTCATCTAATCCCATCCCATCCCATGTAGAAGCCAAGCCTGCATTTCTACAGATTTTAAAATCCCATCTCCTTGGATGGGGTTTGGTTGAAATAGGGGATTGTGGGTTTCCAAGTTGAAAATACTGGTAGGTGCTAAAGTGAAGTGATGGGAGATTTTGAAGCATGGAATGAACTTGATGGGAATTGCAGACCTACTAACTGCCTGCCTTGAGGGGAATTACAGACCTATTAACTTCCCTCATAATTAGGAGGGAAATTGCAGACCTATCAACTGCCCTGATAACTACGAGAGATGCTGGTGAACTTGTTGTTTCTTCCATTAATGATTTGATGGATGGAAAATCACAATTCTGAAAACTGCAATTTTACCAATGAAATGGAAATGGATTTGTAGACCCTGTTTTCATTGGAAAAGCTCCTCACTGCAATTTCAATAATCAAAGAATTGTAATTCAACCCAGCCATCACAATTCCGACCAGAAAACTCACCTAAAAGAACGGGATATTTGCTCCTTAATTATTGATTATTAATATTGTTGACAGATAATCATATTGGGGGTGTAGCAGCTAATAGTAAATCTTTGTTTGCTATTATTTAAAATAAGAATAGTGTCATGCAGGTTTTCCTGGTGACCTGGATGTATCAGTGACTTATACAATAAGTGGAGACAAGGAGCTGAGACTTGATTATGAGGCAATACCGAGGAACAAAGCTACGCCTGTGAGCTTAACCACTCATGCTTACTGGAACCTTGCAGGGCATAACAGCAGTAGGGATATACTGGACAATGTTGTCAAAATATGGGCTTCACATTATACTCCCACAGATGATCATCTGATTCCAACAGGCCAGATATTGCCTGCGGAGGGAACTCCGTTGGACTTCAGGAAAGAGACGATTGTTGGCACCAGAATTAATAAAGTGAAGAGTAGGGCTCAGGATTGCTGCGAGGATGAAGGATCCTTGGAGTCGCAGGGTGATGGAGGTGTGGTCCACTGCTCCAGCGATGCAGTTCTATACCAGTAATAATCTCAAACACACTGTGGGCAAAGGGGGCTTCCTGCACAAGCCACACACAGCACTGTGCTTCGAGACTCAGGGTTTCCCCAATGCAGTGAATCAGCCTAATTTCCCCTATGTCATTGTCCAACCCGGCCACATCTACAGGCAAACCATGCTCTACAGGTTCTCACTGGATAAAGCTCCCATATGACATCTAAATTTTAGTCCAGCAATAATGCTCCACAAGTTCTCACTGCTCAGTGGATAAACAGATTCTTGTGTTTAATGGGCACCCTATTTCCATTGTAACCCCAGCAAGCAATAAGAGAATTCCACCAATAATTTCCTATTTCCAGCAATAAGAGAATTCTCAGAGGATCTGTATTTTTTATTGTAAGTCCAGCAATAAGAGAACAGAACAAATAATGCTCTAAAAGTTCTCAGTGGATAAATAGATTCGTGCGTTTATTATTTCCATTGAAGTCCAGCAACAATACAGAGAATTCTCAGACAGAGAATCAATATCTGTATATGTCTGCCTCTGTGCACTTACAGGACATTGGTTTTCATTTGACGGGGAATTTGGTTTTGTGTTTGGCCTCTGTGTTTGGAAGTATAAAATGAAGTGAGAATAAAAGAAAATCATGAAAGTGAATCTCATATATATATATATATGTCTGCCTCTGGGCTTTCTCGTTAAATGTGTGTATTACAAAATGTTGGTTCCATTTGACCGGGAATAAATTGGTTTTCATTTGGCTTTTACCATTGGTGTTACATATTTTTTTTTTCCAATTATATATTTTAGTTTTAGTTAGAAATATTATTGCACCTAAAATCATGATATTTTTTGTCCAGGTGTAAAAATCTATCGTAGTTCAGCTGATGTTTAGGCCTTTGATTTTACCAGGTTCATATCACTCAAGGAGACTATGAGGGTACAGCTGTTATTGTCTCTTGGATTACACTCTCCATGGTGAATGAATGTCTGGGTGCCTTCCTCTTTTTGCAGCTCTGCATTTATGTCGCTAACCAAAGGCCTGTAACAAAATATTGCATATATGTGGATAACTAAAAGTCTATAACAAAAGTGTAAAAGTATGTGAACAGATAATGATGGATTGCATACTGATGACAGAGTGGTGGTATGGTATGTGTGAACAGAGGAGGGTTGAGAGGCTTCGACAATGTGCTATGGAAAGTGCAAAAGTATAGAGGAGGGAGGAAGCCATCTATTCAGTTCACTTACCACAGTGTGGACGGCGAACAAGGTGAGCCATCTAGATTTAATGTGGATTCAGAATATGGGTGGGAGGCCTAATTCTCATCTCATTCTTGTTGTTATTGTACAGAAGTATTTAAATTTAAACATCTTGACATTTTCCATTTTACTCATATAAAATATTAACCATTATGCTGATGCATATATAACCTGCAAATTAAGCTATTGACTTCCATTAACATGCATGCAGCGTTCATTTAGAAAAATAATAAGCAATGTTTTGGAATAGTTGCTGATCTCATCTAATCCCATCCCATCCCATGTAGAAGCCAAGCCTGCATTTCTACAGATTTTAAAATCCCATCTCCTTGGATGGGGTTTGGTTGAAATAGGGGATTGTGGGTTTCCAAGTTGAAAATACTGGTAGGTGCTAAAGTGAAGTGATGGGAGATTTTGAAGCATGGAATGAACTTGATGGGAATTGCAGACCTACTAACTGTCTTCCTTGAGGGGAATTACAGACCTATTAACTGCCCTCATAATTAGGAGGGAAATTGCAGACCTATCAACTGCCCTGATAACTACGAGAGATGCTGTTGAACTTGTTGTTTCTTCCATTAATGATTTGATGGATGGAAAATCACAATTCTGAAAACTGCAATTTTACCAATGAAATGGAAATGGATTTGTAGACCCTGTTTTCATTGGAAAAGCTCCTCACTGCAATTTCAATAATCAAAGAATTGTAATTCAACCCAGCCATCACAATTCCGACCAGAAAACTCACCTAAAAGAACGGGATATTTGCTCCTTAATTATTGATTATTAATATTGTTGACAGATAATCATATTGGGGGTGTAGCAGCTAATAGTAAATCTTTGTTTGCTGTTATTTAAAATAAGAATAGTGTCATGCAGGTTTTCCTGGTGACCTGGATGTATCAGTGACTTATACAATAAGTGGAGACAAGGAGCTGAGACTTGATTATGAGGCAATACCGAGGAACAAAGCTACGCCTGTGAGCTTAACCACTCATGCTTACTGGAACCTTGCAGGGCATAACAGCAGTAGTGATATACTGGACAATGCTGTCAAAATATGGGCTTCACATTATACTCCCACAGATGATCATCTGATTCCAACAGGCCAGATATTGCCTGCGGAGGGAACTCCGTTGGACTTCAGGAAAGAGACGATTGTTGGCACCAGAATTAATAAAGTGAAGAGTAGGCAGAGGCCCCCTGGGTTCGATAACAATTATGTTCTGGACGGACCCAAGTTGAAGAATGGGCTCAGGATTGCTGCGAGGATGAAGGATCCTTGGAGTCGCAGGGTGATGGAGGTGTGGTCCACTGCTCCAGCGATGCAGTTCTATACCAGTAATAATCTCAAACACACTGTGGGCAAAGGGGGCTTCCTGCACAAGCCACACACAGCACTGTGCTTCGAGACTCAGGGTTTCCCCAATGCAGTGAATCAGCCTAATTTCCCCTCTGTCATTGTCCAACCCGGCCACATCTACAGGAAAACCATGCTCTACAGGTTCTCACTGGATAAAGCTCCCATATGACATCTAAATTTTAGTCCAGCAATAATGCTCCACAAGTTCTCACTGCTCAGTGGATAAACAGATTCTTGTGTTTAATGGGCACCCTATTTCCATTGTAACCCCAGCAAGCAATAAGAGAATTCCACCAATAATTTCCTATTTCCAGCAATAAGAGAATTCTCAGAGGATCTGTATTTTTTATTGTAAGTCCAGCAATAAGAGAACAGAACAAATAATGCTCTAAAAGTTCTCAGTGGATAAATAGATTCGTGCGTTTATTATTTCCATTGAAGTCCAGCAACAATACAGAGAATTCTCAGACAGAGAATCAATATCTGTATATGTCTGCCTCTGTGCACTTACAGGACATTGGTTTTCATTTGACGGGGAATTTGGTTTTGTGTTTGGCCTCTGTGTTTGGAAGTATAAAATGAAGTGAGAATAAAAGAAAATCATGAAAGTGAATCTCATATATATATATGTCTGCCTCTGGGCTTTCTCGTTAAATGTGTGTATTACAAAATGTTGGTTCCATTTGACCGGGAATAAATTGGTTTTCATTTGGCTTTTACCATTGGTGTTACATGTTTTTTTTTTCCAATTATATATTTTAGTTTTAGTTAGAAATATTATTGCACCTAAAATCATGATATTTTTTGTCCAGGTGTAAAAATCTATCATAGTTATGATTTTGTTTAATAAAATTTATTGTATTAAATATGATATAAATAATTTTAAGGGTGTGAGAATTTCGTTGTGTTTTTTTTTTTTTTCCTTCTCAGATTTTTGAGTTATATATATATGTTTTAAAAAATAATTTCATTTATTTAAGATTATGATTTCGAGTAAATTTCAGTTTTTAATTACTATTTATTATAATATTATTTATATATTTATTATAATATTATTTATATATTTGAATATTGTGGTTATTTTATCTTAGCTACAATGATTTGGTGAAAAATAGGTTCAAGTTTTGGAGACATGTTGTTATTGGTCTGTATGTGGCATTTATGAAATAGTTGTATGTGAAGTTTAAAATGGACTTTTAGACGAAATACAACAATACAATTTCTAGCGATATTGTGATTGCTTGTTGCTCAAAATGCACTTTCGAATGCATAAATGGATTCAACACCCTAAAAAACCCATGAGACACTCAAACTACTGTGATTTCTTGTTGCTTAAAATGCACTTTTGAATGCATAAACAGATTCAACACTCTAAAAAACCCACGAGACACTCAAACTTTGCAGATTAAGCTACTTAAACTTATGATTCTTAAAAATCCTTACGGGATTTCGGAAAAAATGACAAAAAAAAGTGCCCCCAAAAAAAGGTCAGTTCATCTATTAGTTAGACTAGGTACCTTGTGTAATAGTGACAACCAATCTTTCAAAGCTACCAAGTCTCTAGGAATTCAATAAAATAAAGAGTCAAAATCATTGCAATTTAGTAAGCTAGGGAGCCGTCAAGAGTAGTTAAACTTACTAAACATATGTTTCATATTATTAAATCTATGCAAGTTCAAAAGTAGTGTTATCTTCAATCTTCATTTTATCATAAAAATTTTAATTTAGTTAGTCTATTAACGAGTTCATTGTGTACGTTGTTAGCATTGATATGAATCTTCACTATACTTGTTTGTTTTAAGCTAAAAATGTTTAAAAAATCATCTTTATCAACTACATTAATATTGATAAGGTCTTTGTGACATTTCCACTTCTTATTAATGATCCCATTATCTTTTTTATTACCAACATTAGGGTTAAATATCATATGCTTATAAACTTTTGACATAATCTATATTATTAGTACAATCGATTTTTCTCATATGTCTGTATAGTTAATCTAAACCTTAGAATCTCTAGCTCAATCTTTTTCCAATTTATAATAGCTACTATTCATATTAGAAGATACAAAACTAACCATGACTCAACTTCATAGAGTTATGCTTATATTTTACAATCATGGCTTTAGTTTCTATTGAAGAACACCATGCCTCAATCAAGAGAATGGACTCAAGAGCATTTCCTTTTCTAGATTTATTTAATTATAATCTAATTCCTTTGCAAACCCAAACTTCACAAGTTGGGATAATTAAAATGTTGAAAATGAATTTTTTTCCTTATCCTAGTTCCAAGCCTCAACATTCCTACATTTGTTTCCAATACCAAAGTAAGCGTTCAAACCACAAATCATCATCTTCTTCATGCTATGGTTTTAATTTAAATTTAATGCCCAAGTATATGTAGGTGCAATCACCATAAAAATAAAATTGAAAATGAGTTAATTTTTAGAATTTTTATCCTTCTCTTAGTTTATCAATATTAATGGTAAGCTCACCATTTTTCCAAAAATCTTGAAGAACATTAAGTTGCTTGTAAATATCACCAATATTTATTTGTGCATCGAAGCTAAATGGATTATAAATGTAGCTTGAAGAGATTTTGAAGAAGGGGTATGTACATCCAAGTGTGTCACTTTGGGGAGCCTCGATGCATTTTTTCAGAAATAAAGATGAAACATTAAGGTTGTGTAATGATTTCAGACAACTGAATACCGTGTTAGAGTCAGTATTTGCATACTGCCATCGGTCCCCAAACAACTATCCCAAGTCATCACAATCTATAATAATTCAATCAACAATCATAACAATGAGAGGGAGTTGAACCAATTAATAACATAAGGCCTAACTCTAATGAATTTTCTTGTTATCCTATCACTCATACATGGCATCAACTCCCTAAAGTGGAGCTAAAAAATTATCATTCCAATCCCATAGCCTATATCACTCACATGGAACAATAATTTTCCATACTTGGAATCATTGAAAACTTAATGAAAAGTCATGTGGGTGTTTTATATTTAGATATTGAATGGTGGAAATGGTGGAAATAGCATAAGAACTTCCATAGAGGTTATATTACTTGGACAAAACATTTCATAGATATCTATGAAAAAATTGAACTAGACACCCATTATTTATTCTATTTGACTAAGCTTAAACAATCAACTATAGTTAAACAATTCCTACGCTCTTGTATCGGGTAGGGTCGTGCCTCGTTGTTTCTCTATCTGTCTATTTCGAAGTGTTTGCTGTTTGTAGTCTTTACTTGGTCTGTTGTCGAGGGTTGTGGCTTCAGCCTCACTATTTCATGGTTCTGTGTATTTATGCCTCCGGGCTATTAACTTATGAAATTATAATTATGTCGGCTCTGTGGTTAACTTATGAACTCGTAGTTATATTCAGCACTAATGAATCTACCTTTTGAATCTCTTTCTCTATAAATGCATTCTATTTACCTTTACTTATGCAACTAATAAAGAAAAAAATGCAACAACCAAGTTTTAGGAGAAACCTCACTATGGTAATGCACAAGTTCTTGCCTCTCATCTTACCATCTCTCCTTCCCCAAATTTGTGTAAAAAAAACAACATAAGTTAAAAGGCAAATTGTTTGTACACTTCTTCAGCAATGATGCCAAAATTGTTAGTAAATTCAATCAAACTATAATTTCATTACATCTAATCTATCAATCTCGGTTTGTAAGGATGTGAAGTGTAATGTAAAATATATGGTAGGATTTGGCTTCTAATCTATCTCATAAAAAATGAAATTAAAAATAAATTTTAGTCTATTGAAAATAACAGACAACTAAATCATAGTTCTAAAAGACTTATAGATCTTCATAAACGTCTAGAGAATTTTAATGATTTCGATAACAAAAATCTTCAAATATTTTTAATATAATTGTTTGAAATTTTAAAGATTAATTCCTATTCAATCGAAAATATCCTTTTGATTACCCTTCATTATATTGACACACACAAGAAAATAAAATTCACACTACTAAGTCAATTGAAAGCACAATGCAAGAAAAAAACCAAAGTGATTACTGTGTTCTAGATATTCTTTGATTATAAACTCTATTAAAATTGTTATTAAATCTTTTAAACAAAGAGCTATGAAAAAGAACTTATAAAAACACAGTACTATATCTATGAACATAGAAGACTAAAGACGAAAGAAACTATATTATTTAAAAGTAATAAAACCCATCAAATGAGAAGCAGTGTGCGTCCTAGCATAGGGGGGCCTCCTGGTTGAGTCGCATGCACTAAGAGACATCAGAACCTGTAACTATTAATTGAAGTCACATCAAAAAACACATTCATGCATATGGAAGATATAACTCCGATGGATCAAGACTATATCAGAAGCATAAAGTTTATACCAAAAAAAAAAGATTCTCTAGGGTTTTACTTTTTTGGGTTTACCTAGGTTAGGCTTAGATATTCAAGTAAAAGGTCTACCTGAGTTAGGCTTAGATATTCAAGTAAAAGGTCTACCTGGGTTAGTCTTATATTCAAGTAGAATGGCTGTCGCCGTAGCCCCTAAGGTTCAGTGAAAGTTCAGTGAATAATATATTTTTGAAAGGTAAAAAGATAAGAATGATATTAAATCAAAAAAGCTTTACAACAAAGTGCAAAAAAAACTTTACAACAAAGTGCATTTATGAAAGGTAAGATGATAAGAATGAAGTAAGAATTGATTTTAAAATGTTCAGATTTTTGAAAAGTTAGAAGATAAGAGTGATATTAAATCTAAAAAATCACTTTACCTTTTATGAAATGTAAGATGATAAGAATGAAGTGAAAAATGTTCAGATTATAGAATTCAAGATTTAGTGTTAGTTTGTATAAAATTCTATTTTTATAATTTGTAAATTGTTTGATAGATTTATTTTTAAAATAAACTATACTAAATTATTTTATATTATGCAAATAAACTGAACTTCTAAATTATATTTTGAAAATAAACTGAACTTCTATACGTATGCAAAGTGTGAAATGTATATGGTTTATAACATATCATCCGTGAACAAAAGATTTATCAGGCCAGAAACTGGTTTTGGTGTGCAAGTCCCTAGCTAATGTCATAGTATCCTTCCTCACTTTGTTACTAACATTGTAAACGGTTTCAGTGCCATGCCACATGGGCGATCTTTGGTTTGTGGCTGTTTTCTATGTGATATTTCAAGTGATCTTACTGCAGTGGCATAACTGGATGTCCCTATTTTGGGATTATTGTGTGTATTTTAACATTGTTGTTGGGATTATTTCTCTGAAGAATTTTCAACTTCAAAAGAAGTCAAAATGGAAAAAGTATTTTTTGTTTTGGGAATTCTCCAACATTTGTACCTCACTCTGCTGCAGTGGGATTATATTAGAATATCTGAAAACAAATATCTAAACATTTTAATACTCATAATAAATTCCATTGTAGACCTTGATGTTCTCCCTGTGTTTTATACATTATCCTATGTTAAAATGTCTATTAAGTATCTAATAGAGATGCGAGGAAGGAATTACCGAGAGAAGTTGCAAGTGGGTTAATGTAATGGTTAGAAATTCACAAATTGCCTGTGGAGCTCCCAAGTCACCATGACATCATGGTTGCTGAAGGAGCACATAGTTACATTTGAGAATTTTTCTTTACTGACTCAGACTCAAAATCAGACATATTAGAGCACGGTTCTTACAATTCCTCTACTAATTATAGCAACCATCGCTTTGGCAGTGGACTGCCTGCCCCTCCTCCTGCTTATCAGTCTTCTTTTATACATTAGGTAGGTACGGTGCTTATCTTACCGTGGTCAAGCAAGTTGTGAAATGTATATGATTTATAACATGTCATCCATGACAAAAGATTTATCGGGCCAGAAACTGGTTTTGGGTTTTGGTGTGCAAGTCCCTGGCTAATGTCATAGTCTCAATAGTCACTGCTAGACACGTCAGCATTCACACTGGCTTTGACACCTTCAAACCTTACTATACTTCAATTCGTTCTATTATTATAATAAAGTATTATTGTTTGTACTATTCAATTTTTCCTGGTAAAAATAGTACTAGAGTACATTCCATACATTGCAATTTCATACTGACCTCCCATCATGGCGCTGTCCTTTCAACCTAAATATGGAGGAGATTAAGCCCTTTCATTGCTTCCACCGACAGTGTGTGAAACCATCTAATTTCGACCTAACTCAACATAAATCTCAGGGCCATATCTGCACTTCACGTGTATTGCTTGTACTACCAGATTTCGGTTCCTTTCTTCTTCTCTATCAATCTCATTTCAATAAATTATAAATTACAGACATTCATTGACGCAGTTTCAGAAAGGGTTTCCCCTGCATATTGGGCTCACATGAATAAATGAGACAGAGCAGGCTCGACTGGGGTGACCTTGCAACACATTCACAGGACTAATGGAGAGATCAAGAGTTTAGAGTAATGTGGATGTGTTCCCAGGTCGCCCCAATCGAAACCTCCTCTGCTACTGCTGCTTTAATGGTGTCCTCCGCTTCTCTTCACTTCTTATCTCACAGCCAATATACCCAAAGGTAAGGACAGATACTATAACTGTCTCTGTTTATAGTTATGACAAACTTTATCGGTCAGCTGGTTTTACCTTGTATGTCTAGCTAAGCCAACTTCAACTCAGTTTGGTGATTCTACAACTAGACCTTAGTTGATATCAACTCCACTACACATTTTTACATCAACTCAACCAAAGCTAACATGAACTTGGCTCATTCAGTGGACTCAATCAACAAAGACTTTAAGTAACGGGAAACTCAATCATCATGGCTTATCTGATTGTTTCTAACATGTGTAGGTTTCTGAAATTGTTAATTTAAGGTTTTAACTATGTTTCAAAAAGAATAATCATATAGAAGTTGTTGTAATAAATATCTTTTTTATTATGTTTACGAGCTTAGATAACCACTCATTTAGAAACAAATTGAACATGCTTCTTGCCCTTTCTCCACACCCATTTAATCTAACAATGGACATAGAGCATGTATATTTATACCTGTGCGTTGGAAATACCATTTTATACTTTAATGTTTATTATTTTTGTTTTATTATTATTACTTGAATTTCTTCTTAACAAGTGGTTGTGTTTCTTTTCCTTTTAGTGAAAGTATGGGCTCCAATGTTGGCTCTCTTATTATGGAGTATAATTCATCTTTGAGAATTTTTCAATTACTAAATTAGGTTAGTCAATTGCTTAAACTATAAAATTTATTTCAAAAAGTTTTTGTTACTTTATAGGTTAGACACTGGCTTGAAATATTAAACTTATTTCAAAATGTTTTTGTTACTTTATAGATAAGGCGTAGATTTCTTGGCTCTGTGATGAAAATAATGAAGGGAAAATACATGTTAATCTGTTACTTGTGCTCTTTGATGGAAGTTTTGTAATGCATGACTAAAAAATACATGGTGAGAGAAAAATGCATATTATGCTAATTGAGGAATTTTTTTCGCTTGTCAAACTTACAGTATTGAATTTAACACACTAACACTTTACAACAATGAACTAACAATATTCATGATGAAAATAGCAATATGGAAGATTCATCTGCATAATTAAAAAGACAATATGGGAGATTCCAATCACGTTCCAAGGCATTTTCTAAAATGTGGATGTGACAAAAGGTTGTTGTGGAAGGTGCTGTTTGTATATGGGAAATTTCTTGATCATTGTATATAATCCTAATGTTGATAGATATGTCTACTAACTGGTTTCAGTTAATGGGGCATTGATTTGAGCGTTCAATATATTTTTATTCTTTATCAAAGTATTCTTTTGTTGTATTTGTGTTCTTCAATTTATGCCTTACGGCGTTTCCTTTGCAACATCTGGTGCAAATGCTAGTTTAACTAATTCATAACACTGAAAAGAGAAATCGTTTGGTCCATGTTTTGTTCTCTTCAATTTTTGTCGTGGTAACAATTTTTGTCATGATATCAAAGCGTCGGGTGCGTAAGACTCTTTGAGAGCCACTGAGAGGAGAGGCCAAATCTCATAAAGATTCCAGAAAAAGTAACACTTCATTTTTTCCGTGGGCTCACAAAGAAGTAGTAAGGGTCATGAGAAGTCGAGGAGAAAAATGCGAATTACACACCTGTGAAGAGGAGGAAAGTGCAATTGCGCACCAGTAAAAAAGCTCAGTGCATCGCCTTCGTAGCTCACCAAAAAAGAAACTGCACAAATCATCTCAAAGTTACGAAATTGTATAAAAGTTAAAATTTCCGCAACCCATGTGTTGAAAAACTGCACACAATTGCACATCAAAGGCCTTCGGAACTGCGCAAACGATGAAACTAACGTTTAAAGAAAAGAGCAATTTTCGTTTTGCTTGCTCCAAGTTTCATCCCAAACCTCAAGGAGCATGAGGATGAGGTCCATGCACACTCGACGAAGTCGAATGAAGGTCAAACGATTTAAAAGTGTCCGATCGAACTAATTTCAAACTTGTTTTTTGATATTTTATGTTTTTTAAAAAGAGCTCCATGGCAATCTTGTTTTAAATGGTTCGAATCACTTTTGGCTCATGTGATTTCAATAATTTCAGAAGGCATTTTTGGGCTATTGTTGAAATTTTTAAAAGTATTTTTGGGCTATTGTTGAAATTTTTAAAAGTCTATTTTTATACTAAAAAAAAGAATTTCAAGGATTTAGAAAACCGCTTTTTAATTAGGAAAAGGAGCTCATGTGAATTTTTCAAAAGGGGTTTGTCATTTTTTCAAAGTTTTTAAAAGTCTTGAAAAGGAGATATTTAATTTATTTATTTATTTATTTATTTTTTTTTTTTTTTTTTTTTTTTTTGGGTAAAAAAAGGTTTTTTTTTATAAATTTTGTGAAAGCATGAGACCCATATTGTTTGTGTAACCCAAGAAGCATAGGCATTTTTATTACAGTTAGATGTGATGTCTATAGTTTGTTTTCTTTGCTGAGTCGTAGTGAGCCAATACTCAACGAATGGAAAAGTCAAGTGGCTAAGAAAGTCGAAGCAACATCTAGAATGAATGAAGCAAAGACAACCAAGGAATCCTATGATACCCTTAAGAGGATTTTTCGTGTAAGGGGGAGTATTGAAGTTAAAGATGAAGGTGGATCTATAGCAGCAAATCTACAATGATATGGAGAGTTTGATGAATCCCACCGTGCTCAGCCACAGGTGGATGATCAATGAAGAATTTGTAGAAGAAGTAGAGAAACAACACATATATGCTTGTGAACCCCTTTGTGCGCAACCATAAGTGGAAGAAAATTTGGTGATTCTAGTAAGAGAGATTGCCGATGACAACATGGTGATTCCAACAACAAAGCTTGCTGATGAAAATTTGATGAGCCCAACAATAGAGCTTGCTGATGAAAATTTGGTGAATCCATCAATAGAGCTTGCTGAGGATAATGAAGTTGTCATCAGAGAATTCAATACTATGGTGAATCCAACAATTAATATTTCTGATGTAAAGTTTGATGAACACCTTTTACCTAAAGATGAATGGTTGCGGATGATTACAAAAAACATCATATCGACATGATGCTATTCAATGAGAAAATACCACTTGAGTCAGTGGAAAAGAACCTGTATGCAACAACACAAGTTAGTAAAGAAGTGGAAGAGACAGAGATAGAGGAAGAGACAAATAAGGAAGCCCACTAAGAGAAAACAAAGACAGAGGAAGAGACAGAAAATGAAGCTCTCATTACAGAGGAGAAAGAACAAAAACAATGTGATTTTGTAAATATTTTTAATTCTAACATTGATTTCCAGTGTGTAGGTACACAGAATGATTATGAAGAAGATTTAAATTTCCTTGAAGCGTGGCTTACAACGCCATGTCTAGATGAATTTTGCATGGAAGCTGCAGAAATGAACATTGAAGACAACATCGTTGAAGAATAAATCAATGAAATTTTCAGGTATTGGAGTCCTGAAGAGATAAATTTGTATTATGGTCTTATGTTGCAACAAACTGATGATGAAAATAACACTACAAAATATGACATGTGGCAACAATCCACATACAAGTCAAATTCTAGAGAAGTCTAGGACATGCTTAGATAACCTGGAACAAAAGAATACCTCCACCAACAAATGAAGAATCTAAAATTTGAAGCCTACAAAAACAAGAAAAAGTTGAAACAATTTAGAGGCTATAGGATTTGGAAGAAGAGAAGAAGAAAAGTAAATATAGTGGACGTAATTTTTTTAAATTGTAAGCCTAACTGAGACATAGACCAACATGTATCTTAATTAAATTTTATATGGTTGAAATTAAGGGGGAGTGTTGAAGAATATAATTCCAACCACCTGTTACGTGTCAAACCTGTCCCTCCAAGTGTCCTAGTTCAGTTTCACTTAAGTCCAGTTTAGTCGAGTTTCATTCCAGTCATTTATTATTGATGTTTCCAATGTAAGCTTATTTATCTGATTTGTAATACTGAGAAGAGAAACCCTCTGCTCCATGTTTTGTTCTCTTCAAATTTTTATAGCGTTGAGGAATGATAGAGTGTCGAGGAATATACACATGTTGCGATGATGCAACACATACAAGAAATGTTGAAAGGATAGCCAACAACACATGAAAGGGACGACATATAGATGTAGGAAACATTGTAGCAATGCTATAATAAAGGGTATATTAAAATAATACTACGGAAAATATATAAGCATCACGAAGACATTATATGAAGGAATGACGAAAGTATGATGTGAGGCAATGCAATAACAATATAATGCAAAACCAATGAAAGGTAGCGATGATGCAATGATGAAACTTTTGGTGCATGTTATCAATGATAACTCACTAAAATAAATTTTAGTTTTATTAGTCAAAGTTTTCCACCACTTATCTTTTCATCTATCTGTTGTTTTCGTGAAAGAGGTTGTTGTGCTTTATATTTGGAGATTAAGAAGGAAGAACATATCCATTCTAATTATTTTGGAGAAATTCCCATATTCTCAGAAACCCCATTTCTCTCACTCATCCCATTTCATTCGCATTCACCCATTCCAACTCTAACCGTAACCCATTCCAACTCTAGTCATGTTTCCCCATTTCTAACTCTAACCGTATTCACCCTTTCCAAACTCTATCCATGACCCATTCCCCTTTGAAATAATTTATAATATGCCACAGTCCTTTTTATAAAGTCGAGACCCACATAATACATCGCTATCGACCCTTCCCTTTTTTCCTTTGCATACATCTCCGCCTGTCTTCTTTCC
Source organism: Pinus tabuliformis (assembly GCA_031772625.1). NCBI lineage: Eukaryota > Viridiplantae > Streptophyta > Pinopsida > Pinales > Pinaceae > Pinus > Pinus tabuliformis. The sequence continues at coordinate 562,847,200 of CM062805.1, read as the reverse complement.
CAATTGTGATTACGATATTGTATATCACAATATCACTCTACCACCGATATCGCATATCGCATATATATTCCTTCCCGCTGATTATCATATCCAAGTCCTTCTCCGTTGGATGATTGTGATATTACTTCCGATCGCCGAATGCGATATCCCTCCAATCGTTGATTGCGATATCCCTCCGATCACCAATTGCAATAATCCCTCCACCATTGATATCGCATATCGCTTAAATATTTGTCAATATCTCATATCGCTCATTTCTTTGTCGATATCACATATCACATAATTTCACCGATTGCGATATCTGTTCCGTTGCTGATTGCGATAACCCTTCTCCCACAGATTGTGATATAACAAGCGGAGATCACATAGTCAAAGTTATTGTTCCCTGAAATCCTTTCCGACTTGCGATTGCGATGTACGAGAACCTCCTGGATGCAATATTTTATGTGATGTGTCTTATAAAACTGCAATGTCCGGAAAATCGCAGAATTATCATAAATAAATGTTAAAGGGACTCTCTCCTGTATTGCGATTATGATGACAAAAATCCCAGATCAATGACCCAAATTGAATCAACCACCCAGATCAACGAATGTTAAAGTATCTATTTCGCTTCCGCTCCAGGAGACAACAAGAATGTTTTTCGACGTTTCTTTAGCAGCATGGTCATTAAACAGAGCACGATAACACAAGGTATCAAGACACAAAAGGAAGCAAAACAAAGAGACAACAAGACACAAAGACTACGAGGCATTTTCAACACATTTCAATAGCAAACAACAAAACAGATTCAAAGAGCCAGATGTTCGAGTTTCTAGCAATACAGTGCCACACTTTAAATTGTTGTAACAGTTCATATGACTCCCATTTGTATTTGAACTCTGTTGTAACATAAAATCCCTTAGAAGGCTCAAGGTTTTATTAGACCTCATAGTTGTTGATTGAATCTAGCCCAAGTGGGAGATTATGTAAAGAGATATTTCTCTATAAATAGGTAGATTTTAGACTCTGCAAAAGGGGAGGATCGATGATGTGAGAACCACTGTTGTATTTCTTTCATTTAATAGAAAATATAGTTCCAGAATACTTTGGTTTAACCTGAGATTCATTCCAGTTTCAGTCCCATCCTATCATGATCCTCTGATTGTTATTAGTGTTAATAGTTTATTGATTACTTGGAAATATGTCAAACAACTCCAACTTCCTTCAATTTGTTGTGATTACTATGAATGTCTTATCCACATTAGTAAACCAAAGATGCCTCAGCTTCCATAAAACAATGTTGTTTGTTGTTTTTTTTATTTAACTGACTCCATGCCCAATGGTGGCTTCCCTCACACTTTTTCACCCGAAAAATCACATAGAAAACCAAAGTTAGCCATCTTTATATTTTAAAAAATATTGAAAGAGCCCTCTCAGATTGGAAGGGCTAACTTCCAATCAAAAGTTGGTTTGAAACAGTTACTCCGGGTTGAAGGTTTGACATAGCCCAACCTGTCCCAACCCGGTTGATAACAACAGACTTGGAAAGACCAAGGGAAATCGCAATCACATATTGCAGAATTTGAAGTCTACACCACTACAATGTGACCATATGATAAGAATGGTTGGAGCACCAATGCAACGTATAACCATATGCATCAACCCTCCTCGTGTTAAAAATTCTGCCATCGATAGGAGTCCATCACATATTATGGTGATATCACAATTGTGCACATTAACATTGCGAAAATGGTCATCTTCCAAAAGCATAAAGTTGTGGATGCAAATATCACGGAAGATGTGAATGCAAAGAAAATTTGGAATAATATATATCAAGTCACATGGAAAGTGGCACGCCAATTCATGAGCTATGAGATATACAATCATGTTCTAAATGAAGGATACTATATGAACAATTATAATTGGAGAATGCGACTTTGTGCTGTGAGGTAACATTATATTTAAATGTTGCAATAATAGAGCCATATGTTATAGGAAAGGACTATTAGAATGTAATGATGCACTATACACAAATATAATATTGCTCTAAGAAAAAATCATGTAATGCTGCTACAATTTGCCAGAATCACTTGTGAAGGGGGCATTAAAGGGTAGGAACTTATTTTCAATAATGCATAGCGCTGAGAAGTAAGGAACACTAACATTATTTCTGGTGGAATGTTGATAGTGAGATTTTGAGAATTCATGCTAGTAATGATTCACATCAAGTAAAGGAAACCAAATAATCAAGAGATGTTTCACTGGATTCTTGGAAAGGATATGAATAAGGACCACAAAGTGATCACCAAATCGAAAGGATCATTATGATAAAAGAGTGAAGGAAGATGTAGCCAAGCAATTTATTATCGAAGTTTCAGGACTAAGAACTCTCACTCATTCCTCAAATTGATTATATATGAATTAATTCTTATTTGTAAAAATTGTTTCTTGTTCTATTAAAATGTATACATCCTAAGTCTTAATTAATTGTTATATGTTTGCAGGATTCAAATGGAAAAATGATTGTTGGTATAGACACTTCATGGAGGCATAATCCTAATTAAAGACAATTGTTGAATATTCAACCTAACACCAAGGGGACCAAGGGCTTAATGGGCACATCATTAAGTTACTTAAAGTCTAATGCCTCCCTACGAGATACATGTAAGATGTAACACCCCCTCCTCCCAGATCTACCCAATAAACCGACCAACTGGGGTAAACATGCGATGAAATATGTCACTATAAGGTATTCAACCTCCTTAGTGAACCTAAGGAAATGGAATTGACAAAACTTATCAAACAAACCCATCCACATCAACAAAAACACCCTCAAACGACATGTCAACCACTCAGACATCCTATCCCTAAGTCCCACTGATGTTTAAGCCTTTTAACCCTTGGTCGCTCTCATGATATAGGCATGAAAACATCCAGAACCCAAAGTCACTCTCGTAGGCCTATATGCCACTGTCCCTGGACTCTTTTCTGTAGACCTATGCCAGCATCCCTAAGATTTGAGCGACTTTTCTAGCCCAGAATCCATGCCTTTGCTCAGAACTTGTTACAACCTCTAGAATCCATCAAAGACATGATGACAAGATAAACAAATCAAAATTTAACCTCAAGACTAAGCCTAAGCATCCCTAACCGAGACTAGCATTTTTTCAAACACTTGGCATCAATGCAACCTATAGGTCTAGGATACAAGACAAAGAATGAATGATTGAAAGAACTTATGAAAAATACCCTGAAGGATCAATACCTTCTAGATTGAACCGCTATAACCTCAATTAGGTCTTACACCCAACATTTTAACAATTACAAGTAGATACATGAAATAACCATGACATGAACCAATCATATAACCATGCTTACAACTAGCATAAAACCGTATAAATATTAGAGATATGTTAGCCATTAAATCCACATATAAACAAGTACAAAAGTAAGAGAACTTAGATTTTATTAATCATAGGAAAATCCGACTAGGTTTGGGACTTCCACGTACCACCCGACCATAGACATGGCTAAACCAAATATCTCTTTCAGCCAGTCACCCCCGTGCCATATTCTAAGCATGAATGTGGTATCTGATAGAACAACCAATCCAAGAATAACCAAGGGAATCCAAAGGTTAAACCACCTCCACCCTCATCAAACCGTGATCACACCAAAATTTGTGCTCTGATCACAACTGAACCAAACTTGGAATTCCATCTGGAATCCATCACTATCCTTAAGGAATTTTCCATCTCCTTGCCTCTCAAGATTTACCGCAATCTAATCCTAGATCACTAGGCCCTAAACTAAGACCAGTCTCTCAATTTTTACCACAATCCAAACCCATATCACTAGGCCCTAAATCGAGAATCCTCCCTCAGGATTTACGTGTATCCCGCCAAAACCAGTCAAGGGATTCCTAGGCCTTTGAGAATGAAACTTGAGACCACCTCTGCCCTGGATTCTGAAATCCATCCGGAAAACTAGAGCTCAAAAACCAAAATAAACATCCCAACACCATGGAATCCAGAAAAAGGCAAGGCTAGGCTAAAAACCACTGTCATAACCCATTAAAACCATGCCATCGACACCAAGAGAACCATACACCAACATGCAAAGCCATGCATGTCCAAACCAACTAGGAAATCATACATGCAAAAGGTTACCTGCAAGTATTCTTGCTGAAGCTGCTTGATCCTGCTTTTCCTTCCTTGACCCTTACTTTCCTTCTTTTCCATTTACTTTCTTTTCCTTCCTTTCTCCAAAGCTAGAGTGATCCAAGAAAACTCTAAGTGACCAAGAGTGAGAAAGAGATAAAGAGAATAATGAGAGAGCTCCAAACTTGAACTGACCAAGAGCTTAACACGGACTAAGCTTAACACTGACTAAGAGCTTACACTGACCAAACTTGAGCCAAGAGTTTACACTGACTAAGCTTGAGCCAAGAGACTGCCAATTTATCCTCAAAAACCTTTTTATCAATGAGGCCTCATTTTCCATTATTTTCCTTCAATTTCCTCCTCACATGCAACCTGTGACCTGTCACCTCCTTTTTCTCCTAATTTTCATTATTTTCATAAATAAAAGTGCCAAAAATGCCTATTTTCCTTTTAATGCCTTTGCCTTAGCCTTTTCCATTTTTCCTTAGCCAAAACACACATCCAATGACGCCCTCTAGGATATCGTTTCCTAACATTTAGCTTGGAATACGTGTCCCTTACCCATGGTCTTATTTTTTCCTTTATTTACATTATTACATATAATTTTCACCAGGGTTGTTACAAAAACCTCCCCCTTGGGGAACACCGTCCTCGGTGTTAAACCACACCATGACCTCAGCAAAACCACTGAAAACAAACATACTTCACATGGAGATTTATAACTTAGCTCATTGCACTATTTATAATGAAGACATGCTCAAAATAAAAACATCATGACAACATGACAACATACCGCATACTAGAGCTTTATAACATAACTCATTATAGTACTTACAATAACCACATATACACATATGCACATTTGCTAAACCAGGAAATAAAAGGATACAATGTCCGTATCAATAAACAAGGAAACCCATAGGATCAAACCTAAACCCTCAAAGTAATACCAAGATCCACCTCCTTCCTAGGAAGTCCATAATCCACTGCCACAATCAAAGCTGCATCTAATGTCTAGCACTATAATCCTATGCCACTTGTCCCCTCATTGAACATTTACCGACTCATTGTTCCAAGGTGCACTCCCAATGTGCATTTGATTCCATCTAGCAATGCTAATGACCAAAACCCATATATCTTCAACCTTTCCTTCTCTGCTACATAATCCCTCAGGAAATCTGGTTGCCCCCTTTCGTGTAGTCACTCACCTTCCAATTTCCCCAACATCCCCTATCCTGAGCGATCCATCCCTTGGAAATGCTTCCTCAACATTGGAAGATACAAAACCAAGGCATATACTTGCCTCAAATCCATCATACCGGTCATAGCATGCTCATGGCAATCAATGGACACTATTGGTTACCAGTGTCCCACAATGGCCCTTCTCCTAAAGTACTCCACCAACATACTGCTGGATGTTCAATTTCTTTTGCTGCTTCTACCAATTCTTGCAGTATATTTCAACCACCCAACCGGGCATGTTCATGCATTCCTATACCAAGTACATAACTTCCATTAGATTTAAAATAAATTGAAATAAATTCACATCATACCTCATTAGTAGCTCGTCAATAAGGTATGCTTGCAATTCAATTTACTTCCTGTCACAACAATTCAAACTAACATCTTTAACCAAATCATCATGTACAAACATATCACATCAGGTCAGCACAAAACACAACAATCATAGATCAAAATCATAAATCACATGTAACCATCATAAACTAGAATCATAGATCACGTATAATCATCATATACCATAGTCATAAATCATATGCATAATAAAACGGAAATAAAATACTGACACTTATCCTTTAATCAATCCTTAACTTCTACCTTTGTCTTTATTCCGTACGCACTCTGGATCTATTGCCACACCCGACAAACACCCAGTGCCTTCTCCTCAACCATGTGCACATACACATAGTGTGCATCACACACATACAACTACACACGTCATACAACACCATGAAATACATGCATCTACACCAGTACCATAGGTACCACATGTACACAATACCACCTATACACTGCAATCACTTGCACAACGTGTGCACAACATCACATGTACATGAAACCACTTGCACAATGTGTACACAATGCCACATGTACACTGCACCACTGTACAACGTGTACACAATACCACATGTACACAATACCTCACACACGACATGTACACAACACCACATGTACACAAAATCACATGCATGATACGTACACAACACCACCTGCACATAGTACCACTTGTACCACATGTACACAACACTACATGCACACAACACCACTTGTACAATTATGCTCATAACACCATATGTACATAGCACCACATGTGCAACATGCACGCAACACCACATGTACATAGCACTACATATCCAACATGTATAAAGCATAATTTGTACACAACACTGCATATCCAATATGCACAAAGCACCATATGTACACAATGCCGCATAGACATAATGCACATAGTACAATATGTATATAACACTGCATATCCAACATCGACATGGCAACATCTATACCTAGCACTATATATTCCATATTCGCACAACACTACATGCACATAACATCACATATGCAACATGTGCACAAAAATAGTACCACACTGTCTTTACCAAGAAACCTTACTTCTAGTGTCTTATCCATGCTTGTCCCATCATGTCGCAAACCACACTTCTTTCATTTCATTGTTGCATCCCTCGGTATATCCTATTCATAATATAAGCATAGGCATAATACAAGCATACAATATAAATTCAGATTCACACGATACTGACCTCATATATTTGTCATGACTACTAGACTTCCCACTTGATTCTTCATAGCCAGGAACCTCTTCCCGTCATTCGCCCATGTAAGCAATCATTCCTCCACAAGGATGATTCTTGATGATTCTGTCAAAAAGGGACATAGATACATGGATACATACATACATATACATAAACATTAGCATAAATAATCATGATCCTGTCAGAAAACATCATTCATACACACATACATGTATACATATAAACATCAACATAATCATGATCACATCATAACTAGAAAAATAACAAGGTCTAGGTTAAGAGAGCTTCCTTATTTGTGCATAGCATGTACAATATTGAGAACACTCGTTCCCAACATATCTAAGGCATCCGACACCTCAAATCCATTTACTTTACCTTTTTTGTTTACCTTTCTCATGTCTGTATAGCACAATGGACCAACCGGTCTAATCTAATGTCATAGTCTTACCTTCTGCCACGCTTACTCATGTATCAAGCTTCATTTGAGTCTTACATTACCTGTTGGGTACCACAGAGCTCTCTCCAAGCTCCCTTAACTTTCTTCTTCCCCAAACCAATTCCAAAGACTAAAAACATAAAAGGCAAGCCAAGAAACAAACAAGAAGAAAACCACGAAAACCAATAGCAACAAAATGACACAACAACCAAAGTGGCATGATCATGCACTAGACATAACAAAAATTCAAATCAAGTACAAGAAAATCACAAAATACCAAAAGCACAAGACTAACAACAGACACCATGACTCAATCCCCATGGTTCCCAATGCTTCCAAAGGAAAACTCAACTTGAGCCTTCTTCAAGATTTCATGGCAACCTCTTGTGCCATGCAAGTCCCTGCATCATGCTGTCATGAACACATAACTGTTAGTGCATAAATAAACATAACAATACACTAGTTACCTCATCTTATTGTGCCAAGCATGATGCTTGCAACTAAACACATCCACACCATCTCTCAAGGGACTCCAATCCTTTGAGAGATCCACCTATAACTAAAGACTAGCTAATATACCTATCAAGTACATGTTCATGAATATAACATGTATCCACATAATGCAGACATGATTAAGGTTAAGAAGACTTCTGGTGTGCAAAGTACTCATTCGTTTGGAATTAGGGTTTCCAAACATAGCCAAAGGAATTCTTTCACAATTCCTTTCCTTTACCTTTTACCTTGCTGCAATCGAGGCTTACTATGTACTGCCACATCACCCAACTGTTAGTTATATAAGCACATCGACTATTACCTTTTCATGCTACTACCAAGCATGTTTCCTGCAACTGCTCACACATGTCAACCACATGTTCCAAATATGAGGACAATCATATCTATCAATTTGAAATCAAAATTTACATGTCATAATCCATAGTCAACTCATAGTCATTAGACATAATGCTACAACTGTCAACTACATTCAAGTACATATCAACTGTCTCAACACATATATGTTAGTACAATCACCTTAAAACAAAATCATTTTAACACATACTCATATTATGCAATTCATCAAACATTCAACCAACTTGCAACATTCCATGTTAAATAAATTAACTAGATGACATAATCAAACGATCAAGCACCAAATATACAACATAAGAAAACTCGTACCTTACTGTATCTTAGGGGAGGCTATCTTGCCTGCACAATCAGGTTAGTTAGCACAATATAACTTCTCGACACATAACAATAAATAATATCATGCTACCTATAACAATCACTAACTAACATGTTACAATCCTAACTCACAAACAATTATCATTTATGCATACCAATCACATATGTATGACCAGTCTAGATTAGTACCACACAATGCAACACAATAAGTCGACTCATACTTGAATTTCGTAACCCTAACGATCTACATAGGTCAATCCAACTTAGTATGATACATATAACATCAATGTATAAATGTTATAACCATAATCATCAAGCTAAATATCATTTAACAACAACAAGTTAACCTATAAGATACTTCATCAATAACATATAACATAATCACCAGGTTATCTAATATAAAACAACAATAGCAATGCATACACCTACATGTTACTATCATTCTTGACTATACGACACATGTGCATATAGCTACATTAATCAACTAACATCTATCATGAATGTAACCATAACATCAAAATACATGTACATAAACCTAATGTATTTAAACCTAATGCATATAACAATCCTTGACATACATACCTGTGTGCCAAAAATACAATACCTATATGGTGATCTTCTCTTACCCCAAAGTCCAATGCTGCAACCTCATTATGATGATCTGCATCTCCTGCTCTATCTCAGCCAACACATTAGCATCATAACACACCAATATCACCCTAATGACCTAAATTTCATACCATGACTTCACAAGGCATGTTGACCTACTATTCATGCATAACTATAACCAAGACCATACATGCATGATAACTGCATATAACACATGAGTTCAAAACCATATACACATCATTCTAGTTAGAGTCCAAACATCAATGCATGACCCTATCAACTACACAAACCATGACTTCATGCATGACAACAACCATTACTCCATTGTAGACATTTCCACATGCAACCATCAACATGCATAAGCAATGCCTAATCAACTACACGTATGCATGAACACATGTAGTCAAGCATAAGAAATCAACTTTTGTAACCAACCTACAAGACTGATACATGTAATCAAACATACCAAAAATTCAACCTGACATACAAAGATGTAATCAAGCTGCATATAATCATGTAAGAACTCATATACTTCTGATGATACATTCCACAAAATCAACATCAAACTCCTCATGATAACCTTACTACAACCATGATCAACATGATGTAATGCAACAAGTACATGGAATGCAAGTGTAAGAGACACACATGCAACTAACATGCATGCATGACTAACAAATTCACCCAAGGAGAGTGCAAACACGCTATGTTACCAATATATAACGCCCCCTCCTCCCATGTCTACCCAAGCAACTGACCAGTCGGGGTAAACATGCGACGAGAGAGGTAAATATAAGGGATTCAACCTCCTTGGTGACCTTAAGGAAATAGAATCAATGGAACATATCAAACAAACCCATCCACATCAGCAACAACACCCTCAGGAGACATGTCAACCACTCAGACATCCTGTCCCTGCATCCCACTGATTTTTTAAGCCTTTTAACCCCTGGTCGCTCTCATGCTATAGGCATGACAATGTCTAGAACCCAAAGTTGCTCTCATAGGCCTATGTGCCAACATCCATGGAATATTTTCACTAGACCTGTGCCAACATCCTCGATATTTGAGCCACTTTTCTAGCCCATAATCCCGACCTCTGCCCAGAACTTGTTACAACCTCTAGAATCCATCATAGACATGATGACAAGATAAACAAATCAAAATTCAACCAGGCCTGAGCATACCCAACCGGGACTGACATTTTGTCAAACACTTGGCATCAATGCAACCTACAGGTCTAGGATACAAGACAAAGCATGAATGACTGAAAGCACTTGTGAAACATAACCAGAAGAATCACCACCTTCTCCATTGAACTGTTATAACCTCAATTAGGTCTTGCATCCATCATTTTAAGAATTACAAGTAAATACATGAAATAACCATGACATGAACCAGTCATATAACCATGCTTACAACCAACATAAAACCATATAAATATCAAAGATATGACAACCTTTAAATCCACTTATAAACAAGTGCAAAAGTAAGAGAAATTAGCTTTTATTAATCTTAGAAAAATCTGACCAAGTTTAGGACTTCCACGTACCACCCGACCATAGACATGGTTGAACCAAATATCTCTTTCAACCAGTCATCACTGTGCCATATTCCAAGCATGAATGTGGGATCTCATAGAACAACCAATCCAAGAAAAACCAAGGGAATCCAGAGGTTAAACCACCTCCATCCATTAGGGGAAATTTGAGGTCTAAAATGGGACTCCTAAGGAAATTATAAAATAATAGTGGAAATAATAAATAAGATTAGATTACATAATCAAATTTTAGAGGGGAAAAAGAAAAAACTATTTTTTCAACTCGTATTTTCAACTTATCTCCCAATGGGTTTACTCAAATTTCGAGTGGAAACATTGGTTGGATGCAGAATTTAATTCCTCATCCAAGGAGTACCCATTTTTCATACTTTCGATGGACCCTACTACATGAAAAATGAGAAATACATGAAAAACATGATTGCAATCATGTTTTTTCATGTATTTCTAATTTTTCGTGTAGCAGGGCCCATCGAAAGTATGAAACATGGGTACTCCTTGGATAAGGAATTAAAATTTGCATCCAACGAGTACTCTTGCATGAAATTTGAGTAAAACCTTAGTGACATAAGTTGAAAATAGAAGTTGAAAATGTAGTTTTATTATTTTATTATTTTTTAATCTTTTTACTTTTTTAGCCCAAAAATGGTGAATCATCCCCCATGGTTGACATCATCATCTTGAATCCTATTGGTTCTTATAAAGTTTATTTTGGTTGTACATTTTTCTTAGGAGGCCCATTTTAGACCTCAAAAGTTCTCCAATTCTCATGAAACCATGATCACACCAAAATCGGTGTTCCGATCACAACCGAATAGAACTTGGAATTCCATCAGGAATCCATCACTATCCTTGAGTAATTTTCCATCTCCTTGTCTCTTAGGCTTTATCACAATCCAATGTCATTTCACTAGGCCCTAAACCAACACCAATCTCTCAATATTTACTGCAATCCAAACCCAGATCACTAGGCCCTAAACCAAGACTCCTGCCTCAGGCTTTACCGTGTATCCCTCCAAAACCATTCAAGGGTTTCCTAGGCCTTTGGGAATGAAACTTGAGACCACCTTCGCCTCGGATTCTGAAATCCATCTGATAAACCAAAGATCCGAAAACAAAATAAACATCCCAACACCATGGCATCCCGAAAAAGTAAAGGCTAGGCTGAAAACCACTATCATAACCCGAAAAAACCATGCCATTGACAACACAAGAACCATACACCGACATGCAAAGCCATGCATGTCTAAATCAACTATGAAATCACACATGCAAAAGGTTTCCTGCAAGTATTCCTGGTTTTCCTTCCTTGATCCTTTCTTTCCTTCCTTGATCCTTTCCCTTTACTTGCTCCAAAGATAGAGTGCTCCAAGAAAACTTTGTGACCAAGAGTGAGTGAGTGAGTGAGTGAGTGAGAGAGAGATAGAGAGAGAGATAGAGAGAGAGAGAGAGAATAATGAGAGAGCTCCAAACTTGAACTACCCAAGAGCTTAACATCGACTAAGAGCTTACACTAACCAAACTTGAGCCAAGAGCTTACATTGACTAAGCTTGAGCCAATAGCCTGCCAACTGATCCTCAAAAGCCTTTTATCAATGAGGCCTCTAATTTATTCATTTTCCATTATTTTCCTTCAATTTCTTCTTCACATGCAACCTGTGACCTTTCACATCCTTTTTCTCTTAATTTCCATTATTTTCATAAATAAATGTGCCAAAAATTCATTTTTTCCTTTTAATGCCTTATCCTTAGCCTTTTCCATTTTTCCTTAGCCAAAACACACATCTAGTGATGCCCACTAGGATATCTTTTCTCAAAATTAAGCTTGGAATATGTGTCCCTTACCCGTGTTCTTATTTTTGCCTTTATTTACATTATTACATAGAATTTTCACCAATGTTGTTACATCAGAGCTCGTTGAAATTCTGATTATTATATTGGAAATATATTATTTTGTCATTAATGGAAAATATTAAACCATGGAAAAGGATAAAAGAGGGAATATCAAAGGTCACTTAGAAGCTCAAAGGACATGGTGGAAGCCTAAAGGTCCTAGGGGAGATAAAGAGTTATTTGGAAGTCAAAAGGTCATGAGGGATTGAAAGGCATAGGAGAAGGTGAAATGTCACCCTCCTCATTTCTATAAATGTAACCTCATACCTCATTTAGGAAGAATTTTAGCACTTAAGCTAGTCTGCTAATTAGATTGCTACTTTGTGCTTGAGGAGCTGAAAGCATTCACTCTTGTTAGCCTATATGTGGAGGGATTGTGAAAGTAGTGCTATGTTATGAAGATGATATGAACTGTTCTAATCCCACTATTTGGTTTTGACAAGCTTGTTGTACATGTATTTGAATGGGTGATAATATTAATGATACAATTTTTAATTCATGCATTGATTCCCATGTATTCCTCTATTTTTTATATTAGATATCTAGTATTTCAATTGTGTATGCATGTAGTTTACATACTCGTTACATGTTTATGAACTAATTCATTTCATGTGGTTTTTGTGTTAGCTTTGAATATTTTCTTTCATTCAATTATGTTAGTAATTGATTGTGAACTAATTTGCAGTTGATTCCTAGAACTTTCCCATTGCGTATGACTTAGTTAGTCTCAACAATATGATTCTTCCTTAAGGCATGCTCTTGCTCATTATGTTTTTGTGGTATTCTTGTACCATGTTCCAGAAGATATCAATGGAGAGATGATCTCTTCCTCATTATTCTAACATATTACACTTGGTCTCACTGCACTTATCTCTGTATTCGATATCCAAGAGGAAAACACACACCCAATGGTAGTTGGGATGGTATCCCAGATTAGGCTCCTATTCCAAATGGTGTGAGGTCTAATTGGGAATTCATACTGGGGAGACCCCCTAGTGTTTCCAGATTATCCAACATCATCAGTAAGTGAATATACTCTTCATCTCTTTATGTAGTGGAAAAATTCTCCTAGAGAGTATTGCAACTTATGACTTAGGCTCTGAAAAATTATTTCAAGGGACTTTCTTAGTGTGAACAAACTTATGTCACATGGCCTCTCACAACCCCCTTAACATGCACTTTGATACCAATTGTTAGAAATGTGAGTAAAAAATATAACAGTTTTCTATGTAAGATAAATGTGAAGAAATAATGAAAAGAAAAACAAGATAATATAATAACATTTAAGCAAGACATCGATTTATATGTTAAAGCCTAGAAACTATTTCTAGGAAATGTCCACAAGGAAAAGTATCGGTACTCTTATTGCTCTTAGTACTAAATGGTACTACGAGCTCTTGCATCCAGATCTTCCCAATCCTTCTTAGTCATTCTTGTAGGTTTCTTTGTTTTTCCTTTCAATGCCTTGTTCAAATCTTGTTGTACCAATAAATTGCGCATCTTTAACTTCCATGGCTTGATGTTATTCTTCCCATTGAAATTATCCACCTCAAAATTTGCATTCAAAATATTTTCCATTGAAACAAACACTAAATCAAACATGCTTAGTTTATTTATTTGCTAAATAACCATTGCACAACTCTCAAATCTACATAGGGACCCCCGCCAAATCATACTTTGTATATATATATATGGCATCCTTAAAGTTTTCAATACTCCAACAATTACATATGTACATATTTAACATTAAAAAAAATCCACAGTTACATGAACTTCCACTAGTACATGAAGTGCCACCATTAAGTGAATTGAAATTTTTTATTTAATTTAATTTTGTAATAATTCCAACAATGAAATTAGTTTTTCAATTGCTAAAAGATCTCCTAGATTAGATCCATCTTAACCTCGGAACCATCAAGCATTAAGAAGGATCAAATCTCTTGAGGTGCAATTTTTTTCAAGTTTTATACTAAAAAAGAACTTTGTTACTTCAAGAAATTGTATACTTCTTGAAACTTAATAAATCTAGGGTTACGATGGGTTCAGGCTGATATCTAACAACAAACCTTTATCCATAATATTTAGATATTTTCTATAAAAAATTAAAATCTATCCATAAATTCATTTTTTCTATTCCACTTTAAAATAGAATTTTATTTATTCACTTTAACAAGCTATTTGAATTGAGTAAAATATAAAATTGATTAACATTTCTCTTTTGGTGAATTCAAACTTTTATTATATTAAATAGTTACATATATTAGTTTTCCCTAATTTTTCCCTAGCCTGCTAGTTAGGAAACTAGCCTAGAGGAAGAACCAATGACCTTTAGTCTATGATATTAGAAGATTCAATTTTTTTGGATCTTATCCCACATACACTATATATACCTGTTATAAATCTTTCAAAAATTAAAAAAAGAATAAGGCACTATAACTAGATAAAACATATACTAACATAATGTCATTTCCTATTAACCTACAAAAAACAAAAAACAAAGAACTTATAGGATGCAATGGCATGATAAGTCTAACTAGAAAGAGAGGCATTGACCTCTATTATTACTAGCACAAACTGATTGCAACTACTAGGCCCCCAACCTGAAGTGGCACCAACCTCCAATTGTGCTAACCAACAATCAACTTCCTTGAGTTGCATAACAATATATTCCAACACCATAATAATCTCAGCCTTTGGAATCATTCAGGTCTAACAAGACTTTGCCTAAGAGACATTTCATTCTCCAATATAGGCCGATAGTGTATACATGTTAATTTTGTCTCCCGTGAGTGTATCCCACATATGGCACCCAAGCTACTACCAACATCATGACCTCTAAGTCTGAAATGCATGCATGTTTCCCTGTAATATCATCCTCTCATAATCCCATAATTCCTCCTCGATGGATTTTGGGGGTTTTTCTATTAAAGGCACATGATGACTTTATTGCTCGCATGCCAAGTACTCTTGAGAAAACCAAATTTGAAGCCTCTCACAAAGCCCTCATCTCGTCTCTCTGTTCAAAGGGAAATATGGCAATGTATGAGGTCAATACCATGTCATACTGATGATAGGATGAGACCACTATATCGGGTGTATTTTTATTTATTTTTATGTAATATCCGTCCCATGATTTATATTAATACTTAAAATAAAGTAGAATTACATTTGATGATCTTTAAAACACAATGCTGACTTGGTCAGAGGACTAGTAACTTACTGACAAAAGAGCAACTGTTTTTTTAAGCAAGTTGACATAGTGGTTGAATTACAACACAAGAAAAATCATAGACACTATTAAACAATAGATTACACATTGAGAACATATACCTTATAAAGAGCACAATGAAAAAACAAAGATATAAATCCTTAGTTGACTATAACACCATGAAAATGAGAGAACAATATCTGATGATAATCAAAAGGAGATATGGATTCATTCATCTAAGATAATGACCGGGATATCTGGAGAGGGAGGTGTAGTGGCCATGTTGAGTGCAGGAGCATTGATAACCACCTCCCCATTCTGAGGTGCCTTTGAATCAGTATCAAAATATGAAATTATATATCGTTCCATTTTGTTTAGACGAACCACTATGTCATCCATATCTTAACGAATATCCCTTAGGATCTTATTTAGTTCCTCTTGACCATTGAATAACTTGTAATTATAAACTTGTTTGTCTCGAAGCACCATGTCAAGAAGAGTCTCCATTTTCATATAAGTTGAAATTGAGTGCATAAAGTATACTATTCTCTTCCTCCATTTGCGTGGATCAAGTTCCCATTTGGTGTTTCCACTATAGACTTTGGAGTCTGAATAATACAAGCGATCACAAAATTCCTTTGCTTCGAGGGTGTGAATTTCCTTCCACACTTCCAAAGGAACAATATCGAAAAAGTTTGAAACTAACTCCCAAAAAAAAGGTGATGATTCATGGAGGAAGATGCCCCTGATGTTCTTCCTATTCGAATAAGAAAACGTTGACGCGGTGCCAAGTGAGAGAAAAGCCTACAAGAAATATTGACAAGGAAAAATTTGAACAACTCACTAAACTAATTATAGTTCACGACAGGCCAACGTATAACGACTCTGCCCCTAAAGACCAAGTAATAAATGATGGATTGTTTGGAGTGAGCTACTGGAACTTCAAATCTGATATCATCAAGGAACCTATGACCGACTGTGCCCAGACCAAAGTGGGTACTACAACCTTGATAAAACAAGACAAACGAGGGATTAACCTTTTGTGACTTCCATACTATCCCTTGGAGCATGCAATTGGAATGAAAATTAAAACCAAACAGAAAATGAGCCACTATACCAAAATCCAACAACCAAGACTGGATAATTAAATGATATTCCTGATGGCTCGACAAATTAAAAGTCTGTGGAGGGTAGAACAACAACTACTCAAAGGAGCGACCAAATGAGGAGTTATGTATGAAGCACACAAATAACATTGGTGATCGACACCTGACCCCGTGAAACCCACTGAAATATTTCTTCCCACATGGCTATAATGTGTTGAAAAATGTGTAACTAGGTTCGGTCCTCATAAGTATGAAATGTATTCTTGTAAATATAAAATGGAAAATAAATTATTATTATTATTATTGGAGCATGGGTTTCATCTGGGAAGATCGAAGTTAGGGTTTCTGCAATGGATATTCTAGGGTTCGATTTTGGAAGAATAAGAGAAGAAGGCAAGAAAAGGTATCTTAGGGAATCTTACTAGCCCTAGGAATCAAGTCAAGGAAAATAAAGTCAAGAGGAACGCTATTAGAGGGAGATCAAAGTCTCCTAGAGAAGCAACAATAGTTGCTAGGTAGTAGAATTTCAGATCTATTGGGAGGTCGAAGATATTGTAGCAGGAGGTTGTGGTAGACTCAATCTTGGAGGGTATTTGTTTGAGTCTAGTTCATGGTATTCATTAATTTAAATATCTGAAAGATAAGAAGATATTTACTAGTTTTCCCCTCAAGAGGAGGGGTTTTGGCCTTGGCTTGCAGACTATATACTACATCACTGTTCTTACTGTTTTGGTAGTTGTTTGATGTATTGCACATTGGAATAATAATGAAAAAATATAATAAGTAAAAGGTAACACAAACAATTATAAAGTTAAGAGAATTAACATATTCATTGCCCTATTGAATTCTCAACATAATGGAATAATGACCAACTAGATACAACACACCACTAACAATTACTATATTATCTATGATGAGGGATAAAGACAATGTATCAACTTCTGTAGCCTAGTAGTAATAATTCTCCCGTGATAAAGACACACAAAGGTTCTTAAGAGAATGTGAGTGAGAGAAGAGGGCAGGGGATGAGTTACCAGACTGTACCCAGAATGGAATAAAAACGATAATCGCTAACCTGAATACACGATGGAATTTCACCACCTTGGGATTTCAGATGAACTATTATAGAAGGATACCAACCGAAGGATGTATATAGAAGGCGTGAAACAATGGTGAGAGAATACGTTGAAAAAATGTCAAGCGTGTTTTCACTCCCCGAGATCTTCCATCCCAATACCATATATTATGATGAAGGCATTAAAGTTTCGCAATCGATTGTCAGATAACATTTGAGAAACATCCAATTGCCTGAACATTTGTAACACTTCCAAACCTGCATCGATGAAGTAGATGGAATGTTGAGACAATTTAGGCAGCCCAGAAAAACTATCCCTTATCGTTGTGAATTTAATGTGGTGCACCTCACACCATATGATGGTAATGTGTGAATTAATTGCCCACCATGCAAATTTTTTCTTAGGAAAAGTGGAGGACATGGCTCGCGCTCTGAGGGCTGCCTCTAACTTGGTGAAATGATCCCTTTACATGCCACTCATTTCTGGGAGGAAGGAATTGTTGCCGTAAATGGTTTGGTGTTGCAATTTTGATGAGACACCCCCATAGGGGAACATCATGTGACCTCTATTCCTATCCTGATTCATCCACTAATGCAGTTCTTAGAGAGAGTCACACTGCTACCATTTCAACCATTCCACATTCAATACTAATTATCTCTCACAAATTCCCCATTTAGCGAGACAATCTACAACCTTGTTACCCTCCCGTTTGGTGTGGACGAGGATCACATAGTCAAAAGTTAACAATATGTCCCTTATATTATTTTCAACTTCTCGAAGGTGCCAACTGCTGATAATTTTGTTGGGTGGATGAATTAAGAGAAGTTTTGCACAATATTGATCGCTATTTGAGAGTCCCCGTGAACCTAAAACAAACATATCCCTTTCCTTATAACGATTTGAAGGCATTTTCCTAGTGCCCAAAATTATTCCAAATTGTTAGTAGTTCCCCCACAAGAAAAAACATAAACATTAATGGGCATCAAGTTATGATCTCATAAGATTCCACCAAATTTAACTTCACCCGGATTACCTCTTGAAGCACCATCAAAACTCAAAACTAAAAAGAATTCTGTGGGGGGGTGTAAGAGAGCTCTTTTCACTTAGGCTTGTACTAGGATCGATATATGAAGGAAAAACCTTTTCGACTTATAATTTTAATTTTTTTAAAACAAGCACAACCTCTGCATCCATTTTACCATCTCCTAGATTTGGCGAGTGCACTAGCAGGGTTTCTCTAACATTGGTACAAATTATTTCTCGCAACACATGAGAAGGGCTACATTTACCTTTAAACATCCTTGTGTTTCCCTCCTTCCATAAATTCCATATCGAGTAACCTAAAATTAGTTTCCAAGCCTTTGGGATCCACAGATGCTTAAGCTTTACTTGAAACCATTCATTCATCCAACTTTTGATATCCATTGTAATTGGAAAATCATGATTAAATAAGGCATGATAAAGTAGCCATATTTTTTGCAAATAGGTGTATGAAAGAAATAGGTGATTTGTTCTCTCCTCTTCCTATAAACATAACATGCATCTTGATGGGACCTTAAAGACTTTCCTTTGCAAACAATCCCAGGTGAGCGCTCTACCCCACGCTATCATCCAAAGAAAAATGGAGATTTAGGCCACCCACAGTTCTTCTAGATATTACCCCAAATGTGATTATCCCCCTGAGGTGAAAATCTAAGTAATAAAGAGTATGCCTCTCCTACATAAAAATTTCCTGATTGTCGTTTCCCCCAATGCAATATAACATTTCTAGAAGAGAACCTTATCCTTATTCATTGCAGGTATCTGTAAATATCTTCCTAGGACAAAGAATTATTTGAATTTTCCCATTCATTTTATTTTTTTCAATGTCTCCATCTATGAAGTGGTTCCAGAGGACTCCAATAATATGCAACTTTAAGAAATCCTTGTGATTGTGTCCATGATTGTATTTCATTAAAACTACTTCCTTGACTTAAGGGAGGATATTGTTGCCACGAGTCCTCCAAAAATAATGCAGTTTTACCATATCTTATCTCCCAAAAAGCGTATTTTTTCACCGAGTCCTTCACCTCATAAGCCTAGTTCCACATTTCAGATTCCTTTATAGAATCTTGCAATTGTACTCTATCTTCTTGTCGAGCGAGAGCTAATTATTTCCTCTCCCAAATATTCTTCCAAAGTTGATTACCTCCCTGTACCCATAACCACCACAACTTCATTGCATAAGCCTTGCTAATAAGAGAGGGATCCCTGAGGCCCAAGCTGCTATACAATTTCAGTAAAATCAACTTTTCCCAACCAACCAAAGCCCACTTATTCGATGTGGCCAAAAATTTCTATAGAATGTTTTTCCAAAGAGTTCTTAGGGCATGGAAAACACTGTTTGGGATGATAGTTGATAATTCAGGAGCGCTTGGAGAACAACTTTCACCATGACAAGTATGTTGGAGAAAATTTAGGTTTCTATTCACATAGTTGTTCATTCTACGTCGCGTCTTCTCCAGTATCACTACCCATGTGGACACTCTATGATAATTCAGTACTATTGGTACTCCCAAGCATTTAGATGGTAACAATCCTCAAGTATAACCTACTACTTGACATAGCCTTTGTTGCACCAATTTCAGGCAGTTGAAAAAAAATTTCGTTTTGTCTTTATTAATTTTAGTCCCAGAGGAAAATATGAAGATTTGGAGAAGCTTCTCCAACCTTGTTACCTCTCTCCTTGTAGGAAGGCCAAACATGATTACATCATCAACAAATTGAAGATGAGTAATTGGGAAGTCCCTCCCATACAATCGAAACCCATAGATGTAGCCTTCCTCCCTTGCATTCCAAAATAATATCCCTTTGGGTGTATCTTTTGTATGACAAAATCAACTATAAAGCACCTAAAAATCCCTCTCGAGCACCCACAAATCCAATCTTTAGAACAATACACCACTCAAATGATTAATTCAAAGCGAAGTTTCATTGTAAAATCATTTGGAAAACATGATTATTTACCACATTGAGTGCTAAAGGTTAAGGAGGGCAGCACATCCCTCATATGCATTGAGTAAAGTGATAATACACATGTCACCTATCTCATTTCCACTTTCCTAATCACCTCATACAAGGAGTATCATATATATATATATACATAGAGAGAGAGAGAGAGAGAGATAGATATTGTTAGGGTCCAACCCTAACCCCTTTATTTATGTAATAAGCTCAAAGGGCCGTGTCATAGTCATAGTTAGTTAGAGAATCAATAAAGCCTACATTAATAATTGTAAGTGGTTGACCCACATTAAAGAAAAGGGACCATAATTAGTTGTAAACGAGGCATAGTTAATAAATAAAGTGTTTAACCCATGTTATGCAAGGGACTACTAGTAGTTAGGGCTTTGGATGTCATTTAGCTATAAATAGTCTTAGTTAGTAAGGGAAAGATCATAAGAGTATTATTGTAATCGATCTCTACTCTACTAGAGGTTGCCCCCTCGAAGAGGCAAGTGAACATTGATTCTATTTATGAATAATAAAATACTTTGTAGTTTTTCTCATTTCATTCTGTGTTCTGGGTTATATTTCTTCACATTTATGCTTTATGGTATATCCAACATGTATAAAGCATCATCTATACACAACACTGCATATCCAATATGCACAAAGCACCATATGTACACAATGCTGCATAGACATCATGCACATAGTACAATATGTATATAACACTGCATATCCAATATCTACATGGCACCATCTATACCTAGCACTATATATTCCATATTTGCACAACACTACATGCACATAACATCACATATGCAACATGTGCACAAATATAGTACCACACATCCAAAACTGCGCTGTATTTACCAAGAAACCTTACTTCTAGTGTCTTATCTATGCTTGTCCCATCATGTCTCAAACCACACTTCTTTCATTTCATTGTTTCATCCCTCGATGTATCTTGTCCATAACATAAGCATAGGCATAATACAAGCATACAATATAAATTCAGATTCACACGATACTGACCTCATATATTTTTCATGACTACTAGACTTCCCACTTGATTCCTCATAGCCAGGAACCTCTTCCTATCATTCGCACATGTAAGTAATCATTCCTCCACAAGGATGATTCCTGATGAACTTGTCAAAAAGGGACATAGATACATGGATACATACATACATATACATAAACATTAGCATAAACAATGATGATCCTGTCAGACAACATCATTCATACACACATACATGTATACATATAAACATCAACATAATCATGATCACATCATAGCTAGAAAAATCACAAGGTCTAGGTTAAGAGAGCTTCCTTATTTGTGCATAGCATGTACAACATTGAGAACACTCATTCCCAACATATGTATGGCATCCGACACCTCAAATCCATTTACTTTACCTTTTTTGTTTACCTTTCTCATGTCTGTACTACCACCGTCCATTTAGCACAATGGACCAACCGGTCTAATCTAATGTCATAGTCTTACCTTCTGCCACGCTTACTCATGTATCGAGCTTCATTTGAGTCTTACATTACCTGTTGGGTACCACAAAGTTCTCTCCAAGCTCCCTTAACTTTCTTCTTCCCCAATCCAATTCCAAAGACTAAAAACATAAAAGGCAAGCCAAGAAACAAACAAGAAGAAAACCACGAAAACCAATAGCAACAAAATGACACCACAACCAAAGTGGCATGATCATGCACTAGACATAACAAAAATTCAAATCAAGTGCAAGAAAATCACAAAATACCAAAAGCACAAGACTAACAACAGACGCCATGACTCAATCCCCATGGTTCCCAATGCTTCCAAAGGAAAACTCAACTTGAGCCTTCTTCAAGATTTCATGGCAACCTCTGGTGCCATGCAAGTCCCTGCATCATGCTGTCATGAACACATAACTGTTAGTGCATAAATAAACATAACAATACACTAGTTACCTCATCTTATTGTGCCAAGCACGTTGCTTGCAACTGAACACATCCACACCATCTCTCAAGGGACTCCAATCCTTTGAGAGATCCACCTGTAACTAAAGACTAACTAATATACCTGTCAAGTACATGTTCATGAATATAACATGTATCCACATAATGCAGACAAGATTAAGGTTAAGAAGACTTCTGGTGTGCAAAGTACTCATTCGTTTGGAATTAGGGTTTCCAAACATAGCCAAAGGAATTCTTTCACAATTCCTTTCCTTTACCTTTTACCTTGCTGCAATCGAGGCTTACTATGTACTGTCACATCACCCAACTGTTAGTTATATAAGCACATCGACTATTACCTTTTCATGATAATACCAAGCATGTTTCCTGCAACTGCTCACACATGTCAACCACATGTTCCAAATATCAGGACAATCATATCTATCAATTTGAAATCAAAATTTACATGTCATAATCCATAGTCAACTCATAGTCATTAGACATAATGCTACAACTTTCAACTACATTCAAGTACATATCAACTGTCTCAACACATATATGTTAGTACAATCACCTTAAAACAAAATCATTTTAACACATACTCATATTATGCAATTCATCAAACATTTAACCAACTTGCAACATGCCATGTTAAATAAATTAACTAGATGACATAATCAAACGATCAAGCACCAAATATACAACATAAGCAAACTCGTACCTTACTGTATCTCAGGTGAGGCTATCTTACCTGCACAATCAGGTTAGTTAGCACAATATAACTTCTCAACACATCAACTTAAACATAAATAAGATCATGCTACCTATAACAATCACTAACTAACATGTTACAATCCTAACTCATAAACAATTATCATTTATGCATAGCAATCACATATGTATGACCAGTCTAGATTAGTGCCACACAATGCAACACAATAAGTCGACTCATACCTGAATTTGGTAACCCTAACGATCTGCATAGGCCAATCCAACTTAATATGATACATATAACATCAATGTATAAATGCTATAACCATAATCATCAAGATAACTATCATTTAACAACAACAAGTTAACCTATAAGATACTTCATCAATAACATATAACATAATCACCAGGTTATCTAATATAAAACAACAATAGCAATGCATACACCTACATGTTACTATCATTCTTAACTATACGACACATGTGCATAAAGCTACATTAATCAACTAACGTCTATCATGAATGTAACCATAACATCAAAATACATGTACATAAACCTAATGTATTTAAACCTAATGCATATAACAATCCTTGACATACATACCTGCGTGCCAAACATACAATACCTATATGGTGATCTTCTCTTACCCCAAAGTCCAATGCTGCAACCTCATTATGATGATCTTCATCTCCTACTCTATCTCAACCAACACATTAGCATCATAACATACCAATATCACCCTAATGACCTAAATTGCATACCATGACTTCACAAGGAATGTTGACCTACTATTCATGCATAACTATAACCAAGACCATACATGCATGATAACAGCATATAACACATGAGTACAAAACCATATACACACCATTCTAGTTAGAGTCCAAACATCAATGCATGACCCTATCAACTACACAAATCATGACTTCATGAATGACAACAACCATTACTCCATTGTAGACATTTCCACATGCAACCATCAACATGCATAAGCAATGCCTAATCAACTACACGTATGCATGAATGCATGTAGTCGAGCATAAGAAATCAACTTTTGTAACCAATCTACAAGACTGATACATGTAATGAAATATACCAAAAATTCAACCTAACATACAAAGATGTAATCAAGATGCATATAATCATGTAAGAACTCATATACTTCTGACGATACATTCCACAAAATCAACATCAAACTCCGCATGATAACCTTACTACAACCATGATCAACATAGTGCAATGCAACAAGTACATGGAATGCAAGTGTAAGAGACACACATGCAACTAACATGCATGCATGACCAACACATTCACCCAAGGAGAGTGCAAACACGCTATGTTACCAATATATAACGCCCCCTCCTCCCATGTCTACCCAAGCAACCGACCAGCCGGGGTAAACATGCGACGAGAGAGGTCAATATAAGGGATTCAACCTCCTTGGCGACCTTAAGGAAACAGAATCGATGGAACATATCAAACAAACCCATCCATATCAGCAACAACACCCTCAGGAGACATGTCAGCCACTCAAACATCCTGTCCCTGCATCCCACTGATTTTTTAAGCCTTTTAACCCCTGGTCGCTCTCATGCTATAGGCATGACAATGTCTAGAACCTGAAGTCGCTCTCATAGGCCTACGTGCCAACATCCATGGAATATTTTCACTAGACCTGTGCCAACATCCTTGATATTTGAACCACCTTTCTAGCCCATAATCCCGACCTCTGCCCAGAACTTGCTACAACCTCTAGAATCCATCATAGACATGATGACAAGATAAACAAATCAAAATTCAACCTCAGGACTAGGCCTGAGCATACCCAACCGGGACTGATATTTTGTCAAGCACTTGGCATCAATGCAACCTACAGGTCTAGGATACAAGACAAAGCATGAATGACTGAAAGCACTTATGAAACATCACCAGAAGAATCACCACCTTCTCCATTGAACTGTTATAACCTCAATTAGGTCTTGCGTCCATCATTTTAAAAATTACAAGTAAATACATGAAATAACCATGACATGAACCAGTCATATAACCATGCTTACAACCAACATAAAACCATATAAATATCAAAGATATGACAACCATTAAATCCACTTATAAACAAATGCAAAAGTAAGGGAAATTAGCTTTTATTAATCATAGAAAAATCTAACCAAGTTTAGGACTTCCACATACCACCCGACCATAGACATGGTTGAACCAAATATCTCTTTCAACTAGTCATCACTGTACCATATTCCAAGCATGAATGTGGGATCTCATAGAACAACCAATCCAAGAACAACCAAGGGAATCTAGAGGTTAAACCACCTCCATCCATTAGGGGAATTTTGAGGTCTAAAATGGGACTCCTAAGGAAATTATAAAATAATAGTGGAAATAATAAATAAGATTAGATTACATAATCAAATTTTAGAGGGGAAAAAGAAAAAACTATTTTTTCAACTCATACTTTCAACTTATCTCCTAATGGGTTTACTCAAATTTCGAGTGGAAACAATGGTTGGATGCAGAATTTAATTCCTCATCCAAGGAGTACCCATTTTGCATACTTTCGATGGACCCTACTACATGAAAAATGAGAAATACATGAAAAACATGATTGCAATCGTGTTTTTTCATGTATTTCTCATTTTTCGTGTAGCAGGGTCCATCGAAAGTATCAAACATGGGTACTCCTTGGATGAGGAATTAAATTTTGCATCCAATGAGTACTCTTGCATGAAATTTGAGTAAAACCTTAGTGACATAAGTTGAAAATAGAAGTTGAAAATGTAGTTTTATTATTTTATTATTTTTTAATCTTTTTACTTTTTTACCCCAAAAATGGTGAATCATCCCCCATGGTTGACATCATCATCTTGAATCCTATTGGTCCTTATAAAGTTTATTTTGGTTGTACATTTTTCTTAGGAGGACCATTTTAGACCTCAAAAGTTCTCCAATTCTCATGAAACCATGATCACACCAAAATCGGTGTTCCGATCACAACCGAACAGAACTTGGAATTCCATCAGGAATCCATCACTATCCTTGAGTAATTTTCCATCTCCTTGTCTCTTAGGCTTTATCACAATCCAATGTCAGATCATTAGGCCCTAAACCAACACCAGTCTCTCAAGATTTACGCAATCCAAACCCAGATCACTAGGCCCTAAACCTAGACTCCTGCCTCAGGATTTACCATGTATCCCTCCAAAACCATTCAAGGGATTCCTGGGCCTTTGGGAATGAAACTTGACACCACCTTCGCCTTGGATTCCGAAATCCATCTGACAAACCAAAGATCAGAAACCAAAATAAACATCCGAACACCATGGCATCCCGAAAAAGGAAAGGCTAGGCTGAAAACCACTGTCATAACCCGGAAAAACCATGCCATTGACAACACAAGAACCATACACCAACATGCAAAGCCATGCATGTCTAAACCAACTATGAAATCACACATGCAAAAGGTTACTTGCAAGTATTCCTGCTGAATCTGCTTGATCCTGGTTTTCCTTCCTTGATCCTTTCTTTCCTTCCTTTCCCTTTACTTGCTCCAAAGATAGAGTGCTCCAAGAAAACTTTGTGACCAAGAGTGAGTGAGTGAGTGAGTGAGTGAGAGAGAGAGAGAGAGAGAGAGAGAGAGAGAGAGAATAATGAGAGAGCTCCAAACTTGAACTGACCAAGAGCTTAACATCGACTAAGAGCTTACACTGACCAAACTTGAGCCAAGAGCTTACATTGACTAAGCTTGAGCCAATAGCCTGCCAACTGATCCTCAAAAGCCTTTTTTTAACGAGGCCTCTAATTTCTTAATTTTCCATTATTTTCCTTCAATTTCCTCTTCGCATGCAACCTGTGACCTTTCACATCCTTTGTCTCCTAATTTCCATTATTTTCATAAATAAATGTGCCAAAAATGCATTTTTTCCTTTTAATGCCTTATCCTTAGCCTTTTCCATTTTTCCTTAGCCAAAACACACATCTAGTGATGCCCACTAGGATATATTTTCTCAAAATTAAGCTTGGAATATGTGTCCCTTACCCGTGGTCTTATTTTTGCCTTTATTTACATTATTACATAGAATTTTCACCAATGATGTTACATTAGAGCTCTTTGAAATTCCAATTATTATATTGGAAATATATTATTTTGTCATTAATGGAAAATATTAAACCATGGAAAAGGATAAAAGAGGGAATATCAAAGGTCACTTAGAAGCTCAAAGGACATGGTGGAAGCCTAAAGGTCCTAGGGGAGATAAAGAGTTATTTGGAAGTCAAAAGGTCATGAGGGAGTCTAAAAGGCATAGGAGAAGGTGAAATGTCACCCTCCTCATTTCTATAAATGTAACCTCATACCTCATTTAGGAAGAATTTTAGCACTTAATCTAGTCTGCTAATTAGATTGCTACTTTGTGCTTGAGGAGCTGAAAGCATTCACTCTTGTTAGCCTATATGTGGAGGGATTGTGAGAGTAGTGCTATGTTATGAAGATGATATGAACTGTTCTAATCCCACTATTTGGTTTTGACAAGCTTGTTGTACATGTATTTGAACGGGTGATAATATTAATGATACAATTTTTAATTCGTGCATTGATTCCCATGTATTCCTCTGTTTTTTATATTAGATATCTAGTATTTCAATTGTGTATGCATGTAGTTTACATACTCGTTACATGTTTATGAACTAATTCATTTCATGTGGTTTTTGTGTTGGCTTTGAATATTTTCTTTCATTCAATTATGTTAGTAATTGACTGTGAACTAATTTGCAGTTGATTCCTAGAACTTTCCCATTGCGTATGACTTAGTTAGTCTCAGCGATATGATTCTTCCTGAAGGCATGCTCTTGCTAATTATGTTTATGTGGTATTCTTGTATCATGTTCCACAAGCTATCAATGGAGAGACGCTCTCTTCCTCATTCTTCTAACATATTACACTTGGTCTCACTGCACTTATCTCTGTATTCGATATCCAAGAGCAAAACACACATCCAATGGTAGTTGGGATGGTATCCCAGATTAGGATCCTATTCCAAATGGTGTGAGGTCTAATTGGGACTTCATACTGGGGAGAACCCCTAGTGTTGGCGGATTATCCAACATCATCAGTAAGTGAATATACTCTTCATCTCTTTATGTAGTGGAAAAATTCTCCTAGAGAGTATTGCAACTTATGATTTAGGCTCTGAAAAATTATTTCAAGGGACTTTCTTAGTGTGAACAAACTTATGTCACATGGCCTCTCACAACCCCCTTAACATGCACTTTGATACCAATTGTTAGAAATGTGAGTCAAAAATATAACAGTTTTCTATGTAAGATAAATGTGAAGAAATAATGAAAAGAAAAACAAGATAATATAATAACATTTAAGCAAGACATTGATTTATATGGTTAAGCCTAGAAACTATTTCTAGGAAATGTCCACGAGGAAAAGTATCGGTACTCTTATTGCTCTCAGTACTAAATGGTACTACGAGCTCTTGCATCCAGATCTTCCCAATCCTTGTTAGTCATACTCGTAGGTTTCTTTGTTTTCCCTGTCAATGCTTTGTTCAAATATTGTTGTACCAATAAATTGCGCATCTTTAACTTCCATGGCTTGATGTTATTCTTCCCATTGAAATTATCCACCTCAAAATTTGCATTCAAAATATTTTCCATTGAAACAAACACTAAATCGAACATGCTTAGTTTATTTAGTTGCTAAATAACCATTGCACAACTCTCAAATCTACATAGGGACCCCCACCAAATCATACTTTGTATATATATATATATATATATATATATATATATATATATATATATATGGCATCCTTAAAGTTTTCAATACTCCAATAGTTACATATGTACATATTTAACATTAAAAAAAAATCCACAGTTACATGAACTTCCACTAGTACATGAAGTGCCACCATTACATAAATTGTCACCATTAAGTGAATTGAAATTTTTTATTTAATTTAATTTTGTTATAATTCCAACAATGAAATTAGCTTTTCAATTGCTAAAATATCTCCTACATTAGATCCATCTTAACCTCGGAACCATCAAGCATTAAGAAGGATCAAATCTCTTGAGGTGCAATTTTTTTCAAGTTTTATACTAAAAAAGAAGTTTGTTACTTCAAGCAATTGTATACTTCTTGAAAATTAATAAATCTAGGGTTACGATTGGTTCAGGCTGATATCTAACAACAAACCTTTATCCATAATATTTAGATATTTTCTATAAAAAAATAAAATCTATCCATAAATTCATTTTTTTTCTATTCCACTTTAAAATAGAATTTTATTTATTCACTTTAACAAGCTATTTGAATTGAGTAAAATATAAAATTGATTAACATTTCTCTTTTGGTGAATTCAAACTTTTATTATATTAAATAGTTACATATATTAGTTTTCCCTAATTTTTCCCTAGCCTGCTAGTTAGGAAACTAGCCTAGAGGAAGAACCAATGACCTTTAGTCTATGATATTAGAAGATTCAATTTTTTTTGGATCTTATCCCACATACACTATATAAACCTGTTATAAATCTTTCAAAAATTAAAAAAGAAGAAGGCACTATAACTAGATAAAACATAGACTAACATAATGTCATTTCCTATTAACCTACAAAAAACAAAAAACAAAAAACAAAGAACTTATAGGATGCAATGGCATGATAAGTCTAACTAGAAAGAGAGGCATTGACCTCTATTATTACTAGCACAAACTGATTGCAACTACTAGGCCCCCAAATTGAAGTGGCACCAACCTCCAATTGTGATAACCAACAATCAACTTCCTTGAGTTGCATAACAATATCTTCCAACACCATAATAATCTTAGCCTTTGGAATCATTCAGGTCTAACAAGACTTTGCCTAAGAGACATTTCATTCTCCAATATAGGTCGATAGTGTATACGTGTTAATTTTGTCTCCCGTGAGTGTATCCCACGTATGGCACCCAAGCTACTACCAACATCATGACCTCTAAGTCTGAAATGCATGCATGTTTCCCTATAATATCATCCTCTCATAATCCCATAATTCCTCCTCGATGGATTTTGGGGGTTTTTCTGTTAAAGGCACATGATGACTTTATTGCTCGCATGCAAGCAAGCTAGTTCCACTTTGGTTACAATATGTCTTAACCTTCACAGTAGGATGAGAGCCAATTCTAGACTGATAATGCCAAGTACTCTTGAGAAAACCAAATTTGAAGCCTCTCACAAAGCCCTCATCCCGTCTCTCTGTTCAAAGGGAAATATGGCAATGTACGAGGTC
Source organism: Pinus tabuliformis (assembly GCA_031772625.1). NCBI lineage: Eukaryota > Viridiplantae > Streptophyta > Pinopsida > Pinales > Pinaceae > Pinus > Pinus tabuliformis. Next base: position 562,816,259 of record CM062805.1, on the reverse strand, counting down.
AATACCGTGTCATACTGATGATAGGATGAGACCACTATATCAGGTGTATTTTTATTTATTTTTATGTAATGTTTGTCCCATGATTTATATTAATACTTAAAATAAAGTAGAATTACATTTGATGATCTTTGAAACACAATGCTGACTTGGTCAGAGGACTAGTAACTTACTGACAAAAGAGCAACTACGTATTTAAGCAAGCTGACATAGTGGTTGAATTACAACACAAGAAAAATCATAGACACTATTAAACAATAGATTACACATTGAGAACATATACCTTATAAAGAGCACAATGAAAAAAAAAAGATATAAATCCATAGTTGACTATAACACCATGAAAACGAGAGAACAATATCTGATGATAATCAAAAGGAGATATGGATTCATTCATCTAAGATAATGACCGGGATATCTGGAGAGGGAGGTGTAGTGGCCATGTTGAGTGGAGGAGCATTGATAACTGCCTCCCCATTCTGAGTTGCCTTTGAATCAGTATCAAAATATGAAATTATATATCGTTCCATTTTGTTCAGACGAACCACTATGTCGTCCATATCTTAACGAATATCCCTTAGGATCTTATTTAGTTCCTCTTGACCACTGAATAACTTGTAATTATAAACTTGTTTGTCTCAAAGCACCATGTGAAGAAGAGTCTCCATTTTCATATAAGTTGAAATTGAGTGCATAAAGTATACTATTCTCTTCCTCCATTTCCCTGGATTAGGTTCCCATTTGGTGTTTCCACTATAGACTTTGGAGTCTGAATAATACAAGTGATCACAAAATTCATTTGCTTTGAGGGTGTGAATTTCCTTCCACACTTCTAAAGGAACAATATCGAAAAAGTTTGAAACTAACTCCCAAAAAAAGGTGATGATTCCTGGAGGAAGATGCCCCTAATGTTCGACTAAGAAAACGTTGACGCGGTGCCAAGTGAGAGAAAAACCTGCAAGAAATATTGACAAGGAAAAATTTGAACAACTCACTAAACTGATTATAGTTCACGACATGCCAATGTATAACGACTCTGCCCCTAAAGACCAAGTAATAAATGATGGATTGTTTGGAGTGAGCTACTGGAACTTCAAGTCGGATATCATCAAGGAACCTATGACCGACTGTGCCCAGACCAAAGTGGTTACTACAATATTGATAAAAGAAGATAGACGAGGGATTAACCTTTTGTGACTTCCATACTATCCCCTCGATCATGCAATTGGAATGACAATTAAAAACAAATAGAAAAGGAGCCACTATACTAGAATCCATCAACCAAGACTAGATAATTAAATGATATTCCTGATGGCTCGACAGATTAAAAGTCCATGGAGGGTAGAACAACAACCACTCAAAGGAGGGACCAAATGAGGAGTTATGTAGGAAGCACACAAATAACATTGATGACCGATGCCTGACCCCGTGAAACCCATTGAAATATTTCTTCCCACATGGCTATAATGTGTTGAAAAATGTGTAACTAGGTTCGGTCCTCATAAGTATGAAATGTATTCTTGTAAATATAAAATGGAAAACAAATTATTATTATTATTATTGGAGCATGGGTTTCATGCTCAAGTTCTTTTATTTTATAGGTCAAGCACCCATTGAGTGCTTCTAGGGTTTGTCCTAGGTTTAAGAGTCATTTCCATATATTGAAGACCCTATGGACACATTGTACATTGTAAAGAAAAAATATTTTGTCTTTAAAGTGTCAAAATACCTCCAAGATCAAGTCGGCCTAATGAGTTGTCAAGTTGGCCTACATGAAGAGCCACGTCCACCCTTGAGGAAGCCTGTATATAAGAAGAAATCATCCTCCATTTGGATCAATCATTCTATCATCTCTTATGCAAAGAAGTAGAAGAAAGAGAAGTCGAAGAAGGAAGTGCGAAGAAGAGGAAGTCAAAAAAGTCAAAGTGTGTCTAGGCCTTATCTTTTCTTCTGGGAAGATCGAAGTTAGGATTTCTGCAATGGATATTCTGGGGTTCAATTTTGGAAGAATAAGGGAAGGGAAGGCAAGAAAAGGTATCTTAGGGAATCTTACTAGCCCTAGGAATCAAGTCAAGGAAAGTAAAGTCAAGAGGAAGGCTATTAGAGGGATATCAAAGTCTCCTAGAGAAGCAACGACAGTTGCTAGGCAGTAGAATTTTAGATCTATTGGGAGGTCGAAGATATTGCAGTAAGAGGTTGTTGTAGACTCAATCTTGGAGGGTATTTGTTTGAGTCTAGTTCATGGTATTCATTAATTTAAATATCTGAAAGATAAGAAGATATTTACTAGTTTTCCCCTCAAGAGAAGGGGTTTTGGCCTTGGCTTGCAGATTATATACTGCGTCATTGTTCTTACTGTTTTGGTAGTTGTTTGATATGTTGCACATTGGAATAATAATGAACAAATATAATAAGTAAAAGGTAACACAAACAATTATAAAGTTAAGAGAATTAACATATTCATTGCCCTATTGAATTCTCAACATAATGGAATAATGACTGACTAAGATACAACACACTAGTAACAATTACTATATTATCTATGATGAGGGATAAAGACAATGTATCAAATTTCGTAGCCTAGTAGTAATAATTCTCCCGTGATAAAGACACATAAAGGTTCTTAAGAGAATGTGAGTGAGAGAAGAGGGTAGGGGACGAGTTACCAGATTGTACCCAGAATGGAATAAAAACGATAATCGCTAACTGGAATACACGAAGGAAGTTCACCACCTTGGGATTTCAGATGAACTATTATAGAAGGATACCAACCAAAGGATGTGTATAGAAGGCATGAAAAAATGGTGAGAGAATACGTTGAAAAATTTTCAAGTGTGTTTTCGCTCCCCGAGATCTTCCATCCCAATACCATATATTATGATGAAGGCATTAAAGTTTTGCAATCGATTGTCAGATAACATTTGAGCAACATCCAATTGCCTGAACATTTGTAACACCTCCAAACCTGCATCGATGAAGTAGATGGAATGTTGAGACAATTTAGGAAGCCCAGAAAAACTATCCCTTATCGTTGCGAATTTAATGTGTTGCACCTCACACCATATGATGATAATGTGTGAATTAATTGCCCACCATGCATAATTTTTCTTAGGACAAGTGGAGGACGTGGCTCGCGCTCTGAGGGCTACCTCCAACTTGGTGAAATGATCCCTTTGCATGCCACTCATTTCTGGGAGGAAGTAATTGTTGCCGTAAATGGTTGGGTGTTGCGATTTCGATGAGAAACCCCCATAGGGGAACATCATGTGACCTCTATTCCTATCCTGATTCATCCACTAATGCAGTTCCTGGAGAAAGTCACGTTGCTGCCATTTCAACCATTCCACATTCAATACTAATTATCTCTCACAAATTCCCCATTTAGCGAGACAAACTACAACCTTGTTACCCTCCCGTTTGGTGTGGACGAGGATCACATAGTCAAAAGTTAACAATATGTCCCTTATATTATTTGCAACTTCTCGGAGGTGCCAACTGCTGATAATTTTGTTGGGTGGATGAATTAAGAGAAGTTTTGCACAATATTGATTGCTATTTGAGAGTCTCCATGAACCTAAAACAAACATATCCCTTTCCTTATAACGATTTGAAGGCATTTCCCTAGTGCCTAAAATTATTCCAAATTGTTAGTAGTTCCCCCACAAGAAAAAACATAAACATTAATGGGCATCAATTTATGATCTCGTAAGATTCCACCAAATTTAACTTCACCTGGATTACCTCTTGAAGCACCATCAAAACTCAAAACGAAAAAGAATTCTGTGGGGGGGGGGGGGGGGGGGGGGGTGTAAGAGAGCGCTTTTCACTTAGGCTTGTACTACGATCAATATATGAAGGAAAAACCTTTTCGACTTATAATTTTAATTTTTTTTAAAACAAGCACAACCTCTGCATCCATTTTATCATCTCCCAGATTTGGCGAGTGCACTAGTAGGGTTTCTCTAACATTGGTACAAATTATTTCTCGCACCACATGAGAAGGGCTACATTTACCTTCAAACATCCATGTGTTTCCCTCCTTCCACAAATTCCATATCGAGTAACCTAAAATTAGTTTCCAAGCCTTTGGGATCCACAGATGCTTAAGCTTTACTTGAAACCATTCATTCGTCCAACTTTTGATATCCATTGTAATTGGAAAATCATGATTAAATAAGGCATGATAAAGTTGCCATATTTTTTGCGAATAGGTGTATGAAATAAATAGGTGATTTGTTCTCTCCTCTTCCTATAAACATAACATGCAACTTGATGGGACCTCAAAGCCTTTCCTTTTCAAACAATCCCAAGTGAGCGCTCTACCCCACGCTATCATCCAAAGAAAAATGGAGATTTAGGCCACCCACAGTTCTTCTAGATATTACCCCAAATGTGATTATCCCCCTGAGGTGACAATCTAAGTAATAAAGAGTATGCCTCTCCTACATAAAAATTTCCTGATTATCGTTTCCCCCAATGCAATATAACATTTCTAGAAGAGAACCTTCTCCTTATTCATTGTAGGTATCTGTAAATATCTTCCTAGGACAAAGAATTATTTGAATTTTCCCATTCATTTTATTTTTTCCAATGTCTCCATCTATGAAGTGGTTCCAGAGGACTCTAATAATATGAAACTTTAAGAAATCCTTGTGATTGTGTCCACAATTGTATTTCATTAAAACTACTTCCTTGACTTAAGGAAGGATATTGTTGCCATGAGTCCTCCCAAAATAATGCAGTTTTACCATCTCTTATCTCCCAAAAAGCATATTTTTTCACCGAGTCCTTCACCTCACAAGCCCAGTTCCACATTTCAGATTCCTTTATAGACTCTTGCAATTGTACTCTATCTTCCTATCGAGAGAGAGCTAAGTATTTCGTCTCCCAAATATTCTTCCAAAGTTGATTACCTCCCTATACCCATAACCACCACAACTTCATTTCATAAGCCTTGCTAATAAGAGAGGGATCCCTGAGGCCCAAGCTGCTATAAAATTTTAGTAAAATCAACTTTTCCCAACCAACCAAAGCCCACTTATTCGTTGTGGCCAAAAATTTCCATAGAATGCTTTTCCAAAGAGTTCTTAGGGCATGGAAAACACTGTTTGGGATGATATTTGATAATTCAGGAGTGCTTGGAGAACAACTTTCACCATGACAAGTATGTTGGAGAAAATTTAGGTTTCTATTCACAAAGTTGTTCATTCTACGTTGCGTCTTCTCCAGTATCACTACCCATGTGGACACTTTATGATAATTCAGTACTATCGGTACTCCAAGAATTTAGATGGTAAAAATCCTCAAGTATAACCTACTGCTTGACATAGCCTTTGTTGCACCAATTTCAGGCAGTTGATTTTTTTTTTTTTCTTTTCGTTTTGTCTTTATTAATTTTAGTCCCAGAGGCAAATATGAAGATTTGGAGAAGCTTCTCCAACCTTGTTACCTCTCTCCTTGTAGGGAGGCCAAACATGATTACATCATCAACAAACTGAAAATGAGTAATTGGGAAGTCCCTCCCATACAATTGAAGCCCATAGATGTAGCCTTCCTCCCTTGCATTCCAAAATAATATCCCTTTGGGTGTATGTTTTTTATGACAAAATAAACCATAAAGCACCTAAAAATCCCTCTCGAGCACACACAAATCTAATCTTTAGAACAATCCACCACTCAAATGATTAATTCAAAGTGAAGTTTCATTGTAAAATCATTTGGAAAACATGATTATTTACCACATTGAGTGCTAAAGGCTAAGGAGGGCAGCACATCCCTCATATGCATTGAGTAAAGTGATAATACACATGTCACCTATCTCATTTCCACTTTCCTAATCACCTCATACAAGGAGTATACTATATATATATATATATTGTTAGGGTCGAACCCTAACCCCTTTATTTATGTAATAAGCCCAAAGGGACGTGTCATAGTCATAGTTAGTTAGAGAATCAATAAATCCTGCATTAATAATTGTAAGTGGTTGACCCACTTTAAAGAAAAGGGACCACAATTAGTTGTAAACGAGCCATAGTTAATAAATAAAGTGTTTAACCCATGTTATGCAAGGGACCATTAGTAGTTAGGGCTTTGGATGTCATTTAGCTATAAATAGTCTTAGTTAGTAAGGGAAAGATCATAAGAGTATTATTGTAATCGATCTCTACTCTACTAGAGGTTGCCCCATCGAAGAGGCAAGTGAACATTGATTCTGTTTATGAATAATAAAATACTTTGCAGTTTTTCTCATTTCATTCTGTGTTTTGGGTTATATTTCTTCACATTTATGGTATTATATAATTTCTTGTAGGTCAAGAGCATAACAAGCAGTATCAAAGCACTTTCCAGGGCCGATTGTACCTCCAATTTTCACATAATTTTTTTAGGCTAGAGATGTGTTTTGATGTCTTTAAACCACAAGATCTGTCGTTGAGCTCATAAACCTCCGGATTTGGGGAGGCATGCACGTAGGAACTACAAGTGGTGGTCACGCTTGTTGGACTCCCTTGTAACCCCTATGGGTACCCCTTCGAGTAGTAGCGCATTAGACAAAATGTGCATTGAGTTCACTTCCACGCACCCTTGGGTATATCAGAAGCCCCCTAGGCTCACCTAAAACCTAGCCTTAGATAAGCCATCGACTGTCTTTCTGCTACAGTACACTGAGAACAACATGGGGAGATTACTGGCGCGTATGATCAGGTAGTCGGTCGTACGGCTAAGGGTACGGTTGAACCTCCTTAGTTAACGCCCTGAAATATTGGGCCGAGTACTATTGTTGAACTCATGTGTATATTACGATTTGTAGCACTTGACACTCCTTTGTGATCATAGTTTTATATGCTATTTGAAGATTGTCCACTACCTTATCTTCCAAATCAGATCCAACAGTTGGGGTTCTGCCACTGTAGTGCAAATTAGATCGAGTAGTTGGGGTTCTGCCACCATCGTAGAAGTCAGATCCAACAGTTGGGGTTTTGTCACCGCCGTGAAACTCACATTCAACAGTTAGGGTTTTCACAGTGCCAATCAGACTGTTTTATAGTGAGACTTGTTTCTATTACAGTACAGGCCTGTTTTTTGCAGGACATTGAGCAGGATCAAGTTTTTTGGAATTCAACCATTACAGTATTGATTAGCGGGGAGTAAAAATCCTTTCAGAGTTCAAAAAATAAAATTAAAAATTAAAATTAAATAAAATTAGAGACCATCCCTCGGCATCTGCAAGAGACATAACCCATAAGATTGAGGATGAAAAACTTATCACAGTGGTACCATTCATTTGTAAGCCCCAATTTTTTTGGCGGTCCCAAAATTTTCCCAACGCAACCTCAATGGATCCACATCATTAGAATCGTGAGCTTGCCCTCTTTCCAAGTAGAATACTCTTAAGTAAGCTCAAAAAATTTGTCCCGGATTGGTATATGCAGGGTACCAGATCTCAAGTTATGGTTGCAGAAAAGGAACTCGAGAGGGTCACCAGCCTTGAAGAAAAATATGACACATTCGAGGGCACGATTCTCAAAGAGTTCTCATGTATATCATCCGTTCTAAGCCTGCCTCATATGGAGGAGCCTAGTGTTGATGCACACATAGAAGGAGAATCCAACCATCACATTCACTTCCATGGAAATCACTGCTCTTCCCACCACTGGAAACTCAAACTATACATGTACAAATTTGATGGCTCTAACCCTACAGTACGGGTAGCACAAATGGAACATTATTTCTCCCTTAATGACATCTCATAAGATCAAACTAAACTACATGTGCGAGCCCTTTATTTGGACCAAGAGAGATAAAATGGTGGCAATGGCATCATAAATGTTATCCAGGGAACTTGACTTGGCACATGTTCTCAAAATCCATATGTGATCGCTTTGACTGCAATCTAATTTTTTGGTTCATCTCACTAAAATAAGGCAAACATGATCAGTAAAGGACTACATTGCAGCCTTTGAGAAATTGGTCATCAAAACTGATGGTCTAGCAGATGAATTCTACTTGAAGTGTTTCATGAGTGGCCTAAAAGAAGCCATCCAAGCCCATGTTCGGATACACCACCCAACTACTTGGATGGACGCATGTAAAAAATCCTTAGAAGTGGAAATCACCTTAACCTCCCAGTCCAATCATCCAAATTTTTTCACCAAGGCATGTCCCACACCGGCTCAGGGCCTCACCCAAACACTTAAGGTTCAAAAGGTGTCACCGACAGAAATGACCGAAAGAAGAAAACAAGGATTGTGCTACTACTGTGATGACAAGTACTCTCTTGGACATAAATGAAAGGAACCCAAATTCTTTCAAATTGATGCTATTGATAACAGTTCACATGAGGAAGCTTGATCCCTTGAGGTTCTTGATGAAGAAGTTGGGGAAACCCAAACCGAAAATGATCTCACAGCTACATTAGATGAGCCCGTTATATCACTACATGCTTTGGCTGGCATTTCTTCACCTCAAACTCTAAAAATTCGAGGCTTTATTAAACATCGACCGGTCGTGGTATTGATTGATAGTGGCAGCACTCATAACTTTACATATAAGAGAGTTGCATAAGCTGTTCATTGCTTTGTGAGGGAAGTATCTAATTTCCAAGTCCTTATTGCTAATGGGGGGACCATGAAATGTGAAGGCCACTGTGAAAATATTAAGCTTCAGATGGGCGACTACCACCTAAAGACCCACATGTTTTCTATTGAAATGGGTGGTTGTGACATTTTCTTGGGTGCTGAATGGCTATGCACACTGGGCCCAGTCACAATGGATTTCCAGGAGTTATATATGAGCTTTAAGCAGAACGACCACATTTATACATTACGAGGACTCCAGGAAGGTGCTCCTACTATCATCAGCTCGCATCGAATGGAGAAGCTTTTAAAAAAGGGCCATCATGGTGTTGTCGCCCAATTTAATGCCATCCATGCCATTGAACCCACTACTCCTCATATTCATCCTGAGATGCAATAGGTCTTAGACTACCATCAGTAGGTATTTGACAAACCTAAAAAGCTTCCACCCTCTCGAGGTGAACATGATCATAGGATCCCTTTGGTCTTGGGGGCCCAACTGCCTAATGTGCACCCATACCAATATCCTTTCTCCCAAAAGAATGAAATTAAAAAAATCGTCAAGGAACTCCTCAAATCCGAGGTTATTCGTCCCACCATCAGTCCTTATTCATCTCTAATGGTCATGGTGCTAAAGAAAGATGGAGAATGGTGCATGTGTCCGAACTTTCAGGCCCTCAACAAGCTCACTGTCCAAGACAAATTTCCTATTCTGGTTGTTGAGATCTCCTTGATGAATTGCAAGATGCTCAATTCTTTACCAAGCTAGATTTTCGCTCGGGCTATCACCAAATACGCATGAACAAAGTCGACATTCCCAAGACTACCTTCCACACTCATGAAGGCCATTATGAATTCATGGTCATGCCATTTGGTCTCTACAATACTCCATCTACTTTTCAAAGCCTCATGAACCACCTACTGAAACCATATCTCCGCAAATTTGTGTTGCTCTTCTTTGATGACGTTATCATCTACAACCTAACTTGGGATAAACATCTTCAACATGTAGACCTAATCTTGCAAATGCTCCAGAGTCACAAATTATTTGTCAAATTGTCCAAGTGCTCTTTTGGCGTGGAAGAATTTGAGTATTTGGGACACAATGTGGGTCGTGAAGGAGTGAGGGTTGATCTGAAAAATATACAGGCAATGCAAGATTGGCCCCAACCAAAAAACTTGAAGAGTTTGAGGGGATTCTTGGGTCTCATTGGATACTATCGCAAATTTGTCCGCAATTATGGTTGAATTGCTACACCCCTCACTAATCTTCTCAAGAAAATTTCATTTCTTTGGACTGATGCAACTCAACAAGCCTTCATGAATCTCAAACAGGCCATGTGCTCCACTCTCGTATTGGCCCTACCAGACTTAACCAAATCTTTTTTGATTGAATGTGATGCTTTCAGTACCAGTATTGGTGTTATATTAATGTAGGAAGGTAGACCATTGGCTTCACTAGCCAACAACTGAGTGGAAAACATTTGGGTTAATCTACCTATGAGAAAGAAATGATGGCCATATTACTTGCTGTAGACACCTGGAGGCCATACTTGTTGGGGAGACATTTCCAAATCCGCACAGACTATCAAAGCCTAAAATATTTTCTAGAGCAATGTCTATCATCACCACAACAAAATAAATGGCTGGCCAAAATGCTGGGATATGATTATGAGATAATTTACAAGAAACGGCGTGACAATGTAGTAGTGGATGCTTTATTGCGCCAATTTGAGGATGAAAGCACTTTGCTATCAGTCTCTCTTCCCATACCAGATTGGATTGACTAGGCTCGCAAGGAATGGTTCTCACACCCCTCTCTCCCAAATTATTAATAATTTGAGAGAAGATCCTAATTCATCATCCAACTACTCTTGGAAGGATGATATTCTTCTCTACAGGGATCGAGTAGTTATAGCACTGACATCCACCCTCAAAACCCACATTTTGACAGAGTTGCACTCATCTCCATCTATCAGGCATTCAGGCTTTCAAAAGACTTATGATCTCACTTAGCGTTCTTTCTTTTGGTCTGGTATGAAAATTGGCATTCTTACTTTTGTAGCTGAATGTGATGTGTGTGAACGCAACAAAGGAGAAACAATCAAGTTACCAAAAACTTTACACCCATTTCCACTCCCTGCCTTTGTCTGAACGAATGTTTTCATGGATTTCATCACTGGTCTCCCAAAGTCAAGAAATAAATCTATCATCATGGTGGTTATGCACAAACTTTCTAAATATGCTCATTTTTGCGCTCTACCACACCCATTTACCCCCACTTTGGTGGATCAAGTTTTCTTGGATCAGGTCTTCAAACTACATGGCATGCTAACTTCCATTGTGTCTAATTGTGACCCCACTTTCACCAACAAATTTTGGCAAGAAATTTTCAAGCTACAAGGCATGCAACTCCAACTAAGTACCACCTATCATCCCCAAACCGACGGTCAAACAGAAGTAGTCAACAAATTTTTGGAGACATATCTAAGGTGCTTCACTTCAGAAAAGTAGCATCAATGGGTATAGTGGCTACCTTTAGCTGAATGGTGGTATAATACTAACTATCATGAAGCCACCAAGATGACTCCATATGAGGTAGTGTATGGCCAACTCCCACCTTCACCTATTTCTTATGTCCCTGGATGCTCTAAGGTGCAGGACGTTGATTAAATCCTACAGAATCATCCCACCATGCTAGCTCATCTCAAAGATAATATACATCAAGCTCAGAATCGCATGAAGTAACAGGCATACCGACATTGTTCTAAGCGCACATTTCAATAAGGGGATCAGGTCTTCCTGTGACTGCAACCATATAAGAAAAAGTCTCTCAAATAAAAGGGTTGCCAAAAATTCGCAACAAAATTCTATGGACCTTATCAAATAATTCAACATATAGGAGCAGTTGCTTATAAATTGACCTTGCCACCCACTTCAAAAATCCATCCAGTCTTCCATGTATCATGCCTCAAGAAAGTGGTGGGGAACAATTGCAGAACTCAAACAATTCTACCCGAATTGGATGAGGAAGGCTCACTCTGGCTTCAACGAGAACATACCATTGATACTCGTGAACGACATATCCACGACCGCACAATCAAGGAAGTCCTCATCAAGTGGAAAGACACCTCTCTAGAAGATGCAACCTGGGAACCAACCACTATTCTTCAGTAGTTTCCGCAACTTCAGCCTTGAGGACAAGGATGCTTTTGATGGGGAAAGACATGTTAGGGTCCAACCCTAACCCCTTTATTTATGTAATAATCTCAATGGGCCCTGTCATAGTCATAGTTAGTTAGAGAATCAATAAATCATGCATTAATAATTGTAAGTGGTTGACCTGCATTAAAGAAAAGGGACCACTATTAGTTGTAAATGGGCCATAGTTAATAAATAATGTGGTTAACCTGTGTCATGTAAGGGACCACTAGTAGTTAGGGTTTTGGATGTCATTTAGCTATAAATAGTCTTACTTAGTAAGGGAAGATAATTGAGTCTTATTGTAATCGAGCTCTGCTCTGCTGGAGGTTTCCTCCTCGAAGAGGAAATTTTTTGACGGTGCTGGACCTGCCAACATGCTAGGGGATCTCCCCAGTAACAAGTCCCAACTAGACCTCAGACTGTTTGGTGTAGGAGTCCCAGGAGTGGGTCATACGGTATCACCTTGACCACGATTTCGCACAAAGGCAAGCATGATGTCCTTGTTGGTAGCATGGGTGTGACCAATGCAACAAGCCAAGGAAGGTGTATGAAGGGTTCTAACACAAGGAAAGTGGAATAAGTGTGCCCCTTGGAAACCTATGGAAACATGCAACTTGGAAGGGAACACATGAGCAAAGATACATCACAAGCTAGAAGGCAGGCGAACCAACGATCCAAAGTGATGGTTAAACCAACAACACATCTCAACAAGATTCAGACATACATATATAGAAACAGTCCATACATACATGCATAAGCAAACAACTACATATATAATCATAGTAACCAAGATAACTAAATACAATAATATCATATGCATGAAACGTGTTGGCTCTATTATATTAAGAAATTGGAAGTTCCAATCATATATACAACCATGGCTAACTACTAGTCCCGATAATGGAACATTATGGTCACTTCCGCTTGCTCCTCCAAAGAGATATACTAGCTTTGCACTGTGGAGAAGCCAAGGCTCGTTACAATACACTCCAATCTTTCTCTAAGATACACCTACAGGAAGCTTGGCTCCTGAAAAACCAGTACAATGAGTTATGAGGTTCTATAAATAGCAAAGGGTGGGGTGACTCTTGGCATTCCCCTTTGTGACTCTTCACCTACCCTCATGACTCTTCAACTACTACATGACTATTACATTCTACTATTGGCACTTTCTATTTCACTTTTACACCATGTGACATTACAATCTACACATGTACCCATGTAAGACATAATAGGCTTGAGTAAGTCATGCAAGACATCTCTAAGACTCATACAGCCATGGGAAGAGCAACTCTTCGACATCCTCGTGATGATCGACAATGGCAAACCGATGCCAAGCTTGGTAGTCCGTGATGGTGTCCGTGTGCTTAATGGTGACATCCTGCTGAAAGCAAACTCTTGCCTCCGTTGCATCTAGGTACACTGATTTGGCTCCTTTGTCCAACTGCGTGATAATATGCGCATCATAGTCTTGAGTGCAGTCGGACCAGCAACATACTGATGCATAATGTCTACACTAATCTCTGGGTGTGTGCCAGTGGCTATGCGCATCAACTCGTCGAAGTACATGTCCAACTCCAGTCGGACTTGGTTCTTATCTTCGCCTCGGTGAGTGTGCCAATGGGTGGGATCGCATGTGTGCGCACAATGACATCCATTCTCATGAAAACCCTTGCATGAAATAGACAATGTTGCTCACCCTATCTGCTCTATGCCAACTTCTAGGGTGGGTCTATAACTTGTATGGGCGCAGTTTCATCAGTCTGTGCATGTTGCGCCTCCTACTGTACCTGTTCCTGTTGCGCTTCCTTCTCTCGTCTGTGCAGCTTGTGTTCTTCCCTTAGTTGTTGCTTCAACACCTGCAACTCCTTCTTTGTTTCCTCTTTCCTTTGTTTCTCTCTTTGCCTTTGCACAACCCTCTTGTCGTGTTGTCACCTCTTAGCCTCAATATTCAAAGTTGCTTTCATCACAAGTGGATCTTCTTTGAACTTGAATCTTTGCTCCGCCTCTGTCAACAACGTTCCTCCTACCTTGGTCATGCGCAGATGTGCTACCCTCTACTATTTTTGATGGTTCTGCTCTCTGCGATGCCGCTTCCATTTCATCTTGATATACTTGTCTATGAACAATTTGGTGTCTTCATAGATAGGCAAGCTTATAGACACTCGCTAAACTGCATCTCCAGTTGCGCTCTCAACGATGTCCTTTGACCCTAATCTCTTGGAGGCCATTATATATGTACTACTGAGAGGCAGATGGACACCTGTGATACCTGAAGACATAACAACAAACATGGCAAGCAATCTATTAGTTGAAAACCAAAACAAACTTGAGGATTGACTTGTATCATACCTGTGTGACTAATTCTGAAGATTGCGCAATTTCTACCGGGAGGTTGGGAAACTGAGTGCCAAAACTGCACAAGGCACAGTCTGGGCTATTAGGCAGTTGGCTGACTACTAGAACTACATAATGCACAGTATAGCTGGCTTGCTGAGGATTGAAACTGCACAATGCAGAATTTCAGTCAATAGTGACATGCAAACCAGCAAACTACATAGTTTTTGGATCCAGCAAGGAACTGCCTCCCAGAATTGCGTAATGCAAGCCTGGAGGCTAATTCTAGGCAAGATTTGTGCAATTTCCAGAGGGAAGGTAGAGCCTTCACTTCCAGAAATGTGCATTTGCTAGTCAAGCAAGGCACGGTCAGGGCCAAGGCAGCCCAGACCCACTAACGAGCGACTGGAAACATGAGAAGTCTGAATGCATGGTGAAGTTGAGTGCAAACAAGAGTGAATGATGATGCATGAAAACAATGAGTGCAAGATTCAGAAAATGGAAAAGCAAGCATGCATGTGAAGTGAGTTTCCGCGATGACTACCATTAGTGCATAAACAATGTCATGCATGTGACATCAGTGAGATGAAAAGAAAAATTGAAACAATGCTTCTACAAGCTAACATGCATCAAAACAACAGCAAGCCTTCATTGAAATCAAGCAGACAACGGTTACACAAAGAGAAATACAAAAAAGTGACAGAAACATAGCACAAGACATGAGAAACAGACTTACCCTGAAAAAGTTGAGCTGGATGTGTCGAAGACTCCTAGATGCAATGTGGGATGTCAGAGCTGCAGGATCGATGTGAGGAATGAGCACTGCATTGTCCGACAAATGAGTTTTGATAAGATAGAGGTTATAATGCACAAATATAGGAAAAAATGACACGCAGAAGGTTTTTAAAATGGTATTTGCATGTAACCTCCAATTGCTAAAAGTAGATCCCTAAAATATAGGGATGCTTTGCTTTTTTCTTTTTCAGGAAAAGAAGGCCATGCATGCAAATCAACCTTGCTCAGTCCTGGAGGGAACCAGTCAACCTGACAGCACATGCAACAACCTACAAACCTGGGGATGAAATTTGCATAGTTTCTGCGCCGAGCAAGGCTGGCTTTCCATCAGGCATTGCACAATTTCTGGGGTCAGCAGGTCATTGCCTCCAAGAATTGTGAAATTTTTGAGTTGAAGCCGAGTGTTAGGATGGATTGCGTAATTTTTGGAGGGAAGGTTGCTTGGTTGGATTGTGCAATTCTAGAGCCCAGTAGGCAACCCAGCGGATTGTGTTATTTCTGGTGGGAAGGCTGGTTCCCCTCCATAATTGTGCAATTTTCAAGGGGGCATCTCATCCAGAAAATTGTCTAATTCCAAAATGACAACCTATGGGTGGGAGACAAACAAGTTGACATGTACAGGCTGGCAGGCCACTGAAACTCAGCTGAAGCCTATGTACTTGACAGTGCAAGACATGTTGCTAAGGATGGTTGGTAGGGAGGCTCCAGAATGAAGCTGAGGAAAAATTTTGGAGGGTGGTTGTAGCTGCTACAACACTTTGCGACACACTAGTAGAACTCTAGCTCTCTGAATGGACCTTGTTTCATGAAACGAAAGTCTAACTCCTCTGGAAGTATTTCTCGATTCTCAAATCATCTTGATTCCCACACTAGCTTGATTGAAAGATGTAGCACTTGCCATGCTTTTGGTCAGTTAGCACACATTCCAAGATAAGTCAACACAATTTTTTTGATTGGGGATGATGGGTATATTGGTACACAAGAAATATGACAGTGAGAGTTTAAGTTTTATCTCTGGTGTTGTTCCACTGGCAGCATGCTTGGATAGTACCCTGACGGAGTCATGTAGGAACACAAGCATCGCTCTGGTGCCAACGAGCCTAGTCAATACCCCAGCATAGTTACTTGCACCGCCTCTTTGCACAAGAATACTTTCTCTTCTTTCGCCTTATTCATTTTTCATTTTTTCAAAAATTTTCATTTTTCATTTTTTCATTTTTCAACAATTGTGCATAATACTTATTCATTTCAGAGGCGGAAGAAGGATCTTGACTTATTGAGAGAAGAAGAGGTTGTTCCTTCAGAGAAGTATTTTGTACATACCTCTGACATACTTGTTAAAGTTTTCCCCCTCACCTTACTCTACTTGACTGAGTTGACAAGGGTTAACCGACAAATAACCAACTATAGTAGGTGATACTAGTTAGCACGCAAGCGTTGTGTTTTCATCAAGCTTCACTTCGAACAAAACATATTTTCCATTGGTGTATCATGGAATGAAATTAACAAGTTCTTTATACAAAGATAGGACAACAGATAACCAAGTAATGATAACTGCATAAGTCCTCTTGTACTTTACCCAACTTGTTTCAAGAGTCGCACATGGTTCATGCGAAACTAACCTACAAACGTAAACAAGAAATAAACAACAAAAGAGCGAAGAGTAGAAGAAAATGTGAAAGAAAAGGGTGTAAGAAAACAAACAAGAAAGCAAACATGCATGCAAGCAAACCAACAAGAAGCAAACATTACTCCTACTCAGAAGCTAACAATGCATGGGTCTTCTCACCTAAAGTGATACTTCCAATGCTGCCACCGGTGCATTGGTCAACCCATGTTGGTGAAGGCGTAGTTCGTGAATAGCACAATCAAACAAACCAACAAACGTGAAAGATATAATGATGAAGACAAACACACTCGGGTTCAAGTGTGCCATAGAAAATAAATGGGTGAAAGCGCATGACATGTGCTCTGTGGACTTGCCATGGTGTTGTGCTACACTGTGCGTAGATGTTAAGCATGCACATTCTTTTGACTGTGACATGCAAGCAAACGTGAGAAAGGTAGACCACTTACGTCGCGCAAGTGTTCTTGCTGTGTAAGATTCCTCAAATGTAAAAGTGATGGGATCATGTGATTCGAGTGGAGCAAACAAAATATGGGTGTTTGGTTGATCTTCAATGCAAAGCAGAGAGTGATGAGGAGTCATGCGTGTTTCAAAAATTTCATGATTGGAAATGAAACCAACCTTAGGAAAGCGACGACTTGACATAACCATCAGCTCAGGCTAAAGTGCCTTGATAGCCTACAGGTTTTCGACTTCTTCGACAGGTAGATCATCAGAGACTAGTGGCCTAGACATATTAAGAATGAGTGAATCAACATCATGATCGAACGAAGAAGTACAAATATCACGAGAACCACGATCAAAAAATTTGGGATGTTCGTCGACATCCTCATGATTTAATGAATCATGTAGAGGGGTAGATAAGAAGAAAGGATATTCACCCTCTGTGTTTTTAGAAATGATAGATGACAGATTGGACGAGTTTTCAGAGGAATATGTGTCCTCTCTGCAATGTGATGACACACTGACATCCGCTGTGTCCTATGAACGATCAGAAGTAGAAACTTCCATAAATGAGTTTTCACATGGGAAATCAATAGTGATAGAATCACAAGGGATGTTAGGATAAAGAGGATGAGGCATGGATGGAAGGGATTCATCTTTCACCACAGGTCCTGCTTTAGATTCCCACACACACTCATCATGAATGATAGCGCAGGTTGGCTGCATAACACCAACTCCGTTGACAACTTGATCCTCATTCACAACAAGTGAGGAGTCTGGAATGGAAGAACACAAGACAGTACAATCTAGAGGATGGAACATGGGGATGAAGGTTGAGTGAACGAATCCACGTGACAAATAACAGGCTTACCAACCAAATCTGCACATATATTAAGAGCGGGTGGGGTGGGAGGATGTGACAATTCAACATATGTGTGTGCATGTTCTCCCACATCACTCTATGGTGGTGGAGTTGTTCGATGAGGTGAAGGCAAGCAGTCACTTGTGTCTGCCTGTGATTACGCAACTACATCACCGAAGTATGCTGAGTGGGGCTCGAATGATTTCAAGAATTGCAGATTTTCAGATATGTGATACTCAAATCTTCCATTGAGAAATTCCTAATCAATTTCATCTTTAGGAAATTGATATGCAAGATTACGAAAGCACATGTAAAATTGTTCAACAGATTCATCAGATGCTTTCCGTAATTTAAAAATTTCTTTATTGAGTGCTTTACGATCAAAATGATTGAAAGCACGGTCTATCTCTGCGACTAGATGAGAAAGAGAATGAATAGATTTTTCGGGCAGCGTGGCACACCAATGCATTGGGTGCCCTCGAAGCGTGTATGTGAGTAGTGTGCAAGTCATGTAATCTTCAAAGATTTCATGTCTTTCGCATGAACCTACAATGCTGATCACGTGCCTAACGAAGGCTACGTAGCCTCCACCATCGTATGTTTTATGTGACAAGTTATCCCAGAGCTCTTCCAGGATATAAAAGTTGTTTCCATTTACATACACTCCGAAAGAGAAACTTTGTAGTTAGACATGATAGATATGCAGAGATTCAAAATAGATTGTGAGGACTCACCTTGTCATCTAGCCCTCCCTGTAGCGCCGAAATGTTGATGGTGTTGGACCTGCCCACATGTTAGGGGATCTCCCTGGTAAGAAGTCCCAACTAGACCTCAGACCGTTTGGTGCAGGAGTCCTAGCAGTGGGTCGTATGGTATCGCCTTGACTGCAGTTGCGCGCAGAGGTAAGTAGGATGTCCTTGTTGGTAGCAAGGGTGTGACCAGCACAACAATCCAAGGAAGGTGCATGAAGGGTACTAACACACAAAAAGTGGAATAAGTGCACCCCTTGGAAACCTGTGGAAACACGCGGCTTGGAAGGGAACACACGAGAAAAGATACATAATAAGCTCGAAGGTAGGTGAACCAACGATCCAAAGTGATGGTTAAACCAACAACACATCTCAACAAGATTCATACATACATATATAGAAAGAGTCCATACATACATGTGTAAGAAAACAAATACATATATCATTGGAGTAACCAAGATACCTGAAAAACAATAATAACATATGCATGAAACGTGTTAGCTCTATTATATTAAGAAAGTGAAAGTTCCAATCATACATACAACCATGTCCAACTACTAATCCTAACAACAAAACGTTACAGTCACTGCCGCCTGCTCCTCCAAAGAGATATACTAGCTCTGCACTATGGAGAAACCAAGGCCCATTACAATACACTCCAAGCTTTCTCTAAGATACACCAATAGGAAGCTTGGCTCCCAAAAAACCAGTACAATGAGTTATGAGGTTCTATAAATAGAAAAGGGTGGGGTGACCCTTGACATTCCCCTTTGCAATTCTTCACCTACCATCATGACTCTTCAAATACTATATGACTGTTACATTTTACTATTGACACTTGTTCTTTCACTTTTACAAGATGTTACATTACAATCTGCACATGTACCCATGTGAGACAAAATAGGCTTGAGTAAGCCATGCAAGGCATCACTAAGACTCCAACAGTTGTGAGAAGACCAACTCTTTGACATCCTCACGATGATCAACGGTGGCGAACTGATGCCAAACCTGGCAGTCCTTGATGGTGTCTGCATGCTCAATGGTGACATCCTGCTGAAAGCGAACTCTTGCCTTCGTTGCATCTGGGTACACTGATTTGAGTCCTTTGTCCAACTGTTTGATAACATGCACATCATAGTCTTGAATTCAGCCAGACCAATAACATATTGATGCATAGTGTCTACACTGATCTCCGAGTGTGCGTTGGTGGCTATGCGCATCAACTCGTCGATGTACATGTCCAACTCCAGTCAGACTTGGTTCTTGTCTTCGCCTCGGTGAGTGTGCCAATGGGTGGGATCACATGCGTGAACACAATGACATCCATGCCCCTGAACACCCTTGCATGCTATTGACAATACTGTTCACCATGTTTGCTCTGTGCCAGCTGCTGGGATGGCTCTATAACCTATATGGGCACAGTTTCATGAGTCTGTGCATGTTGCGCCTCTTGCTATACCTATTCCTATTGTGTTTCCTTCTCTTGTCTGTGCAACTCGTGTTCTTCCCTGAGTTGCCACTTCAACTCCTACAACTCCTGCTCTGTTTCCTCTTTCCTTTGTTTCCCTCTTTTCCTTTGCGCAATACTCTTGTCACGTTGTCACCTCTTAGCCTCAATCTCCAAAGCCACTTTCATCACAAGAAGATCTACTTTGAACTTGCAACTTTTCTCCACCTTTGCGCTGTTAACAACCTTCCTCCTGCCTTGGTCGTGCGCAGGTGTGCTACCCTCTACTGCTGCTTATGGTGCTACTCTCTATGATGCCGCTGCCATTTCATCTTGATATACTTGTCTATGAACAACTTGGTGTCTTCATATATAGGGAAGCTTATAGACACTTGCTCAACTGCATCTCTAGTTGCGCTCTCAATGGTGTCCTTTGACCCTGCTCTCTGGGAGGCCATTGTACCTATACTGTTGAGAGGCAGACGAACACCTGTGATACCTGGAGACATAGCAACACTCATGGAAAACAATCTGTCAGTTGAAAACCAAAACAAACTTGAGGACTGACTTGTAACATACCCGTGTGACTGATTGTGAAGATTGTGCAATTTCCACCGGGAGGTTGGGAGACTAATGGCCAAAACTGCGCAAGGCATAGTCTAGGTTGTCAGGAGGTTGATTGACTGCTAGAACTGTGCAATGCATGGTCCAACCTAGCCAAGACTGAAACTACGCAATGCACAATTTCAGTCAGCAGTGACATGCAAACTAGCGAACTACATTGCGCAGTTTCTAGGGCTAGTAAGGCACTGCCTCCTAGAATTGTGCATTACAAGCCTAGAGGCCAGTGTTGGGCCAAATTTGCACAATTTCTGGAGGGAAGGCAAAGCATTCACTTTTAGAAATATGCATTTTGGTAGCCGGGCAAGGCAGGGTTTTGGCTAAGGCAGCCTAGACCCGCCGACGGGCATCTGGAAACATGAGAAGTTTGAATGCATGGCGAAGTTGAATGCAAACAAGAGTGAATGATCATGCATGCAAATAGTGAGTGTAAGATTCAGAAAACGGGAAAGCTAGCATGCGTGTGAAGCGAGTCACCGCAACGGTGACGTTAGTGCAAAAATATTGTCATGCATGCGACAACAATGAGATGCAAAGAAAAACTGAAACAATGTTTCTACAAGCTAACATGCATTAAAAAAACAATAAACATTCATTGAAATCGAGAAGACAACACTTACACAAAGCAAAATAAAAAAAGCGACACAAACGCAGCACAAGACATGAGAAGTAGACTTACCCTGGAAAAACTGAGCTGAATGTGCCGAAGACTCCTAGATACGATGTGGGATGTCAGAGTTGCAAGATCGATGTGAGGAATGAGTACTACAATGTTTGATAAATGAGTTTTGATAAGATCTAGGTTATAACACGCATGCCACGAATCTAGGAAAAAGTGACGCTTGATAGGAGGTTTCTAAAATGATCTTTACATGTAACCTCCAGATGTTAAAAATGGATCCCTAAAATCTAGGGATGAATTTCTTTTTTCTTTTTTTTCAAAAAAAAATAGGCCATGCATGCAAATGATCCTTGCTCAGTCCTGGAGGGAACCGGTCAACCTAATAGCACATGCAACAGTCTGCAAGCTTGGGGATGAAATTTGCGCAATTTCTGGGCTGAGCAATGCTGGTTGTCCCTCGGTCATTGCACAATTTCTGGGGTCAACAGGGCACTACCTCCCAGAATTGCGCAATTTCTGAACTGAAGCCTAGTGTTGGGTTAGATTGTGTAATTTCTGGAGAGAAGGCTGCTTGGCTGGATTGCGCAATTCTGGAGCCCAACTGGATTGCGCAATTCTGGAGCCCAGCAGGATTGCACAATTTCGGGAGGGAAGGCTGGTTCCCCTCCAGAATTGTGCAATTTTCAAGTGGAGCGTCTCAGCCATAAAATTGTCTAAGCCTGGAATGACAACTTGCGGGTGGAAGACAAACAAGTTGACATGCACAGGCTGGCAGGCCACTGAAACTCAACTAAGGCCTATGTACTTGACAGTGCAAGACATGCTGCTAAATATGGTTGGTAGGGAGGCTCCAAATCAAAGCTAAGGAAAAATTTTGGAGGGTGGTTGTAGCCGCTACAACACAAGTGAACATTGATTATGTTTCTGAATAATAAAATACTTTGCAGTTTTTCTCGTTTCATTCTGTGTTCTGGGTTATATTTCTTCGCATTTCCAGTATTCTTGAATTTCTCGTAGGTCAAAAGCATAACACACACATATATGATATCTTTCATTATTATTATAAAAATATATATTTTTATTATAAAAATAGTGTTTATAATATTTTATAACAAAAACTTTAAATAAAAAGTTATACATGTATTTATACACCTAAATTTAAGACATCCTTCCTAATTATAATGTAATTAGCATGGTCTTTCACATCTTGCAATGTTAAATTATATTTCAATATGATGTAAGTCAACATATGACACTTCACAAAATTCCTATTATTGACATTATAAAGTGACTTAATTGTAGCATTTCTCATCTTGCAATATTATTAGTCGCAGTCAAAGTGCGTTAAACATCTATTATTTTGTTAAGTTTTTGCAATTTTACCCCAAGTTTCAAAAAAACGCTGAATATTCTTATTTTTGCATAAATTCAAAAATGATTTTTTAATTTCTTGAAATCTTATTTCCAATTTTCCATTTGTTGAGCAAGCTTTGATATTTTTCAGTGGATGACAAATAATTTTAAAATCCCAAAAACACTAATTTTATGTTAGTAAGTGCTCTCATATTAACATTGTTATGCCTGACACTAATATTACTCTGCCAATGATACCAAAAATGACAGATTCCGGATCCTTCCTTACATAAGCAGGGGAGAGGAAGAAGGGGCGACTGAACAAAATCTGTATTTAAAACGTTGTGAAGAAGTGCAAAGCAAAAAGAAACAAGGAGAAATAAACAAATTTCCATTTAAAACATTTTGCCGATTGCAAAGATGATTAGGAGGAATAAAAAGATTTCTTCCTCCGCACCAATAATAATTCCTTGCCCATAGGCTACGTTGTAAAGAAAACACCAATTCCTTATAATTTCCGGTAGGTGGATTGTGGAAGTGTGTTGTCTTATGTTTTTGCTAAGGACAAATTATTGAAATATTTAGCAGCGTGTACAACGAAGCGGCCTCATATCATCAGGCCACACATTATTAAAAGAATCGAAGACGCAACATTTGTGTTGAAGTATAGTCATAATCGACCATGGTTGAAATGTTCAAACTTCTCTCATAAGGGCTTGTCGTGGAGCCTAACGACTGAATGATGCACTCCATTTGCATTATTTGGTTTCAGCTTTCGGGATACCCTTGCAGAGTAAAACCTATTTTAATATGAATTTCTAATTCTCATTGTCTTTCCACGTAATTTTTAAATCACACAATTCTAGGTTATCGCTCTAAATTAAAGTAGACTTCACCAATCCAATGGCTGATTAACTCAACAACTTGGAAAACCATTAACTTCCATAGCGAAAACACATCAACATTTGAAACAGGTCTACCAACTCTGGTTCCTTCTTTGATGATTGCGACATAACCGCTTTTGGATCCAACGACAACCAATAAGATCATCGTGTTTGTTTTTATTGATCCGTACTCACACCTCACTACTTTCCTTGTGCTGCGCGTAAATGAAAAAGTGCTTCAGAGATTAAAAAAAGAGAAAATTAAATTATTGCATCCATTAACAAAGACTTTTTCACCATAGGACAACTTTGAAACAATTTGTTACTGAATTCAGGGATGACATTGCATCCGCCTAAACATGGCACAAGTATACACTCTTGGAATCTCTATATAGAAATTGGAGAGCCAAGAATAGTCTTGAATTGTCCGAAACAAAATCATAATTATCGTTCCGTCCACCTGCATATAGAGGAAGCATGTAATAATGGTACGAGTGAATCATATTGCAGGGTGATATTCACGTTGATGTTTTGGATGGATCGACAAATTTCGCATCTGCAAACCACCTATGCTATTCATTGATACATTGTGCCGAGTTGGAAAGGAAAAGCTCTCCACAGTCCGCATACAACAATGAAAACTCTCCACACTCTTTAGATTAGAAATGGACTAGATAGATTTTCGAAACATGACACAATCCATTTCAAGTTGTGATAAGTTCAAAGAGTTTTCATAAAGTTAAAAACAAAGATTTAATGAAAAAGTTTTCAATGTGCGGAAGCTTTTTCATTGTGTGAATGAGAAAAAAAACTCCACCCAATAAAAGTCTTCTGAGAAAAAAACTCCACCTAATAAAAACTCTCTCATTGCGCTAATAAATAAAATTCCACTCAATGAAAGCTCTCCGCACTAACAAAAATGCACTTCGCAAGACAATGAATAGTGTTTATATTTTTAACTTCCCCAATATTGCTAGAAATTAATGGAGAAAGTTCTCCTTAGTTACGTAGTTTTCTATTCATAGGATTTAGTTGCTATATTTTAATCATGTAGTTATGAGTAACTAAGCGCTTGTAATGTATTTATTATTCAGATGAATGTGAAATGTGTGGAGCGTTTTACAGGAGGTAGGTTCCAGGGGATCTCACTTGTGAGCTCCTCTCAGTTTTCTCAATAATTCTTGTTTGTCTTCCTTTGTTTTGCTTTGTTTAACATGGTCTCAGAGTGGTAGGTTTGAGCTCTGTAGGTTTGAGAGGGCCTGCAAATCCCTGAGTGGAGAGTTGGTGGGCGGAAGGCTGACATGGTGAGAAGGCGTGGAAGCAACACAATTTTTTTTTTAATTTTACTCACAGTTATCATCGCTCTGCCTACCCGAAAAATGAGGGATGATCATCGCAGATTTCAAATTGACAAATGCAATATTGCTGACCTACTTAAAGCGATTCTGTCCATCGCTCCCACAAATCACAGATTTGAGACAAGAGGTCGCGCCGGCCGGTGAAAACCGAATAGAGCAATAGAAGGTTTTGCGTGACGGCAAGAGCATTCTGCTGTTGGAGGATCGATGCTGTTGACAACTGCCTGAAGGAGAGAGCTGCGTGAAAAAGTTTTTTAACAATCCATCCAACTAGAATACCTCCAGATCTTGTTCAACACTATTACGTTCACCCGACCAATGATGAATCAGAAAAAAATGAACTAGGTATACGTATTGCCGACTACCTCCATGACCAGCTCATCGCAATGCAAGAGTTGGCTTTTCTTTGCCACCATCCACCGGTTGGTTGGCATTTGAACGCTGCCACCTATGAGAAGTTGGGATCTATCACAGTTGAGATGCATGCTGAAACAGTAGCAAGAAAGACAACGATGTAAAAGGAGGCGTCGTGAGAAGCAATGTCGTTTGAGTAGGAGATCCGCAGAGAGAGCAGCGTCGGTTGAGGTCGTTGGAGGAGATATGTCTGAGGAGATCTGTCCGAGCAGTGAAGGAGCCATGGGTGGTTCTGCTGTTGGAAGGAGCCCGTAGTGGAGGTGAAGGGCGAATGTTATCCGCTGCAGAGGAAGCCTGAAGGCGAGTTGTTCCGCGAAGGCAATCGTCGATGCAGTAGTCTCATTCTGTCGTGAGAAAGTCCGTTTCTCGCATGCTACGTGTGTGAAGGTATTGAGCTGCGTGCTGAGCAAGATCTGCTCGAAAAATTTGAGTGCGAATGGTGCAGTGAGCCAAATTTGACGGCGTCTACATATGGTAACAATTTTTTTAAAATGTTTTGGGATTAAATTGTTGCATACATTTAAAAAGGGAAGAAGGGTTTTTCTTTTGAAAAAAACAAAGGGGCTCTCGTTTTTTTAAATTTAATTGAGGCATGTGTTTTTAAAAATTGAATCTCAAGATTGTGCTTTGAGATTGCTTTTCGGATCTGGGATAGATCTGGTTTGTTGGAGGTTGTTTTTTATTGTGTCAAGATGAACAATTAGATGGCAGAGGCTTATCTGAACGAGAACAATAAGTTCGACGGTTCTAATTATTCCAATTGAAAATTTAAGCTGCCTGTTGGAGGGGCAAAACGTGTGGACGATCACAAATGGTGATGTGTTGAAGCCAACCCTAGCTACAGGTGGAACATCAAAAATAATCCAGGACTGGGAAAAGAGGGAGAACAAGGCAAAGGTGTTGCTCAAATTGTCTGTGAAAGATTGCGTTATTCCCCACATTCGAGATTGTAAAGCTGCACCAGACATCTCGAAAACTCTCAAAAACTTGTATGAGATCAAAAACACAAATCACCTACTGTTTCTAAAGAGTAAGTTTCTCTCCATTAAAATGGAGGAGAATGAATCAGTAGCAGCGTTCATCTCTCTCGTATCAAGAAGCTTAAGAATAAGCTGGGCGACATTGGTGAAATAGTATCAGACACTGATTTGGTCACGATTACCATGAATGGTATGACTTACGACTATTAGATGTTCATCACTGGGCTGAATGCGAGGGAAAAAGCCCCCAAGTTTAAAAAATTGATAGGGATCCTAATGTAGGAAGAGGAAAGGCGGATGACCCTAAAACCCTAGAGCTCAAATCTTTCCTTGATGGCAAAGAAGAAGCCCTTAAGAGGAAAGAAAAATGAAACACGCAAAAGTGGAGGAACCCCACAAAGAAAGCCACCTCTATCTCAAGGCATGTCTCCAAATAGAAGTGATTCATGACCAAAATGTTTTTATTGCTGTAAATTTGGTCATATGGCTAAACATTGTCGAAAAAAGAAGTTTGATGAAGGTCAATAGAGACATAAGAAGCATGCATGCCATCTGGCTGATGCTGATCAGAATTCGAATATCAAATTGTTCGTATCTGGTTATGCACTGTGAATTAAGGAGGATGAAGCAAAAATCTGGTTCGTGGACTCAGAAGCCTCCTCCCATATGACAGGTAAGAGGCAATGGTTTAAAAATTTCAGAGAATCCAACACTGGTACAAAGGTCTACCTTGGAGATGATACAAGGTATGAAATCAAGGGATATGGTGATGTCCCTGTCGTACTACCTGATGGAAACATTAGGCATATTCATGATGTTATGTATATATCTAGGATAAAAAAGAACCTGATTTCTATATCTAGAATAACATATCAGGATCTTAAGGTAGGGTTCTTTAAATCTTATTGTGTAATTAAAGACTTGTTGGATTGGATGAAGTCCATTGCAACAGGTGTACGTGTAGGAGGATTGTATATACTGGATTTCAGAAGTGTGTCACATCAAGCTTTGACATCATCAACCATGTCTGCAGAGAATCTCTGGCATCAAAGATTTGGGCATATAAACTTCTGTGACCTACTACTTCCTCAGAAAAAAGGTATGGTGAATGGTCTTCTTGTTTTGAAGACTATGCATGTTGACTGTGAAGCATGTGCCCTAGGTAAATTACATAGAGATGAATTTCATGTTATTGTTGATAAGAAGCAGAGGGATATACTTGAACTTGTACACATTGATTTATGTGGGCCAATGAAGACAAGGTCTGTTAGGCCCCAATACTGTTAATGTAACCCCTTATTGTTATTAGTACAACCCCCTTATTATATTGTTGTACCCATGTAGTCCCCGTATTGTTACTATTGTGCCCCATAGAAGCCCACTATTTTTATTATTGTGCCCTTACATTATTATTGTTATGTCGGCTCTGATTATATTATGACTCCGTAGACTCCTATGTATAGAAAGGAGGTATTGTCATTTGTATCATAAAAGAATCATTCATTTGTGTAATGTAAAGGAGGTTGCCCCCTCGAAGAGGCTAAATTCTAAGGCGTTGATCTATCTTTTCTATCTTTTTGTGAGTTGGTTTCATAACATTTGGTATCAGAGCTTTGGATTTTAAGGTTTTGTTGCTCCAAACAGGTCATCGTGGAATTTGTGATATAACTTTTTTTTTGCGACGTTTCAGATGCTAAACGAAAAACCCATTTGACAAGAAATCGTGCTCAACCTCGGGTCCGAATTTCAGAGCTTTTCACTCAACATTTGTGGAGATATGATCTGAGGAAGTCGATCTTTTTGTAGACTCCTGAATTACATTCCAAACAGGTGACTTAGGGAAAATAGTCATAACTTTTGTTTTGAGCATCAGATTGAAATTTCGTAAAAAGTTATAGAAAGAGGACGGACTGTAGTTTCCTGTATATATTTTTCATATCCTAAGGTCGAAACGGTGACACGTGGCACTTCCTACAAGTTCGCTATTTTGAAAAGGTCTATAGTCAGGTCATCTTGGGAGATTGTGCATAACTCTGCCTTGAAGAATCTAAATTCGGTCAGACTGGTGGCATTGGAAAGAGGATATAGAGGGCTACTATAGATCACAATTTCAGAACTGGAAGAATCGAAATTACAGAGTTATAGTCGTTTCAAGATCAAGCTCCTAAAATCAAGAAAAGGCGATATGAGGAAGTTTGATGGCAAGGATCCGGTAAACTGGATACTTCAGATGGAGCAAAATTTTGATCTACATGGTGTACCACTGTTACAAAAGGTATGTATTGCATCTTCATATTTAGAACCAGATCAATTTTTATGGTATGAAGGGCTTTGTTTTCATAAACAACTTGTTACGTGGTCATTTTTCACGGAGGAAATGATAGCACATTATGAGGATACAAAGAGCAACACCACAACAATTGGAAAGAGTAAAAGAGCTTTGTTACATAGTGGAAAGTAAAATTATGGCAACAAGGAAGTCTACCCCTCACAACTATAATAATGGAAGTGTTGTTTCTCCTAGCCTTCCACAACCTACAAGGGTTACACCACAACAATTAGAAGAGAAAAGAGAAAAAGGGATTTGTTACAATTGTGATAGCAAATGCCCTAAAGGTCATAAGTGTGCTAAAATAAATTATTTTACATAGATTATGAAGAGGGGGAAGAAAAGGATCAAGAAACATCAAAAGAAGAGTATATACACTAGGAACCAACCCGAGAGAAAGAAGAAATGAATCCGACCATACCTTGTAAAGCATTGGCAAGAATTACCACTCCTCAAACTCTCAAGATAGAAGGACATATCAAGAAGAAAAAGGTTCAAGAAGTGAAAGAGCACATCGAGAAAGAAGAAATGAATCCAACCATATCTTGTAATGCATTGGCCGGAATTACCACTCCTCAATTTATCAAGATAGAAGGACATATCAAGAAGAAAAATGTTCAAGAAGTGAAAGATCACATCAAGCATCAAGAAATGAATCCGACCATATCTTGTAAAGCATTGGAAGAAATTACTACTCCTCAAACTCTCAAGATAGAAGGACATATCAAGAAGAAAAAGGTTCAAGCAGTGAAAGATCACATCGAGCATCAACAACAAGTTCTCCAACTTTTAAAGAATAACTCCACGTGGTGCAAAATCGAATGAAACAACAGGTAGATCAACATTGTAGTGAAAAATGTTTTGATGTAGGTGATTGGGTATTTTTACTGCTACATCTCAAGCAAGCTATTTATGAGAAGGAAATGCTGGAAATACTACATACATTTAAGAAATGACAACCTTACTGAATGGAAAGACACTTCAAGGTAAAAATGGATCATCATAGTCTTAAATACTTTTTAGAACACATATTATCTATAGAAGAACAAAAAAAATGGGTCACAAATATATTGGGTTATGATTTTGACATCATCTATAGAAAAGGGAAGAAAAATTTTGTTGCAGATGCACTCTCAAGAAAGGATGAGGATGTGGAAGCATTGTTTTGTGCTATTTCTATTATCCAACCAGATTGGATAAACGAAGCAAGGGATGAATGGAAGAAGGACGAAGAAGTGTGGCTACTCATTCAAAAGTTGCAGAAGATCCCAATTTAAACAATATTGCCAGAACATGAAGAGAAAGGAAAAATCATATTGGAATCTGGAGCAGTCACAGAAACAAGAACCCGATAGCTACGACATCGATCAATTTTAGAGCATCTCATCAAGTGGAAGAACTTACCTGCTGAAGATTCCACATGGGAGGACAAGAATATTCTACAGAAGCATCAAGAACTACTCAAGCATTGAGGACAAAACTTTTTGAAGGAGAGGGGCATGTTAGGCCCCTATACTGCTAGTGTAACCCCTTATTGTTATTAGTACAACCCCCTTATTATATTTTTGTACCCATGTAGTCCCCATATTCTTACTATTGTGCCCCATAGAAGCCCACCATTGTTATTATTATGCCCTTACATTATTATTGTTATGTCGGCTCTGATTATATTATGACTCCGTAGACTCCTATATTAGAAAGGAGGTATTGTCATTTGTATCATAAAAGAATCATTCGTTTGTGTAATGTAAAGGAGGTTTCCCCCTCGAAGAGGCTGAATTCTAAGGCATTGATCTATCTTTTCTATCTTTTTGTGAGCTGGTTTCATAACAAGGTCGTTAGGAGGGGCCTATTATTTTCTTATTTTTGTTGATGAATGTACACGATTCACCTGGGTGTATTTTCTCAGGCAGAAAAGTAATGCTTTTGAATACTTTTGAATACTTCAAGCAATTCAGAAGTATGATTGAGAAAAAAACATGAAAGTTCATCAAAATTCTTCGCTCAGACCAAGGTCGATAATTCAAGAAGGGTGACTTCATCAAATACTGCAAAGAAAACAGAATAAAACAACACTTCAAAACACCTTACACTCCTCAGCAAAACGGGATTGCGGAAAGGAAAAATAAAACCCTCGTGGAATGTGCTCACAATACGTTAAAAGGTAAGAATCTGACTAATGGTTTTTGGGCAGAAACTATAAACACTGCAATGTATCTTAAGAATAGGAGTCCTACTAAGTGTTTGGATTATAAAACTCCTTTCGAAGCATTGTTTGGCTTCAAGCCTGTAGTAAGTCATCTTAGAGTCTTTGGATGTAAGGCTTTTGCTCATGTCCCGAAAGAAGATAGGAAGAAGTTAGATTCAAAAGCCATTAAGTGTACTTTTGTTGGATACTGCAGTGAGTTTAAGGCTTATAAGTTGTTTAATCCTTCTACTCACAAGGTGTTTGCAAGCAAAGATGTGGTATTTCATGAACAGGTAGATGATGGGAACCCTGTTCGTAGTGATGAAGAATGGCATGTGCCTTTACTGTCAGAAGAAGGTGATGAAACATGGGCCGATGAGCAACAACAACAACAGGAGAAAGAAAAAGTGGCTGATCAAATCAGGTTTGAAACCAGTCTGCAGAGGGGAGATCAAAATAGGTTTCAAGACACTCCACCACTAAGAAGATCAAGCAGGCAGATACAATTTCTAGTCATATATAGGGATCATGCACTCATTACTGGTATGTTGAACATTGTTAAGCCTTTTAATTTTAATGAAGCTAGTCAAAGTAATGAACGGAGGGAAGCAATGCAGGAGGAATATGAATCTATCATTAAAAATAATACCTGAGATTTAGTTCAGTTTCATGAAGAAAAACAACCCATAGGGTGCAGATGGCTATACAAATTAAAGTTTAAAGCAGATGGATCTATAGATAAATATAAATCCACGTTGGTTGCAAAGGGGTATTTCCAAAAAGAAGGTATATATTACGAGGAAACCTTCGCCCGAGTAGCTAAATTAAACACAATTAGAATGATTATTTCATTAGCTACTAAACACCACTGGAAAATACACCAGCTAGATGTAAAGTCTGCGTTCTTAAATGGAGAACTGAAAGAGGAAGTATATCTAATGCAACCAGAGCGATTTTTCAAGAAAGGGGAAGAGAATTTAGTCTGCAAATTAAAGAAAGCTTTATATGGACTAAAACAGGCTCCCAGATCCTAGTATGACAAAATCGATTCATTCTTTCTTCAGCATGGGTATATCAGGAGAAAAAATGATCCTAACTTGTATACTATGTATGATGATGAGAAGTGGATTGTATTGATTTCTTTGTATGTAGATGATCTGATTATGATAGGAAATGCAGAAAAACTCATTGAAGAAATCAAGTAGCAATTATCACAGATGTTTGAAATGAAAGACCTTGGAGAGCTGCATTATTGTTTGGGCTTAGAAGTCTGGAGAGATTTAGGCCAGACTTTCTTGTCCCAAGGTAAGTATGTCAAGAGTTTGTTGAACAAGTTTAAAATGGATCAGTGTAAGGCTGCATTTGTACCACTACAATAGAACAACAAATTACAGGTTAATGATGGTTCGAAAGAGTCAGGCGCAATGTTGTACAAAATGCTGGTTGGGAGTCTCATCCATTTGACTACAAATAGCCCTGATGTGGCTTATGCAGTCAATGTATTGAGCCAGTTTGTGTCTCAGCCTCATGAGAACCATTGGGTTGCAGCAAAAGGAGTGCTAAGGTATCTACAAGGAACCTTAGATTTTGGCATTTTATATTCTGACTCATTTGATGTTAGACTAGCAGGATTTACAGACTCTGATTGGGCAAGAAACTTGGACGATCGAAGATCCATTACAGGATACACCTTCAGCATTGGATCTGGGGTCATTTCATGGTGCAGTAAAAATTAGAATACTGTAGCCTTATCCTCGTTAGAAGTAGAATATCAAGCCATCTGTGCAGCAGTATGTGAAGCAGTTTGGTTACGAAGACTTGTCCCAGATGCAGGAGAAGAGAAAACAGAAGCCATGGTTATCAAATGTGATAATCAAATTTCTATCAAACTTGCCTATAATCCGATGTTCTATAAAAACACCAAGCACATAGATACACAATTTCATTTTGTCAGGGAAAAGGTGCAGCCAAAGGAAATATGTGTTGAATACTGTAATTCATGTGATAATGTAGCTAATATATTTACTAATCCTCTAGGAAGACTAAATTATGAGTTGTTAAAGGACATGTTGGGTGTGTTTAAGAACCCTTTTGCCATTAAGGGGGAGTGTTAGAATTTAATGGAGAAGGTTCTCCTTAGTTACGTAATTAGTTGCTATATTTTAGACATGTAGTTATGAGTCCTTAATTGCTTGTAATGTATTTATTATTGAGATGAATGTGAAATGTGTGTGGAGCGTTCTGTAGGAGGTAGGCTCCAGGTGATCCTCACCTGTGAGCTCCTCTCAGTTTTCTCAATAATTCTTGTTTGTCTTCCTTTGTTTTTCTTTGTTTAACAAATATGCACACTGCTCTATCCTCCTTTGTTTGCACTGTTTCTTTAGGTGGGCTTATATATGATGCAGGAAGAGGCGACCACAGTAAACACACACTGTGGGCTGTGAATTAACATTTTAGATTATGTAGAAGTGTGGGAGAAGGGAGTGTTTCAGATTTTAATGTGGATGTGTAGGTAAAATGACTATTAACATTTCAGATTTTAATGTGGAAAAATCACAAATCACATTTAACATTTCATATTTATCCACACTGGATATCCCACACTTTCCCATTAAAGTATGAATTGTTAATAGTGAAATGAAATGATATTTTAACATCCATGAAATTAAAAATAGTCTATGGGACCATTAGTTCCCTACTTTTCACCTTTTGCAATTCAATCCTTTTCTTATTCAAAATGATGATGAGATGGACCAACCTTCCAACAATCCCCTCACTGAAAAGACAATGCCAAGAAACCGATCCTAACATATTCCCATAACTTTCCATGATGCATTTGAATGCCTCACATTCCAAAATGAAATGTTTTTCCGATTCCACTGCCCCAGACGTGAAAAATGTACACACTTGTTCTTCCCAAGCTTCTTAGGCCTTTTCCATTATCCTATTTCACACTGAAGTTGATGCGAGTTGGATCTTAACTAAGCAATACTAACCTTTGCCTTCCATGAAATGCTAGCTCCAATGAACTCTTTTTATTGTAGATCACACGTAGGGTTGAATTCCTTAATGTAGTACTTCTTCTTTCTACCCAAATCTTTTCTCCATACCCATTTACGAAACTTCTCCATAACAAAATTCTTTATCTCCTTGCTATTTGTAGGACAAACATTGAGGTAAATATTCCATTTTGCATCCATGTGTAGTTTTGTTTCATCCATGTTTTCTTTCTTTCACTCATGCCTTCATTGAAGATAACATTAGGCCATCTACCTACTCCCATTTCCTCAATTATTTTTAGATATCTTATGAGTCACACCATAGAAATTGCTTCAATGGGAGTTTCACTCAATATTATCTCATAAGGTATCAAACTTTTTATTTTGAACTTACTCATGATCATGCGTTTTTGGATTTTCTCAATTTGTTTCCATTTTGAGACAGGGGTGTTGCTAACCCACAATTCACACCCAATAACATCACTAGACAAACTAGGAGTCCAAAAATCACTTTAACCATTTTCCAACCCCATAACTCTGCCTCTCTTCATCTATTTTGAAGAGCATATAATTCTTTCCACCCTCCTAAAATTCTCTTCTTTCTGCAGCCCTCCCAATTAAGTTTGTTATTGAAATCAATCTCGAGGTACTTGTACTCATTTACTTCTTCAAGAAAATTGCCTTCAAAGAAGAACGTATGCCAGCTTTGCTTCCTTTTATTAGAGAAAATCATTATTTTGGTCTTGCTAGTTTTGACTTGCATCTCCACTGCTCTACAAAAATGCTCAAGGGAATATAGGTGCATTTGCAATCCATGGGCCGATTTAGAAATCAATATAAGATCATCAACATATAAAAAAAGCTTTATCATAAACTCCTCCAATCGAACACCATCTCCACCTTGCATATTTAGTTACTCTTCCAGTTTATCAATATATAAACCAAAAAGAGTAGGGATAGAGGGCAACCTTGCTTGAGTCCAATGTCACTTCTAAAGATTTCTGAAATACTTATTGAGGTTCTAATTTTTACTTTCACCTCTTCATAAAGGCTATGGACAACGGCTCTATAAAGTAAAGGAATTTCAAGTTCTTCCATTCTACGCCATAAATTATTTCTAGACACTGTGTCAAATCTCTTTTTGAAGTCAACAAAGAAGCAAAATAATTCTTCTTTGTCCTCCCAAACCTTTTTAACAATGTGATATCTCGGCATTAAAATTAAAATGTAAAATCTGAAATGTTAATAGCGATTTAATCCCGTTATTTAAGTAATAACATAATAAATTTTTAGTCATGGTGAAGAGAGAAAATTAGATATTTTATGCAAATTTTAGACTCATCCACATAAAGAATCTAGTCCTCGTAAATTCATGGACTATGATCATTATATTGTTTTTTATTTGAAGAAATGGTGGACTATGATCATAATATTATTTTTTATTTGAAGAAATGGTGTCTGGAGCAGCTCTTAGGCATACATTATATTATGTGTTATGCAATTCTTAGGCATATATTATATTATGTGTTATGCAATTCTTAGGCATACATTGTGTTACCTGAGATTGGACCATAAAACCTGTAGAGATCAAACATCCCCACTTAACCATTGGACCACATCATCTAGACTTTGTTACCGACCTTAGATCGGGATGATATTCTATTACGAATGATCTCGCCTGCACGATTTTTTTGGGTTTGTAAAATTGAATGAAGAAACTTGGACCATAATGCTACTGTTGTCATGGACTTTGGGCATCTGCGTTTGACAATTTTCACATATTGCATTAATTTTGGTCTTGGCATATTGAATTTAAAGAGTGCAGAGAGAGGTTCACCTCCGCACCATTCACGACAGTGGACCATGACTTATTCATACATCGAGGGAGAGACAACATAAGTAGGAATGCATGGCAGTGGGATTCTGACAAAGCGAAGAAGATGAGATGAAGGGAGTTGTATATTTGAAGTGGGGGGACGACAAAGCACTGTCTCTCTATGCGGGCCATGTTTGGACTGTTCTATCATGCTCCTCCTATGAATGAAGAGTTGATGCCATAGCATAGCCCAGAATGGACATCTGTCAACATTGCATAATTTTAGTTCAAACGAGGTCGTGGGAGTTGTTAGCTCTACTACATTCTCTGAAGCTGGAGGCCAACTTGGCCCTTGGTTGTGCTCAAAGAAAGGCTCGTGGTGGTTGCCCTCACCTTCCCCTTTTACCTCTCTTACCCTCCTTTGTCTTTACTTCCTGTGTTTTCATTCAAAACCATAACCAAAGCCCTTTCTGAGTCCCAGGCTTTAATACACGCAAAACCTTATAAATCCGCGACCGCACGCTTACCCGCCTTCATAAAGCCGCCCTACAACCCCAGTCGTTGATCTCCGCCACTTTGATCTAACGGCTCCTGTCGCAGAAACCCACGTAACCGTTCCCCATCGTCCGATCATCTTACCCCACGATTGGACGACGATCGCACCTCCCGCTTTCGTTAACTACCCGCGCGTTAACTCATGATATCGGTGGTTTTTGCCATGTCCCATCTACCACGTGTCACGCGTTGAATGGTATTGCACGGCCACGTACGATTACCGCCCTCCTCCGAAAGCAGTGCGGTGAATACTGCCCGCCACCGAAACTACCTTCCCCATGGGTTAACCCCCCACGCACCTTTCTCACCTGATGACCATCAGATCCGCCACGTCCAGATCCAACGACTCACGATCACCCGCTCCTGCTTCCACCCGATTCCTCTTGCAAAACAATCTCCACCCTCGATCTGCACGATCCGACGGCTGATCCTGCTCTGCTAACCAGATCTTCCATCCGCCATGCAGTACGCCACCTTTGATTGTTCTGTGCTCCCAAAGGACGAAGGCAATCACCTACCAGTACCCAGAGCATTCCATCTTCAACCATTGCATTCAAGGAATAGAGTGGCTGAGAAGAAAAGGACCAGCCTCGAGCAGTCAAATGCATTCAATGGTTATGGAGTTTCATTCATATTTCACACCACCTGCTCAGAGAAGGACCACCGAACAGCAGAAAAGGTCAATTTGTTCATTAAAGCAAGCAGATTGTAGCAGAGACTCTATTAGAGAGTTAAGGTGGTTGGTGGTCCATTATGACCCCTCCACGCATAGAACAACATAATATCTTTGTAAAGAAACTCTATATATACCCAGAACAAAGATGTAATCAGGGTTGATGGTTGTTGCTTTGATGTAAAGTTCAACTTCTGGAGACTGTAACTACTGTGATACTTGCAGCGTCTGGTCTTTATTTTCAACTAATACAAGCTTCTTTTGTTGTTAATTGCTCACTTTCCACTTCTATTCTGTTCTAGGTTGTGCCTGTTATGCATTTTTCATGTGCTCTTGATGTTTAGGATTAAAGGGGCTGTCATCCCACCTCTGTGTTGAAGTCTAGTGTGTATCATTGAATGTGTTATGCAGGTTTTTATTTACTTAATGCCAGAGAGATGTCATCCTGTCCGTGCATTAGGAAATAGATTTGCAGACCTCTTTACTTGTTACAGCCAGCCATCACATGATCTTGTGCATCTGCTGGTGTGGTCAGTATTCTCCATGTTCACCTAATCCTCAAACTGTGAGTAATTGGTGGTATAAAGCCTTGTAGTCTGGGGGTGTTCACCCGTGTCTGGAGTTAAGCATAGTAGAAGTGGTTATCCAGCTTGAATATGCATCATTCCTTCCATTCATCCATTTCCAACATTTTTTTGAGTTTGTAATGTTCCCGAGCATCTCCGAGATATAACCTAGGAGAGTTTCTTGGGGTGATAACAGGAGTGAAAAAAGAACCTTCTGGAACTTTTTAATGGCGGTTTCTAGCTTTTTATTTGTGACTAAAATCAACATTTACTATTAAGTTCGATTATATATGTGTGGGCATACTCTTAAACTCATTATTGTTGAGTGATATCGTGACAAGGAATATGTTCATCGTGGATCGCCCACTATGAATTCTGTTTTTATTGGAAAGATAAGGCTACTTTGATATTCCATGTTTAAAGGTATTGAAGAGGGCAGCAAACACATTCTATTATGTGAACTCTACATTTCACAATCTCTTACAAAATTTTGGGGATCCTATACTCTTTTTCTTGAGTTATGATAAAATCCAAAGAGAAGATTGAAACCCTTAGTGTCACTTGCTTCATTTTGACCTGAGATTTGCTTCATAATGGGTACAAAATTATGACAAGGTTTTTAACTCATTTGAAATGAAAAATAATTACCATGAGATGGACTGATTTGCAGAGTGAAAAGATGCAAAGGAAGCTTCTTCCTCCGCACTTTACATAATGTATCAATGGAACCCAGGGCAATTGTTAAGGTGTTGCAACAACAACCTCCTCTACTCCTCTTTTGAACGTTTAAATGCGTGGAGAAACAACTACAATTGCATGACGTGAATTTGTGGGACTCGGTGCGACTATATGCATGATGTTATTTGATTTGGTCGCTTGAGAGATTGTAGTGCCTCCCGATGTTTTGTTTTGACTATTGAGATTCAGGAAATGTCTACACATCAGGCAGGAGGAATGCAAGAAAAACCATTTATCAATGCATTACATGTGGAAGCCATGATTACAGTTTGGCAGAATTCTCATCTTCTCTCCTTTCGCAAATTCTGACAAGCAAATCAGACAATTCGTAGGCATGGGTCATAGCTTTGAGTTATCATTGTAAATGGAAATGGTAGTGTTTTCAGGTCCACCTTGCAGAGTGCAGAGATGCAAATATTGTGAAAACAATTGCAGAAATAAAGTGTTCTCGAGGCAAAATGTGTACTCCGCACTGCCTTAATCACACCCGCATATCAATAAATATTAAAAGGAAATGCAAGAAATAATGTTAATATTTTAATTAATTTTAACATGTACTATGGCACTACACGAAATCTATGGTAAGATTCAAGTGTTAGCTCTTACATGCTATCAAACAACAATTAAATTTTTAAGCTTTCATGATATAGTTGTGTAGAATGTGGGATGTAGAATCGTCATAGTAAGTTCATTGTGATGAGTTTGGTACAAAGGTGTGGAGGTGGGAATAACAACAAATTGAAGAAATGCGGGCATTCTCCAACAATGAAAAATGGGGAACAATGTTAATATTTTAATTGATTTTAATCTGTACTACCGCATTACACTAAATCTGTGATAAGATTCAAGCATGATCTCTTACATATTATCAGATAACAATTAAATTCAATAGTTTTAGGCTTTCACAATATAGCTTTGCGGAATACAGAGTATGTGGAATAAGTTCATTGCGTTGAGTGCAATATCATAATGCATAATGCAAAGTCTTCAAAATAAGTTCACTGCGCTGAGTGCAGTACAAAGGGGTGGAGTTGGGAATAACAACAAATTGCATAAATGTAGACATTCTCAAATAATGACAAAATTCCGGCCCCACACAGAGAGACACAACCTTAATCAATTAGTTAGCGGTAAAGGCAGGGACTATGCTCTGTTGTAGCTATTAATATTTGTCTTGTATTACAATATACAATCAAATTAAAACACTTTAGAAATTTTTTATTTATTGACATTATAAATTAAATTCAACATGACATTTCTCATCCTACAATGCTATATTATATTCCAATATAATGGAGTTAACATAAGATTGGGGTCATTAAAACCTTGCCTTTTAAAGCTTTCAAAATCTCTAGAGATGATCATAAATTTGATGAACAAGAGCACCTAATAAAAGTATTTATAAACCTTGGATACAACATGAAAGACATTAAGAATTCCCTCCAAAAAGCTCAATATCATGACGATAATCCTCCTAAATATAACAATCATAACCTTGGGAAGACTGCATATCTACCTTGCCTTAATGGAGCCACTGAAAAAATTGCAAAATTATTAAATAAAAAAGACATTAAAACATGTTTTAAACCCCATACCACCATTAGACAAATAATGAGATCCATAAAGGATGACATTGACCACTTCCAATTTAAAGGTATTTACAAAATTGAATGTTCATGTGGTAAATGCTATATCACAGAAACGAGGTGTACTTTCCACTAAATAACTAAGGAACAAAATGCAGATATTAAACATGAAAGGACTAAAAAGTCAACTATTGCACAACATACTAAGAACACCAAACATCATATATGCATAAAGAAAGCAAAAATACTTGCTAAAGAAAACCTTTATTATAGGCCAAAGATAAGGGAGGCTCTTGAGATTAAAAATAATACCAATAATATTAATAGAGACAATGAAATAGAAATCAATAAAAATTGGTGGCCTAAACATAAATTATAGTAATAAAAATTAATATAGCTAGTTTTTAAACTATATTAGATTGTTAATCTATTTAAACATTTTCATATATATATATATATAAAACTTAGTTTTAGATTTAATCATTACATTAAAATCTATTATATACCAGCCTAGATTCATCTAACTTTGGATCTATCATGCGCTGAGAGGGATCAAATCCCTCTAGGTGCAAACCTTCTTTTTGGAGTGTATAATTTGAGGAAAGGTTTGCACCTCGAGGGATTTGATCCCTCTCGGTGCATGATAGATCTAGAGTTAGATGGATCTAGGCTAGTTCCAGCTGAGGGCAACAATGTCACATTTTTAGATTATCATTATTATGTATATGTTTGAGATAAACTTCATACTTTGAAATTTACATTATGTTTTCTTGCTTGACATGACCATATCATTCTCTTCTTTAATTTAGTCTATGTTGCTTGCCTTGAATGGTTTGTACGTCTATGTTTGGATGCTTTGAGTGGTTTGTGTGTGTCTGTGTTTGGATGCTTTGAGTAGTTTGTGCATTTATCTGTTTGGATTTGGATGGAAATGTTTGTGAATGTTAGAGTTGTTCTGTTATATTTTTATATGTGTATGTAATTGTCTATTGCTAATTAGTTGGTTATGAAAAAGGGAGACAATTTTGTCAATAGTTTATCGAAGGATTGA
The DNA here is from genome assembly GCA_031772625.1 of Pinus tabuliformis. Taxonomy (NCBI): domain Eukaryota; kingdom Viridiplantae; phylum Streptophyta; class Pinopsida; order Pinales; family Pinaceae; genus Pinus; species Pinus tabuliformis. Next base: position 562,775,488 of record CM062805.1, on the reverse strand, counting down.
TACTGCACATCTATTTCATTTAATTTTAGGTATCACAACTTTTGACAAATAATTAATTCTTAATAGCGCCCCTCAAGGTATTAGTAAATATATCTTGAAGAGTAATTTTAATTTTAATTTTCTCGGTTATCTCAATTTGTTGAGATGACATATATTGTTAATAACTTTAATGATGAAAAATAATGAAATATTTTTTTTGAATGCAAAGTGAAGATGTAATAGTGTTGAATGACAAAAAATGTGAATAATAGAAATCAACCTCTACACTAAAATGAATGTATCTAGTGCAAGCAATCAAACAGAATTAGAAAACATCTACACTCAAGTCAATGCATCCAGTGCAAGCAATCAAATAGGCTTAGAAATCAACATCTACACTGAAATAAATGAATCTAGTGCAAATAATAAAATAAGATTATAAATCACCATCTACACTGAAATTAATGCATTTAATGCAAGCAGTCAAATAGAATGAGAAATCAACATCTACACTCAAATCAATGCATCTAGTGCAAGCAATCAAATATCATTAGAAATCAACATCTATACTCAAATCAATGCATCTAGTGCAAAAATCAAATAGGATTAGAAATCACCATCTACACTAAAAAAAATGCATCTAGTGTAAGAGATTTTCTTCCCTCTCCCCCACTCCATCTATATCTATATTTCCCTCCATCTCTCCTTATTTGTCTCTCTATCACACCCCCAAACATACATACTCTCTCTCCATGTCTCCCTTTTCACTCCCTCTCTCTCTCTCTATGTTTTTCTTATTGCGCCCCCCCTCTACCCTTCCAACTCCATCTCTTTCCCTCTCCCTCTCTCTTCCTCTCACTCCCTCCCTCTGCCGGCCTTCCTATCTCTCTCTCTCTCTTCCCTTCAACACTGCCACTATCTCCTTTCTTCTCTCCTTCTCTCTCCCTCTCCATATTTGTGTATCCCTCTTTCTCTCTCTTACCCTTCTCTCCCTCTCTCACTCCTCTCCTTCTCTCTCTTCATTTCTCTTCTCCCCTCTCCTTCAGTTTGTCTCCTTTATTCCAAGCAATCAAATATGATTATAAATGACCATTGTTAGAAATTAATTAATGGAGCAATGAAATACACAAAATATTGCAGAAAGACAAATAAAAAAACGCATAAAACAAGAGAGACGCATATATACATGGTTCACCCAATTTGAACTACGTTCACAAAGAAACATCCAATTCTTCTATTTTTTATTATCCAACAAAATGAAGTGATACAACCTACAACAAATCCGCTGTAATTTCCTCTTTTCTCTCACACAACCTCCTTTCTCTCTCTGAATAATCATATAAAACCACAATACAATTCCCTCATATAAATCGAGGGTTTCCTTCTATGGGAAAAACCCTAAATCAATATAACTTCTACTGCTATATCATTTGCCTAATGAACGACCCAGATTGACTATGCAATTACAATATTTTACAAAACAATTTTTCACCCATTTTTAGCTTCAGAGGCGCTGCTCCCGAACCCTCGCTAGGGGTGCTCATAAAAGTCATTGTTGCCGCCCCCCCCCTAGACCCCCATGACAGTGATTAAATAGGAAACATTGCCTCCCTATTAGGAAGATGGATCCAACGTGGTTGAAAGAAAAAACCTTTGAACAATCAGGAAGATAATCAAGCTCCACACCCAACAAGCATCAATACTGAAATCAATGCATCTAGTGCAATAAATATTCTTTCATCTCTCCCCCTCCATTTATATCTATATCTTGCTCCATATCTCCTTCTTTGTTTCTATATATCACTCCCTCCACCACCTCTACCCCCGCTCTCGCCCAAAAAAAAACACACGCTCTCTCTCTCCATCTCTATCTATCTCCCCCTCTCTCAATCTCACTCTTCTTCCCTCTCTTCACCTTCCATGTACATCCCTATCTCCCTCTGTCTCTCTTTTCTCTCTGTATATCACCCCCAAAACATACACACTCTTTCTCCATATCTATCTATCTCCCCCTCCATGTTCCTCTCCCCCCTCTCCCTTCCTCTCTCATTCTCCCTCTCATGTCCTTGCTCTTTTCCTTCCTCTCTCTTCCTTTCTCTCCCACCTCTCTCTCTTTTTTTATCTCTCTTCGCCTTCCAAATCTGTCACTATCTCATTCCCCCTCTCCTTCTCTCCCCCCCTTCTCTCTATCTCTCCTTCTTTGTCTTTCTATATCACCCCAAACGTACACACTCTCTTTCCATGTCTCCCTTGTGACTCCCTCTCTCTCTATATATATATATTTCTTCTTCCCTCCCTCTCTCTCCTTCCAACTCCATCTCCCCATCGCTCCCTCTCTCCTCCTCTCACTCATCTTTTCTCTCTCTCTCCCTATATCTCTCCAACTATATCACTCTATGTCTTTGTTCTTCCCTCCCATATCTATCTAGAGTTAATATATATCATAATACATTAATATGTATTATATATTATAATACAAAAAATTTGATATTATATTAATCCAAAGTTATTACATTTAATAATATTAATATTAATATTAAACTTAATAATAATAATAATAATCTTTCAATATTAATATTAGATTTAATGTTGTTTTTTTACATGGCATAGAAACAAAATTTTCAAATATTACAACTTTGAGGTTGAAATAGTTATGTTTTTAGAGAATTTAATATATTTATAAGATATGGTTTTCCTTTTAAAGATGATTCATTTTACAAATATTTAATTAAAAAAATATATTAAATTTTTTTAAGCAAAATTAGATAATTCTGTGTTGAATTAACTTTTTTATTTTAATTTTAAAAATAACATTGGCTTTAGTAAAAAGTAAAAAATTAAACTCACGAGATAATTTTATCATAATTTTTATTTATTTTTTATTTTATCTATATAGTTATTTTAATTTTTTTTGTTCTAGTAACATTTTAATATTACTATTTTAACAATCCACAATAACATTTTCAAAATTCTTTAAAAAAACTTACAATAACATTTTCAAAAATCTTACAAATTTATAAGGAAAGAAAATTAAACCTTTGTTGTCCAAAACAAAATTCTACGTGTGATGTGCAATGATAATGAAAATAAATCACAGATGAACCATGTTACTATTTTCGTTACTGGCCATTGAAAAAGATGACGAGGGAATAAACGGAACATGAATAATCAGTCAACACGTCCAGTAAATTAAAATAGATTTTTATTGCAATGGTTACTGCAGTAAATTGATTCTACTTCTGTGATCTTAATATTCATTTTTGAATATGATAGCTCTGTTCAATACCTTTGAACTACACCCGAGAAACAGGAGTTTACCCATAGTCTCAATTTTTGCGTGGAAATAGTTAAGCACAAAACCTTAAAATGAGTCAAGGAATGAGATTACTTGTAAGTAGAGAGCACGAAGGGCACTAATCCAATCATTCAAAGCCAAAACAAATCTACTTAAACAAATTTTTTGTTGTGTTAATGAATTTTTAGTTGTTTATTTATATGGTTATTTAATTTTTTTATGTGCTAATATTATTTATTTTTATTTTTAGATTTTGTATTTTGGCAGAAAAATTTTAATTTTGATGACGGATGGACATCCTTACACATTATATTTGGTTGTAAAATATATCTGTCGGCACAATAAATCTACTTTATATTTAATATCTATATTATTTATATATTGGCATAATAAATCTACTTTATGATAATAGTTTGCTTTTCGGATTAATCACATTGTAGAGATTTGGTTGACGTTTTGAACTGTTGTAATTCAGAGGCACAGTAAATCAATTAAAACACACAGCAGAATAAATCAAGCACACAAGAGACAATTTTTAACGTGGTTCACCCAACCAATCTGGGCTACGTCCACCAAACATAGGCATCAGGGATTTATTAATAAATCAGGAGATTACATCATGAAATCCTCACAAAACTATCACACTCTCAGCAAACCATCCGAATGGTTGCCTGTTATATAGCATAGAGAATCTAACAGCCTCATTAACTCCCTCACATCAAATATAGGAGGCATTAACTCCCTCCCAACAACCTGGAGCTAATCTAGGAACTGAATTCCTATTGTTGTCACCTACAGAGATTTTTGCCTATTTCACTTCAAACAGAAAATCTCAACAATCTCCACCTTGACAACAATTCCCCTGATGCCCTGTTATTATTATTTTATCTTTTCTGCAAGCCAAGAGAAGCCAAACACCAGCGTAGCTTCTCCAACAAAACTGGTTTCGTGAACATGTCTGCACAGTTTTCCTTTGTATGCACCTTTTCCAGAGAAACTCCCCTTTCAGTGATAACCTGTCTTACAAAATGGTACTTAATTTGAATATGCTTTGATTTGCTATGATAGGCCGGATTCTTAGCCAAATGTATTGCACTTTGACTATCACAAAGTAACCTGATGTTGTCCTGTAACCTACCAAACTCACCAAGCAAACCTTTCAACCAAACTGCCTCTTTGCAAGCATGAGAAGCAGCAATGTATTCTGCTTCAGTAGTGGACAAAGCAACAATGTTCTGTAGCTTTGACATCCAGCTGATAGCTCCACCTGCAAGAGTAAAGACATACCCTGAAGTTGACCTTCTCTTATCCAAATCACCTGCAAAATCGGAATCAACATATCCGCAAACAAATTCACTACTCTTATTGTAAGAAATACAATAACTACTTGTGCCTCTCAAGTACCGAAGCACCCATTTCACTGCTGACCAGTGTTCTTTACCCGGATTTGCCATGTACCTGCTGACAACCCCAACTGCATGTGAAATATCTGGTCGAGTACAAACCATCGCATACATTAAACACCCTACTACATTGGCATATGGAATTCGAGACATATAATCCTTTTCTTCATCTGTATTAGGACATAAACTCGAAGAAAGCTTAAAATGGGAAGCTAAAGGGACTGACACAGGCTTCACATTATTCATACCAAACCTCAAAAGTATTTTCTCAACATACTTCTGTTGTGATAGCCACAGCTTACCATTGCCCCTGTCTCTGAAAATCTCCATGCCCAAAATCTGTCTTGCCGCTCCTAGATCTTTCATATCAAACGTCCTTGCCATCTGAGTCTTCAACCTGTTGATTTCTTCAATGCTTTTGCTTGCTAAAAGCATATCATCAACATACAACACTAAGATAATGAACATGCCATTATTTAACTGCTTAAAATAAACACAATGATCATATTCACTTCTTATATATTTCTGACTCAACATGAAAGAATCAAACTTCTTATACCACTGCCGAGGCGACTGCTTCAGGCCATATAATGACTTCTTGAGCCTGCAGACAAATTTCTCATTGCGACGGTGAACAAACCCTTCCGGTTGTTCCATATATATTTCCTCATCTAAATCACCATGTAGAAATGCAGTCTTAACATCTAATTGCTGCAACTCTAAATCTAGCAAAGCCACTAATGCTAACACAAGTCTAATTGAAACAATTTTAACCACTGGTGAAAAAATCTCATGAAAGTCTATGCCAGCTTTCTGAGAAAACCCTTTTGCAACTAGCCTTGCTTTGTACCTGTCTTCCGTATCATTCGCACCCCGTTTCAGCTTGTACACCCACTTACATCCCACAGTTTTCCTGCCTTTGGGAAGTTCAACCAGATCCCACGTGCCATTCTTACCTAAGGCCATCATTTCTTCCTTCATGGTTGCTTTCCATTTGTCACTATTTGAACCTTCTACAGCTTCCTGATAACACAAAGGTTCATTATCATTAGCGATCAAAGCAACTGAAGTAACATGATCATCATACCTTCTCGGAGGGTGTTTGATCCTTGTAGACCTCCTTAAGAATGTTTCTGGTGCTTCCACAATTGGTTGTCTATCAACTGTAGGAATTTCTTCATGATCGCCATCTGAGACCTGTTCATGTCCTCCATCTGAACCCTGTTCATAATCTGATTCTGAAACCTGTTCATGACTAGAATCTGAACTATGGTCGTTATGACTATCATTAGAAATGCTGTCAAATTGAATACGCTGGAAATCAGATACATCATCCTGTTTCAATCTTCTATCTACATCTAACTGTACAAGAGAGGATTCATTAAACTTTACATCTCTGTTGATGATGATTTTGCAGGTAGTAGGATCCCACAATCTATATCCCTTTGTTCCATCACCATACCCAACAAAGACATACTTTTTCAATTTCGGATCTAATTTAGTTCGCTGATGTTTAGGCACTAGAGCATATGCATCACAACCAAACACTCTAAGTTTAGAATAGTCACAAGGGTGTCCTTTCCATACCTCTTGCAGAATTTTGCATTCTATGGCCGTTGATGGAGATCGGTTTATCACATAACAAGTTGTTGCCACCGCTTCCGTCCACAACTCCTTCGGCAACCCGGCGTTACTCAGCATACACCTTGCTCTCTCTAGAAGAGCCCTGTTCATGCGTTCAGCAACTCCATTCTGCTGAGGAGTATAAACCGTGGTCTTATGTCTTTCGATCCCTGCATCCTTGCAATAGCTGTCAAACTCCTTGGAGGAAAACTCACCACCATTGTCAGTTCTTAAACATTTTATAGTTCTACCAGTGCTGTTTTCTACCAATGCTCTAAACTGCTTGAAAACTGTAAAAACATCAGACTTCTTTTTCAACATGTAGACCCAAACTTTCCGAGAAAAGTCATCAATGAATGATACAAAATAAGACGAACCACCATATGACGCTGTAGGGGCTGGACCCCAAACATCTGAATGGATATAATCAAGTATGCCTTTACTAGTATGTTTGCCTGTTTTAAACTTTTGTTTACTTTGTTTACCAAACAGACAATGTTTACAGAAATCCAATTTTCCAGATCTTAGATTAGGAAGTAACTTTCGGTCAGACAAAATTTTCAACCCTCTTTCACTCATATGCCCCAATCTTTGATGCCATAAGTGAATGGAACTACTGTCATGTTCAGACACAGACACATGATCTGACCCAGTTCTACCTTCTAACTGAAATAGATTTCCCACTTTCTTAGCTTTCATAACTAGTAAGATGCCTTTGTAAATTTTCATTACTCCACCTTGAATTACAGTTTTATATCCATTTGAATCAAGTGCTCCTAATGAAATCAAATTTTTCCTTAAATCTGGTACATGCCTCACATCAGTTAATATTTTTGTTGTCCCATCAAACATTTGCAGTTGTATGCTCCCAATTCCCACAATATTACATGTTACATCATTACCCATGTACACAACACCATCATCAATTGATCTATATGTTTTAAACCAATCTTTATGAATACACATGTGGTTAGATGCCCTGGAATCTAACAACCAATGTTGATCATGTTTTGAAATATTAACTGACAATACCTCATCACTCATACCTGAACCAGATACTAAACCTGTATCTGTGGTGTTGGCTTCATTCTTTTCTGTCGAAGAGCCTTCTTTAGCAGCTTGCTTTCGCTTCCAGCAATCCTTTTTCAGATGTCCAGCCTTGCCACAATGCCAGCACTTTACCTTTGGCTTCTTTCCTTTGGACTTTGAGCGAGAGTCGCTATGCTTTCCCCGGAGTGTCTCTCTCGTGAGCGACCTCTGACCATCATTACCTCTAATGTAGAGGTGTCTGCATTCGACCTCTTCCTCGTCTCCTCAGCCAACAAGGCTCCAACAACATCGTCAAACTCAAGAATTTCTGATGTACTAAAGCTTATGGAAGTAACAAAGTGATCCCAGGATTCAGGCAAAGAACATAATAGAGTTACTGCCTTATCCTCTTAATCAAATTTCACATCTAGACTGTCTAATTGCACCAATAAGGTATTAAAAACATTCAAGTGATCAGCAATTGAGGTACCTTCTTTCATCCGCAAACCGTAAAGCTGCCGTTTTAGGAGAATCCAATTTGTCAAAGATTTCGTCATATAGAGCTTCTCAAGCTTTGACCACAAGCCTGCGGCGGATTTCTCTGACACAATGTTGAACAGAACATCGTCCGCCAGACATAACCGAATTGCGCTCAGAGTTCTATCGTCCATCTCATCCCATTCATCCTCCGTCATGGAAGGAGGTCTTTTGTTTTTCCCCAACAGTGCTTTCGCCACACCTTGTTGAACCAGCAGATCGTGCATCTTCACCTTCCAGATCTCAAAATTATTCTTGCCATTAAATTTCTCAATTTCAAAACGGGCACTTTGAGTTTTGGCCATCTTGTATCAACAAAAAAAAAAAACAATAATCTCCAATACCAACGTTTTAAATTCCAGCAAAAAATTGCCTATGCCTTGTTTTAAAAAAAAAAAAAATCTGCGGTTTGCACTTCACAAAAAACAAATTTCTGCCTATGCCTTTGTTTTTACACACAAAACAAATTTTTGTTTGCTGTGTGAACTACTATAAAAAACCCCAAAATAAAAAAACTGGTTTATCCTCTGAAATCCATGCATTCACGCACCTACCGCCTTTCCAATGATTCCAACCAAGCAATGCGCCCTGGACTTTTAATAAAATGGACAACCGGCTCTATGTGTATCAGTTGTCATTACCATCAATTGAATAGCGTTAAGCACTCACTATCATATATGCAATTTTTAAATATCACTGCGCCGTTTCATATTACATGGTCATGCTGTTGTTAATCTATATACCCACGCAGTTTGCCAAAAATCAAAACCACGCCGTTTTATCACATAAATCCGTGCTGTGTTTAAAGACATATACGGCATTTGTTAAAGTTTTAACATATAACTATTGCCAGCTTTTAAAACAGATATATCCACGCTGTTACAAACAAACATATCCACGCTGTTTTGTTATTGGTGTATATCTGCACCGTTGGTTATATGTATCAACGCCGTGTGATAATATATATCCACGCAGTTTCAATAAATCCACGCAGTTTGACAACACATCCACGCTGTTATAATTTAAATTCACACCGTTTTTCTTATTTACGGGAGCTGTAATATAAAAACAAACTGAACAGTTGTATCAATCCAACGCAGACCTGTAGCATTTCGTTGTTCTCCGCATTGGGAATGGTTTGAAGAGCGCCCACCAGGCACACGAATCCAACGATGATGTTTTGTGCCACGCTTTTGCTGTGCAGCTCAGCAATACAGCTCCACGCACACGAACAACAACCAAAACTCCGGCTGCCTCCAGCACGCAATATCGCTTATCCACGCAGCAATAGTCACGTTCAAAACAAATGCACTCTCAGCGCTCCAGCACAGCCAGTGCTCCACCTTAAGCTTTGATACCACTTGTTGTAATTCAGAGGCACAGTAAATCAATTAAAACACACAGCAGAATAAATCAAGCACACAGGAGACAATTTTTAACGTGGTTCACCCAACCAATCTGGGCTACGTCCACCAAACATAGGCATCAGGGATTTATTAATAAATCAGGAGATTACATCATGAAATCCTCACAAAACTCTCACACTCTCAGCAAACCATCCGAATGGTTGCCTGTTATATAGCATAGAGAATCTAACAGCCTCATTAACTCCCTCACATCAAATATAGGAGGCATTAACTCCCTCCCAACAACCTGGAGCTAATCTAGGAACTGAATTCCTATTGTTGTCACCTACAGAGATTTTTGCCTATTTCACTTCAAACAGAAAATCTCAACATGAACCAACAAATGTGGTTCATCGTCAAGACAAATGGTGAAAAAATCAATCTTCAACAAAGATTTAAATAACAAAGAAGCATCCTTGCTTGGAACTAGCCATTAGAAAAAAATGATTAAAAATTAGTTAAGGAAATATAATATTAAATTATTTATTAATAGTTTAATCATAATTTTAATAATAAATATAATATAATTCATCCCATTAATTTAATATTATATTATATTTTTTATTAAAATTATAATTAAATTATTAATAAATAATTTAATATTATATTTCCTTAACTAATTTGTAACAACCTTTTCTTAAGGACTAGTTTATAATGGGTAGTTCCTGATGGCTAATTTCGAGCATGGATGCTTCTATGCTATTTAAACCTTTGTTGAAACAAATCTATTTTATATTTAATATCTATATTATTCGTATATTAATTTATTGATTGATTTATCTCACACCGTCATTTAGGGTTTTAGTGACATATCCATCATATATTTATTATTATTTATGTTCTTCTAACTTCATCAAGTTTTGAAAAAGTAGACTGAAACACTTGAATATGTGGATCTTCCTTTATCAATCAATATCCCTATTTATTTATTGGAAAGAGTAAAAATTTCTCCTCTCATAAATAAGATATATTTCCATTAATTTCAATATACAATTCACAAAAATAAGATATATTTTATCAATTTTAATATACAATTTTTTAGTAAATTAATATTATTGTTGTAAAAAAATTATAACATTTTTATTAAATTTTTTCCCAAAACATTTTTATTAAATTAAACATATATTATGTTAATTTAATATTATTTTTTATTATAAAATTATTATAATAAATTTTATTTTTAATAATAAATTAAAATCCAAACAGGTTTTGGGTTTGTCTTATGTTCTAAAATTGCTTTTCTTTGGCTTTATTGGCTAAGAGCTTATCTTCCTCTTATGTAAGAAACATGTTAATTGCACAAAACCTAGAGGCATATGGCCTTCCCCCTTAAGAATGTTGAAAATAACAACAATGAATGTTAAAAATAACATCAAGAAATTCTTAATTTAATTTGTCCTTGAATTAAATTGGGAATAAAATTGTAATTTCACATCTCATGACAACTTGTATTAGTTAACTGAGTTAATTTGACTTAGTTGGCTTAGTTAATTCGAGTTGAGGGGCTAACTAGAGTCATGTAGAGTGTCTCCTACATTATAGGAGCCTTGGTTGAGTTTATTTTGAGTTGTAATTAATTAATTTAGTTTAACTGAGTTAAAGTCAATGAAACTAGTTCCAACTATTGAAGGAACTAGTGGGAGGTCTAGTAGTGTGGTGCTGCCTGAAGTAAAGTGTGGTGTTACCTAAAGTGCAGTGTGGTGCTACCTGCAGTCGAGTGTGGTGCTACCTACAGTGATGAACCAGTAAATTGAAGATTCATTCATAATTAACTCATGCATGTCAGATCAGAGAAAGACCCAATTGAGATTAGAGTTCAGAGACAATGTATTATCAATTGTATAATCATCCGAATTGTACAAATGGTGCATGAAGTCAGAGCAAGAGCCTAAAGGAACTACACAATCCAATGGAGGAAAATTCCTATTAAATAGGTGCCTAATTCCTCATTGAAAAACGCAAGGAAGTAGGAGCTTAGAAGGATAGGAAATTTGGTTAAGTATTGGCCAAAGGCAGTCAGTTAGGTAGACGATAGAAAATACTTATGCAGGTTGAGCTCAAGTTTGAACATAGCATGTTGTATTCATCCAAGGCTTGCATAGGGAGTAGTGAGATAGATAGAGATAGTGTAGAGGTTGCTCGGGCTTGAGAAAAGCATTGTAATCTTCTCATATTTTCTGACTAATGCAATATACAGATAACATGGGTGTTTATCTTTGGCTTTCCCCACGAAATCATTGTGTAATGTGTTGATTGAATTCTTTCTCTTGTATGCTTTGTGATTTCGCGATCATTAATTTTTTCCGCAGTTGGTAGAGTAGATTTAAGTCTACTTTTTTAGTAAATTACAATTAAAAGTTTGAATCTACAAGGAATTTCTACATGGTATCAAAGCTATATTTGTAGAAATTTCTACAACATTGAGAAAAGGATTATTGGAAGTTGGAAATTTTATTATGAGCTTGAAAACAATTGTAAGGCGGTTGAACTTTGTATTTGGAGTAAAACAAAGTTCCTCTTTGAGACTCTCGTGACCCCTGTTGTCTTATACAGATGTGAAGTTTGGGGTTGCAGTATATCTAGAGAGTCATGAAGAAAGATTGAGATGATTCAAAAGTAATTCATGACCTACAATCTCAAGATTAAGGGAAATACCCCCTATCCTATCCTCCTGATCGAAGCTGGTCTTTCCCCCATTGAAAGTAGGGTTGTGTTTAAGTACGTGATGTATAAGAAGAAGCTTTACAACATGGAATCCAAGAGGCTTCCTAAACTTGCTTCTAACTTTAGTCAAAACCCCCACCTCCACCTCAAGTGTGGGTGTGTTTCCAGGAAAACTAGTGTCTTTTCGATCTGCTAGTCCCACTAGGATTGGTAGCTATCCTAGAAGCAAACAATTAAAGCAATTTGTAATTTCCTTTATGTATGATAGATAAGAGAGAAGCAAAGGGACCAACCTGAATCTTCTGCTTGACTCCTTGTTTGATTTCTCTCTCCCTTAATAGAGCTTGCGCCTCTTCTCCTACTTATCCCGCTTAGTGAATACCTGTAGAGACGAAGTAACAAAACACCATCAAAGCATCTTGATCTATTATATCATAAGAAATGCATAATCAGAAATACATTAAACATACAATAGCATTCACAAATAACAACATTCACAAACACACGGTTGTATGGAGGAAAACTCAAAGAACTTTCTTAATAATAGAAGGGAGAATTACAACCCAACTGTCTGATCCAGCATCAAAGCCTTCTTCACCTCATGAAAAGAAAAATCACCCAACGATACAATGCCCTTTCTCAAAGACAAGCTATCAGAACTTCCTTACAAATTACCAAATTCCAGCCTCTAGATATCTTAGATGAGGGATCCATTTATAGATGTCTGCAAGGGTGTGAGTCATATCTGGGTTTTTTATTAGTGTCATTCCACTTGTTGTTCTTGGTTCCACTTGGAGATTTTTTGGATCTCTTACTCATCCCTGGGCGAATTCAGAGAAGCGTCATAGGAGAAGTTTCTAGAAGATTCCATGAGCATCCACTTAGCAAACTGTCTCAGACATTTGTCCATCCTCTTTCATTGCACCCCACAGAAGGCCTCTTCAGTATGCATCACACCTGGCTAGTGTAGAAGTCAGTATGCATCGTACCCTCACAGTGGAGCAGTCAGTATGGTCCAGTTTTGGCCAGTTCTGAGTGGTTTTCAGGTGGAACTTTTGGGGAATGATGTAATCAGTTGACCATGATCCTTTAGGGTATGAAACAACACTTTTAGGGGTTAAAGATCCCTTGGTTTATCGACATATAAGATTGGGGTTGCAGTGCCCAAATATGTCTACAACAGTTGCCCCCTAAAGCATGAAGTCGTAAATCTTTTGATGTTAGGTGAAATGCTTTATCCTGAAGATTTGAGGTATTCGAACTGGAAGGTGACCTGTATAAGGTACAATACCATACATCATCATCATATTATTTTCATGATCTAGCTGAGGGGGGCATTCCCATGCTCAGCTTTATAAATTCATTTTCATGTACATAGGATAGATAATCATCTGCAGTTACAGATTGGTGATTTTTCATATGAAGAGTCATCTTCCCTAGCTTAGATGACTATCTGTGCAGCTTCTATGTACATTTGATGTCTTTGTATCCCTAAATATATCACAGCCCAGATGGATGAAACTAGATCCGAGGTCTTCAAACTCGTTCAATCTTCACCCGATGTACAAGTCGATCCATGTGAAAAGATGTCCTGAAGTCGAACATGGAAAGACATCACCTGATTACTAGCCAATAATGTAAGCTATTAACAGGCACGAGAGGAATCACCGATAATGATAATGACCCTCAAGGTACTACAGTACAATTCACAGGGTGTGAATATATGATCCGATGTCGAACACCATGCAAAATATTTCGGTCTAAGGCCATTGATGTCAACCTGTCGCCGGAAGTGAGAAACTTGCCATTAAGGCATGCAAGCTTCAAAATACTGAAAGGGTTGTTTCTAAGTCAACTTCTTGGATAATGAGCTGATGTCGACAAGAAGTGACCCATCGTAGGAGGGCCTTAATCTATCCCACATCTACGACGCGAAACGAAGCAAATGATTTTCTGGAGGTGAAAACGATCGACGACACAAGTTTTAGGAATGGCAGTCATGGAAAATGGAGGGTGAAGGTATTGCAGTGGATGAGGCAATAACTGGATGGTGAATTCTCTGAATGAATTCTCTTGAACATATTAGCGGCACTGAGATGGATTGGTAGTGCTAACCCCAAAAGATGGATGGTATGGAGGACTAATGGTGATATGACCGGTGAATGGAATAACCCAACCTGACTCAATCATGGTGATGGAGTGAAAGTGTCATGTTCAAGAGCGACCTGCTACCAATAAAATTCTTCAAGTTTTCTTCCCTTTTTCCCCAGTCATTGCTGACCAATACCTCTTTATTTTTGTCAAGATTGAGGAGGATAACATATGCTTGTTCTATAATTTTCCCTTCGGGCAAACCTGTCGCTATGTTTTAGCGAGTCTAACGACAATGAAACTCGTTCTTGTCTGGGTGGAGAAGTTTGTCGCTATTGTTTTAACGAGTTTAACGACAAAGATAACTCTATCCTTTTCATATTTAGAGAGTTTGAAAAGGGACGAAAACGAAAGTCCAACAGTTCTTTTTCGTAGCATAATCCCTTAAGTCCGAAAAATATTAAGATAATACAAAAGGGATGACTTTTCCGATCACTTTAGCGAGCCGAAAAAGACAAGTGCTCGAACTTTTTCATGAGATAATCCCTCAGGTCTGAAAAGTTTAAAATATACAGGAGGGATGGCACTTCCAATCACTTTAGCAAGATGGAAAGGTCAATAGCTCGACAACCTTTTCATATCTAACGAGTCTGAAAAGAGTTTAAAGGAGACTCATTTTTTGAGGAATGAGTGGCATCTAGGGTAGCGACTGATTACGGTAATCTTGGAACTTCTCAAAACAGGTGATGTGAAGAGGGTGGCTAACAGGACCACTCTTTGCAGTTGTTCCTCAAAAAGGTAAACAATCAAGTGGAAGCATATGATCGACCAAAAGAATGGAGGTGATGGCAGGAACACAACCAAGGCTCAAAAGGATGATAGCAGGGCAATCACAATAGTTATTTACCGAAGGTAGGTTCATTTTTTAATGAGCTTGAACTCTGGGGGAACATATGCTCAGTTGGCAAGTTTATTTTTTTAACGAGCTTGAACCATACGATAACATTGCTCATTGCCTTTTTATGTAGGTTAGAAACGACCAAACTACAAAGCTTATAAACACTAAAAAGCTAAGGAACTATTGAGGTTAGGTAGGATGGTTTCATCAACAGTTTAGAAAAAACCCTTCCTTTGCTCCGTCTGCAGCGTAGACATTGTTGGACCAATCACCTAACCTTAGAAGCTGAAAAACTAAAAAACTAAAAAAGCTAAAAAGCTAAAAAAAAAAATTGGTCGTTTTTTGCTTGCATAAAAAGGTTTGCATGCCCCCAGGCATCAAGAAAAGGAGAGTCTCCAGGTAACCATATGGAATTCACTACGGTTAAGCAGGATTGCTTTTGTTAGCGGAGTCGACGAAGCACTTCCTTGGCTTTTTCCATCAAATAGACAAAGGTGAATGGTGTGAGATAACACCTCCAATCACATAACCTATAGGGAAACCTATCTTTTCAGCTGGGTTTGTCTGCCTAAGCAGACCAGGGTGCATGCCCCCTAAGCTTTGTTACATTCACTAGACTAATTACGGTAATTAGGTGGATGGAATGAAGGTTGAAGAGACATTATTGACGCAAAAGGACAATTTAGGGATGATGTTTGACTTGAAGCTGTGTTTGAACCGGGAAATGAAAGTTGGTCAACAATGAAAATTTTTCCTTCATGCGAGAAACACATCACTCGAAAGAGTGTTGAAACAATAGCTTCCATGTTGTAAACATAGTCACGTCTGAGGAGTAGATTGTAATCTAACAGTCCTTGGACTACCATCACGTTCAAGTGAATGGTTTTCCTTCTCAAAGTTATCGGCAACTTAGGAAGGATCCCTAACGGTCGAGTGGTTCCTTTGTTAAAGCCTGACAAATTCTGTGTAACAGGCATAAGCGATGGCGAACCAAGCGCTTTCCAAGCAGTTGAGGAAAGGATACTCACTGATGCCCCTTCATCTATGATAGTTCCAGACACGATCATTTTGTAAACTTGTACTATGATCCGGAATGGTACATTAGAAGGAAGGCGAGATCTTGCTAGTCGATTCCAATCAAAGGAAGTGATTAGACTGCTTGGAGGGGGTACCGAATAAACAGTTGAATTAACCCCTTGAGTCGTGGGAACTGGGAGATTCTCTTCCTGTTGTGAAGGAACAGGCAGATTGCCCCCAAGTTCATCGGACTCTGAAGTAACAAAAAGAATTTGAATAGTATTGTTCTTACTCTCTTTGGGAGTGGTATCATCTGAAGGTGGACCTTCTGAAGGAAAAATAGGGTCGACTGCCATTTTGACTTGTTGACTTTGGTCCGATATGGACTCAGAATATTCACTTTCAATGATAGGTGTTTCGACCAACAATTGAGTTATGTCAGTCAGATTTTCAACTAGTAAAGGATTGGGGGAGAGTTTCTTATATCCAGGTGGAAGTCTCTGTAGTGAATTAGGACAGTTATGCAAGACTCCTTTGGCTTCATCCAAAAAAGGGCAACGGGGAAGAGTATGGTTCCCTTCACATAACTTACATGGAATTTGGACCTTTCTTCTCTTCCCATTATTACTAGTTGATGGTGTGCTGTCAATTTTATCACCAGAGGTTGATGACACCGCTTGGTGTGAATGGGGGGACCATTCTCTCAAGATCCGAGGAATGCACAGACATTCTCGATGTAAATGGTCTCCTCTACAAATTATGCATGGATCTTTAGGTTTGAAAAGTTTAGTGTGCAGATTTTCACCAGATGCTGCATGGTTGCTCCCTTGCTTAATCGACTTCTTCTTCTTCTCCTTCCCTTTCTTCTTCTTCTTAGGCACTTGGTTACTAGCATCACTATTTTCACCAAGCGAAGATGAAGAAGGGGAGGGAGAAACAAACGAAGAGGAAGGTGAAGGGTCAACTTTAGTACCAATTGGATGTTGATTCAATTGCTGAGGAATCATGTTATTTTGAACCACAAAGGTTGAGAATAGCCATACTGGCAGGCCAATAGTAAGTCCCAGAAGGGAAAAAGTGGCCATATGATGTGCACCAATATTTCCCCAAGATGTAAAAGGAATAGGAATCCCCTCCAATGGCAATCCTTGATTGGTGGACTCCATCATCTCAACCTAAGACCAATGAAGAAATAGGGATGTTATTCCGAAATTAATAACTTTTAATGACGCTTTGACACAAATTTTGATTTTTCAATTTTTAAGAGTAGAGAAAAAGTTAAAGATGACTCTAGTCCCCTTCGATTTTTAATGAGCCTGAAGTGATAAGTGCTCAGATGGACCTTTTCTTTTAAGGAGTCGAAAAGGAATGAAAATGACCACTCTGGAGATCTAGACAGAGGGATTACCGAATCAATAGAAAAACTGCAAAATACACATTGGTGATAAATTAAAGAGAAATTACCAAGGACTTATGTATGACAGTCAATCTTCCTTAATGTTGTGTTTAGTGCATTGCGATCGATAGGGCAGCAGACACGACTTCCTATGGATAAAGGATATGAGCCTATTATGGTCTCCCAATACATACGCGACGGTATGGAAAGCACAAGTCTGTGCTAGCACTTGTCGTATCAAAGAGGAGGAATCACCCAACCTTTGATGAAAATGATAGTTACTAGATTTTACGATGTCGGAACACGTCTCTAGCCTAGACCTCTAGATGTGTTGCGTTAGGTTCCAAAGCATTGTTAAGTTCATTGAAATTTATTTTAGAGTTGATCTTATTTAGAAGTTTTCCTTTCAATGGTTCACCGCATGATGTAGATGTAAAATTCCTAAATATGCAATCTAAAATTATAAACAATCGTTGTTTATTTTTAGCAATGAAAATCCTAGCTACTAAGGAAAGAAGATTACGATTCTTTCAAGCAAAGAGCAAAGAGCACACACTAAATGCACTTTTCCTAAATCATTTTCCGCACATAGTCTAAATACAAATGCAAATGCATGTATTTGTTTTTTGTTCCCCTTAATGTGAAAAATGCAAAAAAAGGAAAACTAAGTATAGATCAGAAATATTTTCTTCAAAGCGACATTTTGATAATTTATTTTCAAAATGAAAGGAAGACTTAAATGACACTTTTCAATTTCGAATAGAAGATGCTTTCAACAAATCAAAATATCAACAAATCAAATCGAATACATGACAAAAAGTTCAATCGACTATCCATGGAAGGAAGACTCAACGACACTTCTTCTTTTGACACAAAATGACAGTTACGACACTTTTGCACCAAAAAAATAGTTCGATTTAAGCAATTTTTCGATAAAGGATTGCAAATGATGGACAAATACATAAAAAAATTTACTAATCCTAATCAATGGAGGCTGAACTATGTAAAGCAAGAAGGCTTCAGCAATGAGATATTGTTCATAAGTAGCAAAACAATTGAACAGAGCTGAAAACAAGGACAAAAAACCCAAATTTCAAGGAGAGAAATAGGATTACTCAGTCATCGCACCTGTGCTTCATAGAAATAGGGATGCATCTCACCTGCTACACTTCGGAAGTGCAATGCATACTGGCTTTCAGTGATAGACAATGAGATGGGCAAGGGAGCGCAACTGAGGTGGGTTTTGGCTCAAATTTGCAGTTGAATTCAGTGAGTTAAGCTGAGCTATTATGGACAGTAAAGAGAAAAAAACAGGGGTATGATCTTAGAAGGTTATTGAGCTACCACAAGGGCATCTAGAATGTTTGTAAGTCAAATGTTCAGTTCATAAACTAAACCGGAGATTGACTGAAGCAACATTCATCTACTTTGCAATTGCAAAGCAAGAGCAGTTCAAAGGCTATCTAGCTAACTTCAGGCTCCGTCTATAGTTTATAAAACAAACAATCAGCAACAAAAAAACAAACTATTCGTTCCCCAGTGGAGTCGCCGTTTTGTTTCTGGGAAAACTAGTGTCTTTTCGATCTACTAGTCCCACTAGAATTGGTAGCTATCTTAGAAACAAACAATCAAAGCAATTTGCAATTTCCTTTATGTATGATAGATAAGAGAGAAGCAAAGGGACCAACAAGGATCTTCCACTTGACTCCTTGCTTGATTTCTCTCTCCCTTGATAGAGATTTTGCCTCTTCTCCTACTTATCCTGCTCAGTGAATACCTGTAGAGACGAAGTAACAAAACACCATCAAAGCATCTTGATCTATTATATCATAAGCAATGCAGAATCAGAAATACATTGAAGATACAATAGCATTCACAAATACACGATTGTATGGAGGAAAATTCAAAGAACTTTATTAATAATAGAAGGGAGAATTACAACCCAGCTGTCTGATCCAGCATCATCCTCCCAACATCAAAGCCCTCTTCACCTCATGAAAAACAAGATCACCCAACAATACAATGCCCTTTCTCAAAGACAAGCTATCAGAACTTCCTTACAAATTACCAAATTCCAGCCTCTAGATCTCTCAGATGAGAGATCCATTTATAGATGTCTACAAGGGTGTGAGTCATCTCTAGGTTTTTTATTAGTGTCATTCCACTTGTTGTTCTAGGTTCCACTTGGAAATTTTTTGGATCTCTTACTCATCCCTAGGCGAATTCAGAGAAGCAAGTGTCATAGGAGAAGTTTCTAGAAGATTCCATGAGCATCCATTTAGCAAACTGTCTCAGACATTTGTCCATCCTCTTTCATTGCACCCCACAGAAGGCCTCTTCAGTATGCATCACACCTGGCTAGTGTAGAAGTCAGTATGCATTGCACCTTGACAGTGGAGTAGTTAGTATGGTCCAGTTTTGGCTAGTTCTGAGTGGTTTTTAGGTGGAACTTTTGGGGAATGATGTAATCAGTTGACCATGATACTTTAAGGTATGAAACAACACTTTTAGGGGTTAAAGAGCCCTTGGTTTATCGACATATAAGATTGGGGTTGCAGTGCCCAAATATGTCTATAACAGGGTGGCATAAGGATGCCTAATCTTGGCTCAACCATTGGGGGATAAATGAGGGGATCATCCTAGGAAGCAAACATAGTGTCAAAAATACCATCACCTCCAAATTTAAGGATAAGCTATGGTATGATAAGGAGATGGAGGGTAAAAGGAAGCTAAGCTATTATAAGAGGGTGATCAACCCCCCCTTGATAACCATAATTATCTTTCTATTTTGACTAGCTCTAGGAAAAAAATGAACATCGCGAGGATAAGAACTAATTCTCATGAGCTTCGTAGTGAAATCAGGGAGTGGTCTACTCCCAAGGCTCCCCAGGATGATAGAATTTGTCAACTTTGCTATACAAATAGGGTGGAAGATGAAAAACACTTTCTTTTAGATTATCCAGCTCTTACTCACATCCTCTCTAATTTCCCTAACATCTGTCATACTTCCAATCTTTTTGACTTGTTAAGTCGACCCAACCATAGTGATATTGGAGCACTTCTTTCCCTTCTTTTTGATAATAGAAATACGGTTTCGAAGAATTACATTTAGATTATTTTTCTTCTTAAAGTCCAATAGACCGCATTGGTCTTAGTGGACGTTAATCATCATCATCATCATCATATATATATATATATATATATATATATATATATATATATATATATATATATATATATATATATATATAGACTAGTCTAGATTCATCTTAAGTCCAGATCTATCAAGCGTCGAGAGAGATAAAATTTCTCGAGGTACAAACTTTTCCTCAAATTTTACACTAATTTTTTTTTCTTGCACCTTAAGAGATTTGATCCCTCTCAACCCTTAATAAATCTAAAATTAAAATAAATCCAAACAGATAATAAATTACAATCCAAAAATATTTATGAAAATTAAATCACACAAAATATAAAATATCCTCATTAATTATAAACAACAAATTCTATAACAAAAAATCGCCATGTTAAATTCTTTATAACATATTATTTTATTAACCTAAAAAAAGAAAATTAAAAATTGAAATTGAAAGGGTTCAGAAGAGTGTAGAAGCTTACAAAAGAAGTTACACTTTATGAGTGGTGAGGAAGTTTGCCCCATATAATATGAAGGGGAATAGTGTAAATAGTGTATTCTAAATATGAGGTATTTTTTTGTTTTTGCCATTTCTTTTTGTTTTAAATGTGGGATATTTTCACTTTTCATTTTACACAATGTAAAGTGTTGTTTGAAAATTAAAATAATAGTTTAAATTTAAAAATTTTAATTTTATAATTTAAATGGTTAGTAGATATTGATAGATATTAACTTATGATAATATAAAATATAATCACTTATTTTAATACATTTTACATTGTTAAAAAAAAAATCATAAAACTTAATTAAAGTATAATTTTTTTGTTTTGGTAAAGTAAAGATTTTGTATTTTCTTAAATTATAGGTTTACAAATTATTTTTGTGAAGTTTTTTCTGGTCTGCAATTGTGAAGATCAAACCAGATACAAAACTTCAACTACTTCAAAATTGCAAAAGATATGGTACTAACCAGAGTTCCTGAAACCAAATTGCCTAGACTATTTGTTGGGTTTCCTCAGCGTTTTTTAGAAAAAAAATTACATGAATGAACCATAAAAAGAGTTGAAAAAATAGAAACTAAAATAAATTTAAATCGATTTATCTTTGTGGCTTCAACTGGAATGGGCTCCTTTTTGCTTTCTGGGGAGAAATTTGGATCATGAGGAATGCCCATGTGTTTCTCAAGATGACTTAGCCTTCGATCCATAACTATCATGCGTCGTTGCATCTGATTTAGAGTCAAAGGAATGTCCTCCTTGATCTTGTTTATGTTGACTAAAAATCCACCAAGGAGGAACTTTAGATTCCAATAAATGTTCATCATGTAAATGCATTGATTATAACAACCTCTTGTATGCCTTGAATTTGGAACCCAATCTCTAGTTTAGGCTATGATTAATATCCAAAAGGAAGCCTCTATCTTGTAGATGATTATAAATATATAGGAGAGGATGGTAGTTTATGAATTATTATCCATTTACCAATCTAGGTTTGAGATCCACTCTTGATGGGAGGATGAGCTCAAGGGATAAGAAGGTGAAAAATCCAAGGTAGGGGTGTTAGGATTCAAAGTTCTTATCCAAGGTAAATGGTTGTAACAACTCCTGGAAGCTTCAGGAAAATGAATCTTTGGAATTCTTCTTATTTTTCCCAAATTTTCTTGATCAATGCACCTCCAACAAGGGAAAACCTACTCTGATCAAAGAAGGTGCAGAACTTAGCAACCTTCCACTCAAAGCAGGTCCCTAAGGGGCCAAGGTGAGTTAGGCTTTAAAATAACTAAAATGAAGCATTAAAGATCAGAAACTCAAGGATTTAATAGAGTCATTCTTAGGGCTTTGTGTAGGGATGATGACAAGGTGTTCATGGATGTTGATGGATCCAGTTTGTAGGCCTATTGACCAGGTGTGACAAAATGGCCTATAACAGATTACCCCCTAAAGCACAAGCCTAAAATAGTGGCTGATGACTAAAGTGCTTTACCTTGTGACAAGTACAAACCAAGAACAATTGGTCGGATAATCATCTTGTTACAATACATTTGCATCATGATATCTCTGCTGAGGGAGGTATACCGATGCTCAACACATAAGCTAACATTACATGTACAATGTTCAAGTAGACATGTCCACTAATGACAAAGGGTGGACCCATGACTAGATGACTGTCAGTATGATCATAGCCATCATACATTGTGATCTTGTATTAATCTTAAAATCGCAACCCAGATGGATGGAACTAGATCTGGGGTCTTCTATCTTATTCACTTGATCATCCAACGTAGAAGTCTAAGCATGTGAATAAAGGAAATGAAGTCAAACATGGTAGAAACCATATAATTACTGACCAATGATGTATGTCGTTAATAGACATGAGAGAAACCACCAATTATTTTAATGGCTCTTAAGGTACTGCAGTACAATCTATAAGGCATGAATGAATGATTTGAAGTTGAACACCACACAAAATTTTTCGATCGAAGGCCAATGATGTAAACCTATTACACAGAGAGAGGAAGCTTGCCATTGATGTATGCAAGTCCCAAGGTACTGAAGGAATAGTTTCTAATTCAACTTCCTAGATAATGAGCTGATGTTTATGGGAAGCGACCCGACGCAGGAGGGCTTTGATGTATCACCCATCAATGACACGAAACAGGTATTATGATTCAAGACAAAATGACTTTGATGTGAAACTGGTTCAGGAATGACATACATGGAATGAAGGCTTAAGAGTATCGTAACAAATATTAACTGAATGACTTCTCTTGAACACACAGATGACACTGAATGGAGTTGGAATATTAACCCAAAACCGAAAATGGAGGTTAAATGGTATGATGAACCAAAAAAAAAAGTAGATTTCTCAACCCAAAAACCATAGAGATGAGGTGGAAGAGTGTTGTGTTCAAGAGTGATTCACTGCCATAATAGGTGGAATATTCCATTTTCTCAATTTCCCCAACCATTATTGGTCAATATCTCTTTATTTTTTAACAAGCTTGAGGAGGATAACATATGCTTGATTTGTAAGTTCATCCTTTGGATGAATTCCTCTGAGTATGTTTAACAAACCTAGAGAATGAGTGGTTTGGTCCTGTCATGTTGGACAAGTCCATTGTTGTTTGTTTTTTTAACGAGTCCAACGAGGGTCTAACTCGACATTTGTTTCTTGTTTAGAGAATTTGAAAAAGAGGCGAAAAAGAAAACTCCAACGATTCCTTTTCGTAGATAGTCTCTTGAGTCCGAAAAGGTAGAAAACAATACTCAGGAGAACCTCTTAGCCATGTTCGACTAAGGTATTCCTTTTTCGTAGTTAGTCTATCTTAGTCTGGAAAAGGGTTAAAATTATACTGAGTAAACATCTTTTCATTTACTTTAACGAGTTTGAAAAGACAAGTGCTTGACAATATTTTCATGTTTAGGGAGTCTGAAAAGAGTTGAAAGAGGACTCCAGAGGGTTCCTTTTTTGTAAGTTTACATAGCCTGAAAAAGTGATAAAAGTATGCTCCTTGGTCAAAATGGTTTATTTCAATCGAGACATCATCAAATCCATAAAATAACTATCATCCCCAGTGGAGTCGCCAATTTTTTATAAAAAAATTACGACTATGACAAAAGTATCTTCCCTAGACCTAGTGGTCTGGTCTAGAATAATAGAAATCAAAGACTATAAATATTTCCTTAGAAGAATTGGAGAATGGAAAGATGACTTACTTGTGATCTGTCACAAACTCTTCTCTCCTCTTGGATTATCAGCTCCAACCATAGCTATGAGCGTTATAATCATATCTTGCACAAGCAAACAACACAAGCCAAAGATCTACAACATATATGTAGAATTACCCAATCATTCTATTCAATGGATCAACATAGAAATGAAACACATGTACATAAACATAACTTAACACATGTAGGAAAATGATATATTATTTGTATTAAAATGGAAGGGAGAGAATTTACAACAAAAAATGGAAGTGATCTTGTAGAGAACCTCCCAAGTTGACTTGTCCTTTCTTGTGACAATGTATACCTTAAAGCCACCCTAATGCATGGGAATGATGTCTCTCTTATGATAAATGAAACAACATAAGGGTATGATTAATCTCCAAAAGACAACCTCTAGCTTGCGGAAGGTAGTAAATATATAGAAGAGGATGGTAGTTTATGAATTATTATCCACTTAACAATATAGGCTTGAGATCCACTCTTGATGGGAGGATGAGCTCAAGGGATAAGAAGGTGAAAACTCCAAGGTAGGGGAGATAGGATTCAAAGTTCTTATCCAAGGAAAATGGTTGTAACAACTCTTGGAAGCTTCTGGAAGAGGAAGCTTTAGTATTCTTCTTATTTTTCCTAAATTTTCTTGATCAACGCACCCCCAACAAGGGAAAACTTGCTATGATCATAGAAGGTGTAGAACTGATCAACCTTTCACTCAAATAAGGTCCCTAAGGGGCCAAGGTGCACTAGCATTAAAAGAACTAAAGTGAAGCAGTAAAGGTCAGAAACCTAAGGATTTAAGAGAGTCATGCTTAGGGATTTGTGTAGGAATGATGACAAGGTGTTCATGGATGTTGATGGATCCAGTTTGTAGGCCGATTAACTAGATGCGACAAAATGGCCTATAATAACCACCCATATCGTCATGATCAAGATCATCACCCTGATCATCATCATCACCACCCTCATCTGATGTATCTATCACTACATGATTCTGTCTTGCATCCCTCATCGTTGTTAGTTCCCTACTAGCCCCAATGATATTCCACATAAGAGACATCATCTCACACGGATAGTCCATGTACAGACCCACGAACATAAGATCCACAGTAATATATCAAGCCTTCCCAGGGAAAACTTTCACATCAAACAAAACTCTGCAAAATCTATCGTAGTAGTCCATTCGAACTCGCAGACCAATGCTACAGCCTTGAATGCCCATGCCCCCCTCAGGATGTGCCTCACGCTCTCGAGGCCTCACCCATCTCCTCATATCCTAAGATATCCTATGGGGGAGGAGGCATGTCCCCATCAAATGTGCTGATGTCTACAAAATACATAGTACATAAAAATAATTAAACAATTATTTAATAAAACAAGTTAAAGAACATGTTAATATACATTTTTTTCTAATTCATTAAAATAATAAAATGAAACTAGATTAATTTAAAGAAAAAAATAATATTACCTCTATCATCTAGAGGCTCAACCACTGTGAAGAGGATGTTGGGACACTCTCTCCAATCAATCCCCATGTACAAAAATGTAAACACAACAAACACATGGTCATACTCACTGGCTAGTAGTGTTAGTGCCTTGGGAGAAATCCTGGATGGATACTCTGTTAGGCCCCTCTTGGGCATCATTTGCCCCATGTGCATCTGGACCTCAGTGATCGAACTAGGAGGGAGATAATCAAATGTAGGCCTTGTCTTTGGAAACCTCTAAAAAAATAAGCAAAAAATCTCTGAAGCAAAATGGAAGGTCTCCCTCCCATATCTCAATGCACAACATCTATCTAAAGGCATGCCAAACTGCCTCAAAAAAATGGTAGACCATATGATGCAACATGGCACTTAAATGAAAGAATCAACATAATACAAAATCTGGAAACTAATGCATTGCCCATCAGTACTAGAGTGTAAAATGGCAGTGCCTGCTCGACATCAAAAGAAGAAATCCGTAGCTTTCCACAACGAACCTAAAAATCTTATGGATGGACCACATGAGGCTCGACATATCTCAGAGTATACACAAGCTGACTCTCAGCTGCAACCATATGGAGGACATCAGGGAAATGGGGAAAATCCTCCCCTCTTGGATAGGCCAGTGATAAAGCATATATTCTCCTCAGTGGGCCCATACCATGCCCTAGGACTGACACTGAAAGACTACTCTGGGACACTCCATCGGCAGATCATATGTGCCAATAAGACAAGGTGCACCTTAAAGGATGTAGCCTCCTTGGTGAGCACCAGTATTGCAGCAAGAATGATGCAAATCCTAGGCTACCAACTTTACTTTTATCAACCCGGTAGTTCGTAACAAACTTGGAAGCATCAGTGCTATATGCACAAGTACTAGTTCTCACTGTAGGTTGTCACTTGGTCAGCCGGTGCGAGATCACTAGAAGCTCAAGCCAAATTCTATAGATTTCAGAAGAAGCTCTATGTGTGATGAAAGGAAAGAAAGATTACTCTACATATGCTATTCTAACTGCAGAAAGGAGAAAGACTGGAATGTAAATCAAAACCTTGTAAACCCTAATTAACAAGCTAATTCTACTTTTGGAAAAAACACTATGAAAACCATGAAAGAAATGACATTACCTACTCAAGGAAGTAAATGACATATAACCATTCTATTTCTGGAAGTAAATAAGCAAAAAACATATTTTTGGATTTTTATGTGTTTTTATGTGAATTTAACATGCATCTAATTTATTGTGTGTGAGTGTGGCAGCGAACAAGTGGCGTTAGAGGGCGGTTTTGGAGCTTGGGAGGATGTAGGATGGTGTGGATGGGTCCTAGGAGGTCTTAGGTGGCCTTATGGAGGCTTTTCCCACACTCAGCCTTCAAAAGAAAGCCTACAGGAAAAACTACAGGAGGACACAGGAAAACTACAGGAGGAAAACAGGGAAACTATAGGAGGCCTACAAGAGGAGGCCGAGAGAAATTTTCGTTGTTTTGAGGGTGTGAGAGTGGGTGGAAAAGGTGGATGAAGGTTGGAATGAGGTGTTAGGGTGCCTAAGTTCTACCATGAGTCACCAGGAGAGAGAAATATGATTGGGTTTGCTCAAGGAGAGAGGAAGAAGTTCTATGAAAAATGAAGGAAACTAGGGAAGAATTGAGGTGAGGTTTGGGAGACCTATAGGGCATGGATCAGATGGAGGGTGTGATTGCTGGTAAGCTGGCCTACTGCTGGAAGAGATTTGCTGCATAGAAACTGACAGTCAACCAAGAAAATCAAGCAACCAATGAAATGAGTGCATCCTAGGAAAAATAGAGTTTTGCATTAAAATATCCTAAACTATGATGTATAGAAGGAAATGATAGGAAATGTTGTAAGAAAGGAAAGCATGCAAAAGGAATATTGCAAATCAGGAAGTGAACATGATAAAGAATATGTAAAGCAAAGAAAAATTGGACTATCAACCTACTAGAGAGCTGCAAACACTAGAAGTCATAGGAATGAGGAAAATCTGTGTTTTTGGGGTAGCAAGAGAGTCTTTGCCTCAAATCATGGTCCCAAGGGAGGAAGAGAGGCCAAGGCACTGTTTCTAGCCTTTTGAATCTTCTCTGATCACTATTTAACCTGCTATAGAAAGCACAAATGGA
Organism: Pinus tabuliformis; assembly: GCA_031772625.1. Taxonomy (NCBI): domain Eukaryota; kingdom Viridiplantae; phylum Streptophyta; class Pinopsida; order Pinales; family Pinaceae; genus Pinus; species Pinus tabuliformis. The sequence goes on along the minus strand of CM062805.1, from coordinate 562,747,675 downwards.
AGCAAGCTACTAAATCATCAAAAGCAACCTATTCTTAACCATAAGAGAAATACATCTAACAGTAAACTAATCTACAAAATGAGGTAAAGCATACAAATGCAAGTAAAGAGAAGCTTGGCTGCTTGGATTGGGCCCTAACCCAAGAGCTTCAGCCCTCTGAGGTAACTCAGTGCTAGCTCAAAAAGGATTCCATCTTCATTATCAAAAAATAGCAAGATTACATAAAACTGTCATAAAATAGTAAGCTCGAAATTTGAGTAGAGTTTACACAAGAAAAAAAAAGTTGACCCTAGTGAGGCCCTAGGCCTCTCTACTTATACATCTGAAGCTATCAACAACTTCCTTAAAATTAGGGAGTCTTGGCTCCCAAAACTCGAGATAACTATCAATCATCTTCCACTTGCTTGGCTGCCTTCTAGTGCATGATTCAGTTGCTTGTACCCCGAGCTGAATGAAGGGGAATTGGAAGTGAGGAGCAATAAATGAGGGGGATTCCCTCCTATAAGTCATCTCCTCTGTCTACTTTGAGTTATTGCTGCAGTTTGACATCTAGATCCTTGACTTTGACCTCGAAATCCATCAATAATCTGCATTAAATACATGTTAGACCACATGGCATAATAACTAACTCAACTCACCCTATAAGCATAATTATAATCAGAAAATAATACAATAAGCTAAGAAAATGGTTGATTTGACTAGGTTAGGAGGTAAAATGAGGCCATATAATTACCCATGTATGAGGCTCATCATCACCCCCCTACTGAAGGTGTTGCTCATCCTCTGAGAAACCTAGTCAATCTCTTATTGTTTCATGGCCTGGTGGCTTCCCTAGCATTCTAGGCTTCTGATGTGGTCTGCTCATGTTCTCCATAAAATCCTACCTTTTTGTCTATGTCCTTTTACTGCTCCTTCTCTTCTTCTTCTCTTCTGCCTTACAGCATGCCTAATATGAGTTGAGGACTCAATTTGAGGCCAATCCAGTTGACCTTCAGCCTTTGCATGGAGCACTTGTACATTGGCACTCTTTTCAATGCCTCCTTCAGCCTCATGGAGGAACGGTATTCTCTGATTTGTAAGCTATGTGGTAGGGTGTTCCATATTCTCATGCATGCATGCACACAGTCATCCCCAAGTAGCCTAAGCATATCTTCAAAGTGTGCAATGGCTTGTTCCTGATTGGCTAGATATTCAGGGGCAATCTGAGGGTCATTGGAGCGCAGGTCGTGTGTGCTGATGAGTGCCATAGGATCTGATGGCTCAGATCTTATCATCAATGGTTCATTCTGCTCTTTTATTAGAAATCTTTTCATTTATGTTGCCCTCAATTCTTCATGGTTCATCGATGATGCCATGGCCATTAATTGCAGATCCCCTAATTTGGCATTGGGGTCCCACACATTCAGGTCTGTGAGGGCCATGTTGTGTAGATAGAACTCTACCATCTTTGCTTTGTCCTTGAAGGTGCTTTGGTCACACAAATCCATGAAATGCCTGTAGTATTGGAAAGGAATTATGCCTCTTTGTGCCAAAGTTTTTATTTGGAACTGAAGCTATTGATCCTTCAGATAGAGACCATAAGATTTGGCGGGTGTTCTGCATTGTAATGCTTCTATGGATAAGATGGCCATGTATTCCAAATGAGTCCCTTTCTCCTGCAGCCGCCTCCTTAGTAATTCATTCTCATTCTCAAGGTGGCTTCTTGTAATGGCTTCTCTGTCTCTGAGAGCACTCAATTCCCTGCCCATTTCCCTGAGTTTGTCTTCCATGTGGCCAATATCCTCAACTCCTTTGTACTTGGCTATCTGCATCCACCTATGTGTTCTCACTCTCTCTTTTTCCAATTTGAAAAACAGTGGAATTGCAAATTTTTGTGGGATTGCCTCCATCAAGTAGTCTATAATAGGAGTCAAGATTAGGCTGGGGGTCAAGTTCTTGTAGCTCTTGTGCTTCCTCTTTCACCTCTGGCTGTCCTCCTATATTTTCCTCAAGTTTTTGTGTCTCCTGTAGTTTGGATAGTGTCTCCTGTAGAACTTTTTTAGCCTCCTCTAGGTCTGGTTTGGGGTCCTATAGAATTGCCTTTCCCTTCCATGTAGAAGATCTTGTAGTCCTCCTTTCATAGGTTATGGGTGTCTTGGAAGGAGATTCTTTCACCTTGGCAGATGGTGAATCTTCAATGTTAATGGGAGTCTTTGATGAGGGCTAAGGTTTGCCTGTTTTAGTTATGGTACTCTTCCTTGCCCAGAAATACATGGAGGTTTTTCTTTTCCTCTTTTGCTTCTGCTTGACTGGTGTACTAAGGGCAGTGAGGGCAGTTGCTGCTTCTCTTTCCAAAGTTTCAGGGGACTCTTCTCTTTGCTCTGCCCTCTCTTCCTCCTTTTCTCCCTCTCTGTCTCTTTTTCCTCCTCCTGCTCTGTCTCTTTTTCTACCTCCTGTTCTGTCTCTTCAACTCTCCCCTCCTCTCTTTCTTTTCTTTCCTCCTTCCTCTCTTGCTCTGCTATGTCACCACTGGCTTCATCTTCTCCCCCTTGCTGTTCTCCCTCCTCACTGATAGCAGTACTAACAACATAGGTTAATGCCTTGATGTCATCCTCAGTTGTCATATTTCTGAAAAATTCCCATGCTATAGGGATTGTAAGGGTGTGGAGAGCTTCTTCTACTAGGATCTTGATTAGGCCATGGTGAGCTAGTTGTTGTGAATTTCCTTCTTGTACCTTGATGCTGGAGTCAATGAGGACTGAAGGAGAAAGTAAGGGATACTGAGATTTTGATGTGCTGGGGTATCCATGCCATATCTCAATTCTTGGAGGATTTTGAAATGATATTCATAAACAATGCTATGCCTCCCCTCACAAGAAATGTATTTGATCACTTGGTAGCTAACCTCATCCTAGGGATATGGTACACTAGCCCTCCTAATTCCATTTTTGTCTTCAACAGGGGTTTCATTATCTTGGAAAAATTTCCTCTTGGCAGCCTGGCCAATTATTTTCTCATCTTTACTCCAAAGCAGCCCAAGAGGAAGGGTAGTGACCCTACTGATGAATTCAGGGGTTATTTCAATGGAGAGGCCTCTAATGGTTATAGTAGCATGAGTTCTTGTGTGAGGGACCAGAGAAAGAGAAAATTCATGGGCAATTTCATCATCAAACCCTTTAAACTTCTCAAAGAAATTCATCCTGTTTGACCTTGTAAATATTTCAACCACTTGAGGATGTGCATGGAGTCTAGTGGAGTTAATGGGATCTTTTCTCATAAACCCCCCTGTCATACTACTTGTGATTCTTTTGAAAAACTAGATACGGAGGTGGTGACAAAGAATTTTGAGTGAAATTGAAAAACAGAGGGGTCTGTTTTTTTTTTTTAAGCAATTTTTTTCTATGTATTTCTAACCTCTTAGAGACTCATTTTATCTTCAGTTTGATACCAACTCTTTCACATTTTGATATCCAACAGAGGGCATTCATGAACCCTACCTCTTCAGACTAAAATTCGTGCCAAAAATCTCATTTCCTCCCTTCAAAATGACTCACTGGCCCTCCTGTAGAAGCCCGCTGTCCCTCCTGTAGATTTCCTGTAGGTGCTCCTGTAGAAGATGCCGAGAAACAAATATGGAGGAAATAGATGGAGGATAGTGGATACGAGGTTGTGGGGGCATAAGAAGACTGCTATGTGGTTGAGTTACGAGGAGAAACCGACGAAAAGGTGGTGAGACTGCGCGGGGAGGAGTGCTCATTACCTTTTATGGCTGTTTTCGGTTATGAGTGCTGAGCTGGCAAGGTGTACGTTGCCCAGATTAGGACTGTTGGTCCCCACCTGCTTAGTCACCATGACCCCCCTTGTAATCATCCCCTCATTACTACATCGGAGTTAACTCTTCCTCCCACTACCTGTCCTTTGCATCTTTTGCTTGAGTTGACTGTGCGCATGTGTGGGTGATATCTTGGTGAAGTGGAGTCAACTAAATGAAGGTATACAAGTTAACTAGCCACCTTTCCCTCTTTCGATTTCAACCATCTCATTGCCTTCGTATGATTCCTAATTACACAAATGCAGATAGAGAAGTGACTTAGCTACTTACCTGTAATCCAAGTGTATTTGTTGCCATCGACTGTGAGGTGTTGTGGCTTTCTCTACTGCATGCTTTCAATTTTCCTCATGCATGTTGTCTCTACTTGCAGATGTGTTGTTATGTGTTTTTGCAGGTTCTTCTTTTGCTAGAGCTGAGCTGCATGTGCCTTTTCAACCTTCAGATGTGTTGTCCCTTGTTGCTGGTGCTGGACTTCTATGGGATCAGCTGCTACAGGAATTCCTATAGGAGCTCCTGTAGTTGCTTCTCCCCTTGAAACTTCAGCTATTTCCCTATGCTTGGAGCTTGAGAATGATGCTAGAGGTGGAGATGAATGATGGAGGGATAGTAGGTAAGCTTCAGGTAAAGTTAATGGTGCCTTTTCCTCCTTTTTTTTTTGTTTTTTTTTTTCAAAACTGAAAAACTATTTTTCTATGTTTTTTCTTGGAAAGGAAAAATAATAATAATAATAATGATGATGATGCTTGGAGTGTGATGCAGGCTTGGAAATGATGGCAAGGAGGTTTGAAGATGGTAAGAGGGATTATAGGTTCCTCATGAAGCTTTTCTTGTCCCTCAAACTGCCTCCTGTAGACACTTTTGGCTCTCTGTAATTCCTACAGGAGCCTCCTGTAGAAAAAACAGAGCCTCTTGTAGAAAACATAGTTTTGGAAGAAGAGGTACAGTGGGGTGAAAGAGATGCCAAAAATGATGGAGGAAGGTGTGGAGAAGATGAGATGGATGCTGGTATGAATGTCAGGGTCCCCTTGGCACCTTCTTCTGCTCCCTGTAGTCCTCCTGCAAACCTGCAATGCAATAAAAATTCATTTTTTCTCTCTCTCTCTCTCTCTCTTTTTTGAAAACAACTAGGGCGCCTTAGAGAGGTTTTCACCTTAATTGCCTACCTTGGGTGCCTCCAAGGGAGGTTTTCACCTAGGGATCTTATTCTTTTCCCCTTTTTTTTTGACATCACTGGACCGCCTCAGAAGAGGTTTTCAACCCAATGATGGGACTCAAGCGCCTCATGAAGGTTTTCGATTGAGTCCTTATTTTTTATCTTTTTTCTTCAGTGAGTGGGTGAAGTGGAAGCTAAGATATGCTCCATTACCATCATTGTTTTATTCAAATCTTCAATAAACTCTCACTTGGAGAGGGGTTTCTTGTAGACTTTCAACTGATATCCATTGACAAGCATGGTGATGGCTTCATCAGCAATGGTTCTGATCAGAACTAAACCATTGTCATTGCATTTCTCCACAGTGTAGGGTCCCAGCCATATTATCCTCAGCTTGCCTTTGAAATCCTTGTATCTTGAATCATAGAGTAGTGCCCAATCTCCCTCTTGGAATTGCTTCTCCCTGATATTTCTGTCATGCCATATCTTTCTCTGAAGTTGAACTACCTCTATATGGAGAAGGGCTTGCAATCTGTATTCATCAAATCCATTGAGCTGAAGTAATCTCTCCTTCTGTACATGGCTGAGGTCTAGGTCCAGCTGAGCTACCATCCTTAGGGTATTGAATTCAAACTATATTGACATCAAAGCCTTCTTCCCATAGACCAGTTCATAGGGTGTGAATCCAGTGGTGGTCTTCCATGTTGTGTTGTAGGCCCAAGTGGCCTCAACTAATCTATCCGCCCAGTCTTTTTTGCTGTTGCTCACTACCTTAGTTAGGATCCCTTCCAGTGCTCTGTTAGTGACCTCCACTTGCCCATTGGCTTGTGGACGGTAAGTGGTGGAAGTCCTGTGCTTGATCTTATGATGTGTGAGCAGGTCTTCAATCAAGTTGGAAGTGAACTGACTGCCTTGGTTTGTGATCAACTCTCTCGAATACCTGAACTTGTAGAAAATGTTTTCCCTCAAAAACTCAGCTACTTTTTCCTTTGTCGCTGCTTTGATTGCTTTGTCTCTGCCCACTTTTTCAGGTAGTCGGTTCACACAATGATGTACTTCTTCTGCTTTGAAGGGGGTTTGATAGGCCCCATAAAGTCCATGCCCCACTTCTCAAATGGCTCAAAGGTCACTTGAGGTTGCATGGGCATTTCATCCTTTGGAGTGGGTTTCCCCATCCTCTGACACTGATCACATTGGCTCGTCTATCTCCTCACATCCTGATGAAGAGTGGGCCAGTAGTAGCCTGCTTGCAATATCTTTAAGGTGGTTCTTTTTGCTGCAAAATGACCTCCACAAGGCCCGTCATGACAAGTCAGGAGGATGTCAAAGGCTTCCTCCTCCCTGACACATCTTCTCAAGATCTGATCTGGGCCAAGTTTGAAGAGATTGCCTCCAATCCAGGTGAAAGGGGCGTTTTTCCTTACTATCTTGCTCCTCTCTTTTGAGGATAAATGTGGTGGGAATTGTGTTGAAACCAAGTAGTTTTCTATATCAGCAAACCATGGAGAGAGTACTGATATAGAAAATAGGTGTTCATCTGGCATTTGGTCATCCACCATTCCTTCTTCACCTGCAGGAAAATTTACTCTAGACAAAAAGTCAGCAACAACATTCTCTTTACCAGGCTTATCAATAATGATCAGATCAAACTGCTACAGTAAAAGCAACTATCTAATAATGCGAGCATTTACATCTGGTTTGTTCATTAAATATCTAATTACAGCATGATCAGTGTGCACAAAGGTTTGATAGCCTATGATATAATATCTAAATTTGTTTAAGGAATGCACAATAGCTAGGAGTTCCTTCTCGATCACTGTATAGTTTAACTCTGCCTTTGACAAGTTTTTGCTTATAAAGTATATGGCATAAGGTAACTTTTCATCAATTTGTCCTAAGGCTGCTCCTATTGCTTTGTTCGAGGCATCTGTGTGAATGTGAAAGGGTAGGGCCCAGTTTGGGCCTCTTAGAATTGGGGCAGTCGCTAGCTTGCTCTTCAAGGTATCTAGGGCTTCTTGACAGTTTTTCGACCTTATGAACTCAACATCTTTGCCTAGGAGGCCAAACAAAGGAGAGGCTAACTTGTTGAAGTCTTTAATGAATCTCCTATAATATCCAGGTAAGCCTGGGAAGATTCTGACATCTCTCACCTTTTGAGGAGGTGGGACCCTTTGGATGATGGAAATTTTGTTGGGGTCCACCTGCAGTTCTTGTTGAGATATTTCATGACCTGGCATGGTCCCTTTAGTCATAAAAAATTCACATTTTTCCAGACTAAGGGACAGGTTCATCTCAATACAATTATCTAAACTTTTCCTAGGTTAGATAAAACTTCCTGAAAGACAGAGCCATAAGGAGTAAAATCATCCATGTATATTTCTACTGCATCATGAATCAGTTCAGGAAATATACTCAATATCGCTCTTTGGAAAGTCGTTGGAGCATTGCACAAACCAAAATGAAGGAATCGGTTTGCAAAGGTACCCCAAGGACAAGTGAAAGTGGTATTATCTTGGTCTTCTAGGCTGATTTGAATCTGATTGTACCCGCTAAACCCATCTAGGAAGGAGAAAAACTTTTTCCCTGCCATACCGTCTAACACTTGATTTATGAAAGGTAAAGGAAAATGGTCCTTTTTAGTGGCTTTGTTCAATTCTCAATAGTCGACACAAATTCTCCACTTACCATTTTTCTTTGGCACTAGCACCAAAGGAGACCCATTCACTATCAGAGATGGGATAGATGAATCCTGCATCAAGCAATTTCTATAGTTCTTCCTTAACAATATCTTTAAGTGTTGGGTTCATCCTCCTTTGAGGTTGCCTGACTGGCTTGCAATCTTCCTTGATGTATATATGATGAGTACATATTGAAGGGTGCACTCCCTTCATCTCCTTATAACTCTAGGCGAAGACATTTAAATGTTTTCTCAGTATGCTACATAGCTCCTTCTCCTGGGAAGTAGATAGGGATGGATTTATTTTCAATGTTCTTTCTGGGCCGAACTCTATATTTTTAACATGGAGAGAAGTGGGGTCAGCTACATAGAGATCAGTTGAGGGGTTGTTTTGGGTTTCTCTTACTATGTCTTCTAATGGTGATACACTGTGAGGTGGATTATGAATCAAATTTTCGATCATATCATCCTCATCTTGCGGTTTCCCCCCATGGCGATTTCTAATGTACAAACTGGTGCAGAATAAAATTCATCCTCATCCTTCTCCTCCAACCAGAGAGGTAGATCATGTTCTAGCAAGGGTTGGGCAGGAGGATATAGGATTAACTGCTTGGACATGTGCCCATTCTTTATGGTCATGTTTCCAGCTCGGCAGTTGATGTAGGCATTAGCTGCAGCCAACCAGGGTCATCCCAGAATGGGAGGATACCCAGTGAGCTTTGCCTTTGGCTGGAGAACTAAGAAATCAGCAGGGTAATCCCAAGAATCAATGGAGACCATCACATCTTCCACAATCCCCTCAAGGGTCACTGTGGAGCGGTCTGCTAGCTGCAGCACTGTCATGGTCTTCCTCAAGGAGCCTTGGAGGTTAAGTTTGAGCATTGTGTCCTTTGTCATCACATTAATGGCAGCTCCCAGATCAATCAAGGTATGTGGGACCATTGTGCCATTGATGTGGACATCAACTACTGGGCTTCCAGGGTCCAGATATTTTGGACAGATTATCTGCCCCAACATTAGGTCGGACAGTTGTCCTATGACATTGATGGTTGGGGCATCTCTCTTGCGCCTTCCTGGATGCCTAAAGCACTCCTCTTTGATTAACCTATTGTAGATAGGCACATATTTTATGGCTTAGAGAAGTGGTATCTTCACACATAAATGTTTCAATTCTCCCAGGAGTTCAGTCTCTTCTGGGGTAGGCTGGATTGTCATGGATAGTCTCTTAGGAAAGGGTGGATTTGCTTTAGGTTCGCTTTCCTCTTTATCTTCCTCAACCTCCCTGGGTGGAGGCTGGCTATCTGGGAGAACTTTCCCGGATCGCAAGTTAATTTCTTGAATCTCCATAGCATAAGTTGGGCATGATGGTTCCCCACTATACACTTGCTGAGCCTGTCTATTGTTCAGGTTCAAATTTGGCTGGGCAGGCATTTGGGGTTTCCTTGGTGCAACAGAAGGTAACGGTTGTGGTTAGGCAAGTGGTGGAGGCAGAAGAGTGGGAAGAGAGTTGTATTGGGACCTCCACCCCTGATGAGATGCATTCCACTGAGGATTTGGCTGAGCATAGGACTGAAATAAATGGGTGCCTGGTTGGGCATGATATTGAGATGTGAAGGACCAAGGAGGAGGCGTGGACTAGGAAGGATGAGTAGGGGGGCCCCAAGAAGGTATGGAGGTGACTTGGTTGGGGTTGTAGTATGCCTTAGATGTCCTTTGCATCCCTTGCTGGTATGGTCTAGGTCCATGTGGCCTCCTTTGGTTTATGTAACAAATCTGTTCAGTGACTCCTTCGGCCCCTTGGTATACAACTTTAAGTCCAAGCAAGGAAGGGCACTTATCTGTAGAATGATCTTCTTCACATACTGAAAAAACCTCTATAGAGTTCAATGGGCATTCATTCCTAGGATGCCTCTTGGTGCATCTAGGGAAAAAAATGGCCAAAGCCCTCTCTGCTTCCTCTTGTTTTCTTTTGATATGTAAGGTATCCATTTGCATGGCAAGAGTCTGCAACATCTCACTCTTGAAGTCTTCTAGCATGTTTCCAATTTCACCTTTAATGGATGAATTGGAAGAAGAGGTACTAGCTATGGGTTGACTCCCCCTACCTTTCTTTCTGGTTGCTCTAGAATGGTTTCTAAAAATATTCTTTATGTCCTCATAGGATAGTTGGTAGATGTCTCCCCCAGCCAGTAGATGGAGGGTGTCTAAAAGGTCTTCCTGAATTCCCCTGAGCAGGACCAACTTTAGAGACTCAGGGTCAAGTGTACACCTGGCCCTTTTGTAACTGAGCTGGAACCTCTCTTCATAGTCTTCTAGGGACTCATCACTTCCTATGGTCATTCGAAAGATTTCTTCTTTAGTATCTTTTGACCTACAATAGTCTCGATACTTGTTGTTAAAGGCCTGCTGCATATGAGCCCAAGTTGTGATGCTATTGCTAGGTAATCCCATGAACCAGCGCAGTGTTGCATCCTTGAGAGTAGAAGGGAACAGTTTCAACTTTTGCTCGTCTTTTGCATAGTCATAAGTTCGACAGATGACAGCAAACTCGAACAAGAAGGTGTCAAGATATTTTGTAGTCAGACCATGGAAGTGAGGTAGGGCTGAAGGACTTATATTCTTCATTTTGGTGTCCCCATTGGTCTCCTGAATGGGGAAGGTACCCTCTATTCTCTCTGAATTTCCCCTAGAATTTCTGTTTTCAGCCATTGGCTCTAGAGGAATGTTTTCTTCTTCTTCTTCTTACCCTATAGGTTATTCAAATATGTCTGGATGTTCACCTAAGGGTTCTTCTTGATTGCAGCCACCGAAGAAGAGAGAAGGTTGGTTGTGTGAATCAGTGGGGGTGTTGGGCAAAAACTTTCCTAAGTTATCTGCACTCCTACGAGGCATGAAAGGAAATATTTTTGGTTGATTTTTTGTTTATTTCCCCACACTGAAAGTACATGTAGAAACTGAAATTGTGATTGAACAAAACAAATTGCAACTTGCTGAATGGAAATTTGCAGAATTGAAAAGGAAAGCAAGGAAATGCAGAACTGAAAGAAAAGAAATGACTAGTCTACTTTTTCCGAAATAAACTATTAGCAGAATGTTGCAATATGGAATAGAAGAAAGCAGTAATCACAGAATACTCTAACGCTTCCCCGGCAATGACGCAAAAAAGTGGTGAGCACCAGTATTGCAGCAAGAATGCTGCAACTCCTGGGCTACCAACTTTACTTTTATCAACCCGGTAGTTCGTGACAAACTTGGAAGTGTCGGTGCTATATGCACAAGTACTATTTCTCACTGTAGGTTGTCACTTGGTCAGCCGCCACGAGATCACTAGGAGCTCAAGACAACTTCTATAGATTTCATAAGAAGCTCTATGTGTGATGAAAGGAAAGAAAAATTACTCTATAGATTCTATTCTAACTGTAGAAAGGAGAAAGACTATAATGTAAAGCAAAACCTAGTAAACCCTAATTAACAAGCTAATTCTACTTTTGTCAAAAACACTATGAAAACCATGAAAGAAATGTCATTACCTACTCAAGGAAGTAAACAAAATCTAACCATGCTATTTCTTGAAGTAAATAAGCAAAAAACATATTTTTGGATTTTTATGTGAATTTAACATGCATCTAAGTTATTGTGTGTGAGTGTGGCAGCGAACAGGTGGCATTAGAGGGCGATTTTGGAGCTTGGGAGGATGTAGGATGGTGTGGATGGGTCCTAGGAGGTCTTAGGTGGCCTTTTGGAGGCTTTTCCCACACTCAACCTTCAAAAGAAATCCTACAGGAAAAAATACAGGAGGACACAGGAAAACTACAAGAGGGAAACATGGAAACTATAGGAGGCCTACAAGAAGAAGCTGAGAGAAATTTTTGTTGTTTTTAGGGTGTCAGAGTGGGTGGAAAAGGTGGATGAAGGTTGGAATGAGGTGTTAGGGTGCCTAAGGTCTACCATGAATCACCAAGAGAGAGAAAGATGATTGGATTTGCTCAAGGAGAGAGGAAGAATTTCTATGAAAAATGAAGGAAACTAGGGAAGAATTGAGGTGAGGTTTGGGAGACCTATAGGGCATGGATCAGATGGAGGGTGTGCTTGCTGGTAAATTGGCATACTACTGGAAGAGATCTGCTGCATAGAAACTGACAGTCAACCAAGACAATCAAGCAACCAATGAAATGAGTGCATCCTAAGAAAAGCAGAGTTTTGCATTAAAATGGCCTAAACAATGATGTATAGAAGGAAATGCTGGGAAATGCTGTAAGAAAGGAAAGCATGCAAAAGGAATATTTCAAATCAGGAAGTGAACATGATAAAGAAGATCTAAAGCAAAGCAAAATTGGACTATCAACCTACTAGAGAGCTGCAAACACTAGAAGTCCTAGGAATGAGGAAAATCTGTGTTTTTGGGGCAGCAAGAGAGTCTTTGCCTCAAATCATGGTCCTAGAGGGAGGAAGAGAGGCCAAGGCACTGTTGCTAGCCTTTTGAATCTTCTCTGATCACTGTTTAACCTGCTACAGAAAGCACAAATGGAAGCAAGCTACTAAATCATAAAAAGCAACCTATTCTTAACCATAAGAGAAATACATCTAACAGCAAACTAATGTACAAACTAAAGTAAAGCATACAAATACAAGTAAAGAGAAGTTTGGATGCTTGGATTAGGCCCTAACCCAAGATCTTTAGCCCTCTGAGGTAACTCAGTGCTAGCTCAAAAAGGATTCCATCTTCATTGTCAAAAAATAACAAGATTACATAAAATTGTCATAAAATAGTAAGCTCGAAATTTGAGCAGAGTTTACACAAGCAAAAAAAAGTCGACCCTAGTGAGGCCCTAGGCCTCTCTACTTATACATCTGAAGCTACCAACAACTTCCTTAAAATCAGGGAGGCTTGGCTCCCAAAACTCGAGATAACTATCAGTCATCTTCGACTTTCTCGGCTGCCTTCTAGTGCATGATTCTGCTGCTTGTACTCCAAGATAAATGAAGGGGAATTTGAAGTGAGGACTAATAAATGAGGGGGATTCCCTCCTATAAGTCCTCTCCTCTATCTACTTCGAGTTATTGTTGCAGTTTGACCACTAGAGACTTGACTTTGACCTCGAAATCCATCAATAATCTGCATTAAATACATGTTAGACCACATGGCATAATAACTAACTCAACTCACCCTATAAGCATAAATATAATCAGAAAATCATACAATAAGCTAAGAGAATGGTTGATTTCACTAGGTTAGAGGTAAAATGAGCCCATATAATTACCCATTTATGAGGCTCATCACTCCTCATAGTACTTGATGGGCATACATACCTCAAGAGCGCTCAAGTCACTATAGTAATATAGTGAGGTTGTAATTCCCTCTCCCTCTTTGGCCTGCCCTGTCCAAACCATATTGTATGGATCCACTTGTTGCTCCTGCTTCTGCTAGTGCTCCCTCTACTGATGTCTATACTACATGATTGACATATAAAATACATCAAGTTGATACATAAAATACATTTTTTTATTATTAAATGAAACATGTATATATAAATGTGGAAACATAACTTTCAATAATAAAAAAAATCACCGGTGCGCTCAAAACGCAGTCATGCACCTGCACTGATGGTCTTTCAAGTATAGCCACACCTCTAGTGGTGCACACATAAGTATGATGCACCATTGTTGGTCACAATTTCAACTTTTGATAGTGGTGCAAAAAAATTGTGCACCAATGCGCACAGATAACCTTTTCGCACCAGTACGGAATGTTCAGGTTATTGAATGCACTGAGCTATGGCTATATTTTTAAATATTAAACATGCAGTGTGTTTGGTAAATATAAATGCAATGGGAATGATGCACTGAAATTCAATCTGTCACACCATTCCCAATTCATTTTCATTTACAAAATGCAACACAACAATGTAGGTGTGTTATGTTCACACACCAAATTGCGGTGCATCTTGTAAATTTATAGGGCGCATAACTATCGGTGCAAGCTGAACGTATCAAACACATGCACGGCGATTTATTTTTTGAAAAACAATGGAAAATTTATCCTAATTTAGAATTCTAATCCGCTAAAAAATTAAATTACAAAGAAACATAAACATTACCTCGACATTTTGTCATCGAGGAGGCATTGTGGACACATAATGGAGAATTTTTTTTAGGACGGTTTGAAAAATTTGAAAACTCAAATAGTGAGCACAGTATGGAAGGATGGTGAGAAATAGAAGAACCAACGTCAAGGTGCTTGCATGTGGAAAGAGTGGCATCGACGCTTCAGATCTCTCCCACACTATAGATTGTAAAAATGAAAATTATGGCTCGAAGATTTTTTTTTATTTAACCCTCTTCCGGTGCATTTCTCCAAAAATATCGGCATGTGATATATCCAAAAGCACCACATTTTTTTTAATAAAAAAATATCGTGGTGCTTTTTCTCAAGACACCCCGAGGCAGTCCTTTACAAATAGCACATCGGTGCTATGTTTTTATTATAGCATCACTATTTTTTTTGAAAGTAAAAATCACCTAGCAGCATTCTTTAGAAGATTCCCTAGTATGTTTTATTAATCTTACCGCATTGAGGCTTCATTGTAAAATAGCACCGCATTTCTCTGAAATTTATAACTATAACGATGCTCCTTACTGGTATGCATTGGGACATTTTACTATGTAAAGGGCATTGGTGCTGTCAACTATTAAAGCACCGGTGCGTTGTATTATTTATCGCATTGAGTTTTTATTTTTACTTTATAAAAATAAATTTTTGACGATGCACCATGTTATATAAAGCAACAATGCTTGTATGGATAGTAAAGCAACCAATAACAAAAACAACAACAACAATGTAGAAGCCCTAATAACAACAACAATGTAATTAAATCTCAGTTAGCTTACCAAGAAAATGCAAATTTTCTCTTTATTTATGATTTGTTGAGATTGGATAGAGCACACAACAAAGAGCATACACAAAAAGGAAAACACTTTCTATCTTGTTTTTTATTTTCCAATATTCCACGGAGTGTAGGAAAATGAGCATAAATAAATCCAAAAGTGTAATAAACTGAGAATAAAACATAAAATTGAAATATGAGCTTTCTAATTTTTATTTTTTATTTTTATTTTTGAAGGGTGTATTCAGGTTGTATACCTGTGGATATGACGAAAGAATATGTATCTCAAGAAAACAAACACAATTTCGTATGAAACAAAAAACTTTCTTAACTTAAAAACAATGCTCTTGATGTAATGGAATAGTTAATTTAAGCTAGAATGTATGGAAATAACATATATTAGAAATGTGACAACACAAGCTCATGATCTCACTTAATAATGGGATCATATCTTCAAATGGGCTCTGATATGATGTTTGGGAAAAAAATATATTCCATATAGGATGAATACCTTTAGTAACCATTCACACAACTAGATGAAGGATCATAACACCAATATTTTTATGTAGATAAAACCCTCTAGAAGGGGAAGACTCCATGCTCTAGTCAATGTGGTTACATGGGGCAATTATATTAATGCAAACAATTTTCTTTTACATAAAAGATTTCTCACAATTAATCATCAACCATGACCCTCCATGCTCTTTAAATACAGATCATGAACCAATCAAGTGTTAAGCCACAAATGAATAGTTGTTAACATCAAGGAGAATATAATCCATCAAATCACTCTATGCTTAGAATATATCATGACCGTCATATTACAATGCAACTAATGCATACTAAAGAAACACACTTTACCTAATAGACACATTAGACCAAATTGACCTGAACTAACTCATAAGTATGTAAATATCCTAATATGGGATAGAAATGCTAGAGTAAGACCCAACCTAACCATGTCTTCATAACCATTTTAAGGTGTGAAACTTAAGTAATTTTTGAAAGTAATAATCTCATAGGAAGTCTTGTTCCATTCCAACATATTAATTACATTAGATGTAGAGCTTTATTTAAATTTTGGTCCACAAAATTACTAACACAAGCCACTATTATAATAGTATTTTCCCTAGATGTCTATAATCCACTTTGACCATTCATGACCTTCAAGTCATCAAATCTATCCTTATATTGGTAGCTTATATTGGTAGGAAGTTCTTGATTTTATGCCATAATCCCAATACCATTCATTTTGACATACATCAAAGATGTAAAAATTGATTATAAGAAGAGACCTTATTTTTATCTCCATGTTTGGGAATAACAATATTTCATGCCAAAAGATTTAGCACAAATCCTCTTCTTGGATTCTCATTCATGAGACATGTTTTCTTATTCTCCTCAATCATTAACCTCATAAGATATTTTAGAAAAAAAACATTTTGACAATAATGTGTAGCGTGCATCCCTCTAATGGAAGATTCATTATTTAATATTCCAACTAGATTTAATACACGACTTATCATTAGAATATGCAATCTTCCTTAGGCATTTGAGCTAGTTATATGATCTATGGGTCCCTATTTGTACATCAATTAAATCCACAATACCAATAGGTGGATTGTCTAATAATATTTGCTATCATGCTATTTCATTTTATAAATTAAGGTTAACCTTTTGTGTACTTTACTTTAATATCACATTTAATGGGGGACCATGAAGGTCAACTAAATTGTTCACGTGACATATCGAGGGTGAACCCCTTTGATAGATGACATTTGCCACAAATTATGAAGACATTCTAGATTAAAAAATATGAATTAATTAGAATGTGATGGTAAAGTGTAGGTTTTAACCTTGTAAATAAATTACTTGCAAACAAATTCTTTAAAAAAAAAAAAACAATGGCAAGAACATAAAATATACACAGATATTTTCTCCTAGAACTCAAACCGGGAAAACCAGATTGATTTTTAATTACATTCATTTTAATGTTACAATACATTATATACACGTCAAAGCATTCATAAACCCTAATCCATTAATTGTGGATTAGAACATAACCGTAGTTCCCTTGACCAGATCTACAAATACCATGGGAAAAAACCACCATGCCCAAAACCATGAGCAAAAACCATGCACAAAACCATTGGTAGGTCCACCCAACATCCTTGAGTCTGCCCAACTATTATTGGGTTTGCATAGTTTTTTTTTTCCTAGGGTGTTGCCTCGAACCCCATGCAGGGGGGGCTATCGCCCCCCCTGCAACCCCACCATTCTACACGATGCAACGTAATGACACTTAAGACTAGTCATGTAAAGAATATAACACATACCCAACATAAAGCATGAACTACATCTTCTTCCATAACACATGTGTTATAGACATTTTTGTGCCTTACAGCATAGAGCATGAAATGTCAATAATCTGAGGGATCCAAAGTCCCTAAACATGTTGTTCCTACCCCTAGAGGAACAAGGTCAGCAAACCACAGCACTACAGATCAGTTCTCCACTAAAAAACACTCAAAAACAGGTCAATTTTGGATCAAAGCAGCTGCTCCACTAAGCATCTGCGCTGAATGACAAAAGCTCTATGGTGTACCTGCGCTGCATAGCAAGTGCAACAAAGGCTACCTGCGCTCGTACTTTGACATGTGGAGGAATCTTTTCTCAATATGCCAGTGCCCAGGAAGCTTCCAAAATGACACTTGGATCAGAAGATTCGCCTAATGATGAGTAAAGAGGTTCTAAAACTCCAAGTGGAAGGTAGAAACTCCGAGTGGACTCAAGGACTGAAGAACAACTGGAGTTGAAGAGGACAACAAGTCACACATCAAGCTGACTTATCTTCACTCCAAAACTCTATATAAGGATCTCATCCCATGGGATCTGGAGGCCGGAATTTTGTGCAAAGAATTGTTGTTGGTTTACAGTGGAGAGTATTGGGTGATTGCTTGAGGGAGGTGAAGAGGAGATTTCTTTCCGTCGGGAAGGTGATGCTGGATTGGACCTCTCACGGTTGTATCACCGCCTGAACCTTACTTCCTTATATTAATAAAGCATTTGAGGTTCTTCTATTCGCATGTGTTTCAATGGTGTATTGCCTTACTTGCGTATTTGATTTATGCTAATCCTTGAATCAATTATGAATGCATGCTTCTTGTAGTCTCCTTTTCTTGTCTTGTTCGCAGGATCTCGTGTAGCTGGGCCCGTGAGAAGACTTGGAGCTGGGAGTGAGCGGCAAATAGAGGAGATTGGATCGACCATTTGCGCAAGACATCGGTAAGTGGATCTCTTCCTTTCATCTCTTGCATGTCATAAAGAAGTAACTTTAGATAGCTTTGCTTCAGCTGTTGCTAAGGAACTATCACCCTTAGAGTGGGATAGGGTCATTCTGTGTTGGATACTTTTCCCCACAACAGACTGGCGACTCCATGGTGAAGGGACCGGTGAATGATAATAACCCAACCCGATATTTACGGAGGCAAAAGTGTCATGTTCAAGAGCGACTTGCTACCATTAAGCTTTGAGGTTCTTCCCAATTTTGCCCCAGTCATTTCTGACCAGTACCTCTTTATTTTTGTCAAGCTTGAGGAGGATAACATATGCTTGTTCTATAACCTGCCCTTCGGGCAAGCCCATCGCTATGTTTTAACGAGCTTAACGATAGGGAAACTCGTTCTCGTCTAAAGACAAGTTTGTCGCTATCTAATATTTTTAACGAGCCCAGCGACAAAGACAACTCGGTCCTTTTCATTTTTAGAGAGTCTGAAAAGGGTACATAAAGTGGACTCCAGAGGTCCTTTTTCGTCATCTAATCCCTTAAGTCCGAAAAAGTATAAAACAATACAGAAGGGATGAATGTTCGATATCTTTATCGAGCCGAACCAGACAAGCGCTCGATCTTTCTGTGCAATAATCCCTCAGGTCCAAAAAGATTAAAATCTAGAGGAGGGATAGCTCTTCCGGTCCTTTTAACGAGCTGGAAGGCCAAAACTCGGCAAACTTTTCATATTTTACGAGTCATTGAAAAGAGCTCAAAGAAGACTCGTATTTTGAGGAACGAGTGATAAATAGGGATAGCAGCAGATTCCAGGTACAGGTTGGAATTTTCCAATCACGGCAGTATTACAAGGATGGCTAAGTGAAATCACTCTTCGCAGCTGTTCCTCAAAATAGGTAAACAATCAAGTGGATGTGAATGATCGGCCAAATGAAAAGTGGAGGTGACGGTGCACAAACACGACCAAGGCTTTTATGGCTGATGAATTTACGGTCTCAAATGGTTATTTACCGGTTCATTTTTCTTAATGAGCTTGAACTCTGGGGGAAGCTTGCTCACATGCTTATGTTTATTTTTTAACGAGCATGAATTTCCGCATTAAAACTGCTCGGCTTTGCGTTTATTTTTTAACGAGCATGAACTTTGCCAAAACTGCTCATTTTTGCGTTTATTTTTTAACGAGCATGAACTTTGCCAAAACTGCTCGTTTTTACCAGTCATAAAGTAGGAAGGTCTCCTGGTAGATTGCTCGCTATGTGTGACTTGTTGTCCTCTTCAACTCCAGTTGTTCTTCAGTCCTTGAGTCCACTCGGAGTTTCTACCTTCCACTTGGAGTTTTAGAACCTCTTTACTCATCATTAGGCGAATCTTCTGATCCAAGTGTCATTTTGGAAGCTTCCTGGGCACTGGCACATTGAGAAAAGATTCCTCCACATGTCAAAGTACGCCCAGCGCAAGTAGCCTTTGTTGCACTTGCTTTGCAGCGCAGGTACACCATGGAGCTTTTGTCATTCAGCGCAGATGCTTAGTGGAGCAGCTGCTTTGATCCAAAATTGACCTGTTTTTGAGTGTTTTTCAGTGGAGAACTGATTTGCAGTGCTGTGATTTGCTGACCTTGTTCCTCTAGGGGTAGGAACAACATGTTTAGGGACTTTGGATCCCTTAGATTATTGACATTTCATGCTCTATGCTGTAAGGCACAAAAATGTCTATAACAGTTGCCCCCTAAAGTATGAGGTCGTTTATCGGGTGAAATGCTTTATTAGGAGGATCCGAAGTTCATTCAATCGTCGGGAGGTGACCTGTAACAAAATACAATACAATACATTATCTTTTCATACTTTCTTTTCATGATCTAGCTGATGCGGGCATTTCCCATGCTCAGCTTTATAAATACATTTTCTGTACATAAACAGACGATCGTCTGATAATAGACTGATAATTCTCTGCTTTTAATTATCATCCTTTTAGTAGGATGATCATCTGCTGCACATGTCTATGTTTTTATCTCCTGAATATATATCGCAGCCCGGATGGATGAAACTAGATCCGGGGTCTTCAAACTTGTCCGATCTTCACTCTAGTACAAGTCGATCCATGTGAGAATTTCTTGAAGTCGAACATGGAAAGACATCGCTTGATTACCAGTCAATAATGTAAACTGTTAACAAGCGCGAGAGGAATCATCGATAATGATGATGACCCTCAAGGTACTGCAGCACAATTCACGTGGCGTGAATATAGGATCTGACGTCGAACACCACGCAAAGTCTCCCGGTCGAAGGTCATTAATGTATACCTATCGCCGGAAGTGAGAAACTTGCCATTGAGGCATGCAAGCTTCAAAGTACTGAGGGGGTGTTCCTAGATCAACTTCTTGGATAGTGAGCTGATGTCGACAAGAAGTGATCCGTCAAAGGAGGGCCTTAATGAATCCCACATCAGTGACACGGAACGGAGCTAGTGATGATGGTGAAAACGATCTGTGAAATATGATTCAGGGTGGCGGTCATGGAAGGACGAAAGATGATGTATGGTAGTGGATGGGACCCGGTTGACACTTTCTGAATGACATCTCTTGAACATATAACGACACTGATGTGATGGATGGTAGCATTACCCCATGTATGGATGGTATGGCGAGACCATGGTGAAGGGACCGGTGAATGATAATAACCCAACCCGATATTTACGGAGGCAAAAGTGTCATGTTCAAGAGCGACTTGCTACCATTAAGCTTTGAGGTTCTTCCCAATTTTTCCCCAGTCATTTCTGACCAGTACCTCTTTATTTTTGTCAAGCTTGAGGAGGATAACATATGCTTGTTCTATAACCTGCCCTTCGGGCAAGCCCATCGCTATGTTTTAACGAGCTTAACGATAGGGAAACTCGTTCTCGTCTAAAGACAAGTTTGTCGCTATCTAATATTTTTAACGAGCCCAGCGACAAAGACAAATCGGTCCTTTTCATCTTTAGAGAGTCTGAAAAGGGTACATAAAGTGGACTCCAGGGGTCCTTTTTTCGTCATCTAATCCCTTAAGTCCGAAAAAGTATAAAACAATACAGAAGGGATGAATGTTCGATATCTTTATCGAGCCGAACTAGACAAGCGCTCGATCTTTTTGTGCAATAGTCCCTCAGGTCCAAAAAGATTAAAATCTAGAGGAGGGATAGCTCTTCCGGTCCTTTTAACGAGCTGGAAGGCCAAAACTCGGCAAACTTTTCATATTTTACGAGTCAGTGAAAAGAGCTCAAAGAAGACTCGTATTTTGAGGAACGAGTGATAAACAGGGATAGCAGCAGATTCCAGGTACAGGTTGGAATTTTCCAATCACGGCAGTGTCACAAGGATGGCTAGGTGAAATCACTCTTCGCAGCTGTTCCTCAAAATAGGTAAACAATCAAGTGGATGTGAATGATCGGCCAAATGAAAAGTGGAGGTGACGGCGCACAAACACGACCAAGGCTTTTATGGCTGATGAATCTACGGTCTCAAATGGTTATTTACCGGTTCATTTTTTTTTGGATGAGCTTGAACTCTGGGGGAGAAGCCTGCTCACATGCTTATGTTTATTTTTTAACGAGCATGAAGTCCGCGTTAAAACTGCTCGGTTTTGCGTTTATTTTTTAACGAGCATGAACTATGCCAAAACTGCTCGTTTGATAAGGTCAAATTCATATTTTACCATGACTAGTTTTTCTTTTCCAGAGATAGTACTGTTTCATCAATTGCTGCAACAAACTTGTTAGAAACGGATAACATGAAGTAAAAATACTAATATTTCACTTTGAACTACGTAAAAAGCAATTTAAAAGATGTTTTTACCTCTCATTTTACCATTTCATGCGCATTTGGTTTGTTGGAGCTTTGGAGGTGCCTCTTCCTCTCGATTTTTTACCAGCTGATTTCGGGAGATTCTGTGGACGATTTTTAGTGCCGTTTCCACCAGGTAGGAGCTAAACCCTAGCTCTATCTTTTCATGGTCTTATTTCTCAGTTTTATGCTTGTTTTCCTGCCCCTATGAGCCCCTGGGGTTTCTCTAGGGCGCTCTGCCATCAGCGCAGGTGCCCCATATCGAAACCTGCGTTGGGGGTTTTCATTTTCAAAGGCAGTTTGTCTCCCAACGCAGGTGAGACCCTTCCCCACCTGCGTTGGGCACAGAAAACTTTTTGGTTGCATACTTTTTCATGAGAATTTTGCCATTTTCTTTACCGAGTCAGGGATCTTACTCCTCCTCTTGTTTGTTTTGCAGAGTTTATTGGAGCAGAATGACTCTTACGTGGCGAGAACGAGAGCATGAAGAGGAGGACATGATTGCCCTCCATGATCCTGTTACCGTGAGCGCGTTGCGGAACTGTGGCTTGCTAAAATTCTTCCGTATATCTAGCATGAGGGCACAGATACGTTTACTGCAGTACCTGCTTGATGCTTGGGATCCTGTTAACCAAGTGTTCCAGATTAGGGGCAAGTCCATCCCTTTGACCATAGTGGACATTTACTTCTTGACTGGGTTGTCAAGGCGGGGTGCCCCCATTTCCTTGTCCGGTTCGGCCCGAGGGAGCGATTCCGTGAAAGATTATATCCGTCAGTATTGTAGGGAGGGATCCCAGCCGAGCAGAGACGGCAAGGTTTTCTATCCGTGATATCACTGACAGGTCTCTCAGGTCTATTCTGTACACGATTTGTAGGATGGCCGGCAGCGCATCCCCTCATGTTGCCAACAGGTCTTATGTGTAGCACGCCCTGGAGTGTCTTCAGCCGAAAGTTTTTAACTGGTGTGATGCAGTACTGGTTCAGATGAAAAACCAGTTGACCAAAGTAAAGGACGGGAAACTGAAGAATTTTGGCTTCGGTTCAGTTTTGACTGCCTTCGCTTTGGAGAAGATACCCCTGATGCAGCCTCAGTACATTGTTCTCGACTTGCCATCTCCTACTGAGCCACGCATGCAGAGGTGGGTCGACCACATGGCTAGACATGCAGGTCAATCTCAGATTACTTTTACTGATGCCTTCTTTAGGTGGTTCGAGCGGCAGGATATGGCTTTTTCCGAGTATCCATATATTGGCATGGATTTCCGAGGTGATCCGGATTTGGTACTACCGGATGGCGAGCAGTGGGGTGATCTTGGTAAATATTTTGACCTTATCACTGTTTACTGTTTTTTATTTATAATGTCCTTGTGCTTTACTCTATCAAGACTCTAATCAAACTCATGTGTGCATGCAGATGTTGGTCCCGTCCGTCCAGCAGTTCGTCCGAGAGCTCCGGCCGCTGCCCCAACAGGGGAGGCTCCAGGGAGAGCTATTCTCCGTGACCTTGACTTGGCCGAGACTCTTGCAGCTGTGCAGGAACAGGTCGAGGGTCTTACCCTTGGGATTCCGGATGTATGGATTGACGAGTTGCCTCTGCGATTGCAGCGACATACTGCTGGTGTTCCTAGACGATGGTCTCGTCTTCTGCGCATGATCGCACAGGCCGTGGCATGTTATCATGAGCATCACTAGGCTAGGGTGCCCCCAGCCATTTTTGAGTTTTGGGGTCGTATGACCGATTTTGTCTTGGTTACAGAACATTATATGTAAACCGTAAACAGTTATATATATTTTTGATTTTCGGGGTTTATTCCAATTTTTATGTGATCCATGTATGAAACATCGATGATGCTTCTCTTTTTATCAATTTTGCAAATGTCTATCTAACACATAGTTTGCTAATGAGTCGGTTAATGTGTTTAAGTTTCTGGAAATGTGTTGATATTGGATAAAATCAAACTGTCTTTCCAAGATTTTAACTCTTAGGAACTTGCGATAAATAGCTGGATTTCGGACAGAGTAGGTACCATTGAGCTGTAGTACCACGAGCTGTGAGTCTAGCCTGACGACTAGCCGGCGTATGCCATGTGTGATGGCATCAGAGAGGAGCTCTATCAACGCGCTATACTCAGCGATATTATTTGTTGATTGACCAATACATACCCCCCTAAAACTCACTAACTCGCCGCTTGGGTCAAAAATGGCCCACGCTGCAGAGGATAGGTTCCTCGAACTACGACTCGCTCCGTCAGCATATCCAACCCACGGTTCCAATGGATTTGACATCTGCAATAAGTTTAAAAAGCGGATTACTTAAACCGGAACAAACGCTTTAGCGAAAACAAAAATGTAACAAAAGCATACAGGTTACTATTAGGCATAGTAACGCTTAAGGTACAACCCGTTGCGGGGTTGCGCCAGTGGAATTCCGTCATAATCTACCAACTCGTAGGCACCTTTTGCTAACACACTTTTAACAATATAAGGGCCCATCCATAAGGACTTGAATTTCCCAGCTCCCAATTTATCGAATTCTTGGTCATAAAGCAAGACCAAATCACCTTTCGAGAAGACACGGGGTTTGACATTTTTGTCGAACTGCGCTTTGACTCGTTTCTTATGGGCTTCGTTGGCCAAGGCGGCATCACGACGGGTTTCATCCAACTGGATTAACTCCAAGAAACGAGCTTCTTCTTCTGAGGTTCCGGGGAGGAGATCAATTGCGAGTTTAAGGGACGAAATTTCACACTGGATCAGTAGGATTGCTTCTAGGCCATATACCAGTTGGAACGGTGTGAACCCAGTGGCATTCCTTACCGACGTTCGGTAGGCCCACAAAGCCGAGTACAGGATCAAATGCCATCTTCTTTTGTGAACCCCCACCATCCTTTGCAGCATGCGCTTCAGGACCTTGTTGATCGCTTCAACTTGTCCGTTAGCTTGCGGATAGTACGGAGTAGAGCTGTCGTGAGACAATCCTAGTTTGGCAGTTAATTCAACCATCATGTGATTGCGAAAATGCGATCCATGATCTGTTACTATGGCCTGTGGTATGCCGAATCTAGCGACCACATGATTAAAAAAGAATAGGGCTGCTGTTTCACCAG
This sequence comes from Pinus tabuliformis, assembly GCA_031772625.1. NCBI lineage: Eukaryota > Viridiplantae > Streptophyta > Pinopsida > Pinales > Pinaceae > Pinus > Pinus tabuliformis. Next base: position 562,722,943 of record CM062805.1, on the reverse strand, counting down.
TGTTATCCAATGTAGGCATCGCCTCGGCCCATTTGGTAAAATAGTCAACTGCAACTATAATATACCCATGCCCCCCGGTCGAGGTGGGGTTACATTGCATGAAATCGATGCCCCACTTGGCGAAAGGCCCCACAGCTATTATTGGCTGTAAAGGAGCGGGGGGTCTTCTGGTTTTGCTATCAAAAATCTGACATGCATGGCAACTTCTAACTGCGGTTATGCAATCTTTGAACATGGTTGGCCAGAAGTATCCTGCTCGTAAGATTCTTTGTGTTGTAGCATATCCAGATTGATGCCCCCCACAGGTGCCTGAATGACATTCATTCAGGGCTTTTTCGGCCTCCTCATGGGTTAGGCACCTTCTCAGGACCGTATCGACACCACGACGGTAAAGCGTATCACCGACGATCATGTAGTCTTTTGCTTGGTATCGAATGCGTTTTTGTTCTGAGTGAGAGGTGTCTGGCCGAAACTTTTGGGTTTGGAGATAAACTATTATATCTCCATACCACTCATCACTTGCTGATATCAGAAACAAACTTTCGTCCACGATCGATTCTTTGGACGTTTCATCGTTGGACGATGATGGGAGATCGCATAACAATTCTGCGAAAACTAAAGCTTTCTTTGATTTGGATTTCACAAATTCCAGATCAAACTCTTGAAGGATAGCTATCCACTTTGAATATTTGCCCCCAAGCAACTGTCGCGACAGTATATAAGTCATGGGGTTGCAATCTGACAATACGATGGTCTTCCTGAAGAGGACATAATGCCGAAATCTTTGTATCGCTTGAATAGCAGCAAGTGCTAGCTTTTCAACATGAGAATATTTACTTTCTGTATCATTTAAGTTTTTACTTAAATAATATATAGGGTGTTCAATTCTGTCGACTTCTTGAACTAAAAACATTGCAATGGTCGTATCTGCTGCAGCCAGATACAGGTTGAAGTCTCTTTGATAGTCCGGGGCGTACATTAATGATGCTTTTACTAGCGCTTCTTTCAGAGCATCAAAGGAAGCTTGCGTAACCTGGTCCCAGACGAAAGGTACATCCTTTTTCAGGAGACGGGTATAACCTTTAGCAAGTTCTGCGTAATTTGGAATGAACCTCCTCAGAAAGTTTGCTTTCCCTTGGAGTTTCTGAATCTGAAGCAAGTTCGAAGGTGGAGGCAAATTAATGATTGCCTACACCTTGCAAGGGTCGAGACGAATCCCATCCTTGGAGACTATAAAGCCAAGTAAACGACCAGAACCGATGCAAAACACACATTTGTGCGGATTGAGTCTTATCTTGTAGTGTCGGCAACGTAGAAATATCGCTCTTAAATGATGCGGATGATCAGTCCACTTTTGCGAATGAGCCGGAAGATCGTCGAGATAAGGTTGAACGATGTTCTTGATGTCATGGAAAGCATAATTCATTGCTCTCTGAAACGTCGCCCCTGCGTTCTTTAAACCAAAGGGTAATTTTCGATAAGTGAATGTGCCCCACGGACAAATAAATGCAGTCTTTGACTGGTCCTGTGGGCGGATATTAATTTGATTATACCCGGAAAATCCGTCCATAAACGAAAAGATTTCACATCCGGCGCATTCATCAATTATCTGGTCGATGAAGGGTGTAGGGTAGTTGTCCTTTGGACAAGCTTGATTTACATCCCTATAATCGACGCACACTCGTATTGTTCCTTGTTTTTTCATTACAGGGACAATATTCGATACCCAGTCGGTTAGAGGAACCGGGTAGACGAAACCAGCATGGAGGAGTTTTTCAACTTCTGCCTTAATGGCAGCGGCTTTCTTGGGGTGCACCTGCCGAAGCCGTTGTCTTACTGGTTTGACATCAGGATACATCTTAATTTCATGTTCAACGATACTCGAGTCGATGCCTGGCATTTCATCATATGACCAAGCAAAGACATCTCTAAATTCGCGGAAAAGAGCTTTATATATTTCTTGTTCTGAAGGGGAACAACCTTTGCCGACATAAATATTCTCTACAATGTCTGTTTTGGTCGAGATATTTATGGCTATAGTTTCTTCTATATTGGATAGGTTTCTCTCGGAGTCCACCGTATTTACAGTATTCGTTAGGAATTCAAATACTGAGGGGTGATACAGGTCGCCTTGAGTATCTTCCTTAGGAAGGGAACGATGGTGGTTATCATCCCATGGTGCCCCCTCAATCCACATTGATTGCAAGATCCCTTCGTCACTTGCATGCACTCGTGACCAAGGATCCAAAGGGGTACCACATTCTCCTGACCTATCTACCCAAACGCTTGACGAGCATTGATTTGGGCTCGCCTCCCATGCCTGAAACATTGATTGCTACAATATTTCGATTGGGCTCGGGTGCAAGACCATTGCCCGATCCATGATGACTTTGTCTTTTGCGACCTTCGTGGAAGATATCATGTTGCAGGTAGCCACCAATGGTACATTTCCTATGTACATATGATTTGGTAGCGAGAAAGTCCCCATCATCGTGGGGTCTTTCAACAGGCCTACTCCTATATCTTGAATTGAATGGTCGCTTTCATGGATCATGGGAATGCTTCCCGTAACTTGTGATCCATTAAGGAGGAAGTTCTGTTGGTCGACGACCGTAATCCCTCCTTCAAACGGGAATGCGATCTTCCTAAAATAAGTCGACACGACAGCTGCCATGGCATAAATCCATGGTCTTCCCAGTAGGATGTTGTAATCCAGATTCCCATCTATGACTTCAACATCAATCTCTACTGTTTTTCCACCTAGTTCAACTTTCAAGTTACTTAGGATACCGTAGGGGGTATATGTCCTACCGTCGAAAGCCTTTAGTGTTGTCGAAGATCTCGACAAGGTTGGTGACCCTAGCGTTTTCCAGCAGCTCATCGACATAATACATGTAGATGCCCCCTCGTCAATAATTGTTCTGTGAACAGTTTTGTTGAGGGCCTTCACTTGAATAAGGAAAGCTAGTTGAGCTGGTAACTGAGGGTCATACCCTTTGTGATCAAAGGACACAAGATTGGAATCCTTAGGATCAACCCCCCCTATTGCCGATAACAATGCCTGCCTTTGGGATGGACAATTTTGTAGTACTTCTAGAGTCGACATAGCGGATGGCAATTGAGCCAAATCTTCTACTATGTTATAATGTTGCGCCGCTCTGGCACAAGGATTAAACGCCGACTTGTGTACTACACCCTTAGGTGGTTTTATCGTTAATTCTGGCATTATGGGTGGGACAACTTCTGTCGAAGTTGTTGTCGAACTACTAGGTTGATCTTTACCTTTTTCGTTTGACAGTTGCGGATTCCCGTAATCTTTGTTCCTTGTCGAAATCAAAGCATCATTCTGCTGCTTGGAGATCGATAACATCAGCACTTGCGACGGGGAAGCATTTCCACTATCAACCATATTTTGACCTAGATTGGGAAATGGATCTGTCAACACAGCTGGGTTCTTTGGACTTTTAAAGAATCTCTTGAGCTCAGCTTTGTACGGACACTCTGATGTCTTGTGATCTTCGTCACATATCATACAGGGCCATTTCTTTTTCCCTTTCTCAGGAGAGCTCGAAGAAGTTTTTTCAGGTGACGGATCATCCTGTTGCTTCTTCTTCCCTTTGTTTTGCTTGTTCTTGCTTCCTGGTTGATTGGTTTCTTTGCCTTTATCTGCTGATATGGCATTTACTTCCGAAGCAAGAATCTCTTCATGGGCATTTCGATCTGAAGTCTTACGGGCTTTCTGAGGTGAAGCCTTTTTCGACTTCGTGCTTGCAGTGCCAATCACGCCATCTCCGGCATGAGAGTCAATATTCGATTTAGGAGGGGGAGGAATTGAAAATTCAGGTCTATGGGGGAGTGTACCTTGAGGGTCATCATCATTATCGGTGATTCCTCTCGCGCTTGTTAACAGTTTACATTATTGACTGGTAATCAAGCGATGTCTTTCCATGTTCGACTTCAAGAAATTCTCACATGGATCGACTTGTACTAGAGTGAAGATCGGACAAGTTTGAAGACCCCGGATCTAGTTTCATCCATCCGGGCTGCGATATATATTCAGGAGATAAAAACATAGACATGTGCAGCAGATGATCATCCTACTAAAAGGATGATAATTAAAAGCAGAGAATTATCAGTCTATTATCAGACGATCGTCTGTTTATGTACAACAAATGTATTTATAAAGCTGAGCATGGGAAATGCCCGCATCAGCTAGATCATGAAAAGAAAGTATGAAAAGATAATGTATTGTATTGTATTTTGTTACAGGTCACCTCCCGACGATTGAATGAACTTCGGATCCTCCTAATAAAGCATTTCACCCGATAAACGACCTCATACTTTAGGGGGCAACTGTTATAGACATTTTTGTGCCTTACAGCATAAAGCATGAAATGTCAATAATCTAAGGGATCCAAAGTCCCTAAACATGTTGTTCCTACCCCTAGAGGAACAAGGTCAGCAAACCACAGCACTGCAAATCAGTTCTCCACTGAAAAACACTCAAAAACAGGTCAATTTTGGATCAAAGCAGCTGCTCCACTAAGCATCTGCGCTGAATGACAAAAGCTCCATGGTGTACCTGTGTTGTGGGGAAAAGTATCCAACACGGAATGACCCTATCCCACTCTAAGGGTGATAGTTCCTTAGCAACAGCTGAAGCAAAGCTATCTAAAGTTACTTCTTTATGACATGCAAGAGATGAAAGGAAGAGATCCACTTACCGATGTCTTGCGCAAATGGTCGATCCAATCTCCTCTATTTGCCGCTCGCTCCCAGCTCCAAGTCTTCTCACGGGCCCAGCTACACGAGATCCTGCGAACAAGACAAGAAAAGGAAACTACAAGAAGCATGCATTCATAATTGATTCAAGGATTAGCATAAATCAAATACGCAAGTAAGACAATACACCATTGAAACACATGCGAATAGAAGAACCTCAAATGCTTTATTAATATAAGGAAGTAAGGTTCAGGCGGTGATACAACCGTGAGAGGTCCAATCCAGCATCACCTTCCCGATGGAAAGAAATCTCCTCTTCACCTCCCTCAAGCAATCACCCAATACTCACAACTGTAAACCAACAGCAATTCTTTGCACAAAATTCCGGCCTTCTAGATCCCATGGGATGAGATCCTTATATAGAGTTTTGGAGTGAAGATAAGTCAGCTTGATGTGTGACTTGTTGTCCTCTTCAACTCCAGTTGTTCTTCAGTCCTTGAGTCCACTCGGAGTTTCTACCTTCCACTTGGAGTTTTAGAAGCTCTTAACTCATCATTAGGCGAATCTTCTGATCCAAGTGTCATTTTGGAAGCTTCCTGGGCACTGGCACATTGAGAAAAGATTCCTCCACATGTCAAAGTACGCCCAGCGCAGGTAGCCTTTGTTGCACTTGCTATGCAGCGTAGGTACACCATGGAGCTTTTGTCATTCAGCGCAGATGCTTAGTGGAGCAGCTGCTTTGATCCAAAATTGACCTGTTTTTGAGTGTTTTTCAGTGGAGAACTGATCTGAAGTGCTGTGGTTTGCTGACCTTGTTCCTCTAGGGGTAGGAACAACATGTTTAGGGACTTTGGATCCCTCAGATTATTGACATTTCATGCTCTATGCTGTAAGGCACAAAAATGTCTATAACAGTTGCCCCCTAAAGTATGAGGTCGTTTATCGGGTGAAATGCTTTATTAGGAGGATCCGAAGTTCATTCAATCGTCGGGAGGTGACCTGTAACAAAATACAATACAATACATTATCTTTTCATACTTTCTTTTCATGATCTAGCTGATGCGGGCATTTCCCATGCTCAGCTTTATAAATACATTTGCTGTACATAAACAGATGATCGTCTGATAATAGACTGATAATTCTCTGCTTTTAATTATCATCCTTTTAGTAGGATGATCATCTGCTGCACATGTCTATGTTTTTATCTCCTGAATATATATCGCAGCCCGGATGGATGAAACTAGATCCGGGGTCTTCAAACTTGTCCGATCTTCACTCTAGTACAAGTCGATCCATGTGAGAATTTCTTGAAGTCGAACATGGAAAGACATCGCTTGATTACCAGTCAATAATGTAAACTGTTAACAAGCGCGAGAGGAATCACCGATAATGATGATGACCCTCAAGGTAGTGCAGCACAATTCACGTGGCGTGAATATAGGATCTGACGTCGAACACCACGCAAAGTCTCCTGGTCGAAGGTCATTAATGTATACCTATCGCCGGAAGTGAGAAACTTGCCATTGAGGCATGCAAGCTTCAAAGTACTGAGGGGGTGTTCCTAGATCAACTTCTTGGATAGTGAGCTGATGTCGACAAGAAGTGATCCGTCAAAGGAGGGCCTTAATGAATCCCACATCAGTGACACGGAACGGAGCTAGTGATGATGGTGAAAACGATCTGTGAAATATGATTCAGGGTGGCGGTCATGGAAGGACGAAAGATGATGTATGGTAGTGGATGGGACCCGGTTGACACTTTCTGAATGACATCTCTTGAACATATAACGACACTGATGTGATGGATTGGTAGCATTACCCCATGTATGGATGGTATGGCGAGACCATGGTGAAGGGACCGGTGAATGATAATAACCCAACCCGATATTTACGGAGGCAAAAGTGTCATGTTCAAGAGCGACTTGCTACCATTAAGCTTTGAGGTTCTTCCCAATTTTTCCCCAGTCATTTCTGACCAGTACCTCTTTATTTTTGTCAAGCTTGAGGAGGATAACATATGCTTGTTCTATAACCTGCCCTTCGGGCAAGCCCATCGCTATGTTTTAACGAGCTTAACGATAGGGAAACTCGTTCTCGTCTAAAGACAAGTTTGTCGCTATCTAATATTTTTAACGAGCCCAGCGACAAAGACAACTCGGTCCTTTTCATCTTTAGAGAGTCTGAAAAGGGTACATAAAGTGGACTCCGGGGGTCCTTTTTCGTCATCTAATCCCTTAAGTCCGAAAAAGTATAAAACAATACAGAAGGGATGAATGTTCGATATCTTTATCGAGCCGAACTAGACAAGCGCTCGATCTTTTTGTGCAATAATCCCTCAGGTCCAAAAAGATTAAAATCTAGAGGAGGGATAGCTCTTCCGGTCCTTTTAACGAGCTGGAAGGCCAAAACTCGGCAAACTTTTCATATTTTACGAGTCATTGAAAAGAGCTCAAAGAAGACTCGTATTTTGAGGAACGAGTGATAAACAGGGATAGCAGCAGATTCCAGGTACAGGTTGGAATTTTCCAATCACGGCAGTGTCACAAGGATGGCTAGGTGAAATCACTCTTCGCAGCTGTTCCTCAAAATAGGTAAACAATCAAGTGGATGTGAATGATCGGCCAAATGAAAAGTGGAGGTGACGGTGCACAAACACGACCAAGGCTTTTATGGCTGATGAATTTACGGTCTCAAATGGTTATTTACCAGTTCATTTTTTCTGGATGAGCTTGAACTCTGGGGGAAGCTTGCTCACATGCTTATGTTTATTTTTTAACGAGCATGAATTTCCGCATTAAAACTGCTCGACTTTGCGTTTATTTTTTAACGAGCATGAACTTTGCCAAAACTGCTCGGTTATTTTGCATGCCCCCAGCATCATAATAACGCATGTCAAAGGAGGGTGCCCCCAAGCTTCATTGCATTCAACTTGGTGGTTGGAATGAAGGTTTACCTTTGAATTTTGAAAAGGGGATTTGTTTCATTTTTTAATGAGGTTGACATAGTAAAAGAACTATCCTCATGACTCCTTGTTTCATTTTTTAACGAGGTTGACACGAGATAAGAACCGTCCTCGGAGCCCACTGTATTTACAGTATTTCCATTAGGGCGATGATCCATGCTGACAAAATATTTAGGAATCTTCCGAATCCGTTGGATATAGAAGATTTCATATTGTAGGTTTCCACTGTGGCTACTTCCGCCAGATTACCCGCCGGCGGTAGGGCAAAAGTACCCATTAAGACAGGGTCTTTTAGGAGACCTACTCCAATATTTTGGAGCGATTGATTACTTTCATGGATCATTGTGCTGCTTCCCGTAACTTGAGAACTGTTGGGGAGAAATGTTTTTTGGTCGACGATTGTAATTTTTCCTTGAAAAGGAAATACAATCCTCCTGAAGTAGGTCGACACAACTGCAGCCATGGCATATATCCAAGGCCTTCCCAGTAGGATGTTGTAATCGAGGTTTCCGTCGATTACTTCCACATCAACTTCTACTGTTTTGCCCCCCAGTTCAACTTGCAAGTTACTTAAAATCCCGTATGGAGTGTATGATCGTCCATCAAATGCTTTTAATGTCGTTGACGATTTTGACAAGGGTGGTGAGCCTAAATTTTTCCAGCAACTCATCGACATAAGACATGTAGATGCCCCCTCATCAATAATTGTTCGATGAACAGTTTTGTTGAGGGCTTTCACTTGAATAAGGAAAGCTAGTTGAGCTGGTAACTGAGGGTCATATCCTTTATGATCAAAGGCCACAAGATTGGAATCCATTGGGCCAATCCCACTTATCGCTGATAGTAAAGCTTGCTCTTGGGAGGGGCAATTTTGCGGTACCTCAAGTGTCGACATAGCGGACGGCGATTGGGACAGGTCCTCTATTATATTATAATTCTGTGCTATTTTTGCACGAGGATTAAATGTCGATTTGTGTACTACTCCCTTTGGCGACTTTATCATTGGTTTAGGAATGATGGGTGGCACGACTTTGGTCAAAGTTGTTGTTGAACTACTCAGTTGTTTATTTGCCTTTTTGTTCAACTGCTTTGGATTCCTGTAATCTTTATTCCTTGTCAAAGCATTATTCTGCTGTTTTGAGGTAGACAACATAAGCACTTGGGATCGGGAAGCATTTTGATTAGCAACCAGATTTTGTCTTGGATTAGGAAACGGATCAGTCAATACTGTTGGGGTTTTTGAACTCTTGAAGAGTTTCTTAACTTCAGCTATATGTGGACAATCTTTCGTCCAATGATCCTCATCGCATATATGACACCCTGTCGGGGGTTTCCCTTTCCTTTTCTTTTTCTTCTTGCCCCCTGGTTGCTTCAGTTGTTTGCTCTTGTCGGTCGACATGGCATTTACTTCTGAGGCAAGAAGTTCCTCATTTTCATTTTGACTAGAAATTTTGCGTTTGCCAGTCACGCCATTACTGGCGTGAGAGTCAGTATTCGATTTAGGAGGGGGAGGAATTGAAAATTCAGGTCTAGGGGCATCAGGTATTTTGTCGTAGAGCGTGCCGGACTGAGTATATACTAAGTCTAAGTATTGAGCGCGAGCAATGACTTGCTCCTCTGTTACGACTCCTCCCTTGGCCACATCTTCCGTTATAGCCGGAAGTAACGACTTTATAAACCATTCAGCTAATAGCTGATCAAGAACGTATGTTTTCACCATCCTACGACGACGACGCCACTCATGTATATGATCGGATATGTGAGTAGATGTCGTCTGTTTAAAGTTGGTCAATATTTCGGTTCCTGTTTCATACCTGATTGGTAATTGAAAATGGGTTAAGAAAGTCGTGGCTAAGGAGCTGAAGTTGTCGAAAGAGGCTCTTGGCAATTCAATGTACCATTTAGCCGTTGGACCTGTCAATGTCCTCTGGAAGAGGCGAAGTCTTATCGAATCATCGTTTAGAGTGTTCGATGAACACCACAGATGAAAAGTCATGACGTGATTCGACGGGTCTTCACCCGGATTTCCATTGAATTTAGGAATGTCCGACGGAAGTTTATGCGGAATCGCTGGCCACCAAGGGGCATAAGCAATTGGATCATTCGTCAGCCGGTTTAGATCTGGTAATTCTAGAGTTGCTACAAAAGGCAACTGTTGGTTCAGATTAGGCGAAGCATACCCAGGATAAGATGGGATCGCCTGAGCAATGGGTCTTTGTAAACCAGCATAATGCTGGCAACTTTGACAAGGTTGATGGGCATAGCCACTATAGTATGGTTGCCCATTACTTACAAAGACTTGTTGCTCAGGTCCTTGATATGATTGCTGGAATGGCGGTTGTTGAGATTGAAACAGCTCTGGTTGTTGGACCATTTGTTGTTGACCAATACTGGATGATTGACCAAGATTAGGAGTCACAGTACTTGTTTGAGCCTGAGTCGCTCCAGATAAGGAGGCACTACCCTGAGATTGTGATTGAGCCGTTGAGCCAAGAGGCTGTTGTATTGCAACCTGAGAAACTTGGGGTTGACATACAACAGGTAGCGCTTGTACTTGCGACGCATTCAACATAGCAGGTGTGGTGGGGATATTCGACATAGGGTGTACTGGTTGCATTGAATATACAACCCCTGGTTGTTGAGGCAGTATTGGTACCCAACCGCTGGATGTAATTCCAGTTTGACCTGAACCTTGTTGTAAACTCCCATATGGTTGTTCTCCGGGAGGGAACAATGAAAGAGCATACTGCCCTCCATATGGTGGAAATCCAGTACTTAAAGGGTAAATTGGCCTTTGAAGACACATTGGATCAATTTGTTGAGTTTCAACATTAGAAATACCAGATGATAATCCGGATGAAGAAATAGGAACTAACCACATCGTTGTCCCTGATGGGACTCCGGCTTGTTGTTGACAATTTGCCGGGATAGATGGTATACCAGCGAACATCGTTGGAGTAGCAGCAGGAGGTTCTGCTGCTGCTGTGTCAGACGACACAGTCCTAGATGTCGATGGTTGTTCAGACATATCTAGTCTATCCAAAAGATTTCTTAGCGATTCTACAAGAACTTACGATGCCAAAAGACTAACTTCGAAGATCAACGCAGGAATAGGAGGTGATTATGTTCCGTTTAAAATGAATTTTATTATGACGACGCTTTTAGACACAACTTGCTTTTTCACTTTTTAAGAGTCGAGAAAAAGCTAAAGATGACTCTAGTCTCCTTCGATGTATTAACGAGCCCGAAGTGACAAATGCTCGGATGGACTTTTTCAGTTATAGAGTTTGAAAAAGGCCAAAAGAAACTACTCTGGAGTTCTAGGCAGAGGGTGTGTCAAACCTTTCGCGAAACCACAGAATACGTTTTACGGTACGAGTGGTCGATCTTCGTGAATGTTGTGTTCACTGCATCACGATCAGTAGGGCGGCTGACACGGCTTCCTATGGATAAAGGCTTTGTTCCTATAGGGGTCCCCCAATATACGCGACGGTACGCGGGGGCACAAGTCCGTATTAGTGCTATCGTCCCTTAGGAGGAATCACCCACCTTCTAGAGATCGACGGTCACTATGTTTAACGACGCCGGAACACGTCTCTACCTAGACCTCTACTGTGTTTCGTTATGTTTCAAAGCGTTGTTAGATAAATTCAGTTCTTTTTAGGTTGATATTGCTTAGCAGTTTGCCTTTATGGATCACCACGTGATGTATGATACAACTCCTAAATGCAGTCTAAGAATGATAAGCAAGCTTTTTCAATTCTTTCAACTTATGAAAATCTTAACTACTGAGGGAAAAAAAAGACATCATCTTTTCAAACAGATCATAGAGCACACACTGATGCACTTTTCCTAAATCGACATGCAAACTGTCAAAATGCACATGCACAATGCAAGTATTTCTTTTCTTCTTCCTTAATGTTGATGTATTACAAAAAGAAAGCTGTTGTATAATTTCGAATTCAATTTCAGGTGAAAGAAAACAAGTTTTTGTCCAATAATCAAAAGAACACCTTAAGATTCACTCGTTTCAACACAAGAAATACTGAAATTCGAACCATATAACGAAAGCAAATGTTCAAGCAGCTATGAACAGTAATAAACTAGCTCTTAGAATCACAACGACACTTTCTTACAGGCCTAGATCCAAGAGGTCACAGCAAGACTAGTTCACTTTCGCTACGGGAAACTGTGAATGAAAGCCAGAAATACAATAAGAACAATCACGGTTTCTTCATACAACTGAGGCGGAATGAAAGCAAAGAAAGGTAGTTTCAGCTGGGTATACAGGTTGACAACAGGCTGCAAAAACAATATTGAAAACTGGGCAACAGACAGTAGGGAACCCCAGTTGCACAAGGCAAAATTGGATCAGCGCAGGTACTGCACTGTCAATCTGACATGCAGCGCAGGTAGCCCCTTCGGGACCTGCGTTGCAGCGCAGGTAGCCTTTGCTGCAACTGCACTGAAGAGACAACTCTCGTCTCTCTCAGATTCCGGGTCACAGTTTGCTCAAAAATCAATGGTTTTTGGCCAAATCAGAGGCTATCAGCCAAGTATACACTAGAGGATGATTAAGGAAGATGAACACTATCACAAAGAGCTAAAAAGAGTCCTTGTGGATCAGCTCTTCAAATCATAAACATGCCCAGCACTGAGCTAGAGTAGCTGCCCTCTACTTTGCATTCGAAGGATTCGAATGCAGTTCGATTCGGTACTCCCTTTGTTTAGGAAATGAATAGCAAGAAACACAAGCTACCAACAAGACACGATCCCCAGCGGAGTCGCCAGTCTGTTGTGGGGAAAAGTATCCAACACGGAATGACCCTATCCCACTCTAAGGGTGATAGTTCCTTAGCAACAGCTGAAGCAAAGCTATCTAAAGTTACTTCTTTATGACATGCAAGAGATGAAAGGAAGAGATCCACTTACCGATGTCTTGCGCAAATGGTCAATCCAATCTCCTCTATTTGCCGCTCGCTCCCAGCTCCAAGTCTTCTCACGGGCCCAGCTACACGAGATCCTGCGAACAAGACAAGAAAAGGAAACTACAAGAAGCATGCATTCATAATTGATTCAAGGATTAGCATAAATCAAATACGCAAGTAAGACAATACACCATTGAAACACATGCGAATAGAAGAACCTCAAATGCTTTATTAATATAAGGAAGTAAGGTTCAGGCGGTGATACAACCGTGAGAGGTCCAATCCAGCATCACCTTCCCGACGGAAAGAAATCTCCTCTTCACCTCCCTCAAGCAATCACCCAATACTCACAACTGTAAACCAACAACAATTCTTTGCACAAAATTCCGGCCTTCTAGATCCCATGGGATGAGATCCTTATATAGAGTTTTGGAGTGAAGATAAGTCAGCTTGATGTGTGACTTGTTGTCCTCTTCAACTCCAGTTGTTCTTCAGTCCTTGAGTCCACTCGGAGTTTCTACCTTCCACTTGGAGTTTTAGAAGCTCTTAACTCATCATTAGGCGAATCTTCTGATCCAAGTGTCATTTTGGAAGCTTCCTGGGCACTGGCACATTGAGAAAAGATTCCTCCACATGTCAAAGTACGCCCAGCGCAGGTAGCCTTTGTTGCACTTGCTATGCAGCGCAAGTACACCATGGAGCTTTTGTCATTCAGCGCAGATGCTTAGTGGAGCAGCTGCTTTGATCCAAAATTGACCTGTTTTTGAGTGTTTTTCAGTGGAGAACTGATCTGAAGTGCTGTGGTTTGCTGACCTTGTTCCTCTAGGGGTAGGAACAACATGTTTAGGGACTTTGGATCCCTCAGATTATTGACATTTCATGCTCTATGCTGTAAGGCACAAAAATGTCTATAACAACCTGCGCTGCATAGCAAGTGCAACAAAGGCTACCTGCGCTGGGCGTACTTTGACATGTGGAGGAATCTTTTCTCAATGTGCCAGTGCCCAGGAAGCTTCCAAAATGACACTTGGATCAGAAGATTCGCCTAATGATGAGTAAAGAGGTTCTAAAACTCCAAGTGGAAGGTAGAAACTCCGAGTGGACTCAAGGACTGAAGAACAACTGGAGTTGAAGAGGACAACAAGTCACACATCAAGTTGACTTATCTTCACTCCAAAACTCTATATAAGGATCTCATCCCATGGGATCTGGAGGGTGGAATTTTGTGCAAAGAATTGTTGTTGGTTTACAGTTGAGAGTATTGGGTGATTGCTTGAGGGAGGTGAAGAGGAGATTTCTTTCCGTCGGGAAGGTGATGCTGGATTGGACCTCTCACGGTTGTATCACCGCCTGAACCTTACTTCCTTATATTAATAAAGCATCTGAGGTTCTTCTATTCGCATGTGTTTCAATGGTGTATTGTCTTACTTGCGTATTTGATTCCTCCCACGTCAAGATCCTATATTCACGCCACGTGAATTGTGCTGCAGTACCTTGAGGGTCATCATCATTATCGGTGATTCCTCTCGCGCTTGTTAACAGTTTACATTATTGACTGGTAATCAAGCGATGTCTTTCCATGTTCGACTTCAAGAAATTCTCACATGGATCGACTTGTACTAGAGTGAAGATCGGACAAGTTTGAAGACCCCGGATCTAGTTTCATCCATCCGGGCTGCGATATATATTCAGGAGATAAAAACATAGACATGTGCAGCAGATGATCATCCTACTAAAAGGATGATAATTAAAAGCAGAGAATTATCAGTCTATTATCAGACGATCGTCTGTTTATGTACATCAAATGTATTTATAAAGCTGAGCATGGGAAATGCCCGCATCAGCTAGATCATGAAAAGAAAGTATGAAAAGATAATGTATTGTATTGTATTTTGTTACAGGTCACCTCCCGACGATTGAATGAACTTCGGATCCTCCTAATAAAGCATTTCACCCGATAAACGACCTCATACTTTAGGGGGCAACTGTTATAGACATTTTTGTGCCTTACAGCATAGAGCATGAAATGTCAATAATCTAAGGGATCCAAAGTCCCTAAACATGTTGTTCCTACCCCTAGAGGAACAAGGTCAGCAAATCACAGCACTGCAAATCAGTTCTCCACTGAAAAACACTCAAAAACAGGTCAATTTTGGATCAAAGCAGCTGCTCCACTAAGCATCTGCGCTGAATGACAAAAGCTCCATGGTGTACCTGCGCTGCATAGCAAGTGCAACAAAGGCTACCTGTGCTGGGCGTACTTTGACATGTGGAGGAATCTTTTCTCAATGTGCCAGTGCCTAGGAAGCTTCCAAAATGACACTTGGATCAGAAGATTCGCCTAATGATGAGTAAAGAGGTTCTAAAACTCCAAGTGGAAGGTAGAAACTCCGAGTGGACTCAAGGACTGAAGAACAACTGGAGTTGAAGAGGACAACAAGTCACACATCAAGCTGACTTATCTTCACTCCAAAACTCTATATAAGGATCTCATCCCATGGGATCTGGAGGCCGGAATTTTGGCTTCGGTTCAGTTTTGACTGCCTTCGCTTTGGAGAAGATACCCCTGATGCAGCCTCAGTACATTGTTCTCGACTTGCCATCTCCTACTGAGCCACGCATGCAGAGGTGGGTCGACCACATGGCTAGACATGCAGGTCAATCTCAGATTACTTTTACTGATGCCTTCTTTAGGTGGTTCGAGCGGCAGGATATGGCTTTTTCCGAGTATCCATATATTGGCATGGATTTCCGAGGTGATCCGGATTTGGTACTACCGGATGGCGAGCAGTGGGGTGATCTTGGTAAATATTTTGACCTTATCACTGTTTACTGTTTTTTATTTATAATGTCCTTGTGCTTTACTCTATCAAGACTCTAATCAAACTCATGTGTGCATGCAGATGTTGGTCCCGTCCGTCCAGCAGTTCGTCCGAGAGCTCCGGCCGCTGCCCCAACAGGGGAGGCTCCAGGGAGAGCTATTCTCCGTGACCTTGACTTGGCCGAGACTCTTGCAGCTGTGCAGGAACAGGTCAAGGGTCTTACCCTTGGATTCCGGATGTATGGATTGACGAGTTGCCTCTGCGATTGCAGCGACATACTGCTGGTGTTCCTAGACGATGGTCTCGTCTTCTGCGCATGATCGCACAGGCCGTGGCATGTTATCATGAGCATCACTAGGCTAGGGTGCCCCCAGCCATTTTTGAGTTTTGGGGTCGTATGACCGATTTTGTCTTGGTTACAGAACATTATATGTAAACCGTAAACAGTTATATATATTTTTGATTTTCGGGGTTTATTCCAATTTTTATGTGATCCATGTATGAAACATCGATGATGCTTCTCTTTTTATCAATTTTGCAAATGTCTATCTAACACATAGTTTGCTAATGAGTCGGTTAATGTGTTTAAGTTTCTGGAAATGTGTTGATATTGGATAAAATCAAACTGTCTTTCCAAGATTTTAACTCTTAGGAACTTGCGATAAATAGCTGGATTTCGGACAGAGTAGGTACCATTGAGCTGTAGTACCACGAGCTGTGAGTCTAGCCTGACGACTAGCCGGCGTATGCCATGTGTGATGGCATCAGAGAGGAGCTCTATCAACGCGCTATACTCAGCGATATTATTTGTTGATTGACCAATACATACCCCCCTAAAACTCACTAACTCGCCGCTTGGGTCAAAAATGGCCCACGCTGCAGAGGATAGGTTCCTCGAACTACGACTCGCTCCGTCAGCATATCCAACCCACGGTTCCAATGGATTTGACATCTGCAATAAGTTTAAAAAGCGGATTACTTAAACCGGAACAAACGCTTTAGCGAAAACAAAAATGTAACAAAAGCATACAGGTTACTATTAGGCATAGTAACGCTTAAGGTACAACCCGTTGCGGGGTTGCGCCAGTGGAATTCCGTCATAATCTACCAACTCGTAGGCACCTTTTGCTAATGCACTTTTAACAATATAAGGGCCCATCCATAAGGACTTGAATTTCCCAGCTCCCAATTTATCGAATTCTTGGTCATAAAGCAAGACC
Organism: Pinus tabuliformis; assembly: GCA_031772625.1. Classification (NCBI taxonomy): domain Eukaryota; kingdom Viridiplantae; phylum Streptophyta; class Pinopsida; order Pinales; family Pinaceae; genus Pinus; species Pinus tabuliformis. The sequence continues at coordinate 562,706,290 of CM062805.1, read as the reverse complement.
AAATCACCTTTCGAGAAGACACGGGGTTTGACATTTTTGTCGAACTGCGCTTTGACTCGTTTCTTATGGGCTTCGTTGGCCAAGGCGGCATCACGACGGGTTTCATCCAACTGGATTAACTCCAAGAAACGAGCTTCTTCTTCTGAGGTTCCGGGAGGAGATCAATTGCGAGTTTAAGGGACGAAATTTCACACTGGATCAGTAGGATTGCTTCTAGGCCATATACCAGTTGGAACGGTGTGAACCCAGTGGCATTCCTTACCGACGTTCGGTAGGCCCACAAAGCCGAGTACAGGATCAAATGCCATCTTCTTTTGTGAACCCCCACCATCCTTTGCAGCATGCGCTTCAGGACCTTGTTGATCGCTTCAACTTGTCCGTTAGCTTGCGGATAGTACGGAGTAGAGCTGTCGTGAGACAATCCTAGTTTGGCAGTTAATTCAACCATCATGTGATTGCGAAAATGCGATCCATGATCTGTTACTATGGCCTGTGGTATGCCGAATCTAGCGACCACATGATTAAAAAAGAATAGGGCTGCTGTTTCACCAGTGTTATCCAATGTAGGCATCGCCTCGGCCCATTTGGTAAAATAGTCAACTGCAACTATAATATACCCATGCCCCCCGGTCGAGGTGGGGTTACATTGCATGAAATCGATGCCCCACTTGGCGAAAGGCCCCACAGCTATTATTGGCTGTAAAGGAGCGGGGGGTCTTCTGGTTTTGCTATCAAAAATCTGACATGCATGGCAACTTCTAACTGCGGTTATGCAATCTTTGAACATGGTTGGCCAGAAGTATCCTGCTCGTAAGATTCTTTGTGTTGTAGCATATCCAGATTGATGCCCCCCACAGGTGCCTGAATGACATTCATTCAGGGCTTTTTCGGCCTCCTCATGGGTTAGGCACCTTCTCAGGACCGTATCGACACCACGACGGTAAAGCGTATCACCGACGATCATGTAGTCTTTTGCTTGGTATCGAATGCGTTTTTGTTCTGAGTGAGAGGTGTCTGGCCGAAACTTTTGGGTTTGGAGATAAACTATTATATCTCCATACCACTCATCACTTGCTGATATCAGAAACAAACTTTCGTCCACGATCGATTCTTTGGACGTTTCATCGTTGGACGATGATGGGAGATCGCATAACAATTCTGCGAAAACTAAAGCTTTCTTTGATTTGGATTTCACAAATTCCAGATCAAACTCTTGAAGGATAGCTATCCACTTTGAATATTTGCCCCCAAGCAACTGTCGCGACAGTATATAAGTCATGGGGTTGCAATCTGACAATACGATGGTCTTCCTGAAGAGGACATAATGCCGAAATCTTTGTATCGCTTGAACAGCAGCAAGTGCTAGCTTTTCAACATGAGAATATTTACTTTCTGTATCATTTAAGTTTTTACTTAAATAATATATAGGGTGTTCAATTCTGTCGACTTCTTGAACTAAAACCATTGCAATGGTCGTATCTGCTGCAGCCAGATACAGGTTGAAGTCTCTTTGATAGTCCGGGGCGTACATTAATGATGCTTTTACTAGCGCTTCTTTCAGAGCATCAAAGGAAGCTTGCGTAACCTGGTCCCAGACGAAAGGTACATCCTTTTTCAGGAGACGGGTATAACCTTTAGCAAGTTCTGCGTAATTTGGAATGAACCTCCTCAGAAAGTTTGCTTTCCCTTGGAGTTTCTGAATCTGAAGCAAGTTCGAAGGTGGAGGCAAATTAATGATTGCCTACACCTTGCAAGGGTCGAGACGAATCCCATCCTTGGAGACTATAAAGCCAAGTAAACGACCAGAACCGATGCAAAACACACATTTGTGCGGATTGAGTCTTATCTTGTAGTGTCGGCAACGTAGAAATATCGCTCTTAAATGATGCGGATGATCAGTCCACTTTTGCGAATGAGCCGGAAGATCGTCGAGATAAGGTTGAACGATGTTCTTGATGTCATGGAAAGCATAATTCATTTCTCTCTGAAACGTCGCCCCTGCGTTCTTTAAACCAAAGGGTAATTTTCGATAAGCGAATGTGCCCCACGGACAAATAAATGCAGTCTTTGACTGGTCCTGTGGGCGGATATTAATTTGATTATACCCGGAAAATCTGTCCATAAACGAAAAGATTTCACATCCGGCGCATTCATCAATTATCTGGTCGATGAAGGGTGTAGGGTAGTTGTCCTTTGGACAAGCTTGATTTACATCCCTATAATCGACGCACACTCGTATTGTTCCTTGTTTTTTCATAACAGGGACAATATTCGATACCCAGTCGGTTAGAGGAACCGGGTAGACGAAACCAGCATGGAGGAGTTTTTCAACTTCTGCCTTAATGGCAGCGGCTTTCTTGGGGTGCACCTGCCGAAGCCGTTGTCTTACTGGTTTGACATCAGGATACATCTTAATTTCATGTTCAACGATACTCGAGTCGATGCCTGGCATTTCATCATATGACCAAGCAAAGACATCTCTAAATTCGCGAAAAGAGCTTTATATATTTCTTGTTCTGAAGGGGAACAACCTTTGCCGACATAAATATTCTCTACAATGTCTGTTTTGGTCGAGATATTTATGGCTATAGTTTCTTCTATATTGGATAGGTTTCTCTCGGAGTCCACCGTATTTACAGTATTCGTTAGGAATTCAAATACTGAGGGGTGATACAGGTCGCCTTGAGTATCTTCCTTAGGAAGGGAACGATGGTGGTTATCATCCCATGGTGCCCCCTCAATCCACATTGATTGCAGGATCCCTTCGTCACTTGCATGCACTCGTGACCAAGGATCCAAAGGGGTACCACATTCTCCTGACCTATCTACCCAAACGCTTGACGAGCATTGATTTGGGCTCGCCTCCCATGCCTGAAACATTGATTGCTACAATATTTCGATTGGGCTCGGGTGCAAGACCATTGCCCGATCCATGATGACTTTGTCTTTTGCGACCTTCGTGGAAGATATCATGTTGCAGGTAGCCACCAATGGTACATTTCCTATGTACATATGATTTGGTAGCGAGAAAGTCCCCATCATCGTGGGGTCTTTCAACAGGCCTACTCCTATATCTTGAATTGAATGGTCGCTTTCATGGATCATGGGAATGCTTCCCGTAACTTGTGATCCATTAAGGAGGAAGTTCTGTTGGTCGACGACCGTAATCCCTCCTTCAAACGGGAATGCGATCTTCCTAAAATAAGTCGACACGACAGCTGCCATGGCATAAATCCATGGTCTTCCCAGTAGGATGTTGTAATCCAGATTCCCATCTATGACTTCAACATCAATCTCTACTGTTTTTCCACCTAGTTCAACTTTCAAGTTACTTAGGATACCGTAGGGGGTATATGTCCTACCGTCGAAAGCCTTTAGTGTTGTCGAAGATCTCGACAAGGTTGGTGACCCTAGCGTTTTCCAGCAGCTCATCGACATAATACATGTAGATGCCCCCTCGTCAATAATTGTTCTGTGAACAGTTTTGTTGAGGGCCTTCACTTGAATAAGGAAAGCTAGTTGAGCTGGTAACTGAGGGTCATACCCTTTGTGATCAAAGGACACAAGATTGGAATCCTTAGGATCAACCCCCCCTATTGCCGATAACAATGCCTGCCTTTGGGATGGACAATTTTGTAGTACTTCTAGAGTCGACATAGCGGATGGCAATTGAGCCAAATCTTCTACTATGTTATAATGTTGCGCCGCTCTGGCACAAGGATTAAACGCCGACTTGTGTACTACACCCTTAGGTGGTTTTATCGTTAATTCTGGCATTATGGGTGGGACAACTTCTGTCGAAGTTGTTGTCGAACTACTAGGTTGATCTTTACCTTTTTCGTTTGACAGTTGCGGATTCCCGTAATCTTTGTTCCTTGTCGAAATCAAAGCATCATTCTGCTGCTTGGAGATCGATAACATCAGCACTTGCGACGGGGAAGCATTTCCACTATCAACCATATTTTGACCTAGATTGGGAAATGGATCTGTCAACACAGCTGGGTTCTTTGGACTTTTAAAGAATCTCTTGAGCTCAGCTTTGTACGGACACTCTGATGTCTTGTGATCTTCGTCACATATCATACAGGGCCATTTCTTTTTCCCTTTCTCAGGAGAGCTCGAAGAAGTTTTTTCAGGTGACGGATCATCCTGTTGCTTCTTCTTCCCTTTGTTTTGCTTGTTCTTGCTTCCTGGTTGATTGGTTTCTTTGCCTTTATCTGCTGATATGGCATTTACTTCCGAAGCAAGAATCTCTTCATGGGCATTTCGATCTGAAGTCTTACGGGCTTTCTGAGGTGAAGCCTTTTTCGACTTCGTGCTTGCAGTGCCAATCACGCCATCTCCGGCATGAGAGTCAATATTCGATTTAGGAGGGGGAGGAATTGAAAATTTAGGTCTATGGGGGAGTGTACCTTGAGGGTCATCATCATTATCGGTGATTCCTCTTGCGCTTGTTAACAGTTTACATTATTGACTGGTAATCAAGCGATGTCTTTCCATGTTCGACTTCAAGAAATTCTCACATGGATCGACTTGTACTAGAGTGAAGATCGGACAAGTTTGAAGACCCCGGATCTAGTTTCATCCATCCGGGCTGCGATATATATTCAGGAGATAAAAACATAGACATGTGCAGCAGATGATCATCCTACTAAAAGGACGATAATTAAAAGCAGAGAATTATCAGTCTATTATCAGACGATCGTCTGTTTATGTACAACAAATGTATTTATAAAGCTGAGCATGGGAAATGCCCGCATCAGCTAGATCATGAAAAGAAAGTATGAAAAGATAATGTATTGTATTGTATTTTGTTACAGGTCACCTCCCGACGATTGAATGAACTTCGGATCCTCCTAATAAAGCATTTCACCCGATAAACGACCTCATACTTTAGGGGGCAACTGTTATAGACATTTTTGTGCCTTACAGCATAAAGCATGAAATGTCAATAATCTAAGGGATCCAAAGTCCCTAAACATGTTGTTCCTACCCCTAGAGGAACAAGGTCAGCAAACCACAGCACTGCAAATCAGTTCTCCACTGAAAAACACTCAAAAACAGGTCAATTTTGGATCAAAGCAGCTGCTCCACTAAGCATCTGCGCTGAATGACAAAAGCTCCATGGTGTACCTGTGTTGTGGGGAAAAGTATCCAACACGGAATGACCCTATCCCACTCTAAGGGTGATAGTTCCTTAGCAACAGCTGAAGCAAAGCTATCTAAAGTTACTTCTTTATGACATGCAAGAGATGAAAGGAAGAGATCCACTTACCGATGTCTTGCGCAAATGGTCGATCCAATCTCCTCTATTTGCCGCTCGCTCCCAGCTCCAAGTCTTCTCACGGGCCCAGCTACACGAGATCCTGCGAACAAGACAAGAAAAGGAAACTACAAGAAGCATGCATTCATAATTGATTCAAGGATTAGCATAAATCAAATACGCAAGTAAGACAATACACCATTGAAACACATGCGAATAGAAGAACCTCAAATGCTTTATTAATATAAGGAAGTAAGGTTCAGGCGGTGATACAACCGTGAGAGGTCCAATCCAGCATCACCTTCCCGATGGAAAGAAATCTCCTCTTCACCTCCCTCAAGCAATCACCCAATACTCACAACTGTAAACCAACAGCAATTCTTTGCACAAAATTCCGGCTTCTTCCCATGGGATGAGATCCTTATATAGAGTTTTGGAGTGAAGATAAGTCAGCATGTGTGACTTGTTGTCCTCTTCAACTCCAGTTGTTCTTGTCCTTGAGTCCACTCGGAGTTTCTACCTTCTTGGAGTTTTGCTCTTAACTTTTAGGCGAATCTTCTGATCCAAGTGTCATTTTGAAGCTTCCTGGGCATGGCACATTGAGAAAAGATTCCTCATGTCACGCCCAGCGCAGGTATGCACTTGCTATGTAGGTACACCATGGAGCTTTTGTCATCAGATGCTTAGTGGAGCAGCTGCTTTTCAAAATTGACTTCAGTGGAGAACTGATCTGAATCTTGCACTAGGGGTAGGAACAACATGTTTAGGGACTTTGGACAGAAGACATTTCATGCTCTATGCTGTCCATAACAGTTGCCCCCTAAAGATGATTATCGGGTGAAATGCTTTATTAAGGATCGAAGTTCATTCAATCGTCATGTAACAAAATACAATACAATACATTATCTTTTCATACTTTCTTTTCATGAAGCTGAGCACATCAGCTTTATAAATACTTGATTACCAGTCAATAATCTGTAAACTGTTAACAGCCCGGATGGTGAAACGAGAGGATCTTCACTCACCGATCCATGTGAGAATGAAGTCGAACATGACCCAGTCAAGGTAGTGCGAGAGAATCACAATTCACAGTCACGTGGCGTGAATATAGGATCTGACGTCGAACACCACGCAAAGTCTCCTGGTCGAAGGTCATTAATGTATACCTATCGCCGGAAGTGAGAAACTTGCCATTGAGGCATGCAAGCTTCAAAGTACTGAGGGGGTGTTCCTAGATCAACTTCTTGGATAGTGAGCTGATGTCGACAAGAAGTGATCCGTCAAAGGAGGGCCTTAATGAATCCCACATCAGTGACACGGAACGGAGCTAGTGATGATGGTGAATACGATCTGTGAAATATGATTCAGGGTGGCGGTCATGGAAGGACGAAAGATGATGTATGGTAGTGGATGGGACCCGGTTGACACTTTCTGAATGACATCTCTTGAACATATAACGACACTGATGTGATGGATTGGTAGCATTACCCCATGTATGGATGGTATGGCGAGACCATGGTGAAGGGACCGGTGAATGATAATAACCCAACCCGATATTTACGGAGGCAAAAGTGTCATGTTCAAGAGCGACTTGCTACCATTAAGCTTTGAGGTTCTTCCCAATTTTTCCCCAGTCATTTCTGACCAGTACCTCTTTATTTTTGTCAAGCTTGAGGAGGATAACATATGCTTGTTCTATAACCTGCCCTTCGGGCAAGCCCATCGCTATGTTTTAACGAGCTTAACGATAGGGAAACTCGTTCTCGTCTAAAGACAAGTTTGTCGCTATCTAATATTTTTAACGAGCCCAGCGACAAAGACAACTCGGTCCTTTTCATCTTTAGAGAGTCTGAAAAGGGTACATAAAGTGGACTCCGGGGGTCCTTTTTCGTCATCTAATCCCTTAAGTCCGAAAAAGTATAAAACAATACAGAAGGGATGAATGTTCGATATCTTTATCGAGCTGAACTAGACAAGCGCTCGATCTTTTTGTGCAATAATCCCTCAGGTCCAAAAAGATTAAAATCTAGAGGAGGGATAGCTCTTCCGGTCCTTTTAACGAGCTGGAAGGCCAAAACTCGGCAAACTTTTCATATTTTACGAGTCATTGAAAAGAGCTCAAAGAAGACTCGTATTTTGAGGAACGAGTGATAAACAGGGATAGCAGCAGATTCCAGGTACAGGTTGGAATTTTCCAATCACGGCAGTGTCACAAGGATGGCTAGGTGAAATCACTCTTCGCAGCTGTTCCTCAAAATAGGTAAACAATCAAGTGGATGTGAATGATCGGCCAAATGAAAAGTGGAGGTGACGGTGCACAAACACGACCAAGGCTTTTATGGCTGATGAATTTACGGTCTCAAATGGTTATTTACCAGTTCATTTTTTCTGGATGAGCTTGAACTCTGGGGGAAGCTTGCTCACATGCTTATGTTTATTTTTTAACGAGCATGAATTTCCGCATTAAAACTGCTCGGCTTTGCGTTTATTTTTTAACGAGCATGAACTTTGCCAAAACTGCTCGGTTATTTTGCATGCCCCCAGCATCATAATAACGCATGTCAAAGGAGGGTGCCCCCCAAGCTTCATTGCATTCAACTTGGTGGTTGGAATGAAGGTTTACCTTTGAATTTTGAAAAGGGGATTTGTTTCATTTTTTAATGAGGTTGACATAGTAAAAGAACTATCCTCATGACTCCTTGTTTCATTTTTTAACGAGGTTGACACGAGATAAGAACCGTCCTCGGAGCCCACTGTATTTACAGTATTTCCATTAGGGCGATGATCCATGCTGACAAAATATTTAGGAATCTTCCGAATCGTTGGATATAGAAGATTTCATATTGTAGGTTTCCACTGTGGCTACTTCCGCCAGATTACCCGCCGGCGGTAGGGCAAAAGTACCCATTAAGACAGGGTCTTTTAGGAGACCTACTCCAATATTTTGGAGCGATTGATTACTTTCATGGATCATTGTGCTGCTTCCCGTAACTTGAGAACTGTTGGGGAGAAATGTTTTTTGGTCGACGATTGTAATTTTTCCTTGAAAAGGAAATACAATCCTCCTGAAGTAGGTCGACACAACTGCAGCCATGGCATATATCCAAGGCCTTCCCAGTAGGATGTTGTAATCGAGGTTTCCGTCGATTACTTCCACATCAACTTCTACTGTTTTGCCCCCCAGTTCAACTTGCAAGTTACTTAAAATCCCGTATGGAGTGTATGATCGTCCATCAAATGCTTTTAATGTCGTTGACGATTTTGACAAGGGTGGTGAGCCTAAATTTTTCCAGCAACTCATCGACATAAGACATGTAGATGCCCCCTCATCAATAATTGTTCGATGAACAGTTTTGTTGAGGGCTTTCACTTGAATAAGGAAAGCTAGTTGAGCTGGTAACTGAGGGTCATATCCTTTATGATCAAAGGCCACAAGATTGGAATCCATTGGGCCAATCCCACTTATCGCTGATAGTAAAGCTTGCTCTTGGGAGGGGCAATTTTGCGGTACCTCAAGTGTCGACATAGCGGACGGCGATTGGGACAGGTCCTCTATTATATTATAATTCTGTGCTATTTTTGCACGAGGATTAAATGTCGATTTGTGTACTACTCCCTTTGGCGACTTTATCATTGGTTTAGGAATGATGGGTGGCACGACTTTGGTCAAAGTTGTTGTTGAACTACTCAGTTGTTTATTTGCCTTTTTGTTCAACTGCTTTGGATTCCTGTAATCTTTATTCCTTGTCAAAGCATTATTCTGCTGTTTTGAGGTAGACAACATAAGCACTTGGGATCGGGAAGCATTTTGATTAGCAACCAGATTTTGTCTTGGATTAGGAAACGGATCAGTCAATACTGCTGGGGTTTTTGAACTCTTGAAGAGTTTCTTAACTTCAGCTATATGTGGACAATCTTTCGTCCAATGATCCTCATCGCATATATGACACCCTGTCGGGGGTTTCCCTTTCCTTTTCTTTTTCTTCTTGCCCCCTGGTTGCTTCAGTTGTTTGCTCTTGTCGGTCGACATGGCATTTACTTCTGAGGCAAGAAGTTCCTCATTTGCATTTTGACTAGAAATTTTGCGTTTGCCAGTCACGCCATTACTGGCGTGAGAGTCAGTATTCGATTTAGGAGGGGGAGGAATTGAAAATTCAGGTCTAGGGGCATCAGGTATTTTTTCGTAGAGCGTGCCGGACTGAGTATATACTAAGTCTAAGTATTGAGCGCGAGCAATGACTTGCTCCTCTGTTACGACTCCTCCCTTGGCCACATCTTCCATTATAGCCGGAAGTAACGACTTTATAAACCATTCAGCTAATAGCTGATCAAGAACGTATGTTTTCACCATCCTACGACGACGACGCCACTCATGTATATGATCGGATATGTGAGTAGATGTCGTCTGTTTAAAGTTGGTCAATATTTCGGTTCCTGTTTCATACCTGATTGGTAATTGAAAATGGGTTAAGAAAGTCGTGGCTAAGGAGCTGAAGTTGTCGAAAGAGGCTCTTGGCAATTCAATGTACCATTTAGCCGTTGGACCTGTCAATGTCCTCTGGAAGAGGCGAAGTCTTATCGAATCATCGTTTAGAGTGTTCGATGAACACCACAGATGAAAAGTCATGACGTGATTCGACGGGTCTTCACCCGGATTTCCATTGAATTTAGGAATGTCCGACGGAAGTTTATGCGGAATCGCTGGCCACCAAGGGGCATAAGCAATTGGATCATTCGTCAGCCGGTTTAGATCTGGTAATTCTAGAGTTGCTACAAAAGGCAACTGTTGGTTCAGATTAGGCGAAACATACCCAGGATAAGATGGGATCGCCTGAGCAATGGGTCTTTGTAAACCAGCATAATGCTGGCAACTTTGACAAGGTTGATGGGCATAGCCACTATAGTATGGTTGCCCATTACTTACAAAGACTTGTTGCTCAGGTCCTTGATATGATTGTTGGAATGGCGATTGTTGAGATTGAAACAGCTCTGGTTGTTGGACCATTTGTTGTTGACCAATACTGGATGATTGACCAAGATTAGGAGTCACAGTACTTGTTTGAACCTGAGTCACTCCAGATAAGGAGGCACTACCCTGAGATTGTGATTGAGCCGTTGAGCCAAGAGGCTGTTGTATTGCAACCTGAGAAACTTGGGGTTGACATACAACAGGTAGCGCTTGTACTTGCGACGCATTCACTGGATGTAATTCCAGTTTGACCTGAACCTTGTTGTAAACTCCCATATGGTTGTTCTCCGGGAGGGAACAATGAAAGAGCATACTGCCCTCCATATGGTGGAAATCCAGTACTTAAAGGGTAAATTGGCCTTTGAAGACACATTGGATCAATTTGTTGAGTTTCAACATTAGAAATACCAGATGATAATCCGGATGAAGAAATAGGAACTAACCACATCGTTGTCCCTGATGGGACTCCGGCTTGTTGTTGACAATTTGCCGGGATAGATGGTATACCAGCGAACATCGTTGGAGTAGCAGCAGGAGGTTCTGCTGCTGCTGTGTCAGACGACACAGTCCTAGATGTCGATGGTTGTTCAGACATATCTAGTCTATCCAAAAGATTTCTTAGCGATTCTACAAGAACTTACGATGCCAAAAGACTAACTTCGAAGATCAACGCAGGAATAGGAGGTGATTATGTTCCGTTTAAAATGAATTTTATTATGACGACGCTTTTAGACACAACTTGCTTTTTCACTTTTTAAGAGTCGAGAAAAAGCTAAAGATGACTCTAGTCTCCTTCGATGTATTAACGAGCCCGAAGTGACAAATGCTCGGATGGACTTTTTCAGTTATAGAGTTTGAAAAAGGCCAAAAGAAACTACTCTGGAGTTCTAGGCAGAGGGTGTGTCAAACCTTTCGCGAAACCACAGAATACGTTTTACGGTACGAGTGGTCGATCTTCGTGAATGTTGTGTTCACTGCATCACGATCAGTAGGGCGGCTGACACGGCTTCCTATGGATAAAGGCTTTGTTCCTATAGGGGTCCCCCAATATACGCGACGGTACGCGGGGGCACAAGTCCGTATTAGTGCTATCGTCCCTTAGGAGGAATCACCCACCTTCTAGAGATCGACGGTCACTATGTTTAACGACGCCGGAACACGTCTCTACCTAGACCTCTACTGTGTTTCGTTATGTTTCAAAGCGTTGTTAGATAAATTCAGTTCTTTTTAGGTTGATATTGCTTAGCAGTTTGCCTTTATGGATCACCACGTGATGTATGATACAACTCCTAAATGCAGTCTAAGAATGATAAGCAAGCTTTTTCAATTCTTTCAACTTATGAAAATCTTAACTACTGAGGAAAAGAAAGACATCATCTTTTCAAACAGATCATAGAGCACACACTGATGCACTTTTCCTAAATCGACATGCAAACTGTCAAAATGCACATGCACAATGCAAGTATTTCTTTTCTTCTTCCTTAATGTTGATGTATTACAAAAAGAAAGCTGTTGTATAATTTCGAATTCAATTTCAGGTGAAAGAAAACAAGTTTTTGTCCAATAATCAAAAGAACACCTTAAGATTCACTCGTTTCAACACAAGAAATACTGAAATTCGAACCATATAACGAAAGCAAATGTTCAAGCAGCTATGAACAGTAATAAACTAGCTCTTAGAATCACAACGACACTTTCTTACAGGCCTAGATCCAAGAGGTCACAGCAAGACTAGTTCACTTTCGCTACGGGAAACTGTGAATGAAAGCCAGAAATACAATAAGAACAATCACGGTTTCTTCATACAACTGAGGCGGAATGAAAGCAAAGAAAGGTAGTTTCAGCTGGGTATACAGGTTGACAACAGGCTGCAAAAACAATATTGAAAACTGGGCAACAGACAGTAGGGAACCCCAGTTGCACAAGGCAAAATTGGATCAGCGCAGGTACTGCACTGTCAATCTGACATGCAGCGCAGGTAGCCCCTTCGGGACCTGCGTTGCAGCGCAGGTAGCCTTTGCTGCAACTGCACTGAAGAGACAACTCTCGTCTCTCTCAGATTCCGGGTCACAGTTTGCTCAAAAATCAATGGTTTTTGGCCAAATCAGAGGCTATCAGCCAAGTATACACTAGAGGATGATTAAGGAAGATGAACACTATCACAAAGAGCTAAAAAGAGTCCTTGTGGATCAGCTCTTCAAATCATAAACATGCCCAGCACTGAGCTAGAGTAGCTGCCCTCTACTTTGCATTCGAAGGATTCGAATGCAGTTCGATTCGGTACTCCCTTTGTTTAGGAAATGAATAGCAAGAAACACAAGCTACCAACAAGACACGATCCCCAGCGGAGTCGCCAGTCTGTTGTGGGGAAAAGTATCCAACACGGAATGACCCTATCCCACTCTAAGGGTGATAGTTCCTTAGCAACAGTTGAAGCAAAGCTATCTAAAGTTACTTCTTTATGACATGCAAGAGATGAAAGGAAGAGATCCACTTACCGATGTCTTGCGCAAATGGTCAATCCAATCTCCTCTATTTGCCGCTCGCTCCCAGCTCCAAGTCTTCTCACGGGCCCAGCTACACGAGATCCTGCGAACAAGACAAGAAAAGGAAACTACAAGAAGCATGCATTCATAATTGATTCAAGGATTAGCATAAATCAAATACGCAAGTAAGACAATACACCATTGAAACACATGCGAATAGAAGAACCTCAAATGCTTTATTAATATAAGGAAGTAAGGTTCAGGCGGTGATACAACCGTGAGAGGTCCAATCCAGCATCACCTTCCCGACGGAAAGAAATCTCCTCTTCACCTCCCTCAAGCAATCACCCAATACTCACAACTGTAAACCAACAACAATTCTTTGCACAAAATTCCGGCCTTCTAGATCCCATGGGATGAGATCCTTATATAGAGTTTTGGAGTGAAGATAAGTCAGCTTGATGTGTGACTTGTTGTCCTCTTCAACTCCAGTTGTTCTTCAGTCCTTGAGTCCACTCGGAGTTTCTACCTTCCACTTGGAGTTTTAGAAGCTCTTAACTCATCATTAGGCGAATCTTCTGATCCAAGTGTCATTTTGGAAGCTTCCTGGGCACTGGCACATTGAGAAAAGATTCCTCCACATGTCAAAGTACGCCCAGCGCAGGTAGCCTTTGTTGCACTTGCTATGCAGCGCAAGTACACCATGGAGCTTTTGTCATTCAGCGCAGATGCTTAGTGGAGCAGCTGCTTTGATCCAAAATTGACCTGTTTTTGAGTGTTTTTCAGTGGAGAACTGATCTGAAGTGCTGTGGTTTGCTGACCTTGTTCCTCTAGGGGTAGGAACAACATGTTTAGGGACTTTGGATCCCTCAGATTATTGACATTTCATGCTCTATGCTGTAAGGCACAAAAATGTCTATAACAACCTGCGCTGCATAGCAAGTGCAACAAAGGCTACCTGCGCTGGGCGTACTTTGACATGTGGAGGAATCTTTTCTCAATGTGCCAGTGCCCAGGAAGCTTCCAAAATGACACTTGGATCAGAAGATTCGCCTAATGATGAGTAAAGAGGTTCTAAAACTCCAAGTGGAAGGTAGAAACTCCGAGTGGACTCAAGGACTGAAGAACAACTGGAGTTGAAGAGGACAACAAGTCACACATCAAGTTGACTTATCTTCACTCCAAAACTCTATATAAGGATCTCATCCCATGGGATCTGGAGGGTGGAATTTTGTGCAAAGAATTGTTGTTGGTTTACAGTTGAGAGTATTGGGTGATTGCTTGAGGGAGGTGAAGAGGAGATTTCTTTCCGTCGGGAAGGTGATGCTGGATTGGACCTCTCACGGTTGTATCACCGCCTGAACCTTACTTCCTTATATTAATAAAGCATCTGAGGTTCTTCTATTCGCATGTGTTTCAATGGTGTATTGTCTTACTTGCGTATTTGATTCCTCCCACGTCAAGATCCTATATTCACGCCACGTGAATTGTGCTGCAGTACCTTGAGGGTCATCATCATTATCGGTGATTCCTCTCGCGCTTGTTAACAGTTTACATTATTGACTGGTAATCAAGCGATGTCTTTCCATGTTCGACTTCAAGAAATTCTCACATGGATCGACTTGTACTAGAGTGAAGATCGGACAAGTTTGAAGACCCCGGATCTAGTTTCATCCATCCGGGCTGCGATATATATTCAGGAGATAAAAACATAGACATGTGCAGCAGATGATCATCCTACTAAAAGGATGATAATTAAAAGCAGAGAATTATCAGTCTATTATCAGACGATCGTCTGTTTATGTACATCAAATGTATTTATAAAGCTGAGCATGGGAAATGCCCGCATCAGCTAGATCATGAAAAGAAAGTATGAAAAGATAATGTATTGTATTGTATTTTGTTACAGGTCACCTCCCGACGATTGAATGAACTTCGGATCCTCCTAATAAAGCATTTCACCCGATAAACGACCTCATACTTTAGGGGGCAACTGTTATAGACATTTTTGTGCCTTACAGCATAGAGCATGAAATGTCAATAATCTAAGGGATCCAAAGTCCCTAAACATGTTGTTCCTACCCCTAGAGGAACAAGGTCAGCAAATCACAGCACTGCAAATCAGTTCTCCACTGAAAAACACTCAAAAACAGGTCAATTTTGGATCAAAGCAGCTGCTCCACTAAGCATCTGCGCTGAATGACAAAAGCTCCATGGTGTACCTGCGCTGCATAGCAAGTGCAACAAAGGCTACCTGTGCTGGGCGTACTTTGACATGTGGAGGAATCTTTTCTCAATGTGCCAGTGCCTAGGAAGCTTCCAAAATGACACTTGGATCAGAAGATTCGCCTAATGATGAGTAAAGAGGTTCTAAAACTCCAAGTGGAAGGTAGAAACTCCGAGTGGACTCAAGGACTGAAGAACAACTGGAGTTGAAGAGGACAACAAGTCACACATCAAGCTGACTTATCTTCACTCCAAAACTCTATATAAGGATCTCATCCCATGGGATCTGGAGGCCGGAATTTTGTGCAAAGAATTGCTGTTCGCAGGATCTCGTGTAGCTGGGCCCGTGAGAAGACTTGGAGCTGGGAGCGAGCGGCAAATAGAGGAGATTGGATCGACCATTTGCGCAAGACATCGGTAAGTGGATCTCTTCCTTTCATCTCTTGCATGTCATAAAGAAGTAACTTTAGATAGCTTTGCTTCAGCTGTTGCTAAGGAACTATCACCCTTAGAGTGGGATAGGGTCATTCCGTGTTGGATACTTTTCCCCACAACAACATGGAATTGATCCCAAGTTAATTTTAGCTTGGATTAGATTCATATTTACTCCCAAGAACTTAAGGTTATGATTAACTTTTTTGGTGGGGCCAAAATTTCCATTTACTTTATGCCTTTAAACTTTAAGACATATCTGTTGTGGCATTTGACCATTTTCTCTCTTGTCTAAGCTACTAAGTTACAATAATAATGAGCAATTATTACACAAAAATAATAATTCTTTCACCAACACACCATATGAGAGAGTTTGTAATGAAAGATATGAAACATATCGACATCACAATATGACAAAAAAAATTACTAACCATGGTCAAACATGCTTAACTAATTAACCATGATCAACCCTTGGTTGACCATGACTATCCACAATCAACTATGGTCAAGCATATTTAACCGTAGAGAACATGGTCAATCATGCTTAAAAGGGCCAGTATGGCCAACTATGGTTATCCAAGCTCAAACATGGTCAAACCATGTTTAATAATGGTTAACATGGCCAACATGGTTAACTAAGGTTAATCGTAATCAACCATGGCCAAATATGTTTGACCATAGATAACATGGGCATCATAGTCAGACATGGTCAACCATAATCATCTACAGGTAAATGCTAACAACCTTAGCCAATCATGTTCATCCATAGTCAACCATGGTTGAATAAGCTCAACCATGGTTAAACAAGATCAACCATGGTCACACATGGTCAATAAGTTCAACCATGGGCAACCTTGTTCAAACATGTTCAAGCAATCTTACCCATGGTTAAGCATGTCCACTCATTGTCAACCATGCATAGCATGGTCAACCATGGTTAAGCAAGTCCAAACATGGTCAACCATTGGCAACCATGGTTGAACATGTACAAACATGGTCAACTATTGGCAACCATGGTCTACAAGGACAAACCATGGACAATCATGGTCAACATGGACAACCATGCTCAACATGGACTACCATGGTTACCTATGGTCAACCAAGGTTAAACATGGTCAACCCAAAGTCAACCATGGTCAAACATTGTCAAGCATGTTCAATAATGGTTAACCATGGTCAACCATATACTATTATAATCAATCATAATCAACCATAGTCAAACAATCACAAGCATATATTCAACATATTTAACCATAAACAACTAAGGTGAACCATGGGCAAAATGGCCAAACCATGGTCAACATAGCCAATTGTAGTCAACCATGATCAACTTTGGTTGACCATGGTCAAACATGGTCAACCATAGTAAACATGGTCAAATTGTCTAACCATGGTCAACGAAGGCCAAACATGGTCAAACCATGTTCCACATGGTTAACTAAGATTAACTGTGGTCAACCATGGTTAACATAATCAAACATGGTTAACCATAAACAATATGTGCATCATAGTTAGCAATGGTTAATCACATTCATTGACAAGTAAACATTGACAACCTTGGTAAATCATGTTCACCCTTAGTTAACCATATGTTGACCATAGTTAACTATGGTTGAATAAGCTTAAGCATGGTTAAGCATGGTCAAATGATCTCAACCATTGTAAAAAATGGTCAACAAGTTTAAACATGAGAAACCTTGTTCAACCATGTTCAAATAGGCTCACCCATGGTTAATTATGTTCATGCATGCTCAACCATAGTCAAACATAATCAACCATAGACAACGTGGTCAATAATGGTTGAACATGGTCATTTATGGTCAACCGTGGTTAACATGGTCAAACCATGGACAATGTATCGTCTAATAATGAATGTCATCATAATGTGACAAATAACAAATGATGTCACAAAGTGATAACCGATAAATGGTGATACAATGTGGCAAAAATCAAATGTCGTTAGTATGTGATAACAACAAATGTTTTTGTATTTGGACAAAAGACCAATGTGACAATGTGACAAACAATTATTGACATCATATTATGATGAAAAAAACCATTTTCAACCATGTTTAACCTAATTCAACCATGGCCAAGCATAGTCAATTGTAGAAAACATGGTCAACCATGGTCAAACCATGTTCAATAATGGCTTACATGGTTCGCTAAGTTTAACCATGGTCCACATGGTTCACTAAGCTTAACCATGGTCGACATGGTCAACCATAGTCAACATGGGTATCATAGTGAGCAATGGTAAACCACGATGATTTATAAGCAAATGTTGACAACTCTAATCAATCATGTTCATCCATAGTAGCCATATTTTGATCATAGTCAACCATGGTTGAAAAAACTCAACATGGTCAATTAAGGTCCACCATGTTAAAGATGGTCCAACATGGTCAACAAGTTCAACCACGGGAAATGTTCAATCATGGTAAAACAGGCTCAACTATGGTCAATGGTCAACCATATTTAATCATGGACAACATGTTCAACCATGGACAAAACTGGTTAATATGAACTACCATGGTCACCTATAGTCAATGAAGGTCAAACATGGTTAACCTAAGGTCAACCATGGTCTGCATGGTCAAACATCGACAATCATGGTTAATAATGGTAAACCAAAATCAACCTTAATTAATCATAGTCAACTATAGTTAACCAATTACAACCATAACCAACCATCTTAAGCATTTGTCAACCAAGGTAAACCATGGCAAAATGGTCAAACATAGTCAACATGGTCAACCAAGGCGAACCATGGGCAAAATGATTGAACATTGTCAACCATGGTTAACATGACCAACCATAGTGAACTTGGTCAAGATGAGAAACTATAGTTAGCCATGATCAACATGGTCAAACCACGGCCAACATGGACTACCATTGTCACCTATGGTTAGTAAAAATCGAAGATAGTCAGCCGAAGATCAACCATGGTCCACATGGTCAAATCCTCCCCACACATGTAGAGATTCAACTAGCACAACCACATTAATAGAGTGGTTGAAATATTCTAATTTGTCATTTTTCATTTTTCTTATGTCTATAAATACCATTAGTTTTTAAATATGAAAAATGATGACTATCACTTTATTATCCCTGCTACCAGGGATGGATATTGCATTGATTTTGTAGTCAAATATATTAATTTAGAGTTGACTAGAAAAATTTCTAAATTTTCTATAGTTTCACTTTACATATTGAAATTTAATATTTTTTTACAATATTATAAATTATTTTTCTGCAATCCGATTGGTCATCAAATTTAACATGTTATTTCTCAGTGCATAGGTTAATAAGCTAGATGTACACAAAAGTACAAGGTTCACATCACCATCTATAGGAATACTAAGGTTACAAGGGTATATGTGTTGTTATGAGGCCTTGTAGTTGGTCTTTTCTCCTAAAGTTGTTGCCTGGAATGTGCAGAAGCTACGCATGAATGGGTTTATTTCAAGATGGATTAACCTCAGTTCTTTTTTGTGTCCCCATGTGTAATAGGTCAGGACATATATTCAGTTCATTACAATCAATTAATAGTAAGGCAGACTCCGCTACTTCATTTATATCGCCCAAGGCTACGCAAGCCTTAAAGGTTTTTCTCATGAATTCATTCTGATAGATCTCAATTTTCTTAAGCGTTAAATAGAAATAACGAATCACAATCTTTGTTCCCACATGTTCTCGCCCTATGGAAGAATTCGTGATAGTAATTGTTTGGATATACAACCCGATTACTTTATTTATGTTTTTCAATATATTAATGAAAGCCTTGTATTAATTTGATTTTTTTTAAATAAAATCATTCTCCAAATTTTATAAATTAAATTTTGTAATGGGCTGAAATCACTATGATGTGATTTTATTGCAGTCACATATATAAATTTCATTCAATATTTATTAGGGCTGTAAAATCATTAAAAAAATACTAAATATTTAAATGGGCAATTTCATTACTTATTCTTTGGTTGCGTTGACATTACACTCATTAATCTTATTTTGGTGACTATGGTATTGCAAAATCATATCATATGATTATAAGACATACAATGTTATTTTCTTGTCTTTTCGGCATATTAAAATATAAAAGATATAGAATGTGGATATTGTACAATTAAATGTAGTGCTAACATATCATTAAAATATAAAAAACACATGTTAAAGTGTTAGAATATAAATAAATTTTTAAACAAACATATATAATCAATTCAAATATATTTATTTATTTATAAAAAAATTATTATTTTATATGTACATTTTTATATATTTATTAATTTATATTTTACTTTATTAAAAAGTATTATATTAATAAAAATATAATGGTGGACAAAAATAAATGTGAATGAATTCATATTTCAACTTGCAACAAAGTTGTTCATAACTACAAACAATGTATAATTACAATTAACAAAATACCTCAATTTACCAATGAGCAAAACCAAATTTAATCAGATTCTAAACCTCAACACTAACTTGAATTCGCTGTTTTTACTTTAATGTAGCTATATTTAAACTAAGCAGTAGACACTAGCTACTATGTAGCACTTGTTAATATTGTCATGGTAGTGTAAATATTCTAAAGATAAACATAATTATACATAATTGTTTGAATGATAAGGTGGTCAATGGCAGAGCTCATAAAAGGAAAAGGCTAATCTAGTATCGTTTAGTATCAACATAACCACGTGGATAACTGCGAAAAGGATATAGAACCTTGTTGGCATTGCCTTTCTGTTCAACTCTAATTAATAGACTGCAATGTGGTTTTACTGCAATGCATATATGGAGGCAGATGCTCACTGATCAATAATAATACCATTATTTGGGAGATAACATTGAAAACAAGGTCGCATAGCTAATGTTCCCTGCCGCTTAGTTTAATAAAATATTTTAATGTCATGATGTGTTGTATATACTCCAAACAATAATAAAATTGTAAAATCAGTTATATGAATATTTGCTTAACTTTTTTTTTATTAATTTTTTTAATATAATTAAACATTTTTTGGTGTATATATATATATATATATAATTGACATTGAAGAGAATGATTACAAGTTAATAATTATTTATTTAATATTGAATGATGACAATTTTTTTAGGCGCGAACCATATTTCCCATGCTATCTGGCCATAAATGAACGCCAGGTGTATATGCCCACCGTTCGATTTCGGCCTTAGCGAAATCGAACGGTGGGCATATGCACCCGCCGTTCATTTATGACCGGATAGCATGGGATTTATTGATCCCCATTTTTTTATATCATACTCATATTATAGTACACATGTCATGTAATTAGAGTATAGATTGATATAATGAGATTTGTACAAATTGTAAACATGTTAATTTTACATATTTTTTTTCAAATTTATATTTCTTAAATTATTTTTTTGTAAATTAAAAAATAAAAAACCATTTGTGTTTATGGTGCATAGTAATTAACATATAATATTAATTTTCAAATTATTTATTTTTATTGTACATAGTAATTAGTGATATAGTACATAGTAATTAATAATACAGTACACAAAAGTCAATTTTTGCCATCATTAGAGAATAAGAGAGGAGACATTTCAACCAATCATATTTGAAATAAATAGAAATAAATTTTATAGAAAGATAATAAATTAATTTCATAATGTGAAACTTTGGATAGATTTTAAAATTTTTTAGTCAAAAAAAACTAATAGCAAGTCAATGAAAAATTGAATACTTTATGGCAAGTATTATAATAAGTGACTAGTCACTTAGAACTCATCCACTATATAATTGACATTGAAGAGAATGATAACAAGTTAATAATTATTTATTTAATATTGAATGATGGCTCATATTATAGTACACATGTCATGTCATTAGAATATAGATTGATATAATGAGAGTTGTACAAATTGTACACATGTTATTTTTACATATGTTTTTTAAATTTATATTTTTTAAATTAAAAAATAAAACCCATAAAAATTGTCTATTCAATACTTTACACCAATCAAAAAATTGAATTTTTGAATTTAATTACAAACCATTTATGTTTATGATACATAGTAATTAATATAGAATGTTATTTTTCAAATTATTTATTTGTTATACATAATAATTAGTGATATAGTATATAGTAATTAATAATAAAGTACACAAAAGTCAATTTTTGTCATCATTACACAATAAGAGTGGAGACATTTCAACCAAGTGTATTTAAGATAAATAAAAATCAATTCTATATAAAAATAATAAATTTAATTTCATAATATTAAACTTTAGATCAATTTTAAAAAAATTTAGTCAAAAAATAATAACAAGTCACTGAAAAATTAAATACAATTATATACTACCAACTACACCTATATGGCAACTCCTATTTCCAACCCCATAGCCTCATTAATGCGGGGCTACATGCACAGGAGATAGATAGGAGTTTATAACACGCGAGGTGGGTACTACGCCGTTTTTTTTTTATTATCTAAACGCGAGGTGGCTATCTCCTGCACATGTAGCCCCGCATTAATGAGGCTATGGGGTTGGAAATAGCATTTTCCCACCTATATTCAGTGAGTACTCATCAAAAACCGGTCAACCCTACTAGAAATCTATAATGATCATAGTAATCATCGATAACAGGTCAACCGTACTAGAAGTCTATAATGATAACATTAATTTTCTTAACAATAAGCTTTAATGAGATTGCTCATCTATAGTGAACGCATCGAGGCAGACAAAATCAACATTTCTGACAGTATCTGACTGACCAACAACTTGTTTTAAGGGTATAACCGTACCCACTGCCATTAAACCAAAATCAAATGGAAGTAATCTACCATTAACTCACAGCGTACAGATCCCGTCTATTATTAAACCACAGCCAACAGGTTCCTTATATTATTAATCGATATCATCTACCATTAAACCACTTCTAGGAAATCCATTAAATTATTAACGCAGGCACAAAATCGAAGCGGTACCGATTAGGTTAGAAGTTTTGTTTTTCGGATCTCATCATAACTTTGTGTGTTTCCAAAACATATATATATATATATATCAACACGTCTGGGACATTTCACAATGCACTAAACCACATTAGAGGTTTTGTTTTTCTGATGTCCTTGTACTATATATATATATATATATATATATATATATATCAACACGTGATGGATATTTCGCAATGCAAAAAACCACCTTTATCTATTTTGCTTGTGAGAGCATTCTTTGAGTAACTCTCACCTATATTTTGTCATTCGATTATATCTATAACCTCCCCACCTTACCTGCCCATTTGTCTGATCTCCTTACACTTCTCGATCAGAGTTTTAAATTATATAATGGAGTTTCAGCACAGCTATATGCTGTAGGGCTTCCAATATTTAATGGCGTTGTGTATTTTTCGTCAGGATGGTGAATTTCTTAGAATTCAGCGAGACAATTTTTTAAGAAATTTGACTATGGAGTGTTTAAATTGCTTTTTCTTTTAGGGCAGAAATGGGTTCCTATCATCCAGAACACCCGGTACTCAAGATCTTGATCCTCGAAATCTTGATTCGTAACCACAAATTTTCTCAAAATCAAATTGTAGCCCATTTAAACTGGGCAATATTTAATGGATGCCATGTGGAAATAAATGTTGTATTTATGGAAGGACAAAATCCATGAACACCCATCATAGTAAATGTTGTAGATTTCGCTGGCATTGTCAACAGACCAGACAGCCTCGGGATGACCAAGAAGAGTTCTTCTGTCGTTCCGATTTTAGTCGTAGAGGCTTCTGTAGTCCTTTTCAATTGCTTTTCTCTAGAATCAATAAGTTGGCAGCGTAGCAGCAAAACGTACAGTGGGATTGGGTGATGGGATTCCTATTTCCGCCATAGTTTTTTAATTAATGCTTCCTGACATGGGGCGCCATAGGGAAATATAACGCGAGAAAAAAACTGGAGGAGAAAAAAAACAGTCTCTCCTTATATTTCCCTATTGCGCCCTCATGTCAGGGGCATTAATTAAAAAACTGTGATGGAAATAGGAATCGCCTTGGGTGATGGGAATCTTTATTTTTGTCTTTTCCCTTTTTTGAAAATCTATCATGAGTGGAAATAGATTTAGTCATAGATTTAGATTTTTTTTTGCAATCCTATTTGTCATCAAATTTAACATGTTATTTCTCAATATAATAAGCTAGAAGTATACAAAAGTACAAAGTCCACAACACCATTTACAAGAATACCAAGGTGCAAGAGTGTATTTGTCATTATGAGGCCTTGTAGTTGGTCTTTTCTCCTGAAGCTGCTGCCTGGAACGTGCAGAAGCTACGCATGAACGGGTTTATTTCAAGATGGATTAATCTCAGTTCTTTTTTGCGTCCCATGTGTAATATCCCATGACATATATTCAATTCATTACAATCAATTAATAGTAAGGCAGACTCCGCTACTTCATTTTATATCGCCCAAGGCTGCGCAAGCCTTAAAGGTTTTTCTCATGAATTCATTTTGATAGATCTCAATTTTCTTAAGCGTTAAATAGAAATAGGGAATCACAATCTTTGTTCATACAACACATACCTCCCACACGTTCTCGCCCCACAAAAGCATAGTGATACCAATTGTAGGGATATACACCCTGATTACTTTATTTATGTTTTTCAATGTATTAATGAAAGCCTTGTATTAATTTGATTTTTTTTAAATAAAATCATTCTCTAAATTTTATAAATTAAATTTTGTAATTGATTGAAATCACCTTGAAGTTTGATGTGATTTTATTGTAGGCGGTATATAAATTTCATTCAATATTTATTAGGGCTGTAAAATCATTACAAAATATTGAATATTTAAATGGGCAATTTCATTACTTATTCCATGGTTGTTTTGACATTACATTCATTAATCTTATTTTGGTTAGCATGGTATTGCAAAATCATATCATATGATTATAAGATATACAATGTTATTTTCTTGTTTTTTAAGCATTATCATTAAAATATAAAAGATATTTTTTTTTTCCAAAGAAAAAATCAAACTTTTTATTACGAAGATAAAAAGTTATATAGTATATGCTGAAGCACTCATTTTGCCCTATAATTTGCGAATCATAGAGTTCACTAGATGAGAATTCAATCCAGCTAAAAACAAGTAGGGAAATTCACTGAACATATGCACAGCCTCCTCATATGAGGAAAATTTCAGGCTAGTGCCTGTCAGCGAATTGAGCTGCAACAAGAAAATAAAAGGCCAAAAATAAAGGAACAAAACTTCATGTGAAAACGATCACAGCGACAATAGAGGAGTTACACTTTCCTCCCCTTTTTTTTCTCAACCTTTCACCATTCTCCTTGGGATGGGGTTATGGGAACAATTTGAAGTGGATTTTCTTCGCCTAGTCGGGGATTTTCCTTGTCTGAATCTGAGGAGTCTGATGAATGTTGCCTTTTGGTTCCATTGATTTCCATTGTATTTGGATTCTTTCTGGATTGTGATTCCATTGGCTCTTGTATAGAAGTCTTTTGTGTTTCTGTTTGGATACTTTCGTTTGGACCAGGTTCTTCCTCCTCATCCTCTTCCTCCTCTTCCGAATCTGAATGGGTGAATTTCCATCCTTTTTGTTGACTGCCGGTTTTCTTCTTCCTGCAGCTATTCTTTTTGTATTCCGGACATGCATTTTGGAGATGTCCAGTTTGCCGACATATTCTGCACCTGAAAGCTGTATTTTCATAGTCTAATGACTGCATCCAGTTGCGATCTTTGTGTTTCAGTTTTATGCTTCCCGGTAATCCTTTACTGAGGTCTACTTCCACGGATATGCGTGCAAATGTAAAAATTCTTTCTTCTATTCTTTGTGTATCCATTTTTATATATCTGCCTACGGCATTGCCTATGCTTGCCAGTACCTTTTGATCCCAGAAATGGATAGGGAGATTGTGGAGCCGAACCCATACTGGCATCTTAGAAACAACGAAAGTGTTTGCATCAAATTCTGGGAACCATGGAGTGATAAAAAGACCTGACGATTCCCAGAACCAAGGTCCTTCCTGAATCACGAGATCTCTGACTTCTGGTGATTGAAACTTGACTATGAAGAACCCTTTGGAGCAAAGATGGATCTCACAGTCCAGAGACCGTTTCGTGAGAATCCAATGAAATAGATCAAAGGGTTTGGGCCAAAATCCGTTAAAACGGCATATGATGGCTTGCTTTTCATAGTTGTTACATACCTTCTCTACTTCTGTTGTATCAATAGCTAGTTCTGGAGTGTGTTGCAGTTGCTTCACTATGTATGGGCCTGGTTCTGATCTAGCCTATTTTGGGGCTGCTGGAGAAAATTTTCCTCCTTGTAAGATATGCTTGTAAGATGATCCTTCATTCCTGTGCTGCTGGAGTGGATCTGGGATGTGGTTTGTCTTAGATCCGCTGCCTCCTTCTGTTGATTTGCCGGATGTTACACCTCCTTGTAGTCTCAAACTGAGGATGATTGTAGATCCTGGCTTAATGTTGTAATCCTTTATGGATCTAAAGTCCTGAACCGATCTGCCCCCTGATAATAGGTGTTGCTTGCCAGCCGGGTAGCTGATCTGATTGGCAATGTTGTATTTCAGATCTCTTACACTATCTATAGCAGAAACCCAAATCAATGTTGAGTTCCCCTTAGGTGTTCTAACAAAGATTTGAAAGGGATTGGGATCCACTGAAACGGCTTCGATTGCTTTTGCCCCCAAAATCTTACAGAGATTAGGAGTGTTCTTTTCACTCAACATCCTCTGCTTCCCGATTACATCCTCAATTTCCTTCGAGAGCTCCATCAGCCAATGTCGCTCCAGTCCGTCTATCAAAACCCTCGCTGGCTTCTGCAGTTCATCTTTAACGATTCCATCGATCCTTGACATAGTTTGCTCCAATAATTCCTAATCTGCCCCGTTTGCCAGATCCGACTCGATCAGATCTGCATCAGGTCTGTGGAGCAAGACCCGGTCACGGCACCAGATTCCGTTCCACCAGGGTGCATGCATTGAGAGATTGTTGTGCTTTTCGGCCGCCCCCTTGGATCCCGCTAGATGCGTGTTCCTAGTCGTTGAAGGCCTGATGCAACCGATCTCTGCCTTGATCAAATGAGCACGACTGTGGGGCGGCCATTCCTTAAGGATCCCAGCCACGTCTGACCTGTGGACAGAGACAACAAATAAGGTAGATCTTATTCTAGATCCAGACCCTAACGCTACCTGTGGCCCGAGATCTATTCTCCCAACAGCATAAAGACTTCGATATCGTCCTGGGTATCTCCCCTCTTCCGCTTGCAGATAGACGACAATCGTAAACGCTGCATAGACCTTGACGTTGCTGCTTTGCGTTCTCCTTTCAAAATAGATCTTGGGTGCCTGCGCCCTCATCTTTCCCATGTTGCAGCCATTAGATTTCCTACGAGGCGATTCGAGCCAAGGGCTATTGGCTTTGACAAGAGAGACGCAAAGGAAGGGTTTCTTCATTGTGGGTTGTTGCATACTCAGGTCGCAAGGGATCGAAGCGTCAGAGCTCATATCAATCCTTTCAATACCAAATTTATCATATAAAAGATATAA
Organism: Pinus tabuliformis; assembly: GCA_031772625.1. Classification (NCBI taxonomy): domain Eukaryota; kingdom Viridiplantae; phylum Streptophyta; class Pinopsida; order Pinales; family Pinaceae; genus Pinus; species Pinus tabuliformis. The sequence continues at coordinate 562,679,344 of CM062805.1, read as the reverse complement.
AATGTAGATAGTGTACAATTAAATGTAATGCTAATATATCATTAAAATATAAAAAAACATATGTTAAAGTTTTAGAATATAAATAAATTTCTAAACACACACATATATATAATCAATTCAAACATATTTATTTATTTATAAAAAAAATATTATTTTATATTTGAGTTAATTATATATATACATTTTTATATATTTATTAATTTATATTTCACTTTATTAAAAAGTATTATAAAATAAAAATATAATGGTGGACAAAAATAAATGTGAATGAATTCATATTTCAACTTGCAACAAAGTTGTTCAGAGCTATAAACAATGTATAATTACAATTAACAAAATACCTCAATTTACGATTGAGTACAACCAAATTTAATCAGATTCTAAACCTTCACGCTAACTTGAATTCACTATTTTTACTCTAATGTAGCTATATTTAAACTAAGCGACAGACACTAACTACTATGTAGCACTTGTTAATATTGTTGTGATAGTGTAAATATTCTAAAGATAAACATAATTATACATAATTGTTTGAATGATAAGGTGGTCAATGGTAGAGCTCATAAAGGGAAAAAACTAATCTAGTATCATTGAGTATCAACATAACAATGTGGATAACTACGAAAATGATATAGAACCTTGTCAGCATTGCCTTTTTGTTCGACTCTAATTAATAGACTGCAATGTGGTTTTACTCCAGTGCATATACGGAGGCGGCAGATGCTCACTGATAAAAACTAATACCATTATTTTAGAGTGACAACATTGAAAACAAGACCGCATAGCTAGTGTTTCCTGCCGCTTAGTTTAATAAAATATTTTAATATCATGATGTGTTGTATGTACTCCAAACAATAATAAAATTGTAAATTGAGTTATATGAATATTTGTTTAATTGTTTAATTAAATTTTTAAATATAATTAAACATTTTTTGCTAGATAAAGATTATATATATATAATTGACATTGAAGAGAATGATAACAAGTTAATAATTATTTATTTAATATTGAATGATAACAATTTTTTTTATATAATACTCATATTATAGTTCACATGTCATGTCATTAGAGTATAGATTGATAAGAGATTTGTTCAAATTGTACACATGTTATTTTTACATATTTTTTTCAAATTTATATTTTTCAAATTATTTTTTTGTAAATTAAAAGATAAAACCCATATAAATTGTCTATTCAATACTTTACAACAATGAAACAATGGAATTTTTGAATTTAATTACAAACCATTTTTGTTTATGGTACATAGGGGAGGGACGCCATTCCCTGTGCGCCCTCCCCTCCACCTCGTTTACAACCACGTGAACTGCATGGGGAGTCGTACGACAAATGTCCGACATGGACTGCCACGTGTTGGGCACCGTGTCAAGCTTTCAAAACACGCTTCCGCACTGTCTCAAGGGTTGTTTTCGCCTCATTTCTGCGATGTGTTGTTCCCTCTTGTTTTTCTGTTCGGGTCCAGTTGTTAGGCGAAGCCCTTCGTCGACGATGGCGCGGGACGGCTCCAGTACCTGCGCGCTTCGTCCGCCATGGTTGAGCTAATGTCCACCATTATTTGCCGATACGCGTCCATGGTTGGAACAGGGTTTCTGTCTTTCTTGTGGTTTTCCGCCTGCAATTGTTGGTCATTCTAGACTGTTGTGGTTTAGGGTTTCCTTGGTGGTGGTTTAATTCGCGCTATTTGTGGTTTAGGGAGGAGCCAGTAGCAGTTTCAACCAGTTCGAGGTTAAAGGTTGCATTTACAGGTAATTGCAGGTTTCTGTGTTTTTTGTTTGGTTTTTCTGTTGTCCAATTGCTAATTTCCAACTTGTTGCAGGTGTGGCGAGCTCCGGAGAAGGTCTGGCGAAGGTGTGGCGAGCTCTGGACTTGGACATGGTTTCTATCCTGTAGGATTTTAATCCTACCAGCCATTTCTGATGTGTTTTTCAACACAAAACACCTTATTGGAATTTTTTTTAACTTTGCATGGTAGGTTTTAACGGTTTAGGGTTTTGCAGGTTAGGGATTTAGGGTTTTGCAGGTTTCCCATCATGTTTCCCATCAAGGTTTTTGCAGGGTTTAGGGTTTTGGGCAAAATTCTAAATTTTTAAAGCCTTGGTTAGGGCTTTAGGGTTTCTGCTGCTCCTCTTTTCAGCGGCTTACCTCCTCTTCTCTGTTGCCTGTAGCAGCTTCCCTTCCCTCTGCTTCAACCCCTACCTTTCTTCTTCCTCCATCTCCTTGTTGTTGTCCCTTCCTCCTTCTGCCTGTTGCTACCTTCAACCCCGTCGTCTCCTCATTTAATTAAAAATTCCCTGTGGGAATGAAACAAAAGATAAAACTAAGGCTTGTGAAAAGCCTAATTCCCAGGGTTTCCTTCATGAGTTTCTTGTGAAAAGCCTAATTCCCTCATTGTATTTACGTGACAATGGGGGCTATCTTGAGTCTTGACACAAGGTGTTATATCTCAACTGGTTGTCACTATGTTACTGAGTATTTGTTTAGTTCCATGCCAACAGCTACCGTGCTTGAACACTGCTACGTAAGGTGCACTATTCTATGCAAATGGGCTTATTAGGAAATCTGGATGCCATCTATAAATGTGGTGAAGTATCCCTTTGGTTTTCCACAAGGTTTTCCTTCAAACCAAAAACAATGGCCACTATGTTGACCATCAAAACCCTGAGGGAAGATTCTGATCATACAAACCCATCTCTAAGCCATGTAATTCTGGGTGAAAAGGACATTGAGGCTAACCTCAAAAGGTAACAAAAGCAGCCGAGTGAGATAGAAAAAGCTATGATTCAAGAAACAAAACTGGAAATGCGAATGAAACAAGGAAAACTTGAGAGAAGTGTTCTTCACTTACTGAAATACCACACAAGCACATGTTAACTCCTCGTAACTTTCAACATTGCATAGACTTTCTTAATAATTAGGAAAAATTAAATAAAAATTGAAGGACATAGGCACCAGAAACAGTAGCTAACTGTTATTTCACTGGTAAGATTAACGTAATGTTGACCTATTGCCCAGGTCCCCATTCTAGCTGTCTTTGTTCTAGCACTCAAATGGATGAGCCTCAAAATATAGAGGCCCAGTAGAAGCCTGGGATGACTTTGATTGAGTAAACACCCTTCAGACACCTTAGCCAAAGAAGTCCATTTCTTGCAGTGCAACACATCTGGACATTTTTCTTAAAGCACTTCCAAGAGGGAAAAAGACAAAGGAAAGAATAAGAAATCGTTGAATATGTCCATGTACTCATTATGCATTGTTAGGAAATTTATAGCATAACATAAATAATTATTGAGAGGAATAAATATAAAAATAACCAGCAACAACCATAAACACATAAACACAAATGTTTATCCGAGAAAACCCCAAATCCGGGGAAAAACCCAACCTAATAAGATCTCATTAGCATTGGCCAAAACCCTGGCCAATCCGACCAAGTGAGCCTTCACCGCTCACCTCCAAGTCTTGCATAACAATGAAGTCCTTCCAGCCTTTTATAAGCTCTATTACATATAATACGACGGATAGAATACTATGGGTGCACAATACCATGTGCCCCAAAACCATCACTATTTAACCTGGTCAACTTTGACTCTATCTCGAGTCAAGTTTACCTAACAATTCCCCCCTTAAACTTGACTTGGGGTAACTCTAGCCAAACCTACTAAGTGAGACAATCCCGCTCACTCTAGCCCTTACCGCCCTCAGAGTTTTTACCCAGGGTATTGTTAAACCGACATCCCCCTATCACCTAGGTCTAACCTAGACTTTACCGGTGACTACCCAGGGGTACACATGCCTTACCTGGTCTTACAATAGTATGCCCATTTACATGCAATAATTTTGACTTCATTAAATATTTTTTTGTTTATTGTTGCTGCGATTCTGATCCATCCTCTCTCAATTTGAGTTACTCAACAAATTCTATCAAACCGCTCCAACTGCGAGCTCGACGAGAACCTCGTAGATTCCAGCACTGGTGGCCTCACGTAGCAGAAAACGAACAATTTTCGAAGCTGCATGAATCCTGAACAATTCGTCAGCATGTTCTAAACCGGTAAATATCGCAAATTCACTACGATCCCTGGCAGTTACGACACTATCTTCCGCACATTCTCCTCGAGGTTCTTCCACGTACGACTGTTCCACCATTATTTTCGAGACCCAGATCTGTAAAAAGGCTGCATTGATCTCATCAGGAACTATAAACCCCTGGCATCAAAGAATCCCTTTGAAGCCAATATCTGGCTCTGATACCAGTTGTTAGGAAATTTATAGCATAACATAAATAATTACTGAGAGGAATAAATATAAAAATAACCAGCAGCAACCATAAACACATAAACACAAATGTTTATCCGGAAAAACCCCAAATCCGGGGAAAAACCCAACCTAATAAGATCTCATTAGCATTGGCCAAAACCCTGGCCAATTCGACCAAGTGAGCCTTCACTTCTTACCTCCAGGTCTTGCATTACAATGAAGTCCTTCCAACCTTTTATAAGCTCTATTACATATAATACCACGGGCAGAATACTATGGGTGCACAATACCATGTGCCCCAAAACCATCACTATTTAACCTGGTCAACTTTGACTCTATCCCGAGTCAAGTTTACCTAATATGCATAAAATTTGTGGGAATACTATTGCATTTTCACAGTACGAGAAACTAATAATTGAATGTCCATACTCAAATATTTTGTGGGAAATTAATTTATTGTTTAATACAAAATATATAAACCAAATCTGCCTAAAGATCCCTATTTAAACAATCATATAAAAGGAATATCTCTGTAAAGTATATATTATAACTTTTAGCCTTTTTCAATATGGGCCGAAGATGTATGTGATTTGACACCATTTGAAACTAGCAACGATTAGTCAAGTAATAGATATCTAAAGGTTCATCAAAAATTTCAATGTTTGGTGTGCCAAATCGCTCAAACACCAGATCTAGTTCCAGTTCGAAAAAGTTGGATTTTGAAATTTCATTCCCATGGATTTGGTGTGCCATTTATGTCGATGCTACACTCCTAGGAGGTTGTAGTTTAACTGTAATATGTTTTGGGAGGTTGTTTTTCAAACTTTTTAGTCAAATATTGAACATAAAACTATTATATGTTTTGGGAGGTTGTAGTTTAACTGTTATATGTTTTGGGAGGTTGTAATTTAACTGTTATATGTTTTGGAAGCTTGTTTTTAGACATGTTTATTCAAATATTGAACACAGAACTTGTATATGTTTTGGGAGGTTGTAGTTTAACTGTATTATGTTTTGGGAGGTTGTTTTTCATAATTTTTAGTCAAATATTGAACAGAAAACTATTATATGTTTTGGGAGGTTGTAGTTTAACTGTTATATGTTTTGGGAGGTTGTAATTTAACTGTTATATGTTTTGGAAGCTTGTTTTTAGACATGTTTAATCAAATATTGAACACAAAACTATTATATGTTTAGGAGGTTGTAGTTTAAGTGTTATATGTTTTGGGAGATTGTTTTTCAGACATGTTTAGTCAAATATTAAACAGAAGTTTGGAATGGTATCATACTTATTTGTCCAGAAGAAACTTGCTACTCGCAATCGTAATTTTTATTTGTAAACTTTACATGATTTTTTGAATATTTTTATTTGTAAACTCTACACAAGTTTTGAATATCTTAAGTTTCAGATGCATTAAAAATAAATTTCAAATAGCATAAACTCTCATGAATGGATTTCGAGATCCCTTGGGGGTTTTTTGATGGGGCCAGTCAAGGCCATCCTCCTCGGTGTGGAGTAAGAATTGTTCTTCACTTAAACTCCTCTCATTTCATTTATCTCCATTATGCTCGAGGCTTTGGTTTACATATATGATATGAAGGCAGAATTTGCTTCTCATATTTTCAGGGGAATCAACACAAAGACAGATAAGTTGTCTAAGGAAGTTTTGTCCCTCCAAGGTAGAGCTTTTCTCTCATGAATTCCTGGATGGTCATTTGATTCAGGACATGTCCCTATTTTTAGGTTTTAAATTCCTTTGTCCCTTTTGGTTTTTTAGCTTTTTGCTATCAAAGTCATTTTACAAAGTGGTATTTAGGATATACAAGCTAGAACTCTCCTTTTTGGCTTTTTGCTATAATTGGGCATGAATGGACCAGTATAGTAAACATATCAGCAGGATTGGTGTATGATTCAAGTTTACAGAAAAGCACTGTGAGCCACTTCTAGTTCCCTGCAGAGGATGTAACATGTATATTTCTCTTTCTGAAATATAAAGATTTTTTCTTTCCAGATATATATATATATATATATATCCAAGGAGAGAAGTTTGCAAGTTTCAAATTTATTGCACGTCTCAAATTGTGCAAGAATATTAAATGAAGATTGAGAGTAATGGTTGCAATTTGATTTCTATGTACTTTAGATGACGCGTTGATAGAACCATAATGTTGTTAGCGTTTCAAAGCAATAAAACAACCTAGGTTGTAAGCCAAAATGTTTCTGTCACAAGAAAAAGACACAATGCATCCAAAATCCACATCATAATGTGGTTACAACCAAAAACATATGACACTCCTATTCTTTATGACCCTAAGAATCTTGTAAGATTTCTACATTATAATAGACTATAGATGTTCCTTCTAAATGGATTTTGGCTACAATGTCACACACATTATGAAATAAAACAACCTAGGTTGTAAGCCAAAATGTTTCTGTGACAAGAAAAAGATACAATCCATCCAAAATCCACATCATAATGTGGTTACAACCAAAAGCATATGACACCCCTATTCTTTATGGCCCTAAGAATCTTGAGTGCCAAAACTCCCCGAGTTACCTTCTTGAGCCAGGTAGGTTGGCCTACTTGTCAAGGGTTGATTAGGAAATGGTTGATTGCTGCCATATGATTGACTCTAATTTGCAACTTCCAACCATGGAAGTATTGAGTACCCATACCTCACATTTGCACTACTAACCCCTGCGTTAAGTGGAGGTGTGTAATGAGCATACATAGAATTGACACCAACTCTGATGGGAATAAAGCAAGTGGGTAAACCCTTAGTTTGATAGTGAGGCACTTGAATGTTTATGAGATCTTGGAATAATGGTGTATTATCTGCAATGGAGTTTAATGAATTTGAAATAATCCTGGTTTCATCAGTTATTCTTGTATCATTGTCAACCATATTGATCATCCCTTGTTCCTTTTTAAGCATTTGTTATGCCTTTCTTTTTTCCTTTTCCTGTCTTGCCATTTATTTTTGTTGGTCCTTAACTTGCCTTGCTTTATCTCTTTCAGTCCTTTCATCTGCTTGACGTTGCGCTGCAACAATCCTTGCTGCCTTCTTCTCCTTGACTAGATCCTTCTTTTTGTATTTTAATTCTTGCATTTAAAATTTCATTTTTTCAGACTCAACTAACAGGTTTATATAGTCCTCTGAGGTGAGTAACTGTGAGCTTCGGCCCAGACGAAGACTACTCGGTGCACCTTGCTTTTTTTTCATTGATACTCTCTCTACTAGTAGCTTTAGGAACCGACCAAGTGTCTTATCCACCCCTCCCACCTGCATGTCATTGCTCGGTACTTCCCTTTCAGTATCTGATGGAACTGATTGAACTATATCATTATCTTCATTTGATGCCTCATTATGTGCTTCATCTTCTTCCAATGATCTATTGTCCACAAAAATATGAACAATTTCACTGTTCAATGCTGCTGGTTGTGAGGGCATTGTTAGCTCTGCTATGCATTTGTGTGTTTAGAGAACCAAATTCCTACTGTGCCAGTGTTGTTTCATGTCTGAGGAGCTCACAACAATTTTTTCATGCTTCCTCCTTCATTTCCCCTTTTCTCCTTATAACTCCTGCTACCCTGTTTTACACACACATCTGGCATAAAAGCCTTGTTTGCTTAGCTCCTCGGCGTTCTTTTTGTTTATAACTCTATAAAACCCTGATAACCCGTTCTAACCCTTTCGCTAGCCTTTTTCACGTCTTTTCACCCATCATATCAATTAAAAGCACGTGCTATAACCCATTGACCGTCCGATCATCTCGCGAAGATCCGATGGTATACGCTGCTCCCGCCTTGTGAATCTGCACGCATGTTAGTTAGCGGGGAAAGCAGTTTCCCGCGAGTCATGTCCGCCACGCGTCACAAATCGTTGGATCGCACCTCGCATACGGAAACCGCCCGCCTCCGATAAGCGGTGCGGGGAAACCACTTTCCGCCATCCCGTACAACCCCCGTGCGTTATCACCCGAGCATGTAAGCCGCCCATCGACCATCCGATCGTCCATCCTGTGATCCGACGGCCCACGATCCTCCATTCGCGTTCCCTCCCAATGGCCTCCATAATCCAATCTCCACTGTTCATTTACACGATCCGACGGCTGATGTTATCCCGGTGTTGTCTATGCCTCCCACCATGTGATCGTAGCCGTTCACTAGTCCCATCCAACGGCTAGCATTCGTTCCTAGCTCCTCATTCGTTTTCCACGCAATTTTCGTGTTTTTCGCAGTCCTGCGCACCCGAAGGAAGGAGGCCATGATCCAGCAATCTGCACATTAAATCCTCAACTACCACATTCAAAGAATAGCACGACCAAGGACGAGAAGGACAGCCTTGAAAAGATAAACACGACATTTCACATGTTCGTGAAGTACAACAGAGCAACAAAAAGGTCATTTAGTCCACTAAAATGATCAAATTGTATCAAAGACCATATTTGATAGTAAATGTGGTTGGTGGTCAGTTATGACCCCCCCACGCATAGGTTAGCAGAGATTTTTGTATTCAACCTCCATATATACCCACAAAGAAGATGTAATGAGATTGATGAATGTTATTTTGTTATAAGGTTCAACTTCTGGAGACTATAACTACTATGATACCTGCAACGTCTGGTCTTCATTTTCAGCTAATATAAGCTTCTTTTGCTGTTAATTGCTCACTTTCCACTTCTTTTTTGTTCCAGGCTGTGCCTGTTATGAATTTTTCATTTTCTCTTGATTTTTAGCATTAGAGGGGCTATCATCCCACCTCTGTGTTAGAATCTAGTTAGTATTATTGAATGTGTATGCAGGTTTTTATTGTTTTAATGCCAGAGAGCTGTCATCCTGTCTGTGCATTAGGAAATAGATTTGCAGACCTCTTTACTGGTTGCAACTGGCCATCACAGGGTCCTATGCATCTGCTGGTGTGATTAGTATTCTCCATTTCCACTAGATCCTCAAACTGTGAGTAATTGGTGGTCTAAAGCTTTGTAGTCTAGGGGTGTTCACCCATGTCTGGGTTAAGCATAGTAGAAGTGGTTATCTGGCTTGAATATGCATCATTCCTTCCATTCATCCACCATATTTCCAACATTTTTGTTGAGTTTGTAATGTTCCCGAGCATCTCTGATATACAACCTAGGAGAGTTTCTTGGGTGATAACATTAATTGGCGCCATTGCCAGGGAGAAGAGAATTGAAGCTCAGCTTCCCTGGGAGAACAACATAGTTCTAGATTTTGATAATAGACAAGGTCTGGGCACATAATTTGGTTGTAATCATCTAGCTGGCGACTCCACTGGAGGAAGACCAACCTTTGCTGACTCCACATTGAAGTTATGGCTTAGTTTGTGAGACACACTCGAAGAAATCCTCAGAAATCACCAGCTGAACCAATGCCTGACCCTGAGAGGACTGTCAAATCGAAGAGAGCTTCACAGAAAGGGGCATCAGGATCAAGTAAGCCTAAGAAATCTAATTCATCTTTGAAAGATAAAGTGGTAGCTGAAGATATACAGTTTGAAGATTTAGAGCCCAGCACTGTTAACAAGGAAATTACTTTAGAGATTAATTCAGACCCTTGTACAGTTAGTTCCCCTTTGAATCTCAGTTCAAAGAAAGTTTCCCATCCAGTTCATAACATCCCTTTGTCTCTGCCATCCATCACATTACTCCCTACAATTCAATCTGCTAGTATTCTTCCAAATACTCCAATCATGGCAAGCCAGCAAGCACCCATGAAGATAGAAAGAATTGTTGCTGCTAGATATGGACCCTTGGTCTTGCCTGTTCCTTTAAATCCTATGCCTGTGGGAGAATATCAGAAATATATGCCTAAATTCACTGGTACAGAGGGAGTAACAGCTGAAGAACACCTTAAAGATTTTTATAGTTATGCTGATAATTTAGACATAAGTGAAAATGATGTGTGGATGAGAGTTTTTGTCCAGAGCCTTGATGGAGAGGCCAGGAAGTGGTTCAGAGAATTACCCCAGAGATCTATAACAGATATTGAAGCCTTAGATGATGCATTTTTGAAGCACTGGGGAGATAAAAAGGACTTGTTGTATTATCATACTGAGTTTGGTAATCTGAAGAGGGAAAATGGTGAATCTTTGCCTGATTTTAAAAAAAGATTCAACCGTATATATAGTAAGATACTAGCTGAGGTAAAGCCTACTCCCTCCTCTGCCAAACTCACTTATGCCAATGCTTTTGACTCTGATTTCTGCCTATTATTGGGAGAAAGGATATGTGCTACTCTGGCAGACATGTAGGATGCAGCCTTGGAAGTAGAGTCTAATATTATGGCTGCAGAAAAGCTCAAAAATCAAGCTGATAGAAGGAGGCAGAGAGGTCAGGCTTCTACTTCTTCTGCATCATCTTCAGAGCCAAAATTAGACAAAATGACTAAGATGATAGAGTCATTGGCTGTTGAAATTTCTAAGCTAAAGGTTGAACAAAATTCGGGAAAAACTAGGCAGCAAAACACATTTGCTCCAAGAAGTCAGAATCCATTCAGAAGAGCAAATGAGCAGTTACAAATTATGCAGAGGGGTGAAGAATCAAAGGAAGAACAGAAAGTTAAAGCTCCTTTCCAAAATGTAGTCATGGAGGAGGAACAATTTGAAGAAGATGAGGATGAAATTCACTGCATGGAAGATAAAGGTAGTGCTGCATTTTTTACTTTGGCTGCTTATGAAGAATCATTGCTGCAGGAACAAGACAGTCAAACGTGGGATAGAGAAGTTGTCCTACAAATTGGTGAACAACAGAGATATAACCTAAGGTCCAATGCAAAAAATGTCAAGAAGAATGCTGCCCAAAGAGCTACTGTCCAAACAAAATCACGGAATACTAGGCAAAGAAGACCAGCAACTGATCCAGTCATCCTCAAAGCTCCAGTTCAAGAGGTAAAAGGTTCTGATAAGTTATCTTCTTCTTTCAGCTTTGAGTCAAAAGTTCAAAGGTTGAAAATATCTATGCCCCTGATAGAATTGGTGAAGAGTGAAGTATTTAGAAAGCCTATCCTTAAGGCCCTTGAGCTGGAAACCACACAAGCCTCCACTGACTCTGTCGATTTGCAAGATGACAAACCTGCCATTGTGCTTAGTCCTATGATTGAACCTACTGATAATAATTCCCCTTCTTTTTATGTCTCCTTGACCATTCATGACAAAATCCTTCACAATTGCCTGCTAGACATAGGGGCTAGCCACAATTTGATGCCTAAAGCTATCATGGAAGAGTTAGGCCTTGATATCACCATACCTTATCATGATTTATTCTCTTTTGATTCAAGGAAAGTGAAATGCCTAGGATTAATCAAAGATCTAGCCATTACCTTAACTCAGCTGCCCATGAAGAGTATGATGATGGATATTGTGGTGGCAGATGTCCCTCCTAAATTTGGAATGCTGTTGTCCAGAGGGTGGATTAAGAAACTAGGGGGGACATTACAGAATGATCTATCATATGCCATTGTCCTAGTGTTTGGAGGAGAAAGCAGGAGATTGTACAGAGAAGCACAGTTGGCATACATAATCAGTGATAAGAAGAATCCTACAAATCATCCCATATATGCTGTGGACACTAATTTTGGAGCATTTATTCTCCAAATAGAAGAATCTCAAAAGGCCTCAATGCAGATCAGGAAACCAACAGTTCAGGCCGAAGAAGAGCAAGGAAGTCAAATTTGGGAGATGTTCTTTGATGGAGCATGTTCCAGGGAGACTACAGGAGCAGGGGTGGTGCTAGTATCTCCAAAGAAAGAAAGCATTCAGCTGTCTTTTAAGCTGGCTTTTCAAGTGACAAACAATATAGCAGAATATGAGGCTCTGCTATTGGGCCTTAATGCAGCAAAAGACAAAGGAATCAAGAATTTGAAGGTGTTTGGAGATGCTGATTTGATTATTCAGCAAGTAAATAAAACATTTCAAGCAAAGCACCCAAGGCTGAAGGCATACAGAGATGAGGTATGGAGAATCAGAGATTGTTTTGATTATTTATGTATTTCATATATTCCTAGAGCCCAAAATTAGCTTGTTGATTCCCTTGTTGTTTCTGCTAGTCTATTCATCCCTCCAATCCCTCCCAGATTAGTGTATGAAGTCCAAGTGAAGTACATACCATCCTTGCCTGATAATGTCCAGCATTGGAAAGTTTTTGATGATGATGATGAAATAAATAGGTTCCTTCAAGTCATTGATGAGTTTTCCAAAATGCAAATTGACCAAGATAATGAAGCCTTGTTAGAAATCCCCCAGTCCCAGCTTAGAAACAAGATTGGTAAAAATAGCATTGTCTAGCTTCCTAGTAATCATATTCCTAAGGGTCTAATTCCTCTTGAAAGACTGTTTGACCAAAATGATGTGCCTTACAAAGCTGCCCAAAAAGAAGACCAATCTGCAATCTGTAAGCATGATATAAGGAGTCCAGGTCAGCCTAGATACATACATTTGTCCACTCATTGATCAGCTGATTAAAGTTCTGAATACTGCAAATTAATGAAGCAATTTGCTGATGTGTTTGCCTGGGAGTATAGTGATCTGAAAACGTATGATAAGAACATAATTCAGCATAAAATTCCTCTGGAGAAAGACGTTATTCCTTTCAAACAGAAGCTGAGACCAATAAATCCTATGCTTATTCCCCTAATTGAAAAAGAAATTAAAAAATTGATGGCTGCCAAGATCATAGTTCCTTTTAGATATTCCAAATGGGTAGCCAATCTAGTATTAGTGAGGAAGAAAAGTGGAGAAATCAGACTGTGTGTTGATTTCAGAAACTTAAACAAATGCTCCAAGAAAGACAACTATCCTCTACCCAAGATGGAGCATTTGCTGCAAAAAGTCTCAAGAGCCAAAGTAATATCTTTCTTGGACGCTTTTTCAGGCTTTAATCATATTGCTGTGCACCCAGATGATCAAGAAAAGACTGCATTCACCACTCCCTAGGGTACTTTTATGTATGCTAAGATGCCTTTCGGATTGATGAATGCTGGAGCCACCTTTCAGAGAGCTATGGATATAGCATTTGTGGGTGAGAAGGATAAATTTGTCCGTATCTACCTTGATGACATAACAGTATACTCTACCAGCCATCAAAATCATTTGCAGCATTTGAAAAAAGTGTTATTGAAGTGCAGAAGGTTTGGGATTTCAGTCAATCCTAAAAAGTCACAATTTGCTTTAGAAGAAGGCAAGCTGTTAGGACATATTGTTTCTGCTGCAGGTGTCCAGATTGATCTAGAAAGAGTAAAAGCAATACAGACTTTGTTTATACCGAGATCGAAGAAAGATATCCAGTCCTTTCTGGGCAAAATTAATTTTGTAAGGAGGTTTATCCAAATTTTGCTGATTTGGTGAAGCATATTACCTCCATGTTGAAGAAAGGATCAGAGGTCAGGTGGACTGATACAACAAGAAAATCATTTGAGTATATTAAAAAAGCTATTATGGAGGCTCCCACTTTAATAAGTCCAGATTACAGCGAGGAGTTCCATATTTTCTCATTTGCCTCTGAAGACACCATTACAACAGTTTTATTGCAGGCAGATGAAGAAGGTTCAGAACATCCAATAGCATTTTTCAGCAAGAACTTGAGGAATGTTGAACTGAGGTATGATATTATTGAAAAACATGCATATGCCCTTATCAAATCCTTAAAAGCTTTCAGAGTTTATATCTTGCATTCTAAGATAATTGCATATGTACCCTCTGCTACAATAAAAGATGTCTTGACACAACCTGATGCTGATGGAAAAAGGGAAAAATGGATTACAAAGATGATTGAATTTAATATAGAACTGATGCCCACTAAGCTGGCCAGAGGTCAGGGTCTTGCCAGGTTGTTAGCTGAAGAAAATTGTAGATCATTAGATATTGATTTCCTATGCTCAATTGCAGAAAATGGTCAGGCAGAAAAAAAGGAAGCAGCTGAACCAGACAGAAAACAGTTAGTTGCGAGAATCTAGCTTCTTGTAATTGGTATTCTGCAATAATTAATTTCTCGTTGAAGCTAGAAATCCCTTCAGAATTTACTCAAAGTCAAGCCAGAACTATAAAGCTTAGAGCAGGTAAATATTGCATTAATCAAAATCTGCTCTACTGGAGGGATCCATTTGGAGTGCTTTTAAGGTGTTTGGACAAATAATAGTGAAAAGAAGTCATGCAGCAATTTCATTCCAGCATGTGTGGAGGGAACCACTATTGGAAGACTACAACCCATAAAATTCTCAGAGCTGGGTACTATTGGCCCACCTTATTTTCCGATGTATTTTCTTTTGTTAAATCTTGTGACAGGTGCCAAAGATTTGAAGGAAAACAACAGTTGAATTCCCTGCCCTTAAAACCAATACATGCAAAAGGACCTTTTCAGGAATGGGGCTTGGATTTCATTGGAGAAATCAATCCACATTCCAGTGGCCAGCACAGATGGATATTAGTAGCCACTGATTATTTCACTAAGTGGATTGAAGCAGTCCCTACAAGGAAGGCTGATCATAATGTGGTCATGAAGTTTTTGACACAAAATATCTTCAGCAGAATTGGTTGTCCACATAAATTAATTACAGATAATGCAGCAACCTTCAGGGCAAAAGAAATGGTGGAAATGTGTGATTCAATGGGTATTAAATTTGTTCATTCCACCTCATACTATCCTCAAGGTAATGGTCTAGCAAAATCGTCTAATAAAAGCCTGATAAGGATAATTAAGAATATGTTAGAGGACAATAAAAAGAATTGGGATTCAAAGCTCAAGTATGCACTGTGCGCTGACAGAGTGACCATTAAGAAATCCACAGGGAATTCTCCTTTCAAGCTGGTATATGGCACTGAGGCTGTATTCCCAATTTAGCTAACTCTCCCTGTGACAAAATTCCTTCAAGAAGAGTAGGATGAAGAAGAAGACATGGCAAAAAGGATCATTGATTTAGCGGAAATACATCAGATTAGAGAGCAGCTGGTTGAAAAGGCTGCATCACATCAGAAAAAGATCAAGGAAGCCTTTGACAAGAAGGCAAAAAAAAATAATTTTCAGGTTGGTCACTTGGTTTTGAAATGGGATGCACTGAAGGAAGAGAAAGGCAATCATGGGAAATTTGATGCTTTCTGGATAGGGCCTTTCATCATTTCACAGATTCAAGGGAACAACACCTTCATACTGAAAAGTATGGGAGGGGAGGTAGTTTTTGATGGCCCAGTTAATGGGCGTTTTCTGAAGAATTATGTTGTTTAAGGTCTTTGGCCTTAAAGGTTGTAAATATTTTGTTTTTATCAGTTTGGTATAGGCAAAGTAGACTCCATGCCCAATGGAACACTAGGAATTTTGGCTAATTTGTTTTCAACTGGAAAGGCAGTGGTCTGCAAGTTCTTGAGACCTCACAGGGAGGATCTCATCCCTAGAAGGAGCCAGTGTTAGCTTTGCTATGCATTTGTGTGTTTGGAGAACCAAATTCCTACTGGGGCAGTGTTGTTTCATGCCTGAGGAGCTCACAACAGTTTTTTCACACTTCCTCCTTCATTTTCCCTTTTCTCCTTATAACTCCCGCTACCCTTTTTTACACCCACATCTAGCATAAAAGCCTTGTTTACTTAGCTCCCCGCATTCTTTTTGTTTATAACTCTATAAAACCCCGATAACCCGTTCTAACCCTTTCGCTAGCCTTTTTCACGTCTTTTCACCCGTCATATCAATTAAAAGCACGTGCTGTAACCCGTTGACCATCCGATCATCTCGCAAAGATCCGATGGTATACGCTGCTCCCCCCTTGCGAATCTGCACGCATGTTAGTTAGCGGGTAAAGTGGTTTCCCGCGAGTCATGTCTGCCACGCGTCACAAATCTGTTAAATCGCGCCCCTGCATACGGAAACCGCCCGCCTCCGATAAGCAGTGTGGGGAAACCACTTTCCACCATCCCGTACGACCCCCGTGCGTTATCACCCATGCATGTAAACCGCCCGTCGACCGTCCGATCGTCCATCCTACGATCCGACGACCCACGATCCTCCATTCGCGTTCCCTCCCGATGGCCTCCGTAATCCAATCTCCACTATTCATTTACACGATCCGATGGCTGATGTTGTCCCGGTGTTGTCTATTCCTCCCGCCATGTGATCGCAGCCGTTCGCCAGTCCCATCCAACGGCTAGCATTCGTTCTTAGCTCCTCATTCTTTTTCCATGCAATTTTCGTGTTTTTGGCAGTCCTGTGCACCCGAAGGAAGGAGGCCATGATCCAACAATCTGCACATTAAATCCTCAGCTACCACATTCAAAGAACAACACGACCAAGGACAAGAAGGACAGCCTTGAGTAGATAAGCACAACATTTCACCTGTTCGTGAAGTACAGCAAAGCAGCAGAAAGGTCATTTAGTCCACTAAAATGATCAAATTGTATCAAAGACCATATCTGATAGTAAATGTGGTTGGTGGTCAATTATGACCCCTCCACGCATAGGTTAGCAGAGATTTTTGTATTCAACCTCCATATATACCCACAAAGAAGATGTAATGAGGTTGATGAATGTTATTTTTTTTGTAAGGTTCAACTTCTGGAGACTGTAACTACTGTGATACCTGCAACGTCTGGTCTTCATTTTCAACTAATACAAGCTTCTTTTGTTGTTAATTGCTCACTTTCCACTTCTTCTTTGTTCCAAGCTGTGCCTGTTATGCATTTTTCATTTGCTCTTGATGTTTATCATTAGAGGGGCTGTCATCCCACCTCTATGTTATAATCTAGTTAGTATTATTGAATGTGTATGCAGGTTTCTGTTGTTTTAATGCCAGAGAGCTGTCATCTTGTCTGTGCATTAGGAAATAGATTTGCAGACCTCTTTACTGGTTGCAGTTGGCCATCACAGGGTCCTGTGCATCTGCTGGTCTGATTAGTATTCTCCATTTCCACTAGATCCTCAAACTGTGAGTAATTGGTGGTCTAAAGCCTTGTAGTTTGGGGGTGTTCACCCATGTCTGGGGTTAAGCATAGTAGAAGTGGTTATCTGGCTTGAATATGCATCATTCCTTCCATTCATCCACCATATTTCCAACATTTTCGTTGAGTTTGTAATGTTCCCGAGCATCTCTGATATACAACCTAGGAGAGTTTCTTGGGGTGATAACAGGCATGTTCATGCTTTCTTCATTGGTTGCTGAGACACTATGTGCATTCATATTAATCATTGCTTCTGCTAGCCATGAAGGTGGGGTTACTTGGCTTGGCAATGTCAATTGGTCATTGTCAACTGCATGTTCAACAATGTCATTAACCATATCAGCAACAAGGGTTTCATGTTCTTGAGTTGGTGGAAGGATCTCCATGTTATTGCGAATTTGTTCATGGTTATATTGTGTTTCACATACAGTTTCATCATCTTCAACATATAAGTGTCCTTGAGATAGGGAAATCATATTACCAGCTACAACAACATCATCTTGGTCATCTACTTCTTGCACTTCAACACCTGTTTGGGCATTCCCTTCTTCCTGACCATCCACATGAAATGCTTTGCTACAACCAGTATCATGCATAAGAGCATCATAGTTCAGTGGCCATATTCCTGTCCTCCTAAAGCCAACCTTGATATTTGATGGTGTCAAAGCCCTTTTAACCGATTTACTTGCAAGCTCTGCTAGCTCGAACCTTTTCACCTCAACCCTTGGATTCTTTGCCATCCATGCAACGTGCTCTGACCTGAAATAGTTCTTGAAAGGGCCAAACACACTAACATCAAGGGGTTGCAGTCTGTGAGTGGTATGAGCGGGCAATGTCAATAGGTTGATGCCTAAATTGTTTGCTTCCTCAATTGTTTGTACAACCATGTGGCTCCCATGGCCATCTAATATCAATAGGTGTCTATTATTAGGCGAGATGCCACCTGGTACCAATGCAGAAAAGTGAAAAAGCCAACTTAGAAACAATTCTTTAGTCATCCATGCATGGGGATGTGCAGTCATGCA
This sequence comes from Pinus tabuliformis, assembly GCA_031772625.1. Classification (NCBI taxonomy): domain Eukaryota; kingdom Viridiplantae; phylum Streptophyta; class Pinopsida; order Pinales; family Pinaceae; genus Pinus; species Pinus tabuliformis. Next base: position 562,661,108 of record CM062805.1, on the reverse strand, counting down.
TGCACCTGGTTCATAGTTCTGTATATAGTTTTTCAGTTGATTTTTACCTTTGAATAGATAAAATCCTGGGATTTAAGTACCAATTGCATTGACACAACATAAAATAGTTATCCACTCCATACTCTTAGGCAAAATCTTTGTCACATTTCGGCTCCCTCTCTTGGCAATTACCTGTATGCCACAATTCCTCCCTGCCTGTAAATCTGTTTCATCACAGTTCCATATATGGTCTGCTCCATAAGAATGTTTATCGTAAGCACTAGAAAGTGTGTCATAGAACTTTTGCACAACTGCAGGGCACAAATTTAATGCTCTGTCTCTGTCAAGGCCCTCAACAGTACGCAATACAAGTTCTGGATGCCTTTTTTTAAACCCAAACCACCATGATTTACTAGGAAACCCATCTTTGAATGGGTTTGGCCTCCCTTGACAGATTTGAGCAACTGTGGATTTGAGTTGTATCAACTCTAGCCCATGTCCCAATTGGGCCATTTCTTTACACCACTCAACCACCTTGGCCTCCTCCTCCTCAGTCATAATTGTAAGAGGCCCTCTACGTTTTTTATGAGTCAGTCCATTTATCCAATAATGTATTGATGAGGGAGGAATACCATGTTTTTTTGCAGATGCCCGAACTGAGTATCCATTAAACTCTATGTCGTCAATTGCAACTAACATTTTTTCTTTTGTCCATCCTCTTATAGCACTGATCTTTTTAGTTGAACTTGCCCCTTGGGCTGTTGTTGACGGTGGTTCTGTGGTTGATGGTGTGTTAACATCAGCTGTCGTCACATGGTCATCCTCAACAATGGTCCCTGGTGCATTGTTGACATTGACATCAGCTGCCCTGTCCTCATCAGACGACGTGCATTGCAGCTGCGCACCCCTTGTCACTCTCCTTCTACTTCTCCTTGTACGAGAAGCATAACTTCCTTTTGCCATAGATGCAACAACCTGTAAAATTATTGCATGCATTTAGACATTAGAATATTTGTAAATTATGCTTTCATACAAGGCAAAAATACTTTTGCTTTATTATAGGAAATTATGAACATGTATGTTAGTATCTTTGAAAAATCAAATATACAGAATCATTTTGTCGTATGTCTTCAAAATTATCAGTGATTGTTATTTGATAACTTGTCTTTACACTTAAAATACCATGACTATATTATTTGGTTTTGTTATGCATTTCCCAACGGAGGTCTTGTTCGGTTTGACTACTTAAAAATTAAAATATTGTTTTGTTGTTTGTTGTTTGTTGTTTTTTTGTTCTTTTGTTGTTTTCTGTAAGTGATTGGTTGACATTGGAATATGTATTATTACAGAAGTCGAAGATTACAAATACAGTTCTTGCCTCAGCGTCCCTTTCTCCAAACTTGTCCTTTGACCACATCCATAAGTTTCCACTGCAGTGATGTAACTGGATAGAAATGGAAGAAAACTTAGATTTTTAGTAACAGCATTTAAGTACTCATAACTATATAAGACGACTTGCAGTCCATCTAGAAAACATTCCTAATCCTTTGAAGAAAGTGAGAAATTATATTCGCAATCCATTTCTATCAAATAAGAGAGCATAAACACACAACTTCTCATATCAATTGTTGTAGCTCAAAATGACCCAACCAAAATTTTTCTTTCCCTATAGGTCATTTGGAGGATAGGCAACCAAAAGCCAAATTATCTTGAGTTTCTAGCTGAGCCGATTTTGATTATTACATTCTGAGTCTCTCCATTGACCTTTGTTCACCTATTTACATAGTGTTTTAGCTAAGGCATAAGCAAGACAAATGTGCACATATATTTTGTTTCACTCTGTCTCGTATCATTTGCTAGTGATATTGCACATGCTAGCATCATTAGAACCATGGTTATGGCCAGGGAAGAAGTTCCTTCACATTCAGTGGCTCTATTGATCACAACTTGTGATGTTTTGGCTATCGGTAGTTATGTACATAAAAAGCCTTGAATCCATGCTTTCATCATGTAGAGAAAGAAATGCTTGATAATGGGGTAACTGAAGTAAAGGAAAAGTTGGATCATGTTTCCAAGAAATCTTCTCAATTATAATATTTCATAGTTTTGACTTCCAAAAAATCGAATTGCATTACTTCGTAGTCTCTCATTGCAAATTACAACTTTCTTTTGCCTCAGAAGATGGGCAGAAAGCTAGGAATAAGCAAGACAAAAAGCCAAGGAAAAGTGGAAGGCTTGTGACCAAAAGTGAAAATATCCAAAGCGAGACAAACTTCATCCATGTAGCACAAAAACAAAACGACAGTTAGCATCCATAATTTGCATGACACACACAACATTGGTTTCCAGGTGATAGATCAAGATTAAAGTAAAATCTTGTCCTATAAGAATGCTTTTGACATCCCTTGATTAAGCAAATAACGCCTTCAATTATAGAAATCATAAAAAAAATTCCATATTTGAGAAAACGAATATATAGAACGTGTTCAAGAAATATACATTGGATGGGTTGGGGAACTTTTAAGATAACCTACAACAGTAACTATTTTCAAGAGCTTTATGATCTGGTGGTGGAGTTAATAAAATGTGGTCATGCATATGTTGATCATCAAACCAAGAGAAGTAAAGGAGTATAGAGAGGAAAAGATAAATTCTTCATGGAGAAATTGACCTATTGCAAAGTCTTTAATGTTGTTTTATGAAATCTAAGTACTCTATTTTCCTTACTGTATGTTTTCATCTAAATGGACAACAATATTTTCCTTACTGTATGTTTTCATCTTATAACTCGGTTCCCCTTAACAGTCTTTTCGTTACTGTCTATTTTTGTCATATCCTTGTGGTTATATCTCTGTGCTCCTTAGTAGTGTTTTCCTTACAGTCTGTTTTCGTCTGATGTCGGCTCTTCTTAAGTAGTAGTCATTTGATTATGCTTTTCAATAAAATCTTGCCGGGCATATCAATACGTCTATAAGTCTGAACATAGATATAGAAATAGGTGAATTGTGAAATAGAATTATAGGCTGTGTGATTATTTTCATAAAAGTGAAACTGAATATGTAAGAAGGTGAATTATGAAATAGAACTGTAGGCTGTGTGTTGATTTTCATGAAAGTGAAACTGAATCTGTAAGAACTTAAAATATAAAACTCTGATAAATGAAAACATAACTGTAAGAAGAATGTGTTGTAATTGATATAACTAACCTGGATATACTGGCAACTGTTTTGTGATGTTTTGTCTTCAAGTTTGTTGAATAGTTTGAACGCATAAGATGCAACTTCAACAATGGTTGAACTTCTTTTATAGTTTTTGGCACTTGAATTTAATTGGTGGACATGGATGGACATGGATTGCAATGGCTTCATTTTGAATGTGTAGTCTAGATTTAATTTCATGTGATTTGATGATTGGGAATTTGTTATTTGTTGATCCATGTGATTTGATTTGTTTTAATGAGAAATAGAGTGAGTTGGGTGTCATTTATTGCAGTTATTGGGTTTGGGTGTCATTTATTGAACATAGAGGGTTTAATTGTTGAACAACACAACAGTTATGGCTGACATACATTCCCTTTTATTATGTGCAGGTATGGATATTTATTTGAGATACAAAGCTTTAGTTCTAATGAGTGGGGGTTGAAGTGACTGCTACTTTGTACTTCTGGAATAGACCATTTTAGAAGCATTTATGGTTTTATCTGTTTTCTAGTTAGGTCAATATGGTTTGCACTCTTAAGCATTAAGATACTATTTATGGACAGTTGTGGGTCCAGTCAATGTATGGGAAAATTTTGGACATAAATTAATACTTATTTATACTTAATGTTATTTATCTTTGTTTAAATATTGGTTGCAAAAGTCTCAATTTCTGGTGGTTTGGTGGGATCAATACTATATCAATTACTAGTCCCTGCACAACATTAGGAATCTCTCCCATAATAATTAATATATAGTGTTTTTCTTTAAATTATTTATATTTATTGTACATAGTAATTAAAGATATAGTAGATAGTAATTAATAATAGAATACACAAAAGTCAATTATTGCCGTCATTACACAATAGGAGGGGAAACATTTTAACCAATCATATTTGAGATAAATTGAAATAAATTTTATTTAAAAATAATAAATTAATTTCATAATATTAAACTTTGGATAGATTTTAAAAAAAATTGGTCAATGAAAAATTGAATCCATTATGGCAAATATAATAAGTGGCTATTCACATAGAACTCATCCAATATATAATTGACATTGAAGAGAATGATAACAAGTTAATAATTATTTATTTAATATTGAATTATTGCTTATATTATAGTACACATGTCATGTCATTAGGGTATAGATTGATATAATGAGAGTTGTACAAATTGTACACATGTTATTTTTACATATTTTTGTCAAATTTATATTTTTTAAATTATTTTTTTGTAAATTAAAAAATAAAACCCATAAAATTTATCTATTCAATACTTTACACCAATGAAAAAAATGAATTTTTGAATTTAATTACAAATCATTTGTGTTTATGATACATAGTAATTAATATATAAGGTTATTTTTCAAATTATTTTAAAGCACAAAATCGAAGCGATACCGATTAATTTACAAGTTTTGTTTTTCTGATCTCATCATAACTTTGTGTGTTTCCAAAACATATATATATATATCAACACGTCTGGGACATTTCACAATGCACTAAACCACCTTAACTTTGTGTGTTTCCAAAACATATATATATATATATCAACACGTCTGGGACATTTCACAATGCACTAAACCACCTTAGAAGTTTTGTTTTTCTGATGTCCTTGTACTTTTATATATATATATATATATATATATATATATATATATATATATATCAACACGTGATGGATATTTCACAATGCAAAAAACCACCTTATCTATTTTGCTTGTGAGAGCATTCTTTGAGTAACTCTCACCTATATTTTGTCATTCGATTATATCTATAACTTCCTCACGTTACCTGCCCATTTGTCTGATCTCTTTACACTTCTCGATCAGAGCTTTAAATTATATAATGGAGTTTCGCAATCCGTGTTCAGCACAGCTATATGCTGTAGGGTTTCGAATATTTAATGGCGTTGTGTATTTTGGTCAGGATGGTGAATTTCTAGGAATTCAGCGAGACAATTTCCCTAGAAATTTGACTAGGAAGAGTTTAAATTGATTTTTTTGAAGGGCAGAAATGGGTTCCGTATCATCCAGAACACCTGGTACTCAAGATCTTGATCCTCAAAATCTTGATCCGTAACCGTGATTTTCAAAAAAGTACAACAAATTTTCTCAAAATCAAATTGTAGCCCATTTAAACTGGGCAATATTTAATGGATCCATGTGGAAATAAATGTTGTAAGTATGGAAGGACAAAACCCATGAACACCCATCATAGTAAATGTTGTAGATTTTGCTGGCATTGTCAACAGACCAGACTTGCTCGGCCGCTGGATGCCTCAACAGCCTCGGGATGACCAAGAAGAGTTCTTCTGTTGTTCCGATTTTAGTCCTTTTCAATTGCTTTTCTCTGGAATCAATGAGTTGGCAGCGTAGCAGCAAAACGTACAGTGGGATTGGGTGATGGCATCATCTAAAAAACGCTAGGAATCTTTATTTTTGTCTTTTCTTTTTTAGAAAATTTGATAGTAAGATTATTTGAATGAATGGAAATAGATTTAGTCATAGATTTAGATTATTTTTCTCCAATCCGATTGGTCATCAAATTTAACGGATAGTTTAATAAGCTAGAAGTATACAAAAGTACAAAATTCACATCACCATTTACAAGAGTACCAAGGCAACATTGGTCATCAAATTTAACGGATAGTTTAATAAGCTAGAAGTATACAAAAGTACAAAATTCACATCACCATTTACAAGAGTACCAAGGTTGCCTTGTAGTTGGTCTTTTCTCCTGAAGCTGCTGCCTGGAACGTGCAGAAGCTACGCATGAATGGGTTTATTTCAAGATGGATTAATCTCAGTTCTTTTTTGCGTCCCATGTGTAATATGCCAAGACATATTTTCAATTCATTACAATCAATTAATAGTAAGGCAGACTGCGCTACTTCATTTTATATCGCCCAACGCTGCGCAAGCCTTAAAGGTTTTTCTCATGAATTCATTTTCATAGATCTCAATTTTCTTAACCGTTAAATAGAAATAGCGAATGAAAATCTTTGTTCATACAACACACATCTCCCACACGTCTCGCCCTACAAAAGCATAGTGATAGCAATTGTTTGGATATACAACCTGATTACTTTATTTATGTTTTTCAATATATTAATGAAAGCCTGGTATTAATTTGATTTTTTATAAATAAAATCATTCTCCAAATTTTATAAATTAAATTTTGTAATTGATTGAGATCACTTTGAAGTTTGATGTGATTTTATTGCATTAGCGTATATAAATTTCATTCCATATTTATTAGCTTGTAAAATCATTAAAAAAAACTGAATATTTAAATGGGCAATTTCATTACTTATTCCATGGTTGTTTTGACATTACACTCATTAATCTTATTTTGGTTACCATGGCATTGCAAAATCATATCATATGATTAGAAGACATACAATGTTATTTTCTTGTCTTTTAAGCATTATCATTAAAATATAAAAGATATTTTTTTTTTTCCAAACAAAATTCGAATTTTTTATTACCAGGATAAAAAGTTACATAGTATATGCGGAGGCATTCATTTTGCTCTATAATTTGCGAATCATAGAGCTCACTTGATGAGAATTTAGTCCAGCTCAAAACAAGTAGGGAAATTCACTGAAGATATGCACAGCCTCCTCATATGAGGAAAATTTTGGGCCGCGAATTGAGCTGCAACAAGAAAATAAAAGGCCAAAAATAAAGGAACAAAACTTCATGTGAAAACAACCACTGCGAGGACAAAGGAGTTACACTTTCCTACCCTTTTTCTTCTCGACCTTTCACCATTCTCCTTGGGATGGGGTTATGGGAACAATTTGAAGTGGATTTTCTTCGCCTGGTCGGGGATTTTCCTTGTCTGAGTCTAAGGAGTCTGATGAATGTTGCCTTTTGGTTCCACTGATTTCCATTGTATTTGGATTCTTTCCGGATTGTGATTCCATTGGCTCTTGTATAGAAGTTTTTTTTGTTTCTGTTTGGATACTTTCGTTTGGACCAGGTTCTTCCTCCTCATCCTCTTCCGAATCTGAATGGGTGAATTTCCATCCTTTTTGTTGACTGTTAGTTTTCTTCTTCCTGCATCTGTTCTTTTTGTATTCTAGACATGCATTTTGGAGATGTCCAGTTTGCCGACATATTCTGCACCTAAAAGCTTTATTTTCATAGTCTAATGACTGCATCCAACTGCGATCATTGTGTTTCAGTTTTATGCTTCCCAGTAATCCTTTACTGAGGTCTACTTCCACACATATGCATGCAAAGGTAAAAATTCTTTTTTCTATTCTTTGTGTATCCATTTTTATATATCTGCCTATGGAGTTGCCTATGCTTTCCAGTACCTTTTGATCCCAGAAATGGATAGGGAGATTGTGGAGCCGAACCCATACTAGCATCTTAGAAACAATGAAAGTGTTTGCATCAAATTTTGGGAACCATGGAGTAATAAAAAGACCCGACGATCCCCAGAACCAACGTCCTTCCTGAATCACGAGATCTCTGACTTTTGGTGATTGAAACTTGAATATGAAGAACCCTTTGGAGCAGAGATGGATCTCACAGTCCAGAGACCATTTCGTGAGAATCCAATGAAACAGATCAAAGGGTTTGGGCCAAAATCCGTTAAAACGACATATGATGGCTTACTTTTCATAGCTGTTACATACCTTCTCTGCTTCTGCTGTATCAATAGTTAGTTTTGGAGTGTGCTGCAGTTGCTCCACTATGTATGGGCTTGGTTCTGATCCAGCCTGTTTTGGGGCTGTTGGAGAAACTTTTCCTCCTTATAAGATATGCTTGTAAGATGATCCTTCATTCCCGTGCTGCTAGAGTGGATCTGGGATATGGTTTGTCTTAGATCCGCTGCCTCCTTCTATTGATTTGTCGGATGCTGCACCTCCTTGTAGTCTCAAATTGAGGATGATTGTAGATCCTGGCTTAATGTTGTAATCATTTATGGATCTAAAGTCCTAAAGCGATCTGTCCCCTGATAATAGGTGTTGCTTACCAGCCAGGTAGCCGATCAGATTGGCAATGTTGTATTTTAGATCTCTTACAATGTCTGTAGCAAAAACCTAGATCAATGTTGAGTTCCCCTTAGGTGTTCTAACAAAGATTTGAAAGGTATTGGGATCCACTGAAACGACTTCGATTGCTTCTGCCCCCAAAATCTTACAGAGGTCAGGAGTGTTCTTTTCACTCAACATCCTCTGCTTCCCGGTTACATCCTCAATTTCCTTCGAGAGCTCCATCAGCCAATGTTTCTCCAGTCCATCTGTCAGAACCCTAGCTGGCTTCTCTAGTTCAAATTTAACGATCCCATCGATCCTTGACATAGTTTGCTCTAATAATTCCCAATTTGCCCCGTTTGCCAGATCCGACTCGATTAGATCTGCATCAGGTCTGTGGAGCAAGACCTGGTCACGGCACTAGATTCTGTTCCACCAGGCTGCAGGCATTCAGAGATTGTCGTGCTTTCCAGCCGCCCCCTGGGATCTCGTTGGATGCTTTTCCCTGGTCGTTGAAGGCCTGATGCAACCGATCTCTGCCTTGATCAAATGAGCAAAACTATGGGGCGGCCATTCCTTAAGGATCCCAGCCGCATCTGACCTGTGGACAGAGAAATCCGCAGCAAATAAGGTAGATCTTATTCCAGATCCAGACCCTAGTGCTACCCGTGGTTCGAGATCTATTCTCCCAACAACATAAAGACTTTGATCTCGTCCTGGGTATCTCCCCTCTTTTGCTTGCAGATAGACGACAACCGTAAACGCTGCATAGACCTCGCCATTGCTGCTTTGTGTTCTCCTTTCAAAACAGATCTTGGGTGCCTGCACCCTCATCTTTCCTATGTTGCAGCCATTATATTTCCTGCGAGGCGATTCGAGCCAGGGGCTGCTGGCTTTGACAAGAGAGATGCCAAGGAAGGGTTTCTTCATTGCGGGTTGCTGCATACTCAGGTCATAAGGGATCGAAGCGTCAGAGCTCATATCAATCCTTTCAATACCAAATTTATCATATAAAAGATATAAAATGTAGATAGCGTACAATTAAATGTAATGCTAATATATCATTAAAATATAAAAAAACATATGTTAAATTTTTAGAATATAAATAAATTTCTAAACACACACATATATATAATCAATTCAAATCTATTTATTTATTTATAAAAAAATTTATTATTTTACATTTGAGTTAATTATATATATACATTTTTATATATTTATTAATTTATATTTCACTTTATTAAAAAGTATTATATTAATAAAAATATAATGGTGGACAAAAATAAGTGTGAATGAATTCATATTTCAACTTGCAACAAAGTTGTTCAGAGCTATAAACAATGTATAATTACAATTAACAAAATACCTCAATTTATCATTGAGTAAAACCAAATTTAATCACATTCTAGACCTTAACACTAACTTGAATTCACTATTTTTAGTCTAATGTAGCTATATTTAAACTAAGTGACAGACACTAACTACTATGTAGCACTTGTTAATATTGTTGTGATAGTGTAAATATTCTAGAGATAAACATAATTATATATAATTGTTTGAATGATAAGGTGGTCAATGGCAGAGCTCATAAATGGAAAAAACTAATCTAGTATAGTTGAGTATCAACATAACGATGTGGATAACTACGAAAATGATATAGAACCTTGTCGGCATTGCCTTTTTGTTCGACTCTAATTAATAGACCGCAATGTGGTTTTACTCCAGTGCATATACGGAGGCGGCAGATGCTCACTGATAAAAAATAATACCATTATTTTAGAGTGATAACATTGAAAACAAGACCGCATAGCTAGCGTTCCCTGCCGCTTAGTTTAATAAAATATTTTAATATCATGATGTGTTGTATGTACTCCAAACAATAATAAAATTGTAAATTGAGTTATATGAATATTTGTTTAATTTTTTTTATTATTTTTTTAAAAATAATTAAACATTTTTTTGTAGATAAAGATGATATATATATATATATATATATATATATATATATATATATATATATATATATATATATAATTGACATTGAAGAGAATAATAACAAGTTAATAATTATATATGGAAGGCAACGGTGGAATCTTTCAAGGTAATTGAACAAGGTTTGGCATGGAAGATTGGGAATGGAAGGAACCTGAAGATCGGGAAAGATCCTTGGATAGGATGCAACGAAAACTATGCCTTATCACCTGGACTAATCAGGCATTTAGAAGGAAAAAACATCTTTACTCTAGACCAGGTGGAAAAGGTAGGTCATTCGAGCATATGGAGTCAGGCATGGAAAGATGGAGGGGACCTTCAGCTGGATCAGAGGTGGTGGAATGAATGGCATTCTTTCACTCAAGAACTTGTTCGCTCCAATGTAAGGATAAAAGACAGTCCGGACAGTCTGATTTGGGCCCATGGAGAAACTGGAGATTACTCCCCAAAAGACGGATACAAGTTCATTCTATCCAGGAAAGGGTGGGGAGAACCAGAGTGGTGGTCAAAACATATTTGGAAGCTCAAATGTCCAGCAAAGGCCAGACTCTTCTTCTGGTGCCTCCTCAGAAGGAAAATTCCAACCTGGGACATCCTCCAGGCTAGATACATGTATGGTCCTGGGAGGTGCACCCTTTGCAAAAATGAAGAGGAAACAATCAACCATCTGTTTCTACATTGCTCTGAAACTTCAAAAATCTGGGGGGAGGTAGAAAAACTGTTGAATAAAAAGTTTCAGTGGGGAAATGGGAATCTGGACGAGGCATGGTCAAAATGGTGGCAGCAATATCCGGATGGGAACTTGAGAAACCTTCCGCCCATCATCTGCTGGGGAGTCTGGCTCGCTAGAAATAGAACTATCTTCCAAGATAAGGGAACCCAGCCAAATGCCATTGCCATTCAAGCGGTCTCCATATACACTTCAAGAACAGACTCTAAGACAGTGCAAATCAGCCTCTCAAAACAACCTAGCAGGTGCAGGAATCATCATCCATCTAAATGCAAATCACTCCCTCAAAGCCTCAGTTGGATTGGGGTCAGGATCAAATAATTTTGCCGAATTGTCAGCACTGAGACTCCTCCTATGTTGGCTTATTCAAAGAAACACCTTCACTATTCAGATCTTTGGAGACTCTCTCAATGTTATAAACTGGGTCAACGGGAAAAGCTCTTGTAAAAATCAAATTTTGAAACCCATGCTGGAAGAACTACAGGTATTAAAATCATCTTTTAACATTTTCTCTATATGCCATATCTACAGGGACAGCAATGACGCCGCGGACAAGCTTTCTAAGGAAGGTTTGCAGCAAGCTTTGGGAGGGTGGAAAATAGTGGAAGACTGTCAAGGACAGGTTTTATCATCAGATGTGCCGCCATATGCATAATCTTCAGATGTTGTTTTTGTTTATCTTTTTATCTCTTTTTTACATGCACAGACTTATACACACAGACTTCTCTTTATATTTAAACAACTGATACTTATGGTTCATTATATTTTTTGTGGGTTGTTTTCCTCTCTGTTGAGGAGACCCAAAAGACATGAATGTATGTTTTTTATATGTTTTAGAACTGCCTCTCTAGGCGAGGTCATCTTTTGATCATGGCTGTAATCAAACACAGCTGATTACTACAGCAAAATTTTGCTCTGAAAACAGTGGAACAAAAAGACAGCAAGGAGGTTCTTTGATTGATTGCATGGTCAATCAATCAGCAGTATTGGAAATGCTCAGCATATGCAATGTAACTTTTTATTTTCTTAATAAAAAGTTCGCTTTTTCTTCGGAAAAAAAACAAGTTAATAATTATTTATTTAATATTGAATGATAACAATATTTTTTATATAATACTCATATTATAGTACACATGTCATGTCATTAGAGTATAGATTGATATAAGGGATTTCTACAAATTGTACACATGTTATTTTCACATTTTTTTTCAAATTTATATTTCTCAAATTATTTTTTTGTAAATTAAAAAATAAAACCCATATAAATTGTCTATTCAATACTTTACAACAATGAAACAATGGAATTTTTGAATTTAATTACAAACCATTTTTGTTTATGGTACATAGGGGAGGGACGCCATTACCTATGCACCCTCCCCTCCACCTCATTTACAACCACGTGAACTGCATGGGGAGTCGTACGACAGGTGTCCGACATGGACTGCCATGTGTTGGTCACCGTGTCAAGCTTTCAAAACACGCTTCCGCACCATCTCAAGGGTTGTTTTCGCTTCATTTCTACGATGTGTTGTTTCCATCTTATTTTTATGTTCGGGTCCAGTTGTCAGGCGAAGCCCTCTGCCGACGATGGCGCAGGACGGCTCCAGTACCTACGCGCTTCGTCCGCCATGGTTGAGCTGATGTCCACCATTGTTTGCCGATATGCATCCATGGTTGGAACAAGGTTTTTGTGTTTCTTGTGGTTTTCCGCCTGCAATTGTTGGTCATTCTGGACCACCGGTGGTTTAGGGTTCCCTTGGTGGTGGTTTAATTCACGCTATTTGTTGTTTGGGGAGGAGCCAGTAGCAGCTTCAGCCAGTTCGAGGTCAAAGGTTGCATTTACAGGTAATTGCAAGTTTTTGTGTTTTTTGTTTGGTTTTTTTGTTGTCCAATTGCTAATTTCCAACTTGTTGCAGGTGTGGCGAGCTCCGGAGAAGGTCTGGCGAAGGTGTGGCGAGCTCTGGACTTGGACATGGCTTCTATCCGGTAGGATTTTAATCCTACCAACCATTTCTGATGTGTTTTTCAACACAAAACACCTTATTGGAATTTTTGTTAAATTTGCATGGTAGGTTTTGAGGGTTTAGGGTTTTGCAGGTTAGGGATTTAGGGTTTTGCAGGTTTCCCATCACGTTTCCCATCAAGGTTTTTGCAGGGTTTAGGGTTTTGGGCAAAATTATAAATTTTTTAAGCCTTCATTAGGGGTTTAGGGTTTTTGCTTCTCCTCTTTTCAGCGGCTTACCTCCTCTTCTCTGTTGCTTGTAGCAGCTTCCCTTCCCTCTGCTTCAGCCCCTACCTTTCTTCTTCCTCCATCTCCTTGCCACTGTCTCTTTCTCCTTCTGCCTGTTACTGCCTTCAACCCTCTCGTATCCTCATTTCATTAAAAATTCCCTGTGGGAATGAAACAAAAGATAAAACTAAGGCTTGTGAAAAGCCTAATTCCCAGGGTTTCCTCCGTGAGTTTCTTGTGAAAAGCCTAATTCCCTCACTGTATTTACGTGACAATGGGGGCTATCTTGAGTCTTGACACAAGGGGTTATATCTCAACTTGTTGTCACTATGTTGCTGAGTATTGTTTAGTTCCATGCCAACAGCTACCGTGCTTGAACACTGCTGCGTAAGGTGCACTATTCTATGCAAATGGGCTTATTAGGAAATCTGGATGCCATCTATAAATGTGGTGAAGTATCCCTTTGGTTTTCCACAAGGTTTTCCTTCAAACCAAAAACAGTGGCCCCTATGTTGACCATCAAAACCCTGAGGGCAAATTGTGATCATACAAAGAAATGACTATATATGTACCTCCCATCTCTAAGCCATGTAATTCTGGGTGAAAAGGACATTGAGGCTAACCTCAAAAGGTCACAAAAGCAGCCCAGTGAGATAGAAAAAGCTATGATTCAAGAAACAAAACTGGAAATGCGAATGAAACAAGGAAAACTTGAGAGAAGTGTTCTTCACTTACAGAAATACCACACAAACACGTGTTAACTCCTCATAACTTTCAACATTGCATAGACTTTCTTAATAATTAGGAAAAATAAAATAAAAATTGGAGGACATAGGCACCAGAAACAGTAGCTAATTGTTATTTCACTGGTAAGATTAACGTAATGTTAACCTGTTGACCAGGTCCCCATTCTAGCTGTCTCTGCTCTAGCACTCAAATGGATGAGCCTCAAAATATAGAGACCCAGTAGAAGCCTGGGGTGATTTTGATTGAGTAAACACCCTTCAGACACCTTAGCCGAAGGAAGTCCATTTCTTGCAGTGCAACCCATCTGGACATTTTTCTTAAAGCACTTCCAAGAGGGAAAAAGACAAAGGAAAGAATAAAAATGATTGAATATGTCCATGTACTCATTATGCATAAAATTTGTGGGAATACTATTGCATTCTCACAGTACGAGAAACTAATAATTGAATGTCCATACTCAAATATTTTGTGGGAAATTAATTTATTGTTTAATACAAAATATATAAACCAAATCTGCCTAAAGATCCCTATTTAAACAATCATATAAAAGTAATATCTCTGTAAAATATATATTATAACTTTTAGCCTTTTTCAATATGGGCCAAAGATGTATGTGATTTGACACCATTTGAAACTAGCAACGATTAGTCAAGTAATAGATATCTAATGGTTCATCAAAAATTTCAATGTTTGGTGTGCCAAATCGCTCAAACACCAGATCTAATTCCAGTTCGAAAAAGTTGGATTTTGAAATTTCATTCCCATGGATTTGGTGTGCCATTTATGTCGATGCTACACTCCTAGGAGGTTGTAGTTTAACTGTAATATGTTTTAGGAGGTTGTTTTTCAAACTTTTTAGTCAAATATTGAACATAAAACTATTATATGTTTTGGGAGGTTGTAGTTTAACTGTTATATGTTTTGGGAGGTTGTAATTTAACTGTTATATGTTTTGGAAGCTTGTTTTTAGACATGTTTAGTCAAATATTGAACACAGAACTTGTATATGTTTTGGGAGGTTGTAGTTTAACTGTATTATGTTTTGGGAGGTTGTTTTTCATAATTTTTAGTCAAATATTGAACAGAAAACTACTATATGTTTTGGGAGGTTGTAGTTTAACTGTTATATGTTTTGGGAGGTTGTAATTTAACTGTTATATGTTTTGGAAGCTTGTTTTTTAGACATGTTTAGTCAAATATTGAACACAAAACTATTATATGTTTCAGGAGGTTGTAGTTTAAGTGTTATATGTTTTGGGAGATTGTTTTTCAGACATGTTTAGTCAAATATTAAACAGAAGTTTGGAATGGTATCATAATTATTTGTCCAGAAGAAACTTGCTACTCGCAATCGTAATTTTTATTTGTAAACTTTACACGATTTTTGAATATTTTTATTTGTAAACTCTACACAATTTTTGAATATCTTAAGTTTCAGATGCATTAAAAATAAATTTCAAATAGCATAAAATCCTCATGAATGGATTTCGAGATCCCTTGGGGGTTTTTTGATGGGGCCAATCAAGGCCATCCTCCTCGGTGTGGAGTATGAATTTTTCTTCACTTAAAATCCTCTCATTTCTTTTATCTCCATTATGCTCGAGGCTTTGGTTCACATATATGATATGAAGGCAGAATTTGCTTCTCATATTTTCAGGGGAATCAACACAAAGATAGATAAGTTGTCTAAGGAAGTTTTGTCCCTCCAAGGTAGAGCTTTTCTCTCATGAATTCCTGGATGGTCATTTGATTCAGGACATGTCCCTATTTTTAGGTTTTAAATTCCTTTGTCCCTTTTGGTTTTTTAGTTTTTTGCTGTAAAAGTCATTTTACAAAGTGGTATTTAGGATATACAAGCTAGACCTCCCCTTTTTGGATTTTTGCTGTAATTGGGCACGAATGGACCAGTATAGTAGACATATCAGCAGGATTGGTGTATGATTCAAGTTTACAGAAAAGCACTGTGAGCCACTTCCAGTTCCCTGCAGAGGATGTAACATGTATATTTCTCTTTCTGAAATATAAAGATTTTTTCTTTCCAGATTTTATATATATATATAGAAATCCAAGGAGAGAAGTTTGCAAGTTTCAAATTTATTGCACGTCTCAAATTGTGCAAGAATATTAAATGAAGATTGAGAGTAATGATTGCAATTTGATTTCTATGTGCTTTAGATGACGCGTGGATAGAACCATAATGTTGTTAGCGTTTCAAAGCAATAAAACAACCTAGGTTGTAAGCCAAAATGTTTCTGTCACAAAAAAAGACACAATGCATCCAAAATCCACATCATAATGTGGTTACAACCAAAAACATATGACACCCCTTTTCTTTATGACCCTAAGAATCTTGTAAGATTTCTACATTATAATAAACTATAGATGTTCCTTCTAAAATGGATTTTGGCTACAATGTCACACACATTATGAAATAAAACAACCTAGGTTGTAAGCAAAAATGTTTCTGTGACAAGAAAAAGATACAATCCATCCAAAATCCACATCATAATGTGGTTACAACCAAAAGCATATGACACCCCTATTCTTTATGGCCCTGAGAATCCTGAGTGCCAAAACTCCCCGAATTACCTTCTTGAGCCAGGTAGGTTGGCCTACCTGTCAAGGGTTGATTAGGAAATGGTTGATTGCTGCCATATGATTGACTCCAATTTGCAGCTTCCAACCATGGAGGTATTGAGTACCCATACCTCACATTTGCACTACTGACCCCTGCATTAAGTGGAGGTGTGTAATGAGCATACATAGAATTGACACCAACTCTGGTGGGAATAAAGCAAGTGGGTAAACCCTTAGTTTGATAGTGAGGCACTTGTATGTTTATGAGATCTTGGAATAATGGTGTATTATCTGCAATTGAGGTCAATGAGTTTGAAATAATCCTGGTTTCATCAGTTATTCTTGTATCATTGTCAACCATATTGATCATCCCTTGTTCCTTTTTAAGCATTTGTTGTGCCTTTCTTTTTTCCTTTTCCTGTCCTGCCATTTGTTTTTGTTGGTCCTTAACTTGCCTTGCTTTATCACTTTCAATCCTTTCATCTGCTCGACGTTGCGCTGCAACAATCCTTGCTACCTTCTTCTCCTTGACTAGATCCTTCTTTTTCTATTTTAATTCTTGCATTCCAAATTTCCTTTTTTCAGACTCAACTAACAGGTTTATATAGTCCTCTGAGGTGAGTAACTGTGAGGTTCAGCCCAGATGAAGACTACCCGGTGCACCTTGCTTTTTTTCATTGATACTCTATCTACTAGTAGCTTTAGGAACCAGCCAAGTATCTTCTCCACCCCTCCCACGTGCATGTCATTGCTCGGTACTTCCCTTTCAATATCTGATGGAACTGATTGAACTATATCATTATCTTCATTTGATGCCTCATTATGTGATTCATGTTCTTCCATTGATCTAGTGTCCACAAAAAAATGAACAATTTCACTGTTCAATTCTGCTGATTGTGAGGGCATTGTTAGCTTTGGTATGCATTTGTGTGTTTGGAGAACCAAATTCCTACTGTGGCAGTGTTGTTTCATGCCTGAGGAGCTCACAGAAATTTTTTCATGCTTCCTCCTTCATTTTACCTTTTCTCCTTATAACTCCTGCTACCCTGTTTTACACCCACATCTGGCATAAAATCCTTGTTTACTTAGCTCCTGCGCGTTCTTTTTGTTTATAACTCTATAAAACCCCGATAACCCGTTCTAACCCTTTCGCTAGCCTTTTTCACGTCTTTTCACCCGTCATATCAATTAAAAGCACGTGCTATAACCCATTGACCGTCTGATCATCTCGCGAAGATCCGATGGTATACGCTGCTCCCGCCCTGCGAACCTGCACGCATGTTAGTTAACTGGGAAAGCAGTTTCCCGCGAGTCATGTCTGCCATCCTGTACAACCCCCGCATGTTATCACCTGCGCATGTAAGCCGCCTGTCGACCGTCCGATCGTCCATCTTGCGATCCAACGGTCCATGATCCTCCATTCGTGTTCCCTCCCGATGGCCTCCATAATCCAATCTCCACTGTTCATTTACACGATCTGATGGCTCATGTTGTCCCGTTGTTTTCTATGCCTCCCACCATGTGATCGTAGTCATTCGCCAGTCCCATCCAACGGCTAGCATTCGTTATTATCTCCTCACTCATTTTCCACGTAATTTTCGTGTTTTTGGCAGTCCTGCGCACCCAAAGGAAGGAGGCCATGATCCAGCAATCTGCGCATTAAATCCTTAGCTACCACATTCAAAGAAAAACACGGCCAAGGACGAGAAGGACAACCTTGAGCAGATAAACACGACATTTCACATGTTCGTGAAGTACAGCAGAGCAGCAAAAAGGTCATTTAGTCCACTAAAATGATCAGATTGTATCAAAGACCATATCTGATAGTAAATATGGTTGGTGGTCAGTTATGACCCTCCCACGCATAGGTTAGCAGAGATTTTTGTATTCAACCTCCATATATACCCACAACGAAGATGTAATGAGATTGATGAATGTTATTTTGTTGTAAGGTTCAACTTCTGGAAACTGTAACTACTGTGATACCTGCAGCGTCTGGTCTTCATTTTCAGCTAATACAAGCTTCTTTTGATGTTAATTCCTCACTTTCCACTTCTTCTTTGTTCTAGGCTGTGCCTGTTATGCATTTTTCATTTGATCTTGATGTTTAGCATTAGAGGGGCTGTCATCCCACCTCTGTGTTAGAATCTAGTTAGTATGATTGAATGTGTATGCAGGTTTCTGTTGTTTTAATGCCAGAGAGTTGTCATCCTGTCTGTGCATTAGGAAATAGATTTGCAGACCTCTTTACTGGTTGTAGTTTGCCATCAAAGGGTCCTGTGCCTCTGTTGGTGTGATTAGTATTCTCCATTTCCACTAGATCCTCAAACTGTGAGTAATTGGTGGTCTAAAGCCTTGTAGTCTGGGGGTGTTCACCCATGTCTGGGGTTAAGCATAGTAGAAGTGGTCATCTGGCTTGAATATGCATCATTCCTTCCATTCATCCACCATATTTCCAACATTTTTTTTGAGTTTGTAATGTTCCCGAGCATCTCCGGTATACAACCTAGGAGAGTTTCTTGGGGTGATAACATTAATTGGCGCCGTTGTCAGGGAGAGGAGAATTGAAGCTTAGCTTCCCTGGGAGAACGACACAGTTCCAGATTTTGATGATAGACAAGGTCTGGGCATATAATTTGGTTGTAATCATCTATCTAGTGACTCCACTGGGGGAAGACCAACCTTTAGCGACTCCACATTGAAGTTCTGGGTCAGTTTGTGAGACACACTCGAAGAAATCCTCAGAAATCAGAACTTCTGGTTCTGTAGTCCTTTTCAATTGCTTTTCTCTGGAATCAATGAATTCGCAGCGTAGCAGCAAAACGTACAGTGGGATTGGGTGATGGCATCATCTTAAAAAAAACACTAGGAATCTTTATTTTTGTCTTTTCTTTTTTAGAAAATTTGATAGTAAGATTACTTGAATGAGTGGAAATAGTCATAGATTTAGATTATTTTTCTCCAATCCGATTGGTCATCAAATTTAACGGATAGTTTAATAAGCTAGAAGTACACAAAAGTACAAAGTTCACATCACCATTTACAAGAGCACCAAGGTTGCAAGGGTGTATGTGTCGTTATGAGGCCTTGTAGTTGGTGTTTTCTCCAGAAGCTGCTGCCTGGAACGTGCAGAAGCTACGCATGAATGGGTTTATTTCAAGATGGATTAATCTCAGTTCTTTTTTGCGTCCCATGTACATATATTCAATTCATTACAATCAATTAATAGTAAGGCAGACTCCGCTACTTCATTTTATATCGCCCAAGGCTGCGCAAGCCTTAAAGGTTTTTCTCATGAATTCATTTTGATAGATCTCAATTTTCTTAACCGTTAAATAGAAATAGCGAATCACAATCTTTGTTCATACAACACACACCGCCCACACGTTCTCGCCCTACAAAAGCATAGTGATAGCAATTGTTTGGATATACAACCTAATTACTTTATTTATGTTTTTCAATATATTATTGAAACCCTGGTATTAATTTGACTTTTTATAAATAAAATCATTCTCCAAATTTTATAAATTAAATTTTGTAATTGATTGAAATCACTTTGAAGTTTGATGTGATTTTATTGCATTAGCGTATATAAATTTCATTCAATATTTATTAGGGCTGTAAAATCATTAAAAAACCACTGAATATTTATGGGCAATTTCATTACTTATTCCATGGTTGTTTTGACATTACACTCATTAATCTTATTTTGGTTACCATGGCATTGCAAAATCATATCATATGATTATAAGACATACAATGTTATTTTCTTGTCTTTTAAGCATTATCATTAAAATATAAAAGATATTTTTTTTTCAAAAAAAAATTCGAATTTTTTATTACCAGGATAAAAAGTTACATAGTATATGCGGAAGTATTCATTTTGTTCTATAATTTGCGAATCATAGAGCTCACTCGATGAGAATTTAGTCCAGATAAAAACAAGTAGGGAAATTCACTAAAGATATGCACAGCCTCTTCATATGAGGAAAATTTTGGGCCAGTGCCTGTCAGCGAATTGCGCTGCAACAAGAAAATAAAAGGCCAAAAATAAAGGAACAAAACTTCATGTGAAAACGACCACTGCGAGAACAAAGGAGTTACACTTTCGTCCCCTTTTTCTTCTCGACCTTTCGCCATTCTCCTTGGGATGGGGTTATGGGAACAATTTGAAGTGGATTTTCTTCGCCTGGTCGGGGATTTTCCTTGTCTGAGTCTAAGGAGTTTGATGAATGCTGCCTTTTGGTTCCACTGATTTCCATTGTATTTGGATTCTTTCCGGATTGTGATTCCATTGGCTCTTGTATATAAGTCTTTTGTGTTTCTATTTGGATACTTTCGTTTGGACCAGGTTCTTCCTCCTCTTCCGAATCTGAATAGGTGAATTTCCATCCTTTTTGTTGACTGCTAGTTTTCTTCTTCCTGCATCTGTTCTTTTCGTATTCTGGACATGCATTTTGGAGATGTCCAGTTTGCCGACATATTCTACACCTGAAAGCTGTATTTTCATAGTCTAATGACTGCATCCAGCTGCGATCTTTGTGTTTCAGTTTTATGCTTCCCGGTAATCCTTTACTGAGGTCTACTTCCACACATATGCGTGCAAAAGTAAAAATTCTTTCTTCTATTCTTTGTGTATCCATTTTGATATATCTGCCTATGGCGTTGCCTATGCTTGCCAGTACCTTTTGATCCCAGAAATGGATAGGGAGATTGTGGAGACGAACCCATACTGGCATCTTAGAAACAATGAAAGTGTTTGCATCAAATTTTGGGAACCATGGAGTAATAAAAAGATCCGATGATTCCGAGAACCAAGGTCCTTCCTGAATCACGAGATCTCTGACTTTTGGTGATTGAAACTTGACTATGAAGAACCCTTTGGAGCAGAGATGGATCTCACAGTCCAGAGACCATTTCGTGAGAATCCAATGAAACAGATCAAAGGGTTTGGGCCAAAATCCGTTAAAACGACATATGATGGCTTGCTTTTCATAGCTGTTACATACCTTCTCTGCTTCTGCTGTATCAATTGTTAGTTTTGGAGTGTGTTGTAGTTGCTCCACTATGTATGGGCTTGGTTCTAATCCAGCCTGTTTTGGGGCTGCTGGAGAAACTTTTCCTCCTTGTAAGATATGCTTGTAAGACGATCCTTGATTCCTGTGCTGCTGGAGTGGATCTGGGATGTGGTTTGTCTTAGATCCGCTGCCTCCTTATGTTGATTTGCCGAATGCTGCACCTCCTTGTAGTCTCAAATTGAGGATGATTGTAGATCCTGGCTTAATGTTGTAATCCTTTATGGATCTAAAGTCCTAAAGTGATTTGTCCCCTGATAATAGGTGTTGCTTACCAGCCGGGTAGCCGATCTGATTGGCAATGTTGTATTTTAGATCTCTTACACTTTCTGTAGCAGAAACCTAGATCAATGTTGAGTTCCCCTTAGGTGTTCTAACAAATATTTGAAAGGTATTGGGATCCATTGAAACGGCTTCGATTGCTTCTGCCCCCAAAATCTTATAGAGGTCAGGAGTGTTCTTTTCACTCAACATCCTTTGCTTCCCGGTTACATCCTCAATTTCCTTCGCGAGCTCCATCAGCCAATGTTTCTCCAGTCCATCTGTTAGAACCCTAGCTGGCTTCTCTAGTTCAAATTTAACGATCCCATCGATCCTTGACATAGTTGTTACACTAACAGATTGTTCGACGTGTATTGAGCGCCTCCAGATGGTTCATGTACCCCTACCAAAGAGGAACTTATCCCATCAATAAGGGAGCTATCCCATCCAAAGAGGGGATTATCCCATTGATGGTGGACCTGATTAACTTCCTCTTGAGCACTATAAATACAGGCATTGGGCCAGAAGGAGAGGAGGTTGGAAGCTATACATTTCTAAGGGTAGATGCTGCTGGAATTAGGACTTCCATTTAGAAGCTTGTGAGGAGAGATTGCCATCTTTGCTTGTTCTATTTGGAAGTGGGTGAGCTTTGTCAAAGTAAAGGAGAACTCTTGATGGACCCTGGGAGGGACTTGCACAACACCAAGGCTCAAGTTGTATTTGTTCCTTTTGTTACCTATTAATGCAAATGAGTCCATTCTTCTCAATAACTTGTTATTTATGAGTTGTTTCATGTACTCCTTGGTCTATGTGTTAAATATGTTTTATTCTATGAGATTATCAAGTGCTATTTAATCGTTTGATTGTTAGTGTATGCAGGTTTCAAAGTGAAGGAGGAGCTCATCCGGATCAGCGGAGCTGGACTGCTACAACAGCGTTGGATTACAGGTAGGATCTAAACACTTGATTCCTTATATAGTAAATGCATGTTTAGAGAAGGATTGCTCTTGTTTGTCTTGTTTGTCACTAGAGAGTCTTAGGCTCCTAGGGAGGTTGGTTGTGTCCGCACAATCGACTCTTTCCGCCTGACAAATTGGCGACTCCGCTGGGGACTCCATTGATGTGAAAGTCTTTTCCTTTGTATGAACTTTGCTCTGAGAAAATTGGTTTATTTTTCTGGTTTTTGGCTCTGTGACTTTGTTTTTGGGTGGGTTAGCTTAAGGTTAGATTCATTGTAGTTTTTCTTGAATTTTCCAGTAGGACGCACCCTCTGAGTATTGCACAGTGCGTCCCTGGACGCACTGTCGCTGTGTGCACAGAGCGGGCCCGCACCTGTCTTAACGGGTTGCCTGCGTCCCCTGCTAAAATTTGAGGAAATTCCATTTTTTGCATTTTTTCTCTTAGATTTTGCTTTTTCTCAGTTTTTACTGCCCAGATCCATTAGTCTCTTATCAAAGATCTTCACCTGAACTTGTTTCGATAGCATTGAGTGTTTTAGTGGATTTCATAGAAGTTTAAGCCCTAGGGTTTGATTTTTGAGTAGGTCTTGTAGTGACTTTGGCGGTAGAAGTTGTCAAGCCTTAGATCTCTCTGGTTTTGTCAGCATTATTAGAAGTCAGACCTGTCATAAAGTCTACCTGTGAGAGCAACTTACCTTTAATTGGTCTCTTGGGCAAATTTCGAAGTGCTTGTTGATTAAGTCTTGAATTCCATTTTACAAAAAGAACAAAAAGATTTGAGTTTTGTTTTGACTAGTCTTTTGATTCTGCATTAGCTGGTCCTTGATTTGATTTTGGTCAAGTAAAACAACCTAGAATCATTCTTGTAGGCTTTTGCCTCGTTAGGTTTGCTTAGGGTAAATTTCCTTTTGATTTGCTTGTGAGTCAAGTTTTCATAGATTTTGTAGCTTTTGAGATTGATTTTTGTTAAAATAGATTTATATGTTTTATTAAAAAGAGAAAATACAAAAACATCTCCTTTGAAAAGTTTTGTTTCAAGTAGCTTTAAAGAATTTTGAAAAAAAAAGACATTTTCGTGCACGTAAGGAGTGGTCATGTTTGTATACTTGAAAAGATAGAGAGAATTGTTTCTTTGATTGTCTTTACTAAGAAAGGTGTTTTCTATAAACTTTGCATCTCTCAACTCTCTTAGTTAAGAATTTCATTGAAAAGAGAAAAGTAGCGTAAATCATCTTAGGTGCATCTTTGTAGTGGTTTGAGTCGAGTCTACACACCATTGGTTTCACTTCTGCTACCTTTTGTCTTTAAGAAAAACCATAAAATTAACGCTTAAAGTAAAAACAACGTAGTAACTTTTATTTACTAGGGCTCTGAAACACCAATTTAGATCAGGCTAGTGTCTTGGAGTAGGTGAGTAATTAACTCTCCAAGACAACAAAACCAAACAAGTAGCTTATCTTGTGATAGAATAAATCCAATTGTCTCATTTGTACTCTGGGAAAGCTCCTCTTAAAGGAGAAGCACGAGCTCGTGTCCGAACTAGTGAGGGGATCAATCCCCCCTCGTTGGGAACGACGCCAGACACGCACGTATTACAAACGGTAAACCTCGGATTAACCATTGTCGAGGAGCCAGGGGTCACTTGTCGGTAAACCTTGGATTATTGTCAAGGAACCGGCAAGGGGATTGAGCTTGATACTCTGCCCTTGCGTGCTGTCAGAGTGTAGACTGTTCCCCCAGGTGCATTTGTTGCGGTTGGTAACCTTAGTGACCATTATCTTTAGGATTCTACCGAGGTGACGGTGGAGGGAAGATCCCACTGTACCTGGAGCAGACGTCGGCTAGACTCACTTGGATTTTCCGGGGGGTTCACTTCACTCGAGACGGTTAAAGTGGAGGAACTTGTGCCGGTCTATTCATTAAGCAGGTTGCCGGGGTAATTGTTCCACCCGCCACTTCTGTACTGAATCCGGCGATGTTGGGTTTCATCACCAACTAGCGCTTTCGGTCTGGAAGGCTACTGTTTGTGCTTGGTTTGACGCCCTAGATTCTTTAGGCGTGTGATTCAAATTTGTTTGGTTCTTTAGAGACTTTAGGTGGTTTGATTTGAAATTTTACTTTGTTTTCGTGTGTAGTAGTTAAAAGTTTTTAGCTGTGGCGGAATTACCGAGACAGTCCCGTAGACTTCGGGGCAAGTCTCCTGAAGTTGTTTCTGTGGCCGAATTGTTGAGAATATCCCGTAGACTTAGGGGATCACCTCCTCGAGACGACCCCGGTAATCTAGAAGGTTTAAAGGTCCTTGTAACTCCTCCTAGTGGCAGTAGAGTAGGTTCACCTGAAGAAGGAGAATCTTCCTTGGTAGTCCATTTAGATTACCAAGGCTTAGAGACAGGTTATAATCCCGAAGCTGTTACAGTTTCTGAACTTGTTGGTAGTTTTTCGTCTGCTAGTGATACAGGCGAAGAACCTGAAATATCTGAACCTGTTACTCCGACTTCTAGTGTTCCAGATTCACCAAGAATAGAAAGAGTTATCACCGAAAATCTTCCTACTGGTTTGATTACTATCGAAGAACTTGCTCCAGAGGAAGAAATAGGCGTCTCTAACCTTGAAGATCAACTTACTATTGATCTAAGGGAGCGTGAATCCATTTTTTACAGTCCTCCTAGAAGTACTACTTGGTACCTTTCGTTAACCAATTATTTAGACAACTCAGGGGTAGGTTTTTCTACACCTCGTACTCCTTTTCCACCTGGAGGTATTTATACTCCTGTAAATATGTCTGGTCAGTCGTCCGTGTTTACTCAAAGTCCTGAATCTTTCTTACACGGCGGTCCTTCTGTTCCCACCGGGTATCAATCACTTTCTGGTACCTTTGCGGGGGCATCTCCTCAACCCGTTGATCATGGGTTATTAACTGGAAACAGTGGTAATATACCATTGGGTGTAGGAAACATTTACATGATGTCAGGTTCAGTTCCCGTTTCCCAACCTCAAGGTGGCCAATTACCGCCTGGGGGGAAACCTCAGTTAACACCTGGGGGCAACCTCAAGGTACACAAATCGTGTCTGGGGGGCAACCTCAAGGTCAGTATGCGCCTATGGTGCAATACATGCCTCAGGGTCAACCCCAGCCTCAATATGTACCCCAGGGTCAACCTCAGTATCAATATCAACCTCAAGGATGGCAACCCCAAGGGTATCAACCTCAAGGGTACCAACCTCAAGGTCAAGGTCAACCCTAGTATCCGTATTTACCTCAAGGTCAATACTCGAGTCAAGGTTATCAACCGCCTCAAGGTCAGTCATATGTTTCAAGTATGGGAACTGCACCTTACAATTATCAATCCTATCCTCAATCCGATTATGGATCTCAGTATCCTCAACCTGTTACGGGTCAATACCCCGGAATGTTAGTGTGGGATCCATCACAGGGTCAACAGGTGTTGCAGCCAAGTATGCAGTTGGTACCTCAAGCTGGACAACCCATAGTTTCTGGTCCACCCCAGCAACCGCAACCTGTCCAGTCAAATGTTCAAACTTCTGTAACTTCGGTAGTTACTCAGCCGCCAATCGCACCTAGTACTCCATCTCAAACGGCTGCTGCAACTACCGCTACATCTGCCGTACTTACTTCTGGAGTATCGACAGCTCCGGTTTCTACTGTCTCTGTAACCACTCCTCAGACATCTTTACCGTTGTCCGGATCTACGATTCAAACCACAGTCCAGATGCCTACAGGTCAGCCTGGTATAAGTACGGTTGTCACTACTCAACCTCAATTTGTTCACCAACCGTACCAGGGACAGTACCAACCTGGGCAAGTTGTCCAACAACCGGTTTACCAGTATTAACAGTATCCTGGGTATACTTATCAACAACCTCAACAACCCCAGTACGGTCCGGTTAATCCTGGTTTTCCAGGAGGATATAATATCCCAAATGCGACTCCTGTTCCTAGTTATCCTGGATATCCTCCTCCTGGGACTGGTCTTGTGACCCAGAGTTTTAGAGATCCTAACCGGCAGTTACCGTTTATCGCAACTTTGGATTTACCAGACTTGACGCGCCTGACGAATGATCCAATTCAATATCTTCAGTACTGGCCGCCAATGCCAAATGAGTTGCCCAGTGATATACCCAAGTTCGAAGGTAAGTCTGGAGAGGATCCGTCCAATCATGTGATGACTTACCACCTCTGGTGTGCTTCAAATTCTATCTCGGATGATTCGATCCGCTTACGTCTTTTCCAGCGTACACTCATTGGTCTCGCGGCCAAGTGGTACATTGAGTTACCACGGGCCTCTTTTTACAATTTTAGCCAGTTAGCTACCTCGTTCCTAACTCACTTTCAGTTGCTGGTCAGATACGATAACGGCACGGAGTTATTAACTTCACTAAAACAATCGACGTCCACGTATATTTCTGATCACATTCATGAGTGGAGGCGTCGAAGGAGGTTAGTGAAAGTTTTTATCCCGGACCAAATCTTAGCTGAATGGTTTGTTAAATCATTACTACCGAAGATTACTGAAGATGTAGCTAAGGCCGGGGTAGTTACTGAGGAGCAAGTCATTGCTCAGGCGCAATACCTTGACTTAGTTTATACTCAGTCGGGTACGTTACACGAGAAGATTCCAGATCTTCCAAAGTCGAATCAAATCGCTGCTGCTCCTTCGGGATCTCATGCCGCTGATGGTATGATTGGTATCGTGAATACAAAGAGCAAGAAGAAGTCTTCCAAAGCTTCAACTACTCCTATTATCACTTTGCCTGATTCCCCGACAGGAGAGTCTTCTCCTGAACTTACCGCCGATATTCACGCTGTAGAGTCATCTACGGCCAAATCAAAAAACGGTGGAAAGAAGAAAGGAAAGAAGAAGGCTAAAGCCGACAAGGCTCCGAAGGAGAAAACGGAAAAGTCGGAAACCAACGACGAAAAGCGCAAACCTCGATATCCTTGTCTTATTTGTGAAGAGGATCATTTTACGAGAGATTGCCCTCATCGGGCCGAGGTTGTGAAAATAGTCAAAGGTTCTCCCACTCCTGCTGTGTTAAAAAATCCATTTCCGGAGCAGGAGAATAAGATGATAGGTTCTTCCTCGAATGCCAGTGAAGAACCCATTTTGATGATGTCTCATGTGAGGATTGCGACTCGATCGCAAGATTATGGCATTAAGAATCCTGTTGATGGTAAGGAAGCAGAATCTTCTCACTCTAACCCATCAACCTCAGCTCCTGATTCCGATCCACTACAGATCGAAAAACCTAACCCGGACTTAGTAATTAAACTGCCTGCCAAGGGTGTACTTCGAAGGTCTGCTTTCAATCCACATGCGAGAGCAGCCCAGAATTACAACATTGTTGAGGACTTAGCTGTTTCACCCTCAGCAATGTCGGCTTTAGAAGTGCTGCAATCATGCCCAGCACAGCGAAAATTACTTTTGTCGGCTATCGGAGCTGTTGATGTTCAGGACCCGAATCTAATAATATTCGATCTAGAAAATAGTACACCGCGTCTCCCCCATCAAATGGCTTTCCAAATTCCAGTGATAGTAAAAAACAGGCCTATTCATCGGACTGTGATTGATGAGGGAGCTTCTACGTGTATTATGTCGATTCAATGTTGGAGATCGCTTGGTTCTCCTTCATTGAACCAATCCCCCACCATCCTTAAGGCCTTTGATGGCCGTGGGTTCCGTCCGTTTGGTATTCTACAGGAATTGCCTATAGGGGTAGAAGGTAAAACCGTTAGTCTGGATGTGGAGGTGGTTGATGCCCCTCTAGACTACAACCTTCTTTTGGGTCGAAGTTGGTCATATGCTATGACAGCGGTCATTGGCAATCGATACTCACGCGAAGCGAATGAAAGCTCAATATGATAGAAATGTGACCCCTCGAAGTTTTTCGGAGGGAGACCTAGTGCTATTATATGATCAAGCTAACGATAAGCTAGGTGCTGGAAAATTCGTTCCCATGTGGCATGGACCCTACATTGTAAAGCGAAAGCTAGCAAAAGGGGCTTATGAGCTGGTAGATTTTGATGGGGACTCTTTGGGCAAACCCAGAAATGGACTTTACCTAAAGAGGTATTATGCTTAATGGTGGGTATGGAGAATTTTTAGTTAGGTTAGGTTTTCTTTCTAGCTAGTATGTTTGTTAGTTTAGTCAGTGTGCTTAGCTTAGAGAGTGTGTTTTTCGTCGTTATTCTGGCTTATCCTGGTTTTACTCTTGATATTGCAGATGTCGACGCCTCTCCAAACATACATCGGATTTGCTGATGGTGCTTGTCGTAGTACACGGAATATCTCTTCCGCAACATGGGTTATCTATTCGCCCTCTGACGAGTTAGTTTCTATGCATGGGGTAAGCCTCGGTCAAACAACGAACAACATTGCAGAATACAGTGCAGTGGTTGAATTATTATCCGAATCTATTTCATTTGGAATTCGACGTTTGATAGTGAGGTTAGATTCTGAACTTGTTGTATTACAGCTTAATAGAGTATATGCCATTAGAAATCCTGTGTTATTAAGGTTGTTTTTGAGAGTGCGTCTCTTGGAACGTGAATTTGATTACATTGAATATCAGCATATTCCGAGGTCTTTAAATACATTAGCAGATGCAATTGCTTCTCGAACGTTGGACAGACATTTACGATAATCATGCAAGTAAATTTAAAAACATTTCATCACATATGTTAAACAAGATAAGCCGGTAATAGTGATATATATATAGATAGGAGTGTGTCAAAAAATATATATCGTCTTCGATCATAGGTTGAAAAACACCTTATGATCGGCAAAATGATAAGTACAAAAAGTCAAAAATGTCACATGTGTCTACAAAGTGACTAGCCAATCACTGGTGGTGCTCCCTATACAACACCACTGCACGGGCTACCTTACACAAAAATCTCCTAAACGGTCCAGGGACTGCGACTACATAGCGCTGAAGTCTGATAGGAATATCATCTATGGTAGTCTCAGGTATATCCACCGTCAGACGCTCTAGATCCTGCTCCAACTCAGCTAGTGACTCTGCAGCCGCGTCCTGTGGGGCCGGTACCGGTGCAACTGGATGTCTCCTCTCAAAAGGCCGGAGGTTGACTGGGCGCTGTGGACCAACATCTGCATTTTGAAAATGTTTACTGTCAGTTTTGAGATGATATATAAAAAACAAAAAAAAAATATATAATTTGAAAACTTGTGAAAAATAAAGTACCTCTGTCATCCCATTGTTCTCCCTGTGGAAGAACCATGTCCGGATCACCTCGAAAATCTACTCCGGCATACGGAAAGTCCTGGATCGAAAAAACCTGGTCCTCTAACCAGTGAAAATAACTATCAGAGAATCGAACAATCGTCGTGCCCTCGTCAGGATGCCGGGCCATCACCGTAACCCATCGTATCAGCTTTGGCTCCCGAGGACCCAAGTTTTCAACAGTGAGTTGCTGAGGGATCAACATCGGAACTCTCTCTAAGGCAAAGCTCACAACTAGAGGCCCATATCCAAAGGTCTTCAGTTGTCCGTTCTTTGCCCGAGTCAGTTGGCTCTTCATGTTAGCCGACACAGCTTCACACCAGTTGAAAATGGTGCCTTGGAAACAGTCAATCGCCATCCGCATTTGGGACCCGGTGGCAATATGTAAAGCGGCTGCACCGCAAATTCTGGTAACCGTGAAAGCGATAACCTTGAGTTCACGCAGAGAGATGTGTTTGATTTCTACGCCTTTCGCATGGTGTGCATTGGGTGTGCACCAATCTGCCCGGAGACTAGCAAGGGATTGGCCACCCGGCCTAGTCCCGGCTAGATTGAGTTGCTCGGCCCTATTTGGCAAGCCAGTGAGAAAGTATATGTCAGAGGGCTCTATCTCGAGCTGGTGCCCTCCGATGTAAAAGCATTGCTCATGAATGTTCCATCTCTCAACCAGCCATTCCAAGAATCTCACCTGAGCCCTCATGCCAGGTATGGCCCAGTATTTATATAGTCCGCATGCTTTTAGGGCATCAATGGAAGGTTGATGTTCAATTGCGGCTAAATCAACGTCCTCGTGCTCTCTTTCTCTCCAATCCAACATGGTGAGTGCCCTACACACCAAGAAACAAAGATTAGAATTGATTTGGGAAAATTCAAATGGTTTTTTGTGGAGTTTGGGGTTTCAAATTCCGCCTTTCGCGGGGGACGCACCCCGCGTTTAGGACACAGAGCGTCGGGACGTAGCTGGCCTGAAGGTGGGCTGCGTCCCCCGACCTTTTTCCTGTACAGGAAAAAGTCGGGGGACGCAGGTCACCCTAAGGGCACCTGCGTACCCCGCAGAGCGAATTTTGAAACCCAAAACCCCCCAAAAATCAAAACTAAAACCTAAAACAAACTTTTAATCGGATGAAATTGAAGAGGAGGATGTTGTGAAATACCTGGAAGAGACGGCGTTTGATTCTGACGGTCGGATTCTCCGCAGCGACCACGGGAAGTTTCTTGCCAAAAGCCCTTTTTTTTCAACCTCAACAGTAAAATGGTAAAATGACATGGTAAAAAGTCTTTTTATAGGTTTTTTGGATGAATGAATGCTAGGTTTGTTCATTTTTCACCATGGAAGGATATTTTTAAATGCATTTTTGCCTATCTTAAACAGGTATGAGTAATGTGTCGTTTTTGTGCAGGACAAAGGGATTTAGAGGGAAAATTGTCATTTTTCACGAACCAAAATATCAGAGTCATCTTTTAAGCCCTTTTCTGACTCCTAAAATATGAAAAGATTGCCGAGCGTTTCTTTTACACTCGTTAAAACGGAATTAAAAGACGGTCCCCTTATAGCCCTTTTCTGACCGTAAAATTAGGAAAAGATTGCCGGGTTTTTGTCGTTTCAAACTCGATACGGAAATAAAACGACGTGTCCTTGATCGCTTTTTACTTTTCAGGTCAGTGACACTAATTATGAAAGTACTCCTTGGTCGCAAGATCAAGCGGTTCCCCCAGGTATTATTTTATACTTTTTCGGGCTTGAGGGACACAAATCTACGAAAAAGTTCAACTTGGAGTCTTCTTAAGTTTTTCAGACTCTCTAAAATTGAAAAACGCCGAGTTTCTCCTATACTGGGCTCGTTAAACATTTCACAGTAAAGGACCTGTTCAATTACAAACAGGAACGAACCACTCCTTCCTAGGGTTCGAATCAAAACTAGGTTGGACTCATCCGAAGGATGAGCTTATAATCAAGCATATGTTATCCTCCTCAAGCTTGTTAAAAATAAAGAGGTACTTGCCAGAAATGGTGGGGGAAAAGAGAGAAGAATGAGCCTATTTGTTATCTTTTGTCTCAGAAGAAACTTTATTACCACTCTTGAACACGACACTTTTTCATTCACCTGGGTTGGGAAATCTTTTACCTCACAGTTGATCAAACTACTTTGAAAGTCTTCAGCCGGGTTCCGGGGATTAACTCTGAGTTATTCATCACCAAGCCATCTGTCGTGTCGTTATGTGTTCAAGAGGTCTGCAAGCAAAACTTTCATTTGCAAAATACTTGTCATCCATTTGACCATCCCTGAGTCAGTCCTTACAGCAACATTTCTTCAACTTGAACAATGATTTCGTGTTGTGGGCTTGCCTGCAACGGGTCGCTTTCTATCGACATCAGCACATTATCTAGAGAGATGACTTAGAAATCGTCAGTACCTTGAAGTCTGCATGCATCAATGGCAGGTTTCTCGCCTTTGACGTCAGTTTACATCATCGACTTTCGATCGAAGGATTCCGTGAAATGTTCGACATCAACTCATTTATTCACATCTCATGGATTGTACTGGGTACTTTGAGAACCATTGACATTACTGGTGGTCTCTCTCACGCTTGTTAACAGTTTTCATCATCGACTGGTAATCAAGTGGTTTCTACCATGTTTGACATCAACTCATTTATTCGCATGGCTAGAATCGTACCAATTCGGGAAGTAGAAATGAAGACCCTGGATCTAGTTTCCACCATCCAGGCTGCGAGGAGTTTTGTATTCATTATCTAAGTAGACTAATAGTAAACAGATGGCTGCACCCATACTGTGTCTACAAAAGTCTATGATTATGATGTACTGCAAGATCATTCCTGTATCAAAATAGTTAGTCTGTTAGTTAAAGTTTTGATCTGAGTATGGGAATGCCTACCTCAGTGATGATATAATCTTATACATGTATTTTGTGTTGAAAATTGCAGGTTCTGACCAGGTTCTCCACGAGATAATCCTTGAAATGATAAAGCGCTTCACCCTTCCTAGATAATACAAAACCCTAATCTATTATAGGCTTCGCACTTTAGGGGGCAATCTGTTACACTAAAAAATGTCACCATGACTATTTACAGTTAGTATGGCTCTATCAACAGTCATGCTATCCTCTTAGGCAAGTCTTATGCCTCTGCTCTCCATGTCAAACTCCAAAAAGAGAGAAAGTCTTTATAAATGTATTTATCTCTAGGTACGCAGGTTCTCTCAACCTTACCTGCGGGTGCGCATCCAATGTTCACAAAAGCTGCGTCTTTAGACGCTCTGTATGTAAAGGGGCAGGTGCGTCCCCGTGTAAAGGTCAAAATGCGCAAGTTTCATCTTTAAAAAGTTACTTGTGGTCATTTCTAGAGCATTCTAGAAGGTTGTTCGACGTGTATTGAGCGCCTCCAGATGGTTCATGTACCCCTACCAAAGAGGAACTTATCCCATCAATAAGGGAGCTATCCCATCCAAAGAGGGGATTATCCCATTGATGGTGGACCTGATTAACTTCCTCTTGAGCACTATAAATACAGGCATTGGGCAGAAGGAGAGGAGGTTGGAAGCTATACATTTCTAAGGGTAGATGCTGCTGGAATTAGGACTTCCATTTAGAAGCTTGTGAGGAGAGATTGCCATCTTTGCTTGTTCTATTTGGAAGTGGGTGAGCTTTGTCAAAGTAAAGGAGAACTCTTGATGGACCCTGGGAGGGACTTGCACAACACCAAGGCTCAAGTTGTATTTGTTCCTTTTGTTACCTATTAATGCAAATGAGTCCATTCTTCTCAATAACTTGTTATTTATGAGTTGTTTCATGTACTCCTTGGTCTATGTGTTAAATATGTTTTATTCTATGAGATTATCAAGTGCTATTTAATCGTTTGATTGTTAGTGTATGCAGGTTTCAAAGTGAAGGAGGAGCTCATCCGGATCAGCGGAGCTGGACTGCTACAACAGCGTTGGATTACAGGTAGGATCTAAACACTTGATTCCTTATATAGTAAATGCATGTTTAGAGAAGGATTGCTCTTGTTTGTCTTGTTTGTCACTAGAGAGTCTTAGGCTCCTAGGGAGGTTGGTTGTGTCCGCACAATCGACTCTTTCCGCCTAACAATAGTCTGCTCCAATTATTCCCAATTTGCCCCGTTTTCCAGATCCGACTTGATTAGATCTGCATCAGGTCTGTGGAGCAAGACCTGGTCACGACACTAGATTCTATTCCACCAAGGTTCAAGCATTGAGAGATTGTCATGCTTTCCAGCCGCCCCCTGGGATCCCGTTGGATGTTTGTCCCTGGTCGTTGAAGGCCTGATGCAACCGATCTATGCCTTGATCAAATGAGCAAGACTATGGGGCGGCCATTCCTTAAGGATCCCAGCAGCATCTGACTTGTGGACAGAGAAATCTGCAGCAAATAAAGTAGATCTTATTCCAGATCCAGACCCTAGTGCTACCCGTGGTCCGAGATCTATTCTCCCAACAACATAAAGAATTTGATCTTGTCCTGGGTATCTCCCCTCTTTTGCTTGCAGATAGACGGCAACCGTAAACGCTGCATAGACCTCGCCATTGCTGCTTTGCGTTCTCCTTTCAAAACAGATCTTGGGTGCCTGCGCCCTCATCTTTCCCATGTTGCAGCCATTATATTTCCTGCGAGGCGATTCGAGCCAAGAGCTGCTGGCTTTGACAAGAGAGACGCCAAGGAAGGGTTTCTTCATTGCGGGTTGCTGCATACTCAGGTCGTAAGGGATCGAAGCGTCAAAGCTCATATCAATCCTTTCAATACCAAATTTATCATATAAAAAATATAAAATGTAGATAGCGTACAATTAAATGTAATGCTAATATATCATTAAAATATAAAAAAACATATGTTAAAGTTTTAGAATATAAATAAATTTCTAAACACACACATATATATAATCAATTCAAATATATTTATTTATTTATAAAAAAAATATTATTTTACATTTGAGTTAATTATATATATACATTTTTATATATTTATTAATTTATATTTCACTTTATTAAAAAGTATTATATTAATAAAAATATAATGGTGGACAAAAATAAATGTGAATGAATTCATATTTCAACTTGCAACAAAGTTGTTCAGAGCTATAAACAATGTATAATTACAATTAACAAAATACCTCAATTTACCATTGAGTAAAACCAAATTTAATCAGGTTCTAAACCTTAACACTAACTTGAATTCACTATTTTTACTCTAATGTAGCTATATTTAAACTAAGCAATAGACACTAACTACTATGTAGCACTTGCTAATATTGTTGTGATAGTGTAAATATTCTAAAGATAAACATAATTATACATAATTGTTTGAATGATAAGGTGGTCAATGGCAGAGCTCATAAAGGGAAAAAACTAATCTAGTATAGTTGAGTATCAACATAACGATGTGGATAACTACGAAAATGATATAGAACCTTGTCGGCATTGCCTTTTTGTTCGACTCTAATTAATAGGCCGCAATGTGATTTTCCTCCAGTGCATATACGGAGGCGGAAAATGCTCACTGATAAAAAATAATACCATTATTTTAGAGTGATAACATTGAAAACAAGACCGCATAGCTAGCGTTCCCTTCCGCTTAGTTTAATAAAATATTTTAATATCATGATGTGTTGTATGTACTCCAAACAATAATAAAATTGTAAATTGAGTTATATGAATATTTGTTTAATTTTTTTAATTAATTTTTTAAATATAATTAAACATTTTTTGGTAGATAAAGATTATATATATATATATATATATATATATATAATTGACATTGAAGAGAATGATAACAAGTTAATAATTATTTATTTAATATTGAATGATAACAATTTTTTTTATATAATACTCATATTATAGTACACATGTCATGTCATTAGAGTATAGATTGATATAAGAGATTTTTACAAATTGTATACATGTTATTTTTACATATTTTTTTCAAAATTATATTTTTCAAATTATTTTTTTGTAAATTAAAAAATAAAACCCATATAAATTGTCTATTCAATACTTTACAACAATGAAACAATGGAATTTTTGAATTTAATTACAAACCATTTTTGTTTATGGTAGATAGGGGAGGGACGCCATTACCTGTGCGCCCTCCCCTCCACCTCGTTTACAACCACGTGAACTGCATGGGGAGTCGTACGACAGGTGTCCGACATGGATTGCCACGTGTTGGGCACCGTGTCAAGCTTTCAAAACATGCTTCCTCACCATCTCAAGGGTTTTTTTCGCCTCACTTCTACGATGTGTTGTTTCCCTCTTGTTTTTATGTTCGGGTCCAGTTGTTAGGCGAAGCCCTCTGCCGACGATGGCGCGGGAGGGCTCCAGTACCTGCACGCTTCGTCCGCCATGGTTGAGCTGATGTCCACCATTGTTTGCCGATACGCGTCCATGGTTGGAACATGGTTTCTGTCTTTCTTGTGGTTTTCCGCCTGCAATTGTTGGTCATTCTGGACCGTCGGTGGTTTAGGGTTTTCTTGGTGGTGGTTTAATTCACGCTATTTGTTATTTTGGGAGGAGCCAGTAGTAGTTTTAGCCAGTTCGAGGTCAAAGGTTGCATTTATAGGTAATTGCAAGTTTTTGTGTTTTTTGTTTGGTTTTTCTATTGTCCAATTGCTAATTTCCAACTTGTTGCAGGTGTGGCGAGCTCCGGAGAAGGTCTGGCGAAGGTGTGGCGAGCTCTGGACTTGGACATGGCTTCTATTCGGTAGGATTTTAATCCTACCAACCATTTCTGATGTGTTTTTCAACACAAAACACCTTATTGGAATTTTTGTTAACTTTGCATTGTAGGTTTTGAGGGTTTAGGGTTTTGCAGGTTAGGGATTTAGGGTTTTGCAGGTTTCCCATCACGTTTCCCATCAAGGTTTTTGCATGGTTTAGGGTTTTGGGAAAAAATCTAAATTTTTTAAGCCTTGGTTAGGAGTTTAGGGTTTTTGCTGCTCCTCTTTTCAGCGGCTTACCTCCTCTTCTCTGTTGCCTATAGCAGCTTCCCCTCCCTCTGCTTCAGCCCCTACCTTTCTTCTTCCTCCATCTCCTTGTCGTTGTCTCTTTCTCCTTCTGCCTGTTACTTCCTTCAACCCTGTCGTCTCTTCATTTCATTAAAAATTCCCTGTGGGAATGAAACAAAAGATAAAACTAAGGCTTGTGAAAAGCCTAATTCCCAGTGTTTCCTCCATGAGTTTCTTGTGAAAAGCCTAATTCCCTTACTGTATTTACGTGACAATGGGGGCTATCTTGAGTCTTGACACAAGGGGTTATATCTCAACTTGTTGTCACTATGTTGCTGAGTATTTGTTTAGTTCCATGCCAACAGCTACCGTGCTTGAACATTGCTGCGTAAGGTGCACTATTCTATGAAAATGGGCTTATTAGGAAATCTGGATGCCATCTATAAATGTGGTGAAGTATCCCTTTGGTTTTCCACAGGGTTTTCCTTCAAACCAAAAACAGTGGCCCCTATGTTGACCATCAAAACCTGAGGGCAGATTGTGATCATACAAAGAAATGACTATATATGTACCTCCCATCTCTAAGCCATGTAATTCTGGGTGAAAAGGACATTGAGGCTAACCTCAAAAGGTCACAAAAGCAGCCCAGTGAGATAGAAAAAGCTATGATTCAAGAAACAAAACTGGATATGCGAATGAAACAAGGAAAACTTGAGAGAAGTGTTCTTCACTTACAGAAATACCACACAAACACATGTTAACTCCTCATAACTTTCAACATTGCATAGACTTTCTTAATAATTAGGAAAAATAAAATAAAAATTGGAGGACATAGGCACCAGAAACAGTAGCTAATTGTTATTTCACTGGTAAGATTAACGTAATGTTAACCTGTTGACCAGGTCCCCATTCTAGCTGTCTCTGCTCTAGCACTCAAATGGATGAGCCCCAAAATATAGAGGCCCAGTAGAAGCCTGGGGTGATTTTGATTGAGTAAACACCCTTCAGACACCTTAGCCGAAGGAAGTCCATTTCTTGCAGTGCAACCCATTTGGACATTTTTCTTAAAGCACTTCCAAGAGGGAAAAAGACGAAGGAAAGAATAAGAAATCGTTGAATATGTCCATGTACTCATTATGCATAAAATTTGTGGGAATACTATTGCATTTTCACAGTACGAGAAACTAATAATTGAATGTCCATACTCAAATATTTTGTGGGAAATTAATTTATTGTTTAATACAAAATATATAAACCAAATTTGCCTAAAGATCCCTATTTAAACAATCATATAAAAGGAATATCTCTGTAAAATATATATTATAACTTTTAGCTTTTTTCAATATGGGCCGAAGATGTATGTGATTTGACACCATTTGAAACTAGCAACGATTAGTCAAGTAATAGATATCTAAAGGTTCATCAAAAATTTCAATGTTTGGTGTGCCAAATCGCTCAAACACCAGATCTAATTCCAGTTCAAAAAAGTTGGATTTTGAAATTTCATTCCCATGGATTTGGTGTGCCATTTATGTCGATGCTACACTCCTAGGAGGTTGTAGTTTAACTGTAATATGTTTTAGGAGGTTGTTTTTCAAACTTTTTAGTCAAATATTGAACATAAAACTATTATATGTTTTGGGAGGTTGTAGTTTAACTGATATATGTTTTGGGAGGTTGTAATTTAACTGTTATATGTTTTGGTAGCTTGTTTTTAGACATGTTTAGTCAAATATTGAACACAGAACTTGTATATGTTTTGGGAGGTTGTAGTTTAACTGTATTATGTTTTGGGAGGTTGTTTTTCATAATTTTTAGTCAAATATTGAATAGAAAACTATTATATGTTTTGGGAGGTTGTAGTTTAACTGTTATATGTTTTGGGAGGTTGTAATTTAACTGTTATATGTTTTGGAAGCTTGTTTTTTAGACATGTTTAGTCAAATATTGAACACAAAACTATTATATGTTTCAGGAGGTTGTAGTTTAAGTGTTATATGTTTTGGGAGATTGTTTTTCAGACATGTTTAGTCAAATATTAAACATAAGTTTGGAATGGTATCATACTTATTTGTCCAGAAGAAACTTGCTACTAGCAATCGTAATTTTTATTTGTAAACTTTACACGATTTTTGAATATTTATATTTGTAAACTCTACACAATTTTTGAATATCTTAAGTTTCAAAAGCATTAAAAATAAATTTCAAATAGCATAAACTCCTCATGAATGGATTTCGAGATCCCTTGGGGGTTTTTTGATGGGGCTAGTCAAGGCCATCCTCCTCGGTGTAGAGTAAGAATTGTTCTTCACTTAAACTCCCCTCATTTCTTTTATCTCCATTATGCTCGAGGCTTTGGTTCACATATATGATATGAAGGCAGAATTTGCTTCTCATATTTTCAGGGGAATCAACACAAAGATAGATAAGTTGTCTAAGGAAGTTTTGTCCCTCCAAGGTAGAGCTTTTCTCTCATGAATTCCTGGATGGTCATTTGATTCAGGACATGTCCCTATTTTTAGGTTTTAAATTCCTTTGTCCCTTTTGGTTTTTTAGCTTTTTGCTGTCAAAGTCATTTTACAAAGTGGTATTTAGGATATACAAGCTAGACCTCTCCTTTTTGGCTTTTTGCTGTAATTGGGCATGAATGGACCAGTATAGTAAACATATCAACAGGATTGGTGTATGATTCAAGTTTACAGAAAAGCACCGTGAGC
This sequence comes from Pinus tabuliformis, assembly GCA_031772625.1. Lineage (NCBI taxonomy): Eukaryota > Viridiplantae > Streptophyta > Pinopsida > Pinales > Pinaceae > Pinus > Pinus tabuliformis. The sequence goes on along the minus strand of CM062805.1, from coordinate 562,621,408 downwards.
GACTTCCAGTTCCCTGGAAAGGATGTAACATGTATATTTCTCTTTCTGCAATATAAAGATTTTTTCTTTCCAGATTTATATATATATATATAGAAATCCAAGGAGAGAAGTTTGCAAGTTTCAAATTTATTTCACGTCTCAAATTGTGCACGTCTTAAATGAAGATTGAGAGTAATGGTTGCAATTTGATTTCTTTGTACTTTAGATGACGCGTGGATAGAACCATAATGTTGTTAGCGTTTCAAAGCAATAAAACAACCTAGGTTGTAAGCCAAAATGTTTCTGTCACAAGAAAAAGACACAATGCATCCAAAATCCACATCATAATGTGGTTACAACCAAAAACGTATGACACCCCTATTCTTTATGACCCTAAGAATCTTGTAAGATTTCTACATTATAATAAACTATAGATGTTCCTTCTAAAATGGATTTTGGCTACAATGTCACACACATTATGAAATAAAACAACCTAGGTTGCAAGCCAAAATGTTTCTGTGACAAGAAAATGGTACAATCCATCCAAAATCCACATCATAATGTGGTTACAACCAAAAGCATATGACACCCCTATTCTTTATGGCCCTGAGAATCTTGAGTGCCAAAACTCCCCGAGTTACCTTCTTGAGCCAGGTAGGTTGGCCTACCTGTCAAGGGTTGATTAGGAAATGGTTGATTGCTGCCATATGATTGACTCCAATTTGCAGCTTCCAACCATGGAGGTATTGAGTACCCATACCTCACATTTTCACTACTGACCCCTGCATTAAGTGGAGGTGTGTAATGAGCCTACATAGAATTGACACCAACTCTGGTGGGAATAAAGCAAGTGGGTAAACCCTCAGTTTGATAGTGAGGCACATGTATGTTTATGAGATCTTGGAATAATGGTGTATTATCTACAATGGAGTTCAATGAGTTTGAAATAATCATGGTTTCATCAGTTATTCTTGTATCATTGTCAACCATATTGATCATCCCTTGTTCCTTTTTAAGCATTTGTTGTGCCTTTCTTTTTTCCTTTTCCTGTCTTGCCATTTGTTTTTGTTGGTCCTTAACTTGCCTTGCTTTATCTCTTTCAATCCTTTCATCTGTTCGACATTGCGCTGCAACAATCCTTGCTGCCTTCTTCTCCTTGACTAGATCCTTCTTTTTCTATTTTAATTCTTGCATTTCAAATTTCTTTTTTTCAGACTCAACTAACAGGTTTATATAGTCCTCTAAGGTGAGTAATTGTGATCTTTGGCCCAGATGAAGACCACCCAGTGCACCTTGCTTTTTTTTCATTGATACTCTCTCTACTAGTAGCTTTAGGAACCGACCAAGTGTCTTCTCCACCCCTCCCACCTACATGTCATTGCTTGGTACTTCCCTTTCAGTATCTGATGGAACTGATTGAACTATATCATTATCTTCATTTGATGCCTCATTATGTGCTTCATCTTCTTCCATTGATCTATTGTCCACAAAAAAATGAACAATTTCACTGTTCAATTCTGCTGGTTGTGAGGGCATTGTTAGCTCTGCTATGCATTTGTGTGTTTGGAGAACCAAATTCCTACTGTAGCAGTGTTGTTTCATGCCTAAGGAGCTCACAGAAATTTTTTCACGCTTCCTCCTTCATTTTCCCTTTTCTCCTTATAACTCCTACTACCCTGTTTTACACCCACATCTGGCATAAAAGCCTTGTTTACTTAGCTCCTGGGCGTTCTTTTTGATTATAACTCTATAAAACCCCGATAACCTGTTCTAACCCTTTCGCTAGCCTTTTTCACGTCTTTTCACCCATCATATCAATTAAAAGCACGTGCTATAACTCGTTGACCGTCTGATCATCTCGCGAAGATCCGATGGTATACGCTGCTCCCGCCCTGCGAACCTGCACGCATGTTAGTTAGCGGGGAAAGCAGTTTCCCATGAGTCATGTCCGCCACACGTCACAAATCTGTTGGATCGCGCCCCCGCATACGGAAACCGCCCGCCTCCAATAAGCGGTGCAGGGAAACCACTTTCCGCCATCCCGTACAACCCCTATGCGTTATCACCCGCGCATGTAAGCCACCCGTCCACCGTCCGATCGTCCATCCTGCGATCCAACGGCCCACGATCCTCCATTCGCATTCCCTCCCGATGGCCTTCATAATCCAATCTCCACTGTTCATTTACACGATCCGACGGCTCATGTTGTCCCGGTGTTGTCTATGCCTCCCACCATGTGATCGTAGTCGTTCGCCAGTCCCATCCAACGACTAGCATTCTTTATTATCTCCTCATTCGTTTTCCACACAATTTTCGTGTTTTTGGCAGTCCTACGCACCCGAAGGAAGGAGGCCATGATCCAGCAATCTGCGCATTAAATCCTCAGCTACCACATTCAAAGAACAGCACGACCAAGGACAAGAAGGACAACCTTGAGCAGATAAACACGACATTTCACATGTTCATGAAGTACAGCAGAGCAGCAAAAAGGTCATTTAGTCCACTAAAATGATCAGATTGTATCAAAGACCATATCTGATAGTAAATGTGGTTGATGGTCAGTTATGACCCCCCCACGCATAGGTTAGCAGATATTTTTGTATTCAACCTCCATATATACCCACAACAAAGATGTAATGAGATTGATGAATGTTATTTTGTTGTAAGGTTCAACTTCTAGAGACTGTAACTACTGTGATACTTGCAGCGTCTGGTCTTCATTTTCAGCTAATACAAGCTTCTTTTGCTGTTAATTGCTCACTTTCCACTTCTTCTTTTTTCTAGGTTGTGCCTGTTATGCATTTTTCATTTGCTCTTGATGTTTAGCATTAGAGAGGCTGTCATCCCACCTCTGTGTTAGAATCTAGTTAGTATGATTGAATGTGTATGCAGGTTTCTATTGTTTTAATGCTAGAGAGCTGTCATTCTGTCTGTGCATTAGGAAATAGATTTGCAAACCTCTTTACTGGTTGTAGCTGGCCATCACAGGGTCTTATGCATCTGCTGGTGTGATTAGTATTCTCCATTTCCACTAGATCCTCAAACTATGAGTAATTGGTGGTCTAAAGCCTTCTAGTCTGGGGGTGTTCACCCATGTCTAGGGTTAAGCATAGTAGAAGTGGTTATCTAGATTGAATATGCATCATTCCTGCCATTCATCCACCATATTTCCAACATTTTTGTTGAGTTTGGAATGTTCCCGAGCATCTCTGATATACAACCTAGGAGAGTTTCTTGGGGTGATAACATTAATTGGCACCGTTGCCGGGGAGAGGAGAATTGAAGCTCAGCTTCCCTGGGAGAACGACACAGTTCTAGATTTTGATGATAGACAAGGTCTGGGCACATAATTTGGTTGTAATCATTTATCTAGTTACTCCACTAGAGGAAGACCAACCTTTGGTGACTACACATTGAAGTTCTGGGTCAGTTTGTGAGACACACTCGAAGAAATCCTCAGAAATCACCAGCTAAACCAGTGCCTGACCCTGAGAGGACTGTCAAATCGAAGAAAGCTTCACAGAAAGGGGCATCAGGATCAGGTAAGCCTAAGAAATCTAATTCATCTCTGAAAGATAAAGTGGTAGCTAAAGATATACAGTTTGAAGATTTAGAGCCCAGCACTGTTAACAAGGAAATTCCTTCAGAGATTAATTCAGCCCCTTGTACAGTTAGTTCCCCTTTGAATCTTAATTCAAAGAAAGTTTCCCATCCAGTTCATAACATCCCTTTGTCTCTGCCATCCATCACATTACTCCCTACCATTCAATCTGCTAGTATTCTTCCAAATACTCCAATCATGGCAGGCCAACAAGAACCCACGAAGATAGAAAGAATTGTTGCTGCTAGATGTGGACCTTTGGTCTTGCCTGTTCCTTTAAATCCTATGCCTGTGGGAGAATATCAGAAATATATGCCTAAATTCACTGGTACAGAGGGAGTAACAGCTGAAGAACACCTTAAAGCTTTTTACAGTTATGCTGATAATTTAGACATAAGTGAAAATGATGTGTGGATGAGAGTTTTTGTCCAGAGCCTTGATGGAGAGGCCAGGAAGTGGTTCAAAGAATTACCCCAGAGATCTATAACAGATATTAAAGCCTTAGATGATGCATTTTTGAAGCACTGGGGAGATAAAAAGGACTTGTTGTATTATCATACTGAGTTTGGTAATCTGAAGAGGGAAAATGGTGAATCTTTGCCTGATTTTAATAAAAGATTCAACCGTTTGTATACTAAGATACCAGCTAAGGTAAAGCCTACTCCCACCTCTGCCAAACTCACTTATGCCAATGCTTTTGACTCTGATTTCTACCTATTATTGAGAGAAAGGAGATGTACTACTGTGGCAGACATGCAAGATGCAGCCTTGGAAGTAGAGTCTAATATTATGGCTGCAGAAAAGCTCAAAAATCAAGCTGATAGAAGGAGGCAGAGAGGTCAGGCTTCTACTTCTTCTACATCATCTTCAGAGCCAAAATTAGACAAAATGACTAAGATGATAGAGTCATTGGCTACTGAAATTTCTAAGATAAAGGTTGAACAAAATTCAGGAAAAACTAGGCAGCATAACACATTTGCTCCAAGAAGTCAGAATCCATTCACAAGAGAAAATGAGCAGTTACAAATTATGCAGAGGGGCGAAGAATCAAAGGAAGAACAGAAAGTTAAAGCTCCTTTCCAAAATGTAGTCATGGAGGAGGAACAATTTGAAGAAGACGAGGATGAAATTCACTGCATGGAAGATAAAGGCAGTGTTGCATTTTTTACTTTGGCTGCTTATGAAGAATCATTGCTGCAGGAACAAGACAGTCAAACTTGGGATAGAGAAGCTGTCCTACAAACTGGTGAACAACAGAGATATAACCTAAGGTCCAATGAAAAAAATGTCAAGGAGAATGTTTCCCAAAGAGCTGTTGTCCAAACAGAATCACAGAATACCAAGCAAAGAAGACCAGCAACCAATCCAGTCATCCTCAAAGCTCCAGTTAAAGAGGTAAAAGGTTCTGATAAGTTATCTTCTTCTTTCAGCTTTGAGTCAAAAGTTCAGAGGTTGAAAATATTTGTGCCCCTCATAGAATTGGTGAAGAGTGAAGTATTTAGAAACCCTATCCTTGAGGCCCTTGAGCTGGAAACCACAAAAGCCTCCACTGACTTTGTCAATTTGCAAGATGACAAACCTGTCATTGTGCTTAGTCCTATGATTGAACCTACTGATAATAATTCCCCATCTTTTTATGTCTCCTTGACCATTCATGACAAAATCTTTCACAATTGCCTGCTAGACACAGGGGCCAGCCACAATTTGATGCCTAAAGCTGTCATGGAAGAGTTAGGCCTTGATATCACCAGACCTTATCATGATTTATTCTCTTTTGATTCAAGGAAAGTGAAGTTCCTAGGATTAATCAAAGATCTAGCCATTACCTTAACTCAGCTGCCCATGAAGAGTATGATGATGGATATTGTGGTGGCAGATGTCCCTCCTAAATTTGGCATGCTGCTGTCCAAAGGGTGGATTAAGAAACTAGGTGGGACATTACAGAATGATCTATCCTATGCCACTGTCCCAGTGTTTGGAGGAGAAAGCAGGAGATTGTACAGAGAAGCACAGTTGGCATACATAATTAGTGATGAGAAGAATCCTACAAATCATCCCATATTTGCTATGGACACTGATTTTGGAGCATGTATTCTCCAAATAGAAGAATCTAAAAAGGCCTCAATGCAGATAAGGAAACCAACAGTTCAGGCCGAAGAAGAGCAAGGAAGTCAAATTTGGGAGATGTCCTTTGATGGAGCATGTTCCAGGGAGACTGCAGGAGCAGGGGTGGTGCTAGTATTTCCAAAGAAAGAAAGCATTTAGTTGTCTTTTAAGCTAGCTTTTCAAGTGACAAACAATATAGCAGAATATGAGGCTCTGCTATTGGGCCTTAATGCAGCAAAAGACAAAGGAATCAAGAATTTGAAGGTGTTTAGAGATGCTGATTTGATTATTCAGCAAGTAAATAAAACATTTCAAGCAAAGCACCCAAGGCTGAAGGCATACAGAGATGAGGTTTGGAGAATCAGATATTGTTTTGATTATTTCTGTATTTCATATATTCCTAGAGCCCAAAATCAGCTTGTTGATTCCCTTGCTGTTTCTGCTAGTCTATTCATCCCTCCAATGCCTCCCAGATTAGTGTATGAAGTCCAAGTGAAGTACAGACCATCCTTACCTGATAATGTCCAGCATTGGAAAGTTTTTGATGATGATGATGAAATAAATAGGTTCCTTCAAGCCATTGATGAGTTTTCTGAAATGCAAATTGACCAAGATAATGAAGCCTTGTTAGAAAACCCCCAGTCCCATCTTAGAAACAAGATTGGTAAAAATAGCATTGTCCAGCTTCCTAGTAATCATATTCCTAAGGGTCTAATTCCTCTTGAAAGTTTGTTTGACCAAAATGATGTGCCTTACAAAGCTGCCCAAAAAGAAGACCAATCTGCAATCTGTAAGCATGATATAGGGAGTCCAGGTCAGCCTAGATACATACATTTGTCCACTCATTTATCAGCTGACCAAAGTTCTGAATACTGCAAATTAATGAAGCAATTTGCTGATGTGTTTTCCTGGGAGTATAGTGATATGAAAACGTATGATAAGAACATAATTCAGCATAAAATTCCTCTGGAGAAAGACACTATTCCTTTCAAACAGAAGCTGAGACCAATACATCTTATGCTTCTTCCCCTAATTGAAAAAGAAATTAAAAAATTGTTGGCTGCCAAGATCATAGTTCCTTTTAGATATTCCAAATGGGTAGCCAATCTAGTAGTAGTGAGGAAGAAAAGTGGAGAAATCAGACTGTGTGTTGATTTCAGAAACTTAAACAAATGCTCCAAGAAAGACAACTATCCTCTACCCAAGATGGAGCATTTGCTGCAAAACGTCTGAGGAGCCAAAGTAATGTCTTTCTTGGATGGTTTTTCAAGCTTTAATCAGATTGCTGTGCACCCAGATGATCAAGAAAATACTGCATTCACCACTCCCTGGAGCACTTTTATGTATGCTAAGATTCCTTTCGAATTGATGAATGCTAGAGCCACCTTTCATAGAGCTATGGATATAGCATTTGTGGGTGAGAAGGATAAATTTGTCCTTATCTACCTTGATGACATAACAATATACTCTAGTAGCCATCAAAATCATTTGCAGCATTTGAAAAAAGTGTTCTTGAAGTGCAGAAGGTTTTGGATTTCAGTCAATCCTAAAAAGTCACAATTTGCTTTAGAAGAAGGCAAGTTGTTAGGACATATTGTTTCTGCTGCAGGTGTTCAGATTGATCCAGAAAGAGTAAAAGTAATACATACTTTCTCTGTACCAAGATCGAAGAAAGATATCCAGTCCTTTCTGGGCAAAATTAATTTTGTAAGGAGGTTTATTCCAAATTTTGCTGATTTGGTGAAGCATATTACCTCCATGTTGAAAAAAGGATCAGAGGTCACGTGGACTGATACAACAAGAAAATCATTTGAGTCTATTAAAAAAGCTATTATGAAGGCTCCCACTTTAATAAGTCCATATTACAGCAAGGAGTTCCATATTTTCTCATTTGCCTTTGAAGACACCATTGCAGCAGTTTTATTGTAGGCAGATGAAGAAGGTTCAGAACATCCAATAGCATTTTTCAGCAAGAACTTGAAGGATGTTGAACTGAGGTATGATATTATTGAAAAACATGCATATGCCCTTATCAAATCCTTAAAATCTTTCAGAGTTTATATCTTGCATTCTACGATAATTGCATATGTACCCTCTGCTACAATAAAAGATGTCTTGACACAACCTGATGCTGATGGAAAAGGGGCAAAATGGATTGCAAAGATGATTGAATTTAATATAGAATTGAAGCCCACTAAGCTGGTCAGAGGTCAGGATCTTGCCAGGTTGTTAGCTGAAGAAAATTGAAGATCATTGGATATTGATTTCCTATGCTCAATTGCAGAAAATGGTCAGGCAGAAAAAGAGGAAGCAGCTGAACCAGACAGAAAACAGTCAATTGCCGAGAATCTAGCTTCTTGTAATTGGTATTCTGCAATAATTAATTTCTTGTTGAAGCTAGAAATCCCTTCAGAATTTACTCAAAGTCAAGCCAGAACTATAAAGCTTAGAGCAGCTAAATATTGCATTAATCAAAATCTGCTCTACTGGAGGGATCCATTTGGAGTGCTTTTAAGGTGTCTGGACAAAGAACAGTCAAAAGAAGTCATGCAACAATTTCATTCCAGCATGTGTGGAGGGCACCATTATTGGAAGACTACAACCCATAAAATTCTCAGAGCTGGGTACTATTGGCCCACCTTATTTTCCGATGTATTTTCTTTTGTTAAATCTTGTGACAAGTGCCAAAGATTTGAAGGAAAACAACAGTTGAAGTCCCTGCTCTTAAAACCAATACATGCAAAAGGACCTTTTTAGCAGTGGGGCTTGGATTTCATTGGAGAAATCAATCCACATTCTAGTGGCTAGCACAAATGGATATTAGTAGCCACTGATTATTTCACTAAGTGGATTGAAGCAGTCCTTACAAGGAAGGCTGATCATAATGTGGTCATGAAGTTTTTGATAGAAAATATCTTCAGCATATTTGGTTGTCCACATAAATTAATTACAGATAATGCAGCAGACTTCAGGGCAAAAGAATTGGTGGAAATGTGTGATTCAATGGGTATTAAACTTGTTCATTCCACCTCATACTATCCTCAAGGTAATGGTCTAGCAGAATCCTCTAATAAAAGCCTGATAAGGATAATTAAAAAGCTGTTAGAGGATAATAAAAAGAATTGGGATTCAAAGATCAAGTATGCACTGTGGGCTGACAGAGTGACCATTAAGAAATCCACAGGGAATTCTCCTTTCAAGCTGGTATATGGCACTGAGGCTGTATTCCCAATTCAGCTAACTCTCCATGTGGCAAAATTCCTTCAAGAAGAGCAGGATGAAGAAGAAGACATGGCAAAGAGGATCACTAATTTAGCGGAAATACATCAGATTAGAGAGAAGCCGATTGAAAAGGCTGTAGCACATCAGAAAAAGATCAAGGAATCCTTTGACGAGAAGGCAAAAACAAATAATTTTCAGATCGGTCACTTGGTTCTGAAATGGGATGCACTGAAGGAAAAGAAAGGCAATCATGCAAAATTTGATGCTTTCTGGACAGGGCCTTTCATCATTTCACAGATTCAAGGGAACAACACCTTCATACTGAAAAGTATGGGAGGGGAGGCAGTTTTTGATGGCCCAGTTAATGGGCGTTTTCTGAAGAATTATTTTGTTTAAGGTCTTTGGCCTTAAAGGTTGTAAATATTTGGTTTTTATCAGTTTGGTATAGGCAAAGTAGACTCCATGCCCAATGGAGCACTAGGAATTTTGGCTAATTTGTTTTCAATTGGAAAGGCAGTGGTCTGCAGGTTCTTGAGAACTCACATGGAGGATCTCATCCCCAGAAGGAGCCAGTGTTAGCTTTGCTATGCATTTGTGTGTTTGGAGAATCAAATTCCTACTGTGGCAATGTTGTTTCATGCCTGAGGAGCTCACAACAGTTTTTTCACACTTCCTCCTTCATTTTCCCTTTTCTCCTTGTAACTCCCGCTACCCTGTTTTACACCCACATCTAGCATAAAAGCCTTGTTTACTTAGCTCCCCGGCGTTCTTTTTGTTTATAACTCTATAAAACCCCGATAACCCGTTCTAACCCTTCGCTAGCCTTTTTCACGTCTTTTCACCCGTCATATCAATTAAAAGCACGTTCTGTAACCCATTGACCGTCCGATCATCTCGCGAAGATCTGATGGTATACGCTGCTCCCGCCCTGCGAACCTGCACGCATGTTAGTTATCGGGGAAAGCGGTTTCCCGCGAGTCATATCCGCCACGCATCACAAATTTGTTGGATCGCGCCCTGCATACAGAAACCGCCCGCCTCCGATAAGCAGTGTGGGGAAACCACTTTCCGCCATCCCATACGACCCCCGCGCGTTATCACCCACGCATGTAAGCCGCCCGTCGACCGTCCGATCGTCCATCCGGCGATCCGACGGCCCACGATCCTCCATTCGCGTTCCCTCTCGATGGCCTCTGTAATCCAATCTCCACTGTTCATTTACACGATCCGATGGCTGATGTTGTCTCGGTGTTGTCTATGCCTCCCGCCATGTGATCGCAGATATTCGCCAGTCCCATCCAACGGCTAGCATTCGTTCTTAGCTCCTCATTCGTTTTCCACACAATTTTTGTGTTTTTGGTAGTCTTGCGCACCCGAAGGAAGGAGGCCATGATCCAGCAATCTGCGCATTAAATCCTCAGCTACCACATTCAAAGAACAACACGGCCAAGGACGAGAAGGACAGCCTTGAGCAGATAAACACAGCATTTCACCTATTTGAGAAGTATAGCAGAGCAGCAGAAAGGTCATTTAGTCCACTAAAATGATCAAATTGTATCAAAGACCATATCTGATAGTAAATGTGGTTGGTGGTCAGTTATGACCCCTCCACGCATAGGTTAGCAGAGATTTTTGTATTCAACCTCCATATATACCCACAAAGAAGATGTAATGAGGTTGATGAATGTTATTTTGTTGTAAGGTTCAACTTCTGGAGACTATAACTACTATGATACTTGCAGCGTCTGGTCTTCATTTTCAGCTAATACAAGCTTATTTTGTTGTTAATTGCTCACTTTCCACTTCTTCTTTGTTCCAGGCTATGCCTGTTATGCATTTTTCATTCTCTTGATGTTTAGCATTAGAGGGGTTGTCATCCCACCTCTATGTTAGAATCTAGTTAGTATTATTAAATGTGTATGCAGGTTTCTGGTGTTTTAATGCCAGAGAACTGTCATCCTGTCTGTGCATTAGGAAATAGATTTGCAGACCTCTTTATTGGTTGCAGCTGGCCATCACAGGGTCCTGTGCATCTGCTGGTGTGATTAGTATTCACCATTTCCACTAGATCCTCAAACTGTTAGTAATTGGTGGTCTAAAGCCTTGTAGTCTGGGGGTGTTCATCCATGTCTGGGGTTAAGCATAGTAGAAGTGGTTATCTGGTTTGAATATGCATCATTCATTCCATTCATCCACCATATTTCCAACATCTTTGTTGAGTTTGTAATGTTCCCGAGCATCTCTGATATACAACCTAGGAGAGTTTGTTGGGGTGATAACAGGCATGTTCATGCTTTCTTCATTGGTTGTTGAGACACTATGTGCATTCATACTAATCATTGCTTCTGCTAGCCATGAAGGTGGGGTTATTTGGCTTGGCAATGTCAATTGGTCATTGTCAACTGCATGTTCAACAATGTCATTAACCATATCAACAACAAGAGTTTCATGTTCTTGAGTTGGTGGAACGATCTCCATGTTACCGCGAATTTTTTCATGGTTATATTGTGTTTCACATACAGTTTCATCATCTTCAACATATAAGTGTCCTTGAGATAGGGAAATCATATTGCCAGCTGCAACAACATCATCTTGGTCATCTACTTCTTGCACTTCAACACTTGTTTGGGCATTCCCTTCTTCCTGACCATCCACATGAAATTCTTGGCTACAACCAGTATCATGCATAAGAGCATCATTGTTCAGTGGCCAGATTCCTGTCCTCCTAAAGCCAGCCTTGATATTTGATGGTGTCAAAGCCCTTTTAAAAGATTTACTTGCAAGCTCTGCTAGCTCGAACCCTTTCACCTCAACGCCTAGATTCTTTGCCATCCATGCAGCGTGCTCCGACCTGAAATAGTTCTTGAAAGGGCCAAACACACTAACATCAAGGGGTTGCAGTCTGTGAGTGGTATGAGCGGGCAATGTCAATAGGTTGATGCCTAAATTGTTTGCTTCCTCAATTGTTTGTACAGCCATGTGGCTCCCATGGCCATCTAATATCAATAGGTGTTTATTATTAGGCAAGACGCCACCTACCAATGAAGCAAAGTGAAAAAGCCAACTTAGAAACAATTCTTTAGTCATCCATGCATGGGGATGTGCAGTCATGCATGCACCTGGTTCATAGTTATGTATATAGTTTTTCAGTTGATTTTTACCTTTGAATAGATAAAATCCTGGGATTGAAGTACCAATTGCATTGACACAACATAAAATAGTTATCCACTCCATACTCTTAGGCAAAATCTTTGGCACATTTCGGCTCCCTCTCTTGGAAATTACCTGTATGCCACAATTCCTCCCTGCTTGTAAACCTGTTTCATCACAGTTCCATATATGGTCTGCTCCATAAGAATGTTTATTGTAAGCACTAAAAAGTGTCATAGAACTATTGCACAACTGCAGGGTGCAAATTTAATGCTCTGTCTCTGTCAAGGCCCTCAGCAGTACGCAATACAAGTTCTGGATGCCTTTTTTTAAACCCAAACCGTAATGATTTACTAGGAAACCCATCTTTGAATGGGTTTGGCCTCCCTTGACAGATTTGAGCAACTGTGGATTTGAGTTGTATCAACTCTAGCCCATGTCCCAATTGGGCCATCTCTTTACACCACTCAACCACCTTGGCCTCCTCCTCCTCAGTCATAACTGTAAGAGGTCCTCTAAGTTTTGTATGAGTCAATCCATTTATCCAATAATGTATTGATGAGGGAGGAATACCATGTTTTTTTGCAGATGCCCGAACTGAGTATCCATTAAACTCTATGTCGTCAATTGCAACTAACATTTTTTCTTTTGTCCATCCACTTATAGCACTGATCTTTTTAGTTGAACTTGCCCCTTGGACTGTTGTTGACGGTGGTTCTGTGGTTGATGGTGTGTTAACATCAGCTGTCGTCACATGGTCATCCTCAACAATGGTCCCTGGTGCATTATTGACATTGACATGAGCTTCCTTGTCCTCATCAGACGACGTGCATCACAGCTGCGCACCCCTTGTCACTCTCCTGCCACTTCTCCTTGTACGAGCAGCATAACTTCCTTTTGCCATAGATGCAACAACCTGTAAAATTATTGCATGAATTTAGACATTAGAATATTTGTAAATTATGCTTTCATAAAAGGCAAAAATACTTCTGCTTTATTACAGGAAATTATGAACATATATGTTAGTATCTTTGAAAAATCAAATATACATAATCATTTTGTTTTATGTCTTCAAAATTATCAGTGATTGTTGTTTTGATAACTTGTCTTTACACTTAAAATACCATGACTATATTGATTGGTTTTGTTATGCATTTCCCAACAGAGCTCTTGTTCAGTTTGACTACTTAAAAATTAAAATATTGTTTTGTTGTTTTGTTGTTTTCTGTAAGTGATTGGTTAACATTGGAATATGGATTATTACAGAAGTCGAAGATTACAATACAGTTCTTGCCTCAGCATCCCTTTCTCCAAACCAGTCCTTTGACCACATCCCTAAGTTTCCACTGTAGTGATGTAACTGGATAGAAATGGAAGAAAACTTAGATTTTTAGTAACAGCATTTAAGTACTCATAACTATATAAGAGGACTTGTAGTCCATCTAGAAAACATTCCTAATCCTTTGAAGAAAGTGAGAAACTATATTCACAATCCATTTCTATCAAATAAGAGAGCATAAACACACAACTTCTCATATCAATTGTTGTAGCTCAAAATGACCCAACCAAAATTTTTCTTTCCCTATAGGTCATTTGGAGGATAGGCAACCAAAAGCCAAATTATCTTGAGTTTCTAGCTTAGTCGATTTTGATTATTACATTCTGAGTCTCTCCATTGACCTTTGTTCACCTATTTACATAGTGTTTTAGCTAAGGCATAAGCAAGAGAAATGTGCACATATATTTTGTTTCACTCTGTCTCATATCATTTGCTAGTGATATTGCACATGCTAGCATCATTAGAACCATGGCTATGGCCAAGGAAGAAGTTCCTTCACATTAAGTGGCTCTATTGATCACAACTTGTGATGTTTTGGTTATTGGTAGTTATGTGCATAAAAAGCCTTGAATCCATGCTTTCATCATGTAGAGAAAGAAATGCTCGATAATGGGGTAACTGAAATAAAGGAAAGTTGGATCATGTTTCCAAGAAATCTTCTCAATTATAATATTTCATAGATTTGACTTCCAAAAAATCGAATTGCATTACTTCGTAGTCTCTCATTGCAAATTACAACTTTCTTTTGCCTCAGAAGATGGGCAGAAAGCTAGGAATAAACAGGACAAAAAGCCAAGGAAAAGCGGAAGCCCTGTGACCAAAAAGTGAAAATATCCAAAGCGAGACAAACTTCATCCATGTAGCACAAAAACAAAACGATAGTCAGCACCCATAATTTGCATGACACACATAACATTGGTTTCTAGGTGATAGATCAAGATTAAAGTAAAATCTTGTCCTATAAGAATGTTTTTGACATCCCTGGATTAAGCAAATAACGCCTTCAATTATAGAAATCATAAAAAAAAAATTCCATATTTGAGAAAACGAATATATAGAACGTGTTCAAGAAATATACATTGGATAGGTTGGGGAACTTTTAAGATAACCTACAACAATAACTATTTTCAAGAGCTTTATGATCTAGTGGTGGAGTTAATAAAATGTGGTCATGCATATGTTGATCATCAAACCAAGAGAAGTAAAGGAGTATAGAGAGGAAAAGATAAATTCTCCATGAAGAAATTGACCTATTGCAAAGTCTTTAATGTTGTTTTATGAAATCTAAGTACTCTATTTTCCTTACTGTATGTTTTCATCTAAATGGACAACAATATTTTCCTTATTGTATGTTTTCATCTTATAACTCGGTTCCCCTTAACAGTATTTTCGTTACTGTCTATTTTTGTCATATTCTTGTGGTTATATCTCGGTGCTCCTTAACAGTGTTTTCCTTACAGTCTGTTTTCGTCTGATGTCGGCTCTTCTTAAGAAGTAGCCATTTGATTATGCTTTTCAATAAAATCTTGCCGGGCATATCAATACGTCTATAAGTCTGAACATAGAAATAGAAATAGGTGAATTGTGAAATAGAACTATATGCTATGTGATTATTTTCATGAAAGTGAAACTGAATCTTTAAGAAGGTGAATTATGAAATAGAACTGTAGGCTGTGTGTTGATTTTCATGAAAGTGAAACTGAATCTGTAAGAACTTAAACTATAAAACTCTGATAAATGAAAACAGAATTGTAAGAAGAATGTGTTGTAATTGATATAACTAACTTGGATATATTGGCAATTGTTTTGTGATATTTTGACTTCAAGTTTGCTGAATAGTTTGAAAGCATAAGATGCAACTTCAACAGTGGTTGAACTTCTTTTATAGTTTTTGGCACTTGAATTTAATTGGTGGACATGGATTGCAAAATGGATTCATTTTGAATGTGTGGTCTAAATTTAATTTGATGTGATTTGATGGTTGGGAATTTGTTATTTGTTGATGCATGCGTTTTGATTTGTTTCAATGAGAAATAGAGTGAGTTGGGTGTCATTTATTGTAGTTATTGGGTTTGGGTGTTATTTATTGAACAAAGTGGGTTTAAATGTTATTGAGTTGGGTGTCATTTATTGAACATAGAGGGTTTAGTTGTTGAACAATACAGCAGTTATGACTGACATACATTCCCTTTTATTATGTGCAAGTATGGATATTTATTTGGGATACAAAGCTTCAATTCTAATGAGTGGGGGTTGAAGTGACTGCTACTTTGTACTTCTGGAATAGACCATTTTGGAAGCATTTATGGTTTTATCTGTTTTCTAATTGGGTCAATATGGTTTGCACTCTTAAACATTAAGATACTATTTATGGACAGTTGTGGACCCAGTAAATGTATGGGGAAATTTTGGACATAGATTAATACTTATTTATACTTAATGTTATTTATCTTTGTTTAAATATTGGTTGCAAAAGTCTCAATTTCTGGTGGTTTAGTGGGATCAGTACTATATCAATTACTGGTTCCTGCACAACATTAGGAATCTCTCCCCTAATAATTAATATATAGTGTTTTTTTTTAATTATTTATATTTATTGTACATAGTAATTAAATATATAGTAGATAATAATTAATAATAGAATACACAAAAGTCAATTCTTGCCATCATTACACAATAGGAAGGGAGACATTTTAACCAATCATATTTGAGATAAATAAAAATAAATTTTATTTAAAAATAATAAATTAATTTCATAATGTTAAACTTTTGATAGATTTTAAATTTTTTTAGTCAATGAAAAATTGAATCAGTTATGGCAAGTATAATAAGTGGCTATTCACATAGAACCCACCCAATATATAATTGACATTGAAGAGAATGATAACAAGTTAATAATTATTTATTTAATATTGAAGTATGGCTCATATTATAGTACACATGTCATGTCATTAGAGTATAGATTGAGATAATGAGAGTTGTACAAATTGTACACATGTTATTTTTACATATTTTTGTCAAATTTATATTTTTTAAATTATTTTTTTATAAATTAAAAAATAAAACCCATAAAATTTATCTATTCAATACTTTACACCAATGAAAAAATTGAATTTTTGAATTTAATTACAAATCATTTGTGTTTATGATACATAGTAACTAATATATAATGTTATTTTTCAAATTATTTATATTTATTGTATATAGTAATTAGTGATATAGTATATAGTAATTAATAATATATTACACAAGAGTCAATTCCTGTCATCATCACACAATGAGAGGGGAGACATTTCAACCAATCATATTTGAGATAAATAGAAATAAATTTTATTTAAAAATAATAAATTTAATTTCATAATGTTAAATTTCAATAAATTTTAAAAAAATTTAGTCAAAAAACTAATACCAAGTCAATGAAAAATTGAATACAATTATCTACTACCAACTACACCTATAATAAATAAGTAATTCAATTAGTACTCATAAAAAACCGGTCAACCCTACTAGAAATCTATAATGATCATAGTACTCATCGAGAACAGGTCAACCGTACTAGAAGTCTATAATGATAACATTAATTTTCTTAACAATAAGCTTTAATGAGATTGCTCATCTATAGTGAACGCATCGAGGCAGACAAAATCAACATTTCTGACCAGGGGTTAAATTTGACGCCCGTATACCCGTTTTTAGCCTTTTTACCCGTAAAATACGTTTCAATTTCAAATCTCCACGTCATCTGCAACTTGCTATTAATTTTTGAAAACGTCAATATGACGGGCAGGTTTAAAAATTAAAAGTTTTAATTTTTTTTTTTATAAATTTATATATATATATATAACGTTACCGTATATATTTTTTACACTGTATAATCCACCTGGCACCCGTAAGTTAAAACTTAAAGTGATTGAAATGGACCGGTTCGAGCCTCGAGTTACTGGAACTTGGATTCAAAAGGACGAAGGAGATCGTCGGCGTGGTGGAACATTAAGGGCGATTCGCATCTATTCTCTCTCGCTCTGAGAATCGGCCGTCTTCTGTGTTACTGAAGTACATCCGTAATAGCGCTGGTATGACGAGCCGACCTCATGCTGTCATGTTCCCTTTTCTCGCTGAAGGTCACATTAGGCCCATGCTGCAACTTTCCAGAATCTTATACGCCCGAGGTTTTTATATCACATTCGTTAACACCGATTATATACAAGAGCGGTGGGTTAGGTCTGGATCGGAGTCCCTGAAATCTCACCCGGCGGACTTCAGATTTGAAACTATTCCAGACGGCCTGCCTGCCGACCATGGCTGGACCCTCAAACTAGATGAGCTATCTGAGTCCTTGAATGACAACGCCCCTCTGCATTTCGACAAGCTCATTGACAAGTTGAAGAATTTACAGCGAGACGTTCCTCCCGTGACATGTATTATTTCTGATGGGGTTCTTTCCTTTCCGTAGAATACCGCGAGGAAGCTGGGAGTTCCCAGAGTATCTTTCTGGACGCTCAGCGCTTGTGGCTTCTCAGCTTATTTCTTCATGCCTCTTCTCGTTGAAAATGGTTATGTTCCTCTCAAAGGTATATCACTATGGAAATTCTTTTCATCTCCCTGTACTTTTTTTCTTTTCATATGAGTTTTGTTGTCTGATTGCACTAAGGTCAGTTGAGTTTGAATTTCTTTTGAAATAAGTTAATTCCAAGTTTTGATCCTCAACTCCTCTCCATTAATGGATTTGAAGGACTAAATGCAATGGTTTACTGCAGATGAGAGGTGTTTTACAAATGGATACATGGAAGAAATACTGACGTGCATTCCTGGAATGCCCCCGCTGCATGTCAAAGACCTTCCCAGTTTCTTGCAAGTCGCAGAATCTGCAAAGGGCTACATGTTTGAGCATATGAAAAGTGAAGGGCAGGCCTCTCTGGAAGCCGACATGGTAATACTCAATACCTTTGATGAGCTGGAGGGTCCTGTACTCGACGCACTCCGGATAAGAGTTCCGCCCTTGTATTCTCTTGGCCCTCTTTTACACGAAGCAGAAAGTGATGAGAATCGAAAATCCCATCTGTCTGACAGCATCTGGACTGAAGAAACCGACTGTGTGAAATGGTTGGACGGTCAGGTGCCGTCTTCAGTTATCTATGTCTGTCATCAGTTTATATACATCGCCGATTCGCCAGCGTTGCCAGGTTTTTGAAATCCCTCCCTCTCTCTCTGTACAAATAACAATAACAATTACACTGTTATAGCTGCTAATTTCATGGGTGGAAAATTGGAAATGGATTGGATAATGCTCATTTTCTACATTTGCTAGGTGATATGGCGGAAGCATAAATGCTAGAATTTTTTAACATATTTCCTTTGATGTGCGACTTTCTGTCGTTAAGATTTTGGCTTTCTTTTAGGAGATTGGTTCGAACATGTTCTTATAAGTTAATTGGGTCATCAAAGTTGGTTGGATTTTTTTGACAAGGCCGTATTAGAAGGGGATTGTGGGTGTGGAGTATATATAGTTATGAATTTTTGACATTCTTATAGTAGGTTTGGAGGTGTCAGATCTAATAGTAAAACTGAAACATCAGCACACATTAGCACTTTGCGGTTTGCTAGATAGCTGGAAATTGAAGAGATTTCAAGTCCAAAATGGTTATTGAGTGGGCTCAAGGACATTCAAATTCAAATTTTGGGCCATGTAACAGATCAAGTCCATGTCAAAATCCTTTAGGCACTTTTCATTCACCCATATTTTTCGTAAGCAGAACTAGGTGGCCTACAACCTCTCCAAATGTGGTAGATTTGTTATTCCGGATGTCATTCGTTACACATCTTTTGTCGCAGATTCTCCTTACAGCTCTGGGAGTTTCATTTTCTAAGACGCAGAGTAGGCCTCTTTGTAGCTCATCTGATCACTTGCCTTGCATCTGGTCTGTAGTTTCCTTTCATTTTTTTCAATATTTGTTTTGTTTCTTCTCTATGGTGTCAGGCCTAGCGGTTTATAGTTGTCAGTTATTTCTGCCAGCAATATTTTGTATCAGACAATTTGTTTTGAAGTGAGAATGTCTTCAGCATCTCTGCTTGTATCTATTGGGAACGTCTTCGTTTCTTTAGTAATTAAGGTATGTTCTCTCCATAGAGTAATTGAGGTATGTTCTCTCCATAGAGATGAATTCAGAACTGGGGCATATAGAAAGTTGAGATGGTTTTTTTTAAGTAAAAATAAAAATAAAAATTTGTCCTATCTAAACTCAACCTTGTTATACATATAAATATAAAATTAATTGCGCATCCACCTAAGTATGTCATGCCTGTGGTCATACACAGCACGAGAATACACCGTCTTGATACCTCTTTTATGACCATCGATGTGTTGTCACAAGGAAAAATAATTATCTTGAACCCAAGCAAGTTATATTTATTGAAATTTGCTAGAAATTAAGGCTGCTTCAATCAAAGCTGCTTGCACACATATATATACGTAGTATCTGACTTACTAATGAGCCTAATTTTACATAGAGTAGGATGCCGATTCGTGAGATGCCTCTGGATAGAGGATAGAGTATGACGTTGAAGGATTGGAAGCCCAGCAGTGGTTGTTTCTATATATATTTCCCATCTATTTTATCAGTATTTCCATTTTAAACAAAAAAAACTCAGAACATTTGAACAATTTGGAAAATTTGCAGAAAAATTTGATCAGTAGGTCTCAAAACAAAGTGTAGCAATGAGACTTGAGCCGAATTGTACAACAAAAAATGAAAATTTTGAACAATTATGAGTACAATTTGAAATTAGATGAAACTTGTACAAATAAATTTTAAAAGTCATATGATGGGCAGTTTAAAAATAAAAACGTCATAAAAAAATTCCTTGACGGGTAGGGTCACCCGTCAAATTTAACCCCTGTTTCTGACAGTGTCTGACTGACCAACAACTTGTTTTAAGGTTATGACCGTACCCACGGCCATTAAACCAAAACCAAATGGAAATAATCTACCATTAAACCACTTCTAGGAAATCCATTAAATTATTAACGCGGTACCCATTAGGTTAGAAGTTTTGTTTTTCTGATGTACTTTTTCATATATATATATATCAACACGTGATGGATATTTCACAATGCAAATTGTTTTTCTGATGTCGTACTTTTTCATATATATATATATATCAACACGTGATGGATATTTCACAATGCAAAAAACCACCTTATCTATTTTGCTTGTGAGAGCATTCTTTGAGTAACTCTCACCTATATTTTGTCATTCGATTATATCTATAACTTCCCCACGTTACCTGCCCATTTGTCTGATCTCTTTATACTTCTCGATCAGAGCTTTAAATTATATAATGGAGTTTCGCAATCCGTGTTCAGCACAGCTATATGCTGTAGGGTTTCGAATATTTGATGGCGTTGTGTATTTTGGTCAGAATGGTGAATTTCTAGGGATTCAGCGAGGCAATTTTTCAAGAAATTTGACTAGGGAGGGTTTAAATTGATTTTTTTTAAGGGCAGAAATGGGTTCCGTATCATCCAGAACACCTGGTACTCAAGATCTTGATCCTCAAAATCTTGATCCGTAACCATGATTTTCAAAAAAGTACGAAAATTTTTCTCAAAATCAAATTGTAGCCCATTTAAACTGGGCAATATTTAATGGATGCCATGTGGAATTAAATGTTGTAAATATGGAAGGACAAAACCCATGAACACCCATCATAGTAAATGTTGTAGATTTTGCTGGCATTGTCAACAGACCAGACTTGCTCGGCCGTTGGATGCCTCAACAGCCTCGGGATGACCAAGAAGAGTTCTTCTGTCGTTCCGATTTTAGTCCTTTTCAATTGCTTTTCTCTGGAATCAATGAGTTGGCAGCGTAGCAGCAAAACGTCAGTGGGATTGGGTGATGGCATCATCTAAAAAACGCTAGGAATCTTTATTTTTGTCTTTTCTTTTTTAGAAAATTTGATAGTAAGACTATTTGAATGAATGGAAATAGATTTAGTCATAGATTTAGATTATTTTTCTCCAATCCGATTGGTCATCAAATTTAACGGATAGTTTAATAAGCTAGAAGTATACAAAAGTACAAAATTCACATCACCCTTTACAAGAGTACCAAGGTTGCCTTGTAGTTGGTCTTTTCTCCTGAAGCTGCTGCCTGGAACGTGCAGAAGCTACGCATGAATGGGTTTATTTCAAGATGGATTAATCTCAGTTCTTTTTTGCGTCCCATGTGTAATATGCCAAGACATATTTTCAATTCATTACAATCAATTAATAGTAAGGCAGACTCCGCTACTTCATTTTATATCGCCCAACGCTGCGCAAGCCTTAAAGGTTTTTCTCATGAATTCATTCTGATAGATCTCAATTTTCTTAAACGTTAAATAGAAATAGCGAATCACAATCTTTGTTTATACAACACACACCTCCCACACGTTCTCGCCCTACAAAAGCATAGTGATAGCAATTGTTTGGATATACAACCTGATTACTTTATTTATGTTTTTCAATGTATTAATGAAAGCCTGGTATTAATTTGATTTTTTTTAAATAAAATCTTTCTCCAAATTTTATAAATTAAATTTTGTAATGGATTGAAATCACTTTCAAGTTTGATGTGATTTTATTGCATTAGCGTATATAAATTTCATTCTCCAAATTTTATAAATTAAATTTTGTAATTGATTGAAATCACTTTCAAGTTTGATGTGATTTTATTGTATTAGCGTATATAAATTTCATTCAATATTCATTAGGGCTGTAAAATCATTAAAAAAACACTGAATGTTTAAATGGGCAATTTCATTACTTATTTCAGGGTTGTTTTGACATTACACTCATTAATCTTATTTTGGTTACCATGGCATTGCAAAATCATATCATATGATTATAAGACATACAATGTTATTTTCTTGTTTTTTAAGCATTATCATTAAAATATAAAAGATATTTTATTTTTCTAAAAAAAAAAAAATCAAACTTTTTATTACCACCATAAAAAGTTACATAGTATATGCCCAAGCATTCATTTTGCTATATAATTTGCGAATCATAGAGCTCACTCGATGAGAATTTACTCCAGCTAAAAACAAGTAGGGAAATTCACTGAACATATGAACATATGCACAGCCTCCTCATATGAGGAAAATTTCAGGCTAGCGAATTGAGCTGCAACAAGAAAATAAAAGGCCAAAAATAAAGGAACAAAACTTCATGTGAAAACGACCACAGCGAGAACAGAGGAGTTACACTTTCCTCCCCTTTTTCTTCTCGACCTTTCACCATTCTCCTTGGGATGGGGTTATGGGAACAATTTGAAGTGGATTTTCTTCGCCCGGTCTAGGATTTTCCTTGTCTGAATCTGGGAGTCTGATGAATGCTGCCTTTTGGTTCCACTGATTTCCATTGTATTTGGATTCTTTCCGGATTGTGATTCCATTGGCTCTTGTATAGAAGTCTTTTGTGTTTTTGTTTGGATACTTTCATTTGGACCAGGTTCTTCCTCCTCTTCCGAATCTGAATGGGTGAATTTCCATCTTTTTTGTTGACTGCTGGTTTTCTTCTTCCTGCGTCTGTTCTTTTTGTATTCCAGACATGCATTTTGGAGATGTCCAGTTACATATTCTGCACCTAAAAGCTGTATTTTCATAGTCTAATCACTCATCCAGCTGCGATCTTTGTGTTTCAGTTTTATGCTTCCCGGTAATCCTTTACAGAGGTCTACTTCCACGCATATGCGTGCAAAGGTAAAAATTCTTTCTTCTATTCTTTGTGTATCCATTTGTATATATTTGCCTATGGTGTTGCCTATGCTTGCCAGTACCTTTTGATCCTAGAAATGGATAGGGAGATTGTGGAGCCGAACCCATACTGGCATCTTAGAAACAATGAAAGTGTTTGCATCAAATTTTGGGAACCATGGAGTGATAAAAAGACCCAACGATCCCCAGAACCAAGGTCCTTCCTGAATCACGAGATCTCTGACTTCTGGTGATTGAAACTTGACTATGAAGAACCCTTTGGAGCAAGATGGATCTCACAGTCTCGAGACCATTTCGTGAGAATCCAATGAAAAAATCAAAGGGTTTGGGCCAAAATCCGTTAAAACGGCATATGATGGCTTGCTTTTCATAGCTGTTACATACCTTCTCTACTTCTGTTATATCAATAGTATGTTTTGGAGTGTGCTGCAGTTGCTCCACTATTCATGGGCTTGGTTCTGATCCAGCCTATTTTGGGGCTGCTGGAGAAACTTTTCCTCCTTGTAAGATATGCTTGTAAGATGATCCTTCATTCTTGTGCTGTTGGAGTGTTGGAGTGGATCTGGGATGTGGTTTGTCTTAGATCTGCTGCCTCCTTCTGTTGATTTGCAGGATGCTGCACCTCCTTGTAGTCTCAAATTGAGGATGATTGTAGATCCTAGCTTAATGTTGTAATCCTTGATGGATCTAAAGTCCTAAAGCGATTTGTCCCCTGATAATAGGTGTTGCTTACCAGACGGTGGCCGATCTGATTGGCAATGTTGTATTTCAGATCTCTTACACTGTCTGTAGCAGAAACCTAGATCAATGTTGAGTTCCCCTTAAGTGTTCTAACAAAGATTTGAAAGGGATTGGGATCCACTGAAACGGCTTCAATTGCTTCTGCCCCCAAAATCTTACAGAGATCAGGAGTGTTCTTTTCACTCAACATCCTCTGCTTCCTGGTTACATCCTCAATTTCCTTCGAGAGCTCCATCAGCCAATGTTGCTCCAGTCGGTCTGTTAGAACCCTAGTTGGCTTCTCTAGTTCAACTTTAACGATCCCATCGATCCTTGACATAGTCTGCTCCAATAATTCTCAATTTGCCCCGTTTTCCAGATCCGACTCGATCAGATCTGCATCAGGTCTGTGGAGCAAGACCTGGTCATGGCACTGGATTCCGTTCCACCAGGGTGCAGGCATTGAGAGGTTGTCGTGCTTTCCGGCGCCCCCTTGGATCCCGTTGGATGCTTGTTCCTGGTCGTCGAAGGCCTGATGCAACCGATCTCTGCCTTGATCAAATGAGCAAGGCTGTGGAGCGGCCATTCCTTGAGGATCCCAGCCGCGTCTGACCTGTGGACAGAAAAATCCGCAGCAAATAAGGTAGATCTTATTCCAGATCCAGACCCTAGTGCTACCCGTGGCCCGAGATCTATTCTCCCAACAACATAAAGACTTTGATCTCGTCCTGGATATCTCCCCTCTTCTGCTTGCAGATAGACGGCAACCGTAAACGTTGCATAGACCTCGCCATTGCTGCTTTGCGTTCTCCTTTCAAAACAGATCTTGGATGCCTACGCCCTCATCTTTCCCATGTTGCAGCCATTATATTTCTTGCGAGGCGATTCGAGCCAGGGGCTGCTGGCTTTGACAAGAGAGACGCCAAGGAAGGGTTTCTTCATTGCGGGTCGTTGCATACTCAGTTCGTAAGGGATCGAAGCGTCAGAGCTCATATCAATCCTTTCAATACCAAATTTATCATATAAAAGATATAAAATGTAGATAGCGTACAATTAAATGTAATGCTAATATATCATTAAAATATAAAAAAACATATGTTAAAGTTTTAGAATATAAATAAATTTCTAAACACACACATATATAATCAATTCAAATATATTTATCTATTTATAAAAAAATTATTATTTTATATTTGAGTTAATTATATATATACATTTTTATATATTTATTAATTTATATTTCACTTTATTAAAAAGTATTATATTAATAAAAATATAATGGTGGACAAAAATAAATGTGAATGAATTCATATTTCAACTTGCAACAAAGTTGTTCACAGCGATAAACAATGTATAATTACAATTAACAAAATACCTCAATTTACCATTCAGTAAAACCAAATTTAATTAGATTTTAAACCTTAACACTAACTTGAATTCACTATTTTTATCTAATGTAGCTATATTTAAACTAAGCGACAGACACTAACTACTATGTAGCACTTGTCAATATTGTTGTGATAGTGTAAATATTCTAAAGATAAACATAATTATACATAATTGTTTGAATGATAAGGTGGTCAATGGCAGAGCTCATAAAGACAAAAAACTAATATAGTATCGTTGAGTATCAACATAACGATGTGGATAACTACGAAAATGATATAGAACCTTGTTGGCATTGCCTTTTTGTTCGACTCTAATTAATAGACTGCAATGTGGTTTTACTCCAGTGCATATACGGAGGCGGCAGATCCTCACTGATAAAAAATAATACCATTATTTTAGAGTGATAACATTGAAAACAAAACCGCATAGCTAGCGTTCCCTGCCGCTTAGTTTAATAAAATATTTTAATATCATGATGTGTTGTATGTACTCCAAACAATAATAAAATTGTAAATTGAGTTATATGAATATTTGTTTAATTGTTTTTATTAATTTTTTAAATATAATTAAACATTTTTTGGTAGATAAAGATTATATATATATATGTGTGTGTGTGTGTGTGTATATATATATATATAATTGACATTGAAGAGAACGATAACAAGTTAATAATTATTTATTTAATATTGAATGATAACAATTTTTTTATATAATACTCATATTATAGTACACATGTCATGTCATTAGAGTATAGATTGATATAAGAGATTTGTACAAATTGTACACATGCTATTTTTACATATTTTTTTTAAATTTATATTTTTCAAATAATTTTTTTGTAAATTAAAAAATAAAACCCATACAAATTGTCTATTCAATACTTTACAACAATGAAACAATGGAATTTTTTAATTTAATTACAAACCATTTTTGTTTATGGTACATAGGGGAGGGACGCCATTACCTGTGCGCCCTCCCCTCCACCTTGCTTACAGCCACGTGAACCGCATGGGGAGTCGTACAACAGGTGTCCGACGTGGACTGCCACGTGTTGGGCACCGTGTCAAGCTTTCAAAACACGCTTCCGCACCGTCTCAAGGGTTGTTTCCGCCTCATTTCTGCGATGTGTTGTTTCCCTCTTGTTTTTCTGTTCGGGTCTGGTTGTTGGGCGAAGCCCTCCACCGACGATGGCGCGGGACGGCTCCAGTACCTACGTGCTTCGTCCGCCATGGTTGAGCTGATGTCTGCCATTGTTTGCCGATACGCGTCCATGGTTGGAACAAGGTTTCTGTCTTTCTTGTGGTTTTCCGCCTGCAATTGTTGGTCATTCTGGACCGCCGGTGGTTTAGGGTTTCCTTGGTGGTGGTTTAATTCACGCTATTTGTTGTTTGGGGAGGAGCCAGTAGCAGTTTTAGCCAATTCGAGGTTGAAGGTTGCATTTACAGGTAATTGCAGGTTTTTGTGTTTTTTTTTTTGTTTTTTTGGTTTTTTTGTTGTCCAATTGCTAATTTCCAACTTGTTGCAGGTGTGGCGAGCTCCGGAGAAGGTCTGGCGAAGGTGTGGCGAGCTCTAGACTTGGACATGGCTTCTATCCGGTAGGATTTTAATCCTACCAGTCATTTTTGATGTGTTTTTCAACACAAAACACCTTAATGGAATTTTTGTTAACTTTGCATGGTAGGTTTTGAGGGTTTAGGGTTTTGCAGGTTTCCATCACGTTTCCCATCAAGGTTTTTGCAGGGTTTAGGGTTTTGGGAAAAATTCTAAATTTTTTAAGCCTTGGTTAGGGGTTTAGGGTTTCTGTTGCTCCTCTTTTCAGCGGCTTACCTCCTCTTCTCCGCTGCCTGTAGCAGCTTCCCTTCCCTCTGCTTCAGCCCCTACCTTTCTTCTTCCTCCATCTCCTTGCCGCTGTCCCTTCCTCCTTCTGCCTGTTGCTGCCTTCAACCCTGTCGTCTCCTCATTTCATTAAAAATTCCCTGTGGGAATGAAACAAAAGATAAAACTGAGGCTTGTGAAAAGCCTAATTCCCAGGGTTTCCTCCGTGAGTTTCTTGTGAAAAGCCTAATTCCCTCACTGTATTTACGTGACAATGGGGGCTATCTTGAGTCTTGACACAAGGGGTTATATCTCAACTGGTTGTCACTATGTTGCTGAGTATTTGTTTAGTTCCATGCCAACAGCTGCCGTGCTTGAACACCGCTGCGTAAGGTGCACTATTCTATGCAAATGGGCTTATTAGGAAATCTGGATGCCATCTATAAATGTGGTGAAGTATCCCTTTGGTTTTCCACAAGTTTTTTCTTCGAACCAAAAACAGTGGCCACTATGTTGACCATCAAAACCCTGAGGGTAGATTGTGATCATACAAAGAAATTACTATATATGTACCTCCCATCTCTAAGCCATGTAATTATGGGTGAAAAGGACATTGAGGCTGACCTTAAAAGGTCACAAAAGCAGCCCAGTGAGATAGAAAAAGCTATGATTCAAGAAACAAAACTGTAAATGCAAATGAAACAAGGAAAACTTGAGAGAAGTGTTCTTCACTTACTGAAATACCACACAAACACGTGCTAACTCCTCGTAACTTTCAACATTGCATAGACTTTCTTAATAATTAGGAAAAATAAAATAAAAATTGGAGGACATAAGCACCAAAAACAATAGCTAATTGTTATTTCACTGGTAAGATTAACGTAATGTTAACCTGTTGACCAGGTCCCCATTCTAGTTGTCTCTACTCTGGCACTCAAATGGATGAGCCTCAAAATATAGAGGCCCAGTAGAAGCCTGGGGTGATTTTGATTGAGTAAACACCCTTCAGACACCTTAGCCGAAGGAAGTCCATTTCTTGCAGTGCAGCCCATCTGGACATGTTTCTTAAAGCACTTCCAAAAGGGAAAAAGACAAAGGAAAGAATAAGAAATCACTGAATATGTCCATGTACTCATTATGCATAAAATTTGTGGGAATACTATTGCGTTTTCACAGTACGAGAAACTAATAATTGAATGTCCATACTCAAATATTTTGTGGGAAATTAATGTATTGTTTAATACAAAATATATAAACCAGATCTGCCTAAAGATCCCTATTTAAACAATCATATAAAAGGAATATCTCTGTAAAATATATATTATAACTTTTAGCCTTTTTCAATATGGGCCGAAGATGTATGTGATTTGACACCATTTGAAACTAGCAACGATTAGTCAAGTAATAGATATCTAAAGGTTCATCAAAAATTTCAATGTTTGGTGTGCCAAATCGCTCAAACACTAGATCTAATTCCAGCGCGAAAAAGTTGGATTTTGAAATTTCATTCCCATGGATTTGGTGTGCCATTTATGTCGATGCTACACTCCTGGGAGGTTTTAGTTTAACTGTAATATGTTTTGGGAGGTTGTAGTTTAACTGTTATATGTTTTGGGAGGTTGTAATTTAACTATTATATATGTTTTGGAAGCTTGTTTCTAGACATGTTTAGTCAAATATTGAACACAGAACTTGTATATGTTTTGGGAGGTTGTAGTTTAACTGTAATATGTTTTGGGAGGTTGTAGTTTAACTGTTATATGTTTTGGGAGGTTGTAATTTAACTGTTATATGTTTTGGAAGCTTGTTTTTTAGACATGTTTAGTCAAATATTGAACACAAAACTATTATATGTTTTGGGAGGTTGTAGTTTAAGTGTTATATGTTTTGGGAGATTGTTTTTCAGACATGTTTAGTCAAATATTAAACAGAAGTTTGGAATGGTATCATACTTATTTGTCCAGAAGAAACTTGTTACTGGCAATCGTAATTTTTATTTGTAAACTTTACACGATTTTTGAATATTTTTATTTGTAAACTCTACACAATTTTTGAATATCTTAAGTTTCAGATGCATTAAAAATAAATTTCAAACAACATAAACTCCTCATGAATGGATTTCGAGATCCCTTGGGGGTTTTTTGATGGGGCCAGTCAAGGCCATCCTCCTCGGTGTGGAGTAAGAATTGTTCTTCACTTAAACTCCTCTCATTTCTTTTATCTCCATTATGCTCCAGGCTTTGGTTCACATATATGATATGAAGGTAGAATTTGCTTCTCATATTTTCAAGGGAATCAACACAAAGACAGATAAGTTGTCTAAGGAAGTTTTGTCCCTCCAAGGTAGAGCTTTTCTCTCATGAATTCATGGATGGTCATTTGATTCAGGACATGTCCCTATTTTTAGGTTTTAAATTCCTTTGTCCCTTTTGGCTTTTTAGTTTTTTGCTGTCAAAGTCATTTTACAAAGTGATATTTAGGATATACAAGCTAGACCTCTCCTTTTTGGCTTTTTGCTGTAATTGGGCATGAATGGACCAGTATAGTAAACATATCAGAAAGATTGGCGTATGATTCAAGTTTATAGAAAAGCACTTTGAGCCACTTCCAGTTCCCTGCAGAGGATGTAACATGTATATTTCTCTTTCTGAAATATAAAGATTTTTTCTTTCCAAATTATATATATATATATATATATATATAGAAATCCAAGGAGAGAAGTTTGCAAGTTTCAAATTTATTGCACGTCTCAAATTGTGCAAGAATATTAAATGAAGATTGAGAGCAATGGTTGCAATTTGATTTCTATGTACTTTAGATGACGCGTGGATAGAACCATAATGTTGTTAGTGTTTCAAAGAAATAAAACAACCTAGGTTGTAAGCCAAAATGTTTCTGTCACAAGAAAAAGACACAATCCATCCAAAATCCACATCATAATGTGGTTACAACCAAAAACATATGACACCCCTATTCTTTATGACCCTGAGAATCTTGTAAGATTTCTACATTATAATAGACTATAGATGTTCCTTCTAAAATGGATTTTGGCTACAATGTCGCACACATTATGAAATAAAACAATCTAGGTTGTAAGCCAAAATGTTTCTGTGACAAGAAAAAGATATAATCCATCCAAAATTCACATCATAATGTGGTTACAACCAAAAGCATATGACACCCCTATTCTTTATGGCCCTGAGAATCTTGAGTGCCAAAACTCCCCGAGTTACCTTCTTGAGCTAGGTAGGTTGGCCTACCTGTCAAGGGTTGATTAGGAAATGGTTGATTGATGCCATATGATTGACTCCAATTTGCAGCTTCCAACCATGGAGGTATTGAGTACCCATACCTCACATTTGCACTAATGACCCCTGCATTAAGTGGAGGTGTGTAATGAGCATACATAGAAGACACCAACTCTGGTAGGAATAAGGCAAGTGGGTAAACCCTCAGTTTGATAGTGAGGCACTTGAATGTTTATGAGATCTTGGAATAATGGTGTTTTATCTGCAATGGAGTTCAATGAGTTTGAAATAATCCTAGTTTCATCAACTATTCTTGTATCATTGTCAACCATATTGATCATCCCTTGTTCCTTTTCAAGCATTTGTTGTGCCTTTCTTTTTTCCTTTTCCTATCTTGCCATTTGTTTTTGTTGGTCCTTAACTTGCCTTGCTTTATCTCTTTCAGTCCTTTCATCTGCTCGACATTGTGCTGCAACAATCCTTGCTGCCTTCTTCTCCTTGACTAGATCCTTCTTTTTCTATTTTAATTCTTGCATTTCAAATTTCTTTTCAGACTCAACTAATAGTTTTATATAGTCCTCTGAGGTGAGTAACTGTGAGCTTCGGCCCAGACGAAGACTACCCGGTGCACCTTGCTTTTTTTCATTGATACTCTCTCTACTGGTAGCTTTAGGAACCGGCCAAGTGTCTTCTCCACCCCTCCCACCTGCATGTCATCGCTCGGTACTTCCCTTTCAGTATCTGATGGAACTGATTGAACTATATCATTATCTTCATTTGATGCCTCATTATGTGCTTCATCTTTTTCCATTGATCTATTGTCCACAAAAAAAGGAACAATTTCACTGTTCAATTTTGCTGGTTGTGAGGGCATGTTCATGCTTTCTTCATTGGTTGCTGAGACACTATGTGCATTCATATTAATCATTGCTTCTGCTAGCCATGAAGGCGGGGTTACTTGGCTTGGCAATGTCAATTGGTCATTATCAATTGCAAGTTCAACAATGTCATTAACAATATCAGCAACAAGAGTTTCATGTTCTTGAGTTGGTGGAACGATCTCCATGTTACTGCGAATTTGTTCATGGTTATATTGTGTTTCACATATAGTTTCATCATATTCAACATATAAGTGTCCTTGAGATAGGGAAATCATATTACCATCTGCAACAACATCATCTTGGTCATCTACTTCTTGCACTTCAACACCTGTTTGGGCATTCCCTTCTTCCTAACCATCCACATGAAACGCTTGGCTACAACCAGTATCATGCATAAGAGCATCATAGTTCAGTGGCCAGATTCCTATCCTCCTAAAGCCAGCTTTGATATTTGATGGTGTCAAAGGCCTTTTAAAAGCTTTACTTGCAAGCTCTGCTAGTTCGAACCTTTTCACCTCAACCCCTGGATTTTTTGCCATCCATGCAGCGCGCTCCGACCGGAAATAGTTCTTGAAAGGGCCAGACATACTAACATCAAGGGGTTGCAGTCTGTGAGTGGTATGAGTGGGCAATGTCAATAGATTGATGCCTAAATTGTTTTCTTCCTCAATTGTTTGTACAACCATGTGGCTCCCATGGCCATCTAATATCAATAGCTGTCTGTTATTAGGCGAGACGCCACCTAGTACCGATGCAGCAAAGTGAAAAAGCCAACTTAGAAAAATTTCTTTAGTCATCCATGCATGGGGATGTGCAGTCATGCATGCACCTGGTTCACAGTTCTGTATATAGTTTTTCAGTTGATTTTTACCTTTGAATAGATAAAATCCTGGGATTGAAGTACCAATTGCATTGACACAACATAAAATAGTTATCCACTCCATACTCTTAGGCAAAATCTTTGGCACATTTCGGCTTCCTCTCTTGGCAATTACCTGCATGCCACAATTCCTCCCTGCCTGTAAACCTGTTTCATCACAGTTCCATATATGGTCTGCTCCATAAGAATGTTTATCGTAAGCACTAGAAAGTGTGTCATAGAACTTTTGCACAACTGCAGGGCACAAATTTAATGCTCTGTCTCTATCAAGGCCCTTAGCAGTACACAATACAAGTTTTGGATGCCTTTTTTTAAACCCAAACCACCATGATTTACTAGGAAACCCATCTTTGAATAGGTTTTGCCTCCCTTGACAGATTTGAGCAACTGTGGATTTGAGTTGTATCAACTCTAGCCCATGTCCCAATTGGGTCATCTCTTTACACCACTCAACCACCTCGGCCTCCTCCTCCTCAGTCATAACTGTAAGAGGCCCTCTACGTTTTGTATGAGTCAGTCCATTTATCCAATAATGTATTGATGAGGGAGGAATACCATGTTTTTTTGCAGATGCCCGAACTGAGTATCCATTAAACTCTATGTCGTCAATTGTAACTAACATTTTTTCTTTTGTCCATCCTCTTATAGCATTGATATTTTTAGTTGAACTTGCCCCTTGGACTATTGTTGACGGTGGTTCTGTGGCTGATGGTGTGTTAACATCAACTTCCGTCACATGGTCATCCTCAACAATGGTCCCTGGTGCATTGTTGACATTGACATCAGTTGTCTTGTCCTCATCAGACGATGTGCATTGCAGCTGCGCATTCCTTGTCACTCTCCTGCCATTTCTCCTTGTACGAGCAGCATAAATTCCTTTTGCCATAGATGCAACAACCTGTAAAATTATTGCATGCATTTAGACATTAGAATATTTGTAAATTATGCTTTCATACAAGGCAAAAATACTTCTTCTTTATTACAGGAAATTATGAACATGTATGTTAGTATCTTTGAAAAATCAAATATACAGAATCATTTTGTTGTATGTCTTCAAAATTATCAATGATTGTTGTTTTGATAACTTGTATTTACACTTAAAATACCATGACTGTATTGATTGGTTTTGTTATGCATTTCCCAACAGAGCTCTTGTTCGGTTTGACTACTTAAAAATTAAAATATTGTTTTGTTGTTTGTTGTTTTTTCATTGTTTTGTTGTTTTGTTGTTTTCTGTAAGTGATTGGCTGACATTAGAATATATATTATTACAGAAGTCGAAGATTACAAATACAGTTCTTGCCTTAGCATCCCTTTCTCCAAACCTGTCCTTTGACCACATCCCTAAGTTTCCACTACAGTGATGTAACTGGATGGAAATGGAAGAAAACTTAGATTTTTAGTAACATCATTTAAGTACACATAACTATATAAGAGGACTTGTAGTCCATCTAGAAAACATTCCTAATCCTTGGAAGAAAGTGAGAAACTATATTCAAAATCCATTTCTATCAAATAAGAGAGCATAAGCACACAACTTCTCATATCAATTGTTGTAGCTCAAAATGACCCAACCAAAATTTTTCTTTCCCTATAGGTCATTTGGAGGATAGGCAAAAAAAATCCAAATTATCTTGACTTTCTAGCTTAGTCGATTTTGATTATTACATTCCGAGTCTCTCCATTGACCTTTGTTCACCTATTTACACAGTGTTTTAGCTAAGGCATAAGCAAGACAAATGTGCACATATATTTTGTTTCACTCTGTCTCGTATCATTTTCTAGTGATATTGCACATGCTAGCATCATTAGAACCATGGCTATGGCCAAGGAAGAAGTTCCTTCACATTCAGTGGCTCTATTGATCACAACTTGTGATGTTTTGGTTATCGGTAGTTATGTGCATAAAAAGCCTTGAATCCATGCTTTCATCATGTAGAGAAAGAAATGCTCGATAATGGGGTAACTGAAATAAAGGAAAAGTTGGATCATGTTTCCAAGAAATCTTCTCAATTATAATATTTCATAGATTTGACTTCCAAAAAATCGAATTGCATTACTTTGTAGTCTCTCATTGCAAATTACAACTTTCTTTTGCCTCAGAAGATGGGCAGAAAGCTAGGAATAAGTAGGACAAAAAGCCAAGGAAAAGAGGAAGGCCTGTGACCAAAAAGTGAAAATATCCAAAGCTAGACAAACTTGATCCATGTAGCACAAAAACAAAACGATAGTCAGCACCCATAATTTGCATGACACACATAACATTGGTTTCCAGGTGATAGATCAAGATTAAAGTAAAATCTTGTCCTATAAGAATGTTTTTGACATCCTTGGATTAAGCAAATAACGCCTTCAATTATAGAAATCACAAAAAAAATTCCATATTTGAGAAAACGAATATATAGAACGTGTTCAAGAAATATACATTGGATGGGTTGGGGAACTTTTAAGATAACCTACAATAGTAGCTATTTTCAAGAGCTTTATGATCTGGTGGTGGAGTTAAGAAAATGTGGTCATGCATATGTTGATCATCAAACCAAGAGAAGTAAAGGAGTATAGAGAGGAAAAGATAAATTCTCCATGGAGAAATTGACCTATTGCAAAGTCTTTAATGTTGTTTTATGAAATCTAAGTACTCTATTTTCCTTACTGTATGTTTTCATCTAAATGGACAACAATATTTTCCTTACTGTATGTTTTCATCTTATAACTCGATTCCCCTTAATAGTCTTTTCGTTACTGTCTATTTTTGTCATATCCTTGTGGTTATATCTCGGTGCTCCTTAATAGTATTTTCCTTATAGTTTGTTTTCGTCTGATTAACTTGGTTATATGTGGGCTCTTCTTAAGTAGTAGTCATTTGATTATGCTTTTCAATAAAATCTTGCCGAACACATCAATACGTCTATAAATCTGAACATAGAAATAGAAATAGGTGAATTGTGAAATAGAATTGTAGGCTGTGTGTTTATTTTCATGAAAGTGAACTTGAATCTGTAAGAAGGTGAATTGTGAAATAGAACTGTAGGCTGTGTGTTGATTTTCATGAAAGTGAAATTGAATCTATAAGAACTGAAGCTGTAAGAACTCTGATAAATGAAAATAGAACTGTAAGAAGAATGTGTTGTAATTGATATAACTAACCTGGATATACTGGCAACTGTTTTGTGATGTTCTGTCTTCAAGTTTGCTGAATAGTTTGAAAGCATAAGATGCAACTTCAACAGTGGTTGGACTTCTTTTTATAGTTTTTGGCACTTGAATTTAATTGGTGGACAAGGATGGACATGGATTGCAATGGCTTTGTTTTGAATGTGTGGTCTAGATTTAATTTGATGTGATCTAATGGTTGGGAATTTGTTATTTATTGATCCATGTGCTTTGATTTGTTTTAATGAGAAATAGAGTGAGTTGGGTGTCATTTATTGCAGTTATTGGATTTGGGTGTCATTTATTGAACAAAGTGGGTTTAAATGTTATTGGGTTGGGTGTCATTTATTGAACATAGGGGGTTTAGGGTGTCATTTATTGAACAAAGTGGGTATAAATGTTATTGGGTTGGGTGCCATTTATTGAACATAGGGGGTTTAGTTGTTGAACAACACAACAGTAATGGCTGACATACATTCCCTTTTATTATGTGCAGGTATGGATATTTATTTGGGATACAAATCTTCAGTTCTGATGAGTGGGGGTTGAAGTCACTGCTACTTTTTACTTCTAGAATAGACCATTTTGGAAGCATTATGGTTTTATCTGTTTTCTAGTTGGGTCAATATGGTTTGCACTCTTAAGTATTAAGATACTATTTATGGACATTTGTGGGCCCAGTCAATGTATGGGGAAATTTTGGACATAAATTAATACTTATTTATACTTAATGTTATTTATCTTTGTTTAAATATTGGTTGCAAACGTCTCAATTTCTGGTGGTTTGGTGGGACCAATACTATATCAATTACTGGTCCCAGCAAAACATTAGGAATCTCTCCTGTGATAATTAATATATAGTGTTTTTTTTAATTATTTATATTTATTGTAAATAGTAATTAGAGATATAGTAGATAGTAATTAATAATAGAATACACAAAAGTCAATTCTTGCCATCATTACACAATAGGAGGGGAGACATTTTAACCAATCATATTTGAGATAAATAGAAATAAATTTTATTTCAAAATAATAAATTAATTTCATAATGTTAAACTTTGGATAGATTTTAAAATTTTTTAGTCAATGAAAAATTGAATAAGTTATGGCAAGTATAATACTCATCGAGTATATAATTGACATTGAAGATAATGATAACAAGTTATAATTATTTATTTAATATTGAATTATGGCTCATATTCTAGTACACATGTCATGTCATTAGAATATAGATTGATATAATGAGAATTGTACAAATTGTACACATGTTATTTTTACATATTTTTGTCAAATTTATATTTTTTAAATTATTTTTTTGTAAATTAAAAAATAAAACCCATAAAATTTGTCTATTCAATACTTTACACCAATGAAAAATTTGAATTTTTGAATTTAATTACAAATCATTTGTGTTTATGATACATAGTAACTAATATATAATGTTATTTTTCAAATTATTTATATTTATTGTACATAGTAATTAGTGATATAGTATATAGTAATTAATAATAGATTACACAAAAGTCAATTCTTGTCAGCATTGCACAATGAGAGGGGAGACATTTCAACCAATCATATTTGAGATAAACAGAAATAAATTTAATTTAAAAATAATAAATTTAATTCATCATTACACAATAAGAGGGAAGACATTTCAACCTATCACATTTGAGATAAATAGAAACAAAATTTAAACAAAGTCTTTCAATAGAAATCATATGAGAGAATTTTTTGGCCAACGCGATTCGAACCAACAAGTGTGGTTCATCATCAGTTCCAGATCAACCACACATGTTGGTTTGAAACGTGTTGGCCAAAAAATTCTCTCATGTGATTTCTACCGAAAGACTTTGGTTAATTCATCATGGATCACGTAAACTTGAGTACAGAAACAAATAAAATTTATTTAAAAATAATAAATTTAATTTCATAATGTTAAACTTTGGATAGATTTTAAAAATTTTAATCAAAGAAAAACTAACAAAGGTCAATGAAAAATTAAATACAATTATAGATTTCCAACCACAAACATAATAAGTAGCCATTCACTTAATATTCATCAAAAACAGGGCAACTCTACTAGAAGTCTATAATGATCATAGTACTCATCCAGAATGGGTCAAATATAATAAGTGGCTATTCACTTAGTACTCATAAAGAACCCGTCAACTCTGTTAGAAGTCCATAATGCCGTAGTTTAACTAGCTAGAGGAATTGGTCAGAAAGTTATGGAAATTCCGATCATCATTTTTAGAGAAAATCCGGCAAAGATATTTGTAAATCCAAGCTATAATTGTTAAACTTCAAAATTTTAGGAGTTTTATATGTTTTTTATGGGACCGAATTCATTTCATCAAAAACACGATTCAAACACTATGCCATGTCCGCCTCAATAAAAGACGGATCATAGTACTCATCCAGAACCGATCAACCCTACTAGAAGTCTATAATAATCACATTAATTTTCTTAACAATAAGCTTTAATGGGACTGCTCATCTATCGTGAAAGCATTGAGGCAATCAAAATGAACAGTTCTGAAGTATCTGAATGAGATCAACAACTTCTTTTAAGGATATGACCGTACCCACCGCCATTAAACCAAAATCAAACGGAAATAATCTACCATTCAACCACAGCATACAGATCACTTGAATTATTAATCGAATTCATCGATTATTAAACCACAGCCAACAGGTTCCTTATATTATTAATCGATATCATCTACCATTAAACCACTTCTAGGAAATCCATTAAATTATTAACGCAGGCACAAAATCGAAGCGGTACCGATTAGGTTAGAAGTATTGTTTTTCTGATCTCATCATAACTTTGTGTGTTTCGAATATATATATATATCAACACGTCTGGGATATTTCACAATGCACTAAACCACCGTAGAAGTTTTGTTTTTCTGATGTCCTTGTACTTTTTATATATATATATATATATATATCAACACGTGATGGATATTTCACAACGCAGAAACCACCTTATCTATTTTACTTGTGAGAGCATTCTTAGAATAACTCTCACCTATATTTTGTCATTCGATTATATCTATAACATCCCCACGTTACCTGCCCATTTGTCTGATCTCTTTACACTTCTCGATCAGAGCTTTAAATTATATAATGGAGTTTCGCAATCCGTGTTCAGCACAGCTATTTGACGTAGGGTTTCGAATATTTAATGGCGTTGTGTATTTTTGGTCAAGATGGTGAATTTCTTAGAATTCAGCGAGACAATTTTTTAAGAAATTTGACTAGGGAGGGTTTAAATTGCTTTTTTTGAGGGCAGAAATGGGTTCCGTATCATCCAGAACACCTGGTACTCAAGATCTTGATCCTCAAAATCTTGATCCATAACCTTGATTTTCAAAACAGTCTAACAAATACAAATTTTCTCGAAATCAATTTCTATTATTTTCCTAACAAAATTGTAGCCTATTTAAACTAGGCAACATTTAATGAATGCCATGTGGAAATAAATGCTGTAAATTTGGAAGGACAAAATCCATGAACGCCCATCATAGTAAATGTTGTAGATTTTGCTGGCATTGTCAACAGACCAGACTTGCTCGGCCGTTGGATGTCTCAACAGCCTCGGGATGTCGTTCCGATTTTAGTCGTAGAGGGTTCTGTAGTCCTTTTCAATTGCTTTTCTCTGGAATCAATAAGTTCGCAGCGTAGCAGCAATGGTACAGTGGGATTGGGTGAGGGCGGCGGTTAAAAGAAAATTGGATAGTAAGATTATTTGAATTAGTGGAAATAGATTCAGTATCATCAAAATATTTAAAATTAAAATATCTAAAATTAAAATACTCAAAATAATAGTTAAATTTCCAAAAAAATTATGTGAAACAAATTTTGCTAAAATTTATAATATTTTCCAAAAACCTTTTTATAAATACAGTATAAAACTGACTCACAAAGAATTCAAGCTTCCAAGCTTTTCAGGTTTTGGCTCCAAGTTTGAAATTTTATTTTTGAGTTATTTTAAATTTTATTTATTTGTTATTATTATTTTTATATTATAAAAATAGATAAATATTATTGGAGTGGTTTATTGAGGTGACAATTCTATTGAGCTGGAGGAATTACCACCACGACCAAAAGTGGTGGACAAAAAAATTTCAAAAAATCTTGTAGATACAGTGTTTGAATCATGTTTTTATGATGGAAATAGATTCATCACCATCAAAAACCTCCAAAACACCTAAAATTATGACATTTAACAATTTTTACTTCAATTTACAAAATCCTAACAAATATTTTTTCAAAATGTAACTGAAATTTTCGTAACTTTCACAGCCAGAAAACATAATCATTAAACTGCCGCAATACTATTAAGAGGCTGAGATTATAAATAAAAATAATGCTGAACTTACATGAATAATTTAAAATAAATGTCTTTCATCATGAATAAGTTAAAATAAATGTCTTTCATTATTTTATGGCAGAAGGTTTACTGCGAGATCCCATTAAACAAGAAGGTTTAAATGTGGTAGAGACATTCAACTTTTTCCCGAAGTAGGTGAATCAGGCCAACAACTTCTTTAAGTATATGCAAATGCCCATCGCCAGCCATATTCAACACTACGCGATTATCTATTTCCTGCAATTTTATTTCGTCCGGTGTACCGTGTTAAATCAAGAACAGTACAACAATAATATAATGAGATTTATATGAGATTACATTTGAACGTACAGTAACAGCAACAATAGCAACGCCGAATCTTCTTTATTTGTTTTTTGTTAATTTTGTATTAGCAGAGCTTAGATTCAGGCTAATCTTTGAGATAATTTTTAATTTCTCAATCTCAACTTCTCAGTGGATGTTTGAACTTTCTAAGTTCACATAGAGCCTAGACTCAAGTCAGCCTTTGAGATGGTTTTATATTTTATAATCAGTTTCCACTCTCAACTTCTTATTAAAGGTTTGAAATTGTTCGTTGAGGCGGAGCTCAAGCTCAGGCCAACTTTAAATTGCGATAGTTTTATATTGTTTAGTTATTTTTAACTTTCAATTTTTATATTTAATGATATTAAATTTCACATAATTTTTTTTTTTTTTTTGCTCAGATTCAATGTACTTGTCTATGCAAATTGAAAATTTTAATTCATTTCACTTATATAACTTTACTGTTACAATATTACAAGTGTGAAAAGCAGGCAGACAGGTAAAGCAAAGGTCGAGCAACCTAGGTAGGGAAAACTGGGCAAAGGTATACATCAGAGGTGAGGAAGGCTTATCCCATCTTCAAGAATAATAAGGTTGCAACAAACACAAAAGGTAATTAAAAGGTAAAAGTTGGAAGGGATGGTCTTGTTGGGTAGTGAGTCATCAAAGGCTTTGGATGGGGAAGGAAAAAAAAAGAGTTATTATCCCAAACCCTTCGCATTGATTAGTAGGTTCTTGTCATTTTTTATAATCATAATTAGACTTTTCTTATTTCTATATCTATATCTAGTTACTTTAAGCGCTTTATTTCTTCCCATAAAATTTTAAACATGAAGATATATATTGTGCACTATATACCATTTAAGGGTCTTGATAATCTTGTTTAAGACTTCAAACCAAATATGATATTTGTAAGAGATATTTTATTTTTAGCTAAAAATACATGAGTACTATTAGGGATTATTATACACCATAGACATGTATGGAGGAGTTTATAATGGCGAGGGATGAAATCAAAGACCTTAATCTCTAATTATACTTCTTAATCATGATGGCCATGGAAGAGGCCTTGAACTACCACTCATAACCTATGTATTTGGTCTTTGGATTTTGAATAAGACTATGACTCTGTTTAGGAAGTATTGTGTGCCACGAATTGGTCTTAAAGCCTTCATAATAGTTAGGGAATAAAAATAATTAACATAGGACTTGAATGAGTCCTCTCATGTTCGACATTAACCATGATGAGATATTTATGTGTTGATATGACTATCATTAGGAGGTATATTACACCACACACACACACGAGTGCCACGAGGGCTGAAATCAAGGGCATTAGGTGTTCTATGAGGATTTTAAGGTTTAATATCCATGATTGAGGCATAAAACCACCAAATATGATCATTATAGGGGATATTTGGTCTCCCACTAGGAATTAGATCATTGTTGGGATGTATATGCACTATGGACTAATCTTTAGGTTGTGAAAATGGTCAAGGAATGAAGAGGAGTGACTTAATACTTAAAAGCGGCTTTTGTAACTTGAAAACCATGAACAAGGCCTCAAACCACCACATATGATATTTATAGGGGATATTTGACTGCCAACTAAAAACCTATGGGCATCACTAAGAGGTATTACACATTGTAGATAGATATAATTGCCTACATAATGTTGAGAGATGAGATCAAGGGTATTCAGCCCTATGTGATGACTCTTGGGCTTGATGGCCATGAAAGATGTCTTATACCACCATGCATGACCTATGCAGGGGACCTTTGGAATCTTAATAGGAATTGTATCATATTTAAGAAGAATTATCCACCATGGTTCAATATTAAAGCCTTTAAATTGGTTAATGGGTGAAATCAAAGGCCCAAGGCCTTAGATATTAGTAATCAAACATGATGGCTATGGAGAATATTTAAACCACCACATATGAATCTAAACACACCTAGGTTATATCAATATTCTATTGAGATATCTTGGATAGGAATTTCCCACCATATACAAATTTTAGGGCCTTCACATTGGTCAAGGGACGAATTAAGTGAGTAGGCTCTACATAATTCTCTTAGGGCTCAAGGGCTATTGATAAGGCCTAGAGCTACTAAAATTATTTGTGTAAGGGATATTTGGCCATGCACCATAGACATGTACCAAGGAGTTTATAATGGGTAGGGATGAAATCAAGGACATTAGGCCTTAATTATACTTCTTAACCATGATGGCCATGGAAGAGGCCTTCGACTACCACTCATAACCTATGTATTGGGTCTTTGGATTTTCAATAAGACTATGACTGCGTTTAGCAAGTATTGTGTGCCACGGATTGGTCTTAAAGCCTTCATAATAGTTAGGGGATACAAATAATTAACATAGGACTTGAATGAGTCCTCTCATGTTCGGCATGCATTAATAAGGCAACTAACCACCATGGGATATTTACGTATTGATATGACTATTATTAGGAGGTATATTACATCACACACACACACACACAAGTTCCAAAAGGGATGAAATCAAGGGCATTATGTGTTTTATGAGGATTCTCAGGCATTGGTGTCCATGATTGAGGCATAAAACCACCAAATATGACCATTATAGGGGATATTTGGTCTCCCACTAGGAATTAGATCATTGTTAGGATGTATGTGCACCATGAACTAATCTCTAGGCCGTGAAAATGGTCAAGGAATGAAAACGAGTGACTTAATACCTAAAAGAGGCTTCTCTAACTTTACAACCTTGAACAAGGCCTCAAACCACCACACATGATATTTATAGGGGATATTTGACCTCCAACTAAAAATACATGTGCATCACTAAGAGGTGTTACACATTATAAATAGATATAATTGCCTACATAATGTCGACAGATGAGATCAAGGGTATTTAGGCCTATGTGATGACTCTTGGGATTGATGGTCAAGAAATATGTCATATACCACCATGCATGACCTATGCAGGGGATCTTTGGAATATTATTAAGAATTGGATCATAGTTAAGAAGAATTATCCACCATGGTCCAATATTAAAGCCTTTATATTGGTTAATGGGTGAATCAAAGGCCTACGGCCTCAAATATTAGTCATCAGGCATGGGTCTGTGGAAAATCCTTACACCATCACATATGAACCTAAACTCACCTAGGTTATATAGGCATTCTATTGAGATATATTGGATAGGAAATTCCCACTATAGACCAATTTTAGGGCCTTCATATTGGTCAAGGGATGAAATTAAGTGAGTAAGGCTCTACATAATTCTCTTAGGGCTCAAGGGCTATTGACAAGGCCTAGAACTACTAAATTTATCTGTGTAAGGCATATTTGGCCTCCAAGTGAGAATATGAGTGTCTTTAGGAGGTATTATGCACTATAAATTCATATCAAGGCCATGGAAATGTTCAAGGACTTTATGCCTTGGATGAAGTTCCATGGATTCGCTAGATTCCATGAAAAATGCATTGAACCACCACACATGACCATGCAAGGGATCTTTTTCCTTTGAATAAAAATGCATGAAAACTTAGTATGAGGTATTCCATGCCAAAGATATGTATCAAGGCCTTCATAATATCGAGGGATGATGTCAAGGGCCTTTATCTTAGATAATGCTTCTTTAGAACAATGTCTATGGAAAAGGTCTCAAACCATTGTGAGTACCATCATAAAGTATTTCCTGTCACATAATCGTCTTAAGGCCTTCACATTTATAGTGGATGAAATAAAGGACATGAGTACAAATCATGAATGTGGAATTGTTGGTCAAGAAAGCTTTAAGG
Source organism: Pinus tabuliformis (assembly GCA_031772625.1). Classification (NCBI taxonomy): domain Eukaryota; kingdom Viridiplantae; phylum Streptophyta; class Pinopsida; order Pinales; family Pinaceae; genus Pinus; species Pinus tabuliformis. Next base: position 562,577,699 of record CM062805.1, on the reverse strand, counting down.
TTAATTACAAGTTTTAAATAACAACACATTATGTGTTATTCTAATCTATGTTAATAAAGCTCCTTAAATGTAGTTTGCAATGATTATAAATCCACATATGCTCCTTATCCCTAAGAAAAAAATTTAGAAACTAAATTCTGCCCCTAAACTAATTTTCCATTTTTTTCAAAAATAAAATTACCCAAATTTTATAACATGAAAATATTTTACTCTAAAAATCACTAAAAACAAATTCTATTTTTTTAAATAAAATATTAGTAACTTTAATAAATTTATAATAATACCTTTAAATATTTTATAGTTAAAATTTTACAAATTAATAAGATTTTCCAAACTTTTTACAATTAAAGATAAATATGAATTCTTAAATTCTTCACTTACACTCATAGAGGGGTCATAAAATTCATATCTTTTTATTTATCAAGTTGCATATATTTTCTGCATAATGCATGTGTGTTATGATATATATCTGTATATATATATATATATAACATGAAACATATTCATTACAAAATGCATATGCATTGAATAAGGAAATGCATATGAATTAAAGAGTTGTAACACATATTCATTATTTGGTTCAAATTAAGTTTCACACAACAATCAAATGATCAGGGATAAAAATAATATAGATATTAGTTTTTTTCATAACAATGCACATTTTTAGTGATATATAATATAATAAATTATATAAAATAAAATAAATTTATAAAATAGCTTATATATATTAAATTTATAATTTTTTATTAAAATATTATTATTTATAATATTGTTTTTAAATCACAAATTTTAAATTTTATTATAATTTTTTTTTTATGAACTTCCCTATATCAAAAATATGTTGGAGTAGAAGATCCCTGATATGTTGGAGTAGAAGATATTGATCTGTATCTATGTTATACCTCTTAAGTTTTGATGTTTGCACATAATATCATAATTTTGAAGTTTATTAACTTTATTATTTTTAAATAATTATAATAATTTACTTATTTAAATTCTAGAAAAAAAAGAATATGATCACATTAATATTATTTTTTTCTAATTTTATAATATTTTATAATAAATATTATTAATTAATTTTCTATTTTGTATTATATAAATTAAAAAAAAAAATTAAATAAGTATATATATTTTTTATTTTTATTTTTATTTGGGAGGGAGTGGTTAGGAAGGCAAGAAGAGGATAGAGTGGTATAGTGGTTGTCATTTTAAGCATTAATGGAGGGAGATGTGTTCGCCACCTCAGTGATGATTACAACATGGTTTGTATTAGGTATACAACCATATAATAGGTTAATGACATTAAACATTGATTAGCCTCCTCCTACATGCAATGTCATATTTGTAGGGTTGGAGTTTGGATATGGGAAGCTTCCTGAAACCCTTAGTTTGGATATTGGAAGCTTCCTGAAACCCTCAGTTTGTTGCTCTTCAATATGTTAACTTATAATTGTTAAAGGTGGCTCTCTTGCAATCTTCATTTTTTAGTGCTACTGTTTTGTTAGTTAGATTTTTCATTTGCAAGTGGGTTCTTTGGTCATGCCATGATTTGCTTATGGTTTGTTTGGGTGAAGGATTAGGCCACCCTGGCTTGCATCCATATTACATGGAGCACACAATATCCATTTTTGATTTTTCGATATTACACGGAGCACACAATAAAGAAAATACACAAAAAGGAAAACACTTTCTACTTTTTTTTTTCCCAATATGGCACATGGTGCAAGAAAATGAGCATACATAAATCCAAAAGATTGACAAACCGAGAGTAAAACAGAAAACTGAAATATGAGCTTTGTAATTTTTATTTTTAAAGGGTATATTTGGGTTGTGTACCTCTGGATCTAATGAAATAAAATTTAGCTTAAGAAAACATGCACCTTTTTGTATGAAATGAAAGGCATTCTTTACTTTAAAAAAATGCTCTTGATGTAATGGAATAGTTTGTTTAAGTCATAATGTATGGAAATAACATATATTAGAAATACGACAACAAAAGCTCAAGATATCAATTAATAATTGGAGAATATCTTCAAATGGGCTCGATACGATGTTTGGGAAAACATAGTATTCCATATAGGATAAATACCTTCAGTAACCACTTGCACAATTGGATGAGATATCATAACTCTTAGGCAGACTAATCCCTCTTGCGGACATGATGGATCTCCCTAGACCTGAAATTAAATCTAGTAACAAACAAGAAAAGAACTGCTACCGTTCCTCAGCTTACAATTGATTGAAACAAGTAATATGTGAGGGATCACTTACCAGTTTAGAAAAATGCTTGTTGAAGTATTTTCAGTGCCTTTGATAGTGAGCTTCTCCTTGATGCTTTAGAGACCGTTCCAATGCTTTCCACAACTTCTCCATGATGTTTCGAAGGAGATTTGCATAGACATAAACACACAAAGGATCAAATCATCTAGTGTATAGAATGAAAGATAAATGAAATACTTAACTCAACATATATCATAAATTGAATCAATAACCAATCATAACCTATGTGAGTGATCAAGGAATCTCACAAATGATATCAGAATAGACATGATTAGGAAAGAACAGTTGTTTTTTATTAAATAAAAGGGAGAACAAACTTACAACCTCAAAGCCTTGATGTTACAAGCCTCTTCCCACAATATCCAACCTTCTCCTTGGATGAAAATCCTTCTAGCCTTATTTCTACAGCATAAGCCTACCTTCAATAGTCCTCCCCAATCCTCTGGTATGTGTTTGATTTATAGGCCAAGAGGAGGAGGCTTGGGATCCTCTTCCTAAGGGAGAAGATCCATAAATGGTGGGATAATGGATCCATAAAGAGAGGGAAGTAGCTCCATGATGGTAGGGATCAGTCTTGCGTAGGCATCCATTCGAAGCTATTAGTTGGAAAAAAACTGACAACAAAGCTTCTAGACTTTAATTTTTATTTTTACTTGTATTAGGTCATGTGCACAGGCCATAGTATAAGACATATCACATTTTTGCATAGCCTCTAATGGTCTCTTTTGCGTATGCACATAAATTGATTAGGGAACTTTGCAAGAAGCCAAAAATAGGTTTTTAGACCTTGAGATCCAGGAATTTCATTCTCTTTGAGATTGTTTGGGTTCTAGTCTTGTAGGGGGATGCTTTGGAACACTTTTATGGATAGTGAAAGATCCATACTTATGGTCATTTTCCTAATGCGACAAAATGGCGTGTAACAGATTCCCCCCTAAAGTGAAAAGTCAGAAAATATGTTTGATGATAGAAGCACTTTATCATGCCAAGGTTCGGGTTAGAGATTGCAGCCGGAGACCTGAAACAATCAATCAAATATTACAATGCAATATAAAATCATCGCTGAGGTAGGAATTCCCATACCCAAAGCATAAATGTCTCAAAGAACTAGTATGTAAATACATCTGAAGATCGATGTCAATAAACGACATAGTATGGATGCAACCATCAATGGATTTATGTTTACAATCATGAATATTTAATAACTCCACATAGCTTGGATGGATGAAATTGGATCCAGAGTCTTGATCTCCATCTCTTGACCCGTAGTACGAATCTAGCCATGTGAGTGAATGTCTCAAAGTCGAAAATGGTAGAAACAACTTGATTACTAGTCAATGATGTGAACTGTTTACAAGAACGAGAGAAACCACCAATAATGACAATGGTTTTCATGGTACTTCTAGTACAAAAAATGAAGTGTGAATATATGTGCTGAAGTCGAACAATCATAGAATCATTCGATCAAAGGTAAATGATGAGAACCTGTCATCAAAGGTGAGAAACCTGCCATTAAGGCATGTAGACTCCAAGGTACTAAGAAAGGTTTCAAGATCACTTCCTAGATAGTGAGTTAAAGTCGATAGGAAGTGACCTATCGCAGGAGAACCTACGACACAAAATTCATTCCAAGTTTTAAAGAACAATAGTTTGGAGTAATATAGGACTAACTTAGGGATGGTCGATGCAATTGAAGGTTATTATTTACAAGGTAATTTTGACTGAGGTTGGACTTCTCTTGAACATATCGGTGACACAACATTCTGACTTGACATCGTTTGACTAAAAAATAATACCGAAAAACAAATGAAGGCTTTCAATGAGGTATGGTTAACTGAGAGACAAATGGATTTCCCAACCTAGACACAAAAGTGACAAAGTGTCATGTTCAAGAGCAACATACAACCTTTTGTAATATAAAAACAAACGTTCTTTCCAAAATTTTCCCCACCATTACTGGAAAGTACCTATTTTTTTTGCAAGCTTGAGGAGGATAACATATGCTTGTCCTGTAAGATCATCCTTCAGATGAGTCCTTCAGAGTATTTTTAACAAACCCTAGGAAGGAGTGGTTCGGTCTCATCATGATTGACGAGTCCTAAAATGTTTAAGTTTTACGAGTCTAGTGAAGGGGTAACTCGATGTCGTTTTCATGTTTAAAGAGTTTGAAAAGACACAAAAAGAAAACTCATTCAGTTCTTTCAACATAAAATTTTAACGAGCTCAAAGAAAGTAAATCTCAATGTTTTTCATTTTTAAGGAGTCAGGAGAAAAACACAAGTAAACTCCATAGTGTCCTTTTTCGTAAATTTAGTCTCTCAATCCCAAAAAAGGGTAAAATAATGAATGAGAGAACTCTATTGACCATAATTAGTCAATGTATACCTTTTACTTAAATAGTTTAGTTCAGTCCGTAAAAGGGGTAAACTTATACTATATAGACAATTGTTCATTTATTTTTATGAGTTCGAATAGTCAAGTACTTGACGATCTTTTCATGTTTAGGGTGTCTAAAAAGGGCATAAAGAGAACTCCTGGTTTTGCTTTTTTGTAAGTTTTTAACGGGTTCGTAAAAGTGATAAAAATGTACTCTTCACCAAAATGATTCATTTTTGTAAATAACTTGTGTTCTCCATATTTAAACTCAAAAAAAATGGTCACTGCTAAAAAATATAGTAAAACATTAAAAAAAATTGGATTTTAGAGGCTAATACGAAAAATATAGTTGGAAGTTGTTGTTGTGGAACAATAAGTTTTTCCAACAATTTTGAGGCTTCATCCATATGAGGGAAAAGGTGACTATGATGAATTCATTTGCATAACCTACAAGGAAACCTAACTTTACCCTTTTTCTCGGGAACCTCACAATCACTGGTTGATGGATCAACAATAAGTTGATAAGAATTTTTTGACCATACTTCCAAGACCCTAGGAATACCAGGACAACCAATAAGGAAGTGGTCACCCTTATAGAGCTTGCAAGGGTATCTAGGCTTGCGATGCATGTTGGAAGTTTCCTCAACATTACCAATACCTACAACCATGGTTGGTTGGTTGACTTCTTTTTTATCTTGCTTCTTCTTCTTCTTCTTAGTCACCTGGTTAGTAGCATCAAGTCTTTTACCAAGTGAAGAAGAAGAAGAAAGGGAGGAGGACATGTTAGGTGAAGAAGGTAAAGAGTCAACATGAGGTTGTTGATGCTGAGATGGTGAACTTGGTTGAGGTGAAAAACTCAGTTAAGGTGGAATATTTTGGGTATTTGGGATCAGAGAAGTTGAAAAAAACCACACTGGTAAACTTATCATGAATCTGGGAAGTGTCAATGTAGCCATATAAGGATGAACGACATTTTAAAAGTTAGGAGAAGGATTAGGATTCCTGCTAATATGGATTTCTTTATCGGTAAATTCTAGCATTGTTGCCACTAGATTCAACTTAGATAAATTTATTACCAATATTAACAATTCAAAATCACAATCCACACCTAAGGTCTGTAAAAAGTAAAAAAAGCAAATAACATGTGCTAGTAAATCTGAGTCAAACAATGCAAACAAGCTTCTCGCAGTGAAATCACTAGTTGGTGATGAAATCCAACGTCACATAGATTAATATGAAAATTGGCTAAAGATAGAGCGGGTGGAACCAGTTACGTTGACAACATGCTTAATGTACATGATCTGGTGCAAGTAATCTTCACTTATACCATCTCGAATGAAGAATACCCTACAAAAAGGTCCAAGTGAGTCTAGCCAACATTCGTTCCAGGTACAACAGATTCTTCCCCTCTATCGTCACCCTGGGTAATAGCCCTAAGATTATGGTCTCCAAGGTTACCACTTCAAACAATTTAACCTAGGTGTATAGTCGTAGATCAGATGTACACGCAAGGGAAAAGTAACAAAGCTCAATTCCCCTGAAAGTTCCTCAACATGAATAATATGAGGTTTACTTCCAAGTGACTCCCACGTACCTTTTGACACCATTTTTAATACATTTAAATCACTATATCGTAACCAATGAAGTGGGGTTGATCAATCCACTGGGTCTGACATGATCTCGTGCTTAACTCCTTTGTAAGGGGAGCTTCCTAGAGCCAAATTGCAGTAAATGGATTTACTCCCTATCGCAAGATTCTAATGTTTGTTTGCATCTTTTGAAATATAACTCACTTCCCTATTCCAAAGCCCTACAACCTAATCTAATTTAGGTGGAAAAGATCCCTAAAATAATAAAAATTCTAAATTGATTTTATTAGTGTTGTTTTTTAAAGTTGTTACTTACTCATAGGGTAAATGGATGTGAAACAGATGGTGTTATGACCTGACCCAAAATTTTAATGCAATCGAACATGATATTGTAATATTTTCATTTTTTTGAATTGTAACTAAAATAAGGGAATACGTTTCATTAACTTTTCAAAAATATAAGAATCAATGAATCATTTTCAAGACACAAATCAAGGAGAATGCAAAATACACGATTCTTGTCTCTTCTTTGATAAATGAAACCTAAATTCGTCAAAATATAAGTTACAAGAAGAAAAAATTTGATCTTAACAACTTCTTACATACCCAAAAATAAACAATGAATTCTTTCTTCAAGAAACACAAGCTATAATTTCAATTTGACATAATGATTTACAGATAACTGTAATTAGAAGATTGTGTTGTCTTATAGAGAGAAATATTGAGTATTCACTTTAACAAAACAACAAACTCCCAATCATAAGTTCTACCTTGAAAAACCATAAAATTTTCCTAATACCAATGACACTTTGCAATTGAGAAAACAAAGTACTTAATCTGATCTTTTGACATAAAAAAGGATAGACTCAAACTATCTTAGCATTGACTCATCCTTCTTTTGATTAACCAGATCAAACCTTGAACCATAAATTGAAAAAGTATAAAATTATTCAAAAAGGAAACCTAAAACATCAAATCAAAATAAGAAGGACATTTCCAGAAGGTAAACATGCCTAATTAGACACATAAATCAAAATTTCATGGACTCAGCAATGAGAAAGCTTAAAAAAAATCCGCATGTGCACAAGTAATCAGTGTAGTTTAGTGCGTATACGCACTATTTCTAAAAGATAAGTGCGTATAATTATGCTCTGTGAGAAAAAAAAAAGTGCGCACAACGGGAAAATTAAAGAAAAAATTAAAATAAGCCAAACAAATCATAAAATCCAGACTTTCAATATTTTTCAAACACTCAAAGAGGGTTATGACAAAAGGATCAAAAGTCAAAATAAAGAGAATGATGGAGAATGAGACTTTCCCCAATATGGTCGTCAATTTGTTAGGCAGACTAATCCCTCTTGTAGACAAGATGGATCTCCCTGGATCTCAAATGAAATCTAGTAACAAACAAGAAAAGAACTGCTGCTTTTCCTTAGCTTACGATTGATTGAAACAAGTAATATGCGAGGGATCAATTATGAGTTTAGTGAAATTCTTGTTGAAGTCCTTTTAGTTCCTTCAATAATTAGCTTCTCCTTGATGCTTTAGTGAACGTTCCATCACTTTCCACAACTTTTCCATGATGTTTCAAAGGAGATATGCATAGAAAAAACACACAAAATATCAAAGCATCTAGAGTATAGAATGAAAGATAAATGAAATACTTAACTCAACATACATTATAAATTGAATCAATAACCAATCATAACCTATGTGAGTGAACAGGGAATCTCATAAATGATATCAAAATAGACATGATAGGAAAGAAAAATTGCATTTTATTAAATAAAAGGGAGAACAAAATTACAACCTCAAAGCCTTGATGTTACAAGCCTCTTCCCACAATATCCAACCTTCTCCTTGGATGAAAAGCCTTCTAGCCTTATTTCTGCAGCATAAGCCTACCTTCAATAGTCCTCCCCAATCCTCTGGCTTGTGTTTGATTTATAAGCCAAGAGGATGAGGTTTGGGATCATCTTGCTAAGGGATGAGGTCCACAAATGGTGGGATAGGGGATCCACAAAGAGAGGGAAGTAGCTCCATGATAGGAGGGATCAGGCTTGAGTAGGCATCCATTCAAAGCTCTTAGTTGGGAAGGAATTGACTAACAAAGCTTCTAGACTTTACTTTTTATTTTTACTTGCGTTGAGTCATGTGTGTAGGCCATAGTGTAAGACAAAGCACACTTTTGCACAGATTCTAATGGTGATCCGGATTTAAACACGAACGCAACAAAATAAAGAGATAACCATATACACAAAGATGCAGTGGAAATAATACTTCATTTCATTAATGTAAAATACTGAAATATGCTTATAAATAGAAATGAAAATAAACCAGCTAGGGCGATGATATCTTATCTCTGAGAAGAGATGTGGAGGCTACATGCCTCTAAACTGTGTTACAATGAGGCTCGAAGGCCTATTTATTGTTGAGAAACAATGGAAAGCCCTTAACATCTCAAAACCTAACCCTAGAAGATGAAACGCCAAATTGTGGGCCCCATTTTGAGTAAGTTGGTACATCAACTTCCCGGGGTCGTAACTTTGGCACCCGATCTTCGTTTGACACGTACAACAGCTCGTTAGAAAGATCTATCTGAGAACTACAACTATGGGAAGAGCAACATCCGTCCATGCACCGGTGTTGCTCCCAGTTTTCCCAAAAAACGTCGTTTAGGGCCTCAAAACGGCTATGGAAGTTCAGGATCTGAAAAACTGCTAAAAGTAGTAAATTGTGCTACTATTATGGAAACCGAAAACTGAAAGAGATAGTTGTGGGGGTCCAAATGGGATAGGTGGGTGGCCACAACCATCCACCTGGATCATTCCTCCCCCCTTAGGAAGCAATGGTCCCCATTGTGTTGAGTTCCTCCATCTGTTGAACTTGGTCCTTGGTGCGATGTTCTGCAACTTCTGATGTGTCCAGTAATGGTGGGAAGCTTGGTCGATGACAATCCATATTGAACACTCAGTGCAAGCGAAGGAATGGAGGAATTTTGTGCTCCAAAGAATTGTTTCCCGTAGCCTTGGTACTGGTTTAAGGACCATGTCGAAGTGGTAGGAACTTCTGATGGGCTCTTGTAAGGTGTTCTTTCTGCAGATGTAACTAGACTTTGTTTCCCACCTGAAGCTTGTGTGGTACCCCTGTGGGTGAGGAGAAGTTGTTCCCGTGTTCTGTCATAACCATATCTCTTTACTGCTACTACTGTTGCGTGACGGAACCCTTCACGGGGGTCATGGATGTGGTGACGATCTTCCCCTTACTTTGGGAGCGAACCAGACATAAAATAAATTTCCTATTCTGTGAGATGAGCTTGTTGCCTTTCTTAGAAGCGATCAAAGAGGTGGCGGTAGGTGGGGCTAACTCCGGTATCTTGTATAATGAATTACATAAAGAAATAATTACAGCACGAGGCCTTGAATCATACACAACATGTCGCCTCCACAGGTATGGTTGGCCTAATAATACATCACAAACATTTAGAGGTGTAACATCACACAATACCTCGTCTGTGAAGGGCTTGATGTTGTAAGGAAGGCGACACTACTGGCGAACTTTGAGATCTCATCCTTCATGAAGCCACCAGATACCGTACGACTGTGGGTGTGGTGTAGTAGGTAGGCCCAACCGCTTCACGACCTCTACTGAAATGAGGTTCTTTTGACTGCCACTATCGACAATGAATTGCAGCGGTGAACCCTTCACCCACATCTATGAGTGGAAAATACGTTCTCCCTCCTCTGGATCTTGGGGCTCATTCTTCTGAATCTTGGCGGTGGAAACAGTGATGTTGGGCTCCGCATCAATGATCTGCTTCCCTTTGCCATTCCCCTTGTCGGGTTCTGACTCAGGATCAGAACATGCATCTGATTATGAAGCCTTCAACTCGGCCACCAGCGACTGATTGGTCTGGCACTCACTTGTGTTATAAGTGGGGCTCTTGTGGAACTCACACCACTTTCTTGTGTCCTTCTTCAACTTCGTGGTGTTGTTATTTTCTTGTGGCTTCGACGGGTTGTCTTGGGTGATCCCGCCTTGGCTTTGTCCTTTGGTCTTCAGATTCGTAGATCCAAAGTCTCGCTTCTTCTATTTGAACTTTTGCTCGATTTTGACAGCGTATTGGTACGTCGTGCTGAGCGAGGAGATGTTCAAGAACTCCATCTCTTCCTGGATGTATTTGTGTAGGCAGCCGTGTTTGAGTACCAGATGCAGCTAAAAATCTTTGATACCCAACTGTGTGCGAAGGGTATGAAAAATGTTTGTGAACTTTGACACCTCTTGGTCCCTTCCCTGCTGCAGTTTGGTCCATTTGATTTATTTGTCCTCATAGCTTTTGACAAGGTAGTACTGCTCCTTGATGGCATCCTGGAATGAATCCCAAGTGGGTGCGGTTGAAAATAGTGAGCCTGTACTTTCATTCTTCTGCTCATAGTAGGTTTCCCACCAGTCCTTGACGTTGGGGGCTGCTTTGAGAAGAGAGAAAACAATATTTTCCCGACTCAAAAATTCATGAATAGAAAAATACCCATCTAGCAGATTTAACCATTTATCTATAACATCTGTGTCTATTTGACCCTCGAAGATGGGGATTTCAAAATTAACTTGTACCTTAAATAGTGTGGCGTTTCTAGAGTAGCTGTTGGAAGCCAATGCGTCACCCCTGGGTAGCTGCTGAAGGATCTGGGCAAAGTTGTCCATCATCGCGTTACTTTGTCGCTCAAGGGCTTCTTCAAGCAAGATTTTGATAGGATCTCCTGCCCCCTCGTCTTTCTTCTCATCCACCATGGGAGGCCGTCGAGATTTACGAGGCTGGCCTTGCAAAGGTTCGACCAATTCAATCCCTAACTCCTTATATCCCGACCTCGTTGGGGACATGCAAAGAAAAACAGAGAAAAAAGCAGACCACTCTGATACCACTGATCCAGATTTAAACAGGAACATAAAAAAATACAGAGATAACCATATACACAAAGATGCAGTGGAAATAATACTTCATTTCGTTATTGTAAAATACTGAAATATGCTTACAAACAGAAATGGAAATAAACCAGCTAGGGTGATGGTAGCTTATCTCTGAGAAGAGATGTGGCGTCTACATGCGTCTGAACTGTGTTACAATGAGGCTCGAAGGCCTATTTATTTTTGAGAAACAATGGAAAGCCTTAACATCCCAAAACCTAACCCTAGAAGATGAAACACTAAATTGTGGGCCCCGTTTTAGGTAAGTTGGTACATCAACTTCCCGGGGTTGTAAATTTGGCACCCGATCTTCGTTTGACGCGTACAATAGCTCGTTAGAAAGATCTATCCGAGAGCTACAACTTTGGGAAGAGAAACATTGGTCCATGGACCCAGGTTGCTCCCAGTTTTCCAAAAAAAAACTTTATTTAGGGCCTCAAAACGGCTTTGGAAGTTCAGGACCCGGAAAAACTGCTAAAGATAGTAAATTGTGCTACAATTACAGAAACTGAAAAACTGAAAGAGACAGTTGTGGGGGTCCAAATGGGATAGGTGGGTGGCCACCAACGTCCACCTGGATCAAATGGTCTCTTCCGTGTATGCACAAAAATTGACTAGGGAACCGCGTAGGAAGGCAAAAATAGGTTTTTGGGCCTTGAGATCCAAGAATTTCATTCTCTTTGGGATTGCTTGGGTTCTTGCCTTGCAGAGGGGTGCTTTGGAACACTTTAATCGATAGTGAAAGATCCAGACTCATGGCCATTTACGTAATGCGACAAAATGACGTGTAACAATAAAAAATCAAGTATAGTAAAATGATCACCTATGGTTAATAAAAGGTCAAGTATAATCAACTTTAAAAATAAAATTGAACCTTGTTGGAAATGCGAAGTTGAACCTTGTCCACAATTCCTTTTTATTGGACTCTAATTAATAGACAATGATATGTTGTTTCTCTAATGTAGATATAGAGGAAAGTACTCACTGGTTAATAATAATGCCACTATTTGGCAGTGATAATAGTGAAAATGAGTGGCTACTTAGGTAAAACTCAATGGGAACTACATTAGTTAGTTCTAAACTTGTTGACTGCTTATACATTTATGTGATAGATCCGAAAGACATTTATCTAAATTATTCTACTTACAAAAGTCTAAATTCAAAAAATCGAGAGAACCAATCAACCCTACCAGAAGTCTATTATAAGCACATTAATTTTATTAAAGTTTAAATGAGACTTCTCATATATCGTGAATGCATCAATGTAAAACTTCTCTCAAAGTAGTTGAATGAGACCAACAACTTCTTTAAGGATATGACCATGCTCGCCTCCAGTAAACCAAAATCAAATTGAAATCATCTACCATTAAAACACTGCTTACAGATCCCTTAAACTATTAATCAAAATCATCTACTATTAAACCACTACCAACGGATTTCTTAAATTACTAATCAATATCATCCACCATAAAAGCACTACTAGGAAATCCAATAAATTATTAATACAAGCACAAAATTGAAGCAATGTTGATTAAGTTTGAAGTTTTGTTTCTCTCATCTCCTTGTACTTTGTGTTTTTCCAATATTTTTTATAGAATATCAACATGTAGGGATAGTTCCCAATTCATTAAATGACCTAATTTATTTTTGTTATGATAGCATTCCCAATGAAACGTCTCGACCCAACTCTCACCTATATTTATTCATTTCATTATTTATAACTTCCCCATGTTACCTACCCATGTGTCCGATCTCTTTACACTTCTGGATAGCTTTAAATCAAATAATGGAATTTTGCAATCGATGTTTCGCACAGTGTTTTCTAAGAGGACAAAATTTTCATGGGAATCTAGTGAGAAATTTTCAAGAAATATGATATCAGGAAGTGTTTGAACCATTTTTATTTATATGATGGAAATGGATTCAACACCATAAAATCTTATAGAGCACCCAAAATCTTGAAACTTGATAGCTATAACAAGATCTCCAAAAAAACCCACAAATTTTTCTCAAAATCATAAAAGAATTTGATATCATTGTAAACGGACTAGACTGATTCAACCATTGGATGTCTCAACCGCTTGGGGATGACTAGGAACTCTGTCAGGTCTTGTCATTTCAACCATGTTAAAATAGGCTCACCCATGGTTAATTATGTTCATGCATGCTCAACCATAGTCAAACATAATCAACCATAGACAACGTGGTCAACAATGGTTGAACATGGTAATTTATGTTCAACTGTGGTTAACATGGTCAAACCATGGACAATGTGTCGTCTAATAACGAATGTCATCATAATGTGACAAATAACAAATGATGTCACAAAGTGATAACCGATAAATGGTGATACAATGTGGCAAAAACCAAATGACATTAGTATGTGATAACAACAAATGTTTTTGTATTTGGACAAAAAACCAATGTGACAATGTGACAAACAATTATTGACATCATATTGTGATGAACAAAACCATTTTCAACCATGTTTAACTTAAGTCAACCATGGCCAATCATAGTGTTAGGCGGAAAGAGTCGATAGTGCGGACACAACCAACCTCCCTAGGAGCCTAAGACTCTCTAGTGACAAACAAGACAAACAAGAGCAATCCTTCTCTAAACATGCATTTACCATACAAGAAATCAAGTGTTTAGATCCTACCTGTAGTCCAACGCTGTTGTAGTAGTCCAGCCTCGCCGATCCGGATGAGCTACTCCTTCACTTCGAAACCTGCATTCACTAACAATCAAACGATTAATAGCACTTGATAATCTCATAAAATAAAACATATTTAACATATAGACCAAGGAGTACATGAAATAACTCATAGATAACAAGTTATTGAGAAGAATGGACTCATTTGCATTAATAGGAAACAAAAGGAACAATTACAACCTGAGCCTTGGTGTTGTGCAAGTCCCTCCCAGGGTCCATCAAGAGTTCTCCTTTACTTTGACAAAGCTCACCCACTTCCAAATAGAACAAGCAAAGATGGTAATCTCTCCTCAAAAGCTTCTAAATGGGAGTCCTAATTCTAGCAGCATCTACCCTTAGAAATGTTTAGCTTTCAACCTCCCCTCCTTCTGGCCCAATGCCTGTATTTATAGTGTTCTAGAGGAAGTTATTCAGGTCCACCATCAATGGGATAAGTCCCTTTTTGGATGGGATAGCTCCCTTATTGATGGGATAAGTTCCTCTTTGGTAGGGATACATGAACCATCTGGAGGCGCTTCATACACGTCAAACATACTTCTAGAAGCCTCTAGAAATGACCACAAGTAACTTTTTTGGAGTGAAACTTGCGCCTTTTGACCTTTACAGGGGTACGCACCTGCCCCTTTACATACAGAGCGTACAAGTACGCAGTTTTTGTGAACATTAGGTGCGTATACGCAGGTAAGGCCGAGAGAATCTGCGTACCCAAAGATAAACACATTTACAAAGACTTTCTCTCTTTTTGGAGTTTGACATGGAGAGCAGAGGCATAAGACTTGCCCAGGAGGATAGCATGACTGTTGATAGAGCCATACTAACTGTAAATAGTCATGGTGACATTTTTTAGTGTAACAGATTGCCCCCTAAAGTGCGAAGCCTGTAGTAGATTAGGGTTTTGTTTTATCTAGGAAGGGTGAAGCGCTTTATCATTTCAAGGATTATCTCATGGAGAGCCTGGTCAGAACCTGCAATTTTCAACACAAAATACATGTATAAGATTATATCATCGCTGAGGTAGGCATTCCCATACTCAGATCAAAACTTTAACTAACAGACTAACTATTCTGATACAGGAATGATCTTGCAGTACATCATAATCATAGACTTTTGTAGACACAGTATGGACGCAGCCATCTGTTTATGATTAGTCTACTAGATAATGAATACAAAACTCCTCGTAGCCTGGATGGTGGGAACTAGATCCAGGGTCTTCATTTCTACTTCCCGAATTGGTACGATTCTAGCCATGCGAATAAATGAGTTGATGTCAAACATGGTAGAAACCACTTGATTACCAGTCAATGATGTAAACTGTTAACAAGTGTGAGAGAGACCACCAGTAATGTCAATGGTTCTCAAAGTACCCAGTACAATCCATGAGATGTGAATGAATGAGTTAATGTCGAACATTTCACGGAATCCTTCGATCGAAAGTCAATGATGTAAACTGACGTCAAAGGCGAGAAATCTGCCATTGATGCATGCGGACTTCAAGGTACTGACGATTTCTAAGTCATCTTTCTAGATAATGTGCTGATGTCGATAGAAAGCGACCCGTTGCAGGCAAGCCCACAGCACGAAATCATTGTTCAAGTTGAAGAAAAGTTGTTGTAAGGACTGACTCAGGGATGGTCAAATGGATGACAAGTATTTTTGCAGATGAAAGTTTTGTTTGCAGACCTCTTGAACACATAACGACACAACAGATGGCTTGGTAACGAATGACTCAAAGTTAATCCCCGGAACCCGGCTGAAGACTTTCAATGTGGTTTGATCAACTGTGAGGTAAAGGATTTCCCAACCCAGGTGAATGAAAAGTGTCGTGTTCAAGAGTGGTAATAAGGTTTCTTCTGAGACAAAGGATAACAAATAGGCTCATTCTTCTCTCTTTTCCCCCACCATTTTTTGCAAGTACCTCTTTATTTTTTACAAGCTTGAGGAGGATAACATATGCTTGATTATAAGCTCATCCTTCGGATGAGTCCAACCTAGTTTTGATTCGAACCCTAGGAAGGAGTGGTTCGTTTCTGTTTGTAATTGAACAGGCCCTTTACTGTGAAATTTTAACGAGCCCAGTATAGGAGAAACTCGGCGTTTTTCAATTTTAGAGAGTCTGAAAAACTTAAGAAGACTCCAGGTTGAACTTTTTCGTAAATTTGTGTCCCCCAAGCCCGAAAAAGTATAAAATAATACCTGGGAGAACCGCTTGATCTTGCGACCAAGGAGTACTTTCATGATTAGTGCCACTGACCTGAAAAGTAAAAAGCGATCAAAGACACGTCGTTTTATTTCCGTATCGAGTTTGAAACGACAAAAACTCGGCGATCTTTTCCTGTTTTTTACGGTCAGAAAAGAGCTATAAGGGGACCGTCTTTTAATTCCGTTTTAACGAGTGTAAAAGAAACGCTCGGCAATCTTTTCATGTTTTAGGAGTCAGAAAAGAGCTTAAGATGACTCTAATGTTTTGGTTCATGAAAAATGATGATTTTACTCTAAAGTCCTTTTGTCCTGCACAAAAACGACACATTACTCATACCTGTTTAAGATGGGTAAAAATACATTGAAAAATGTCCTTTCATGGTGAAAAATAAACAAACTTAGCATTCATTCATCCAAAAAACCTATAAAAAGACTTTTTACCATGTCATTTTTACCATTTTACTGTTGAGGTTGATAAAAGGGCTTTTGACAAGAAAACTTCCCGTGGACATTGCGGAGAATCCGACCCTCAGAATCGAGCGCCGTCTCTTTCAGGTATTCCACAACATCCTCCTCTTCAATTTCATCTGTTTAAAATTCATTTTTAGGTTTTAGTTTGATTTTTTAGGGGGTTTAGGGTTTTAGGATATGTTTCTCGGGGTACGCAGGTGCCCCATGGGCGACCTGCGTACCCCGACCTTTTTTGTATATAGGAAAAAGGTCGGGGTACGCAGCCCGCCTTCAGACCAGCTGCGTACCACCGCTCTGTGTTCTGAACGTGGGGTGCGTACCCCGTGAAACACGCATTTTGAAACCCCAAACTCCGAATTCAACCAACCAAATTTTATTTTATGAATTCTAACTATTGTTTTTTGGTGTGTAGGGCATTCACCATGCTAGATTGGAGAGAAAGAGAACACGAGGACGTTGATTTGGCCGCAATTGGTCATCAACCTTCTATTGATGCGTTAAAAGCATGTGGTTTGTACAAATACTGGGCCATACCTGGCATGAGGGGCCAGGTGCCATTCCTTGAGTGGCTGGTTGAAAGGTGGAACATTCGGGATCAATGCTTCTACATCGGAGAGAACCAGCTCGAGATAGAGCCCTCCGACATATATTTTCTCTCTGGCTTGCCTAATAGGGGCGAGCAACTGACTCTGTCCGGGACTAGGCCGGGTGGCCAATCCCTTGCTAGCCTCCGGCTAGAGTGGTGCAACAATCAGAACCAGGAGAGAGGGATAGAAATCAAGTACATAACCCTGCCCGAACTTATGGTGATAGCCTTTACTGTTACCAGACTCTGCGGCGCAGCCGCCTTGCACATTGCCACCGGGTCCCAAATGCGGATGGCGATAGATTGCTACCGAGGCACCATTTTCAACTGGTGTGACGCTGTGTTGGCCAATATGAAGGGCCAACTAACCAGGGCAAAGAACGGACAGCTGAAGACCTTTGGATATGGACCTTTAGTTGTGAGCTTTTCCTTGGAGAGAGTTCCAATGCTGATCCCCCAGCATCTTACTGTTCCAGTTGGGGCTCCTCGGGAGCCTAAGTTGACAAGATGGGTTGCGGTAATGGCCCGACATCCTGATGAGGGCGCGACAGTTGTTCGATTTCCTGATGGTTACTTTCACTTGCTAGAGAGCCAGGTCTTTGCTATTCAGGATTTTCCCTATGCCGGAATGGATTTTCGGAATGATCCGGACATGGTTCTTCCACAGGGAGAACAGTGGGACGACAGAGGTATTTCATTCTTCACAAGTTTTTTAATTTATGTATTTTTTTTTGTTTTTATATATCGCCTCAAAACTGACAGCACAAATTTTCAAAATGCAGATGTAGGTCCACGGCGTCCGGCCAACCTCCAGGCTTTTGAGAGGAGAGTACCAGCTGTACCAGCACCAGCCCCACAGGATGCGGCCGCAGAGACCTTAGCCGAGCTGGAACAGGATCTAGAGCGTCTGACGGCGGGTATACCAGAGACCACCATAGATGACATTCCTATTCGACTTCAGCGCTATGTGGTCGCAGTCCCAGGACCTTTTAGGAGGTTCCTGTGTAGGGTAGCGCGGGCAGTGGTCTCGTATAGAGAGCACCACCAGTGATTGGCTAGTCACTTTTGTAGACACATATGACATTTTTGGTTTTTTGTACTTATCATTTTTGCCGATCATAAGGTGTTTTTCAACCTATGATCGAAGACGATGTATATTTTTGACACACTCCTATCTATATATATATATCATTATTATCGGCTTATCTTGTTTAACATATGTGATGAAATGTTTTTAAATTTACTTGCATGATTATCGCAAATGTCTGTCCAATATTCGAGAAGCAATTGCATCCACTAATGTATTAAAAGACCTTGGAATATGTTGATATTCAATGTAATCAAATTCACGTTCCAAGAGACGCACTCTCAAAAACAACCTTAATAACACAGGATTTCTAATGGCATATACTCTATTAAGCTGTAATACAACGAGTTCAGAATCTAACCTCACTATCAAACGTCGAATTCCAAATGAAATAGATTCAGACAATAATTCAACCACTGCACTGTATTCTGCAATGTTGTTCGTCGTTTGACCGAGGCTCACCCCATGCATAGAAACTAACTCGTCAGAGGGCGAATAGATAACCCAAGTTGCGGAAGAGATATTCCGTGTACTACGACAACCACCATCGGCAAATCCAATGTACGTTTGGAGAGGCGTCGACATCTGCAATATCAAGAGTAAAACCAAGATAAGCCAGAATAAAAACGAAAAACACACTTTCTAAGCTAAGCACACTATCTAAACTAACAAACATACTATCTAGAAAGAAAACCTAACCTAACTAAAAATTCTCCATACCCATCATTTAAGCATAATACCTCTTTAGGTAAAGTCCATTTCTGGGTTTACCCAAAGAGTCCCCATCAAAATCTACCAGCTCATAGGCCCCTTTTGCTAGCTTTCGCTTTACAATGTAGGGTCCATGCCACATAGGAACGAATTTTCCAACACCTAGCTTATCGTTAGCTTGATCATATAATAGCACTAGGTCTCCCTCCGAAAAACTTCGAGGGGTCACATTTCTATCATATTGAGCTTTCATTCGCTTCGCGTGAGTCTCGATTGCCAATGCAGCGTCACGTCGAGTCTCATCTAATTGAGCTAAGTATAATAAACGTTTCTCCTCTTCGGAAGTAGCTGGGAGTAATTCGACAGCCATTTGAAGTGATGGGATTTCGCATTCAATGGGTAACACAGCTTCCAAGCCATAAACTAGCTGGAAAGGAGTGAACCTTGTTGAAGTTTTCACTGAAGTTCGGTATGCCCATAGCGCTGAAAATAACATGTTGTGCCAATTCGACCGATGAATACCAATGATTCGTCGGATCATGATAACCAGAACTTTGTTGATAGACTCAACCAAACCGTTGGCTTGCGGATAATAAGGAGTAGAGCTATCGTGGCGCAAACCAAGCTGGCTTGTAAGCTCAGTCATCATGATGTTTCGAAAATGGCTCCCATGGTCAGTGATGATCGCTTGTGGGACACCAAACCTAGTTATAATGTGATTGAATACGAAAACTGCAGCTGTTTTGTCGCTTGCGTCGAATGTAGGCATCGCCTCGGCCCATTTAGTAAAATAATCAACCGCGAGGATGATATACGCATGCCCCCCGGCCGAGTGAGGGTTACAAGTAATAAAATCGATACCCCATTTGGCGAAAGGACCAACGACAATTATAGGATGGAGAGGAGCAGGTGGTGCGCGCATCTTGCGATCAAACACTTGACAGTTGTGGCACTTTCGGACCACAATGATACAATCTTTAAACATGGACGGCCAGAAATAGCCAGCGCGCAACACCTTCTGAGCTGTGGCATACCCAGACATATGACCGCCACATGCTCCAGAGTGACAATCATTCAAAACCCTCTCAGCCTCTTCGTGAGTTAAACAACGTCGAAAAACTAAGTCTGCCCCCCGGCGATAAAGTGTATCTCCAATAATTCTGTATTGTTGGGATTGAAACCGAATTTTTCGACGTTCCGACTTTGAAGCTTCAGGCCGAAAGGTTTGGGTTTGGAGATAGATGATTATATCCCCATACCACGGATCTAAAGTACTGATAAGAAACAAAGATTCGTCTGCAATGGACTCTTCTGCCACAGTTTCTGTGTCAGCATGCGGGAAATCACACATCAATTCCGCAAAAACTAAGGATTTCTTAGACTTGGACTTTTCGAACTCCAAGTCGAACTCTTGCAGGATAACGATCCATTTAGAGTACTTTCCCCCTAGCAGTTGTTTTGTCAAAATATAAATCATAGGGTTGCAATCCGAAATAACTGTAGTTGTACGAAGAAGAATGTAGTGACGAAAACGCTGGACAGCTTGAACGGCTGCCAGGGCCAATTTCTCCACATGCGAATATTTTAGCTCAGTGGGGTTTAACATCCTACTAAGATAATATATCACATGTTCCGTTCCGAATTCATCTTCTTGGACTAACACCATTCCAATAGTGGAATGCGAAGCTGCGAGGTATAAGAAGTAGTCCTGGTTGTAGTTGGGAGGATGCAACAACGGTGCATGGGTCAACGCGTGCTTAAGTGCATCAAAAGATTGTTGGGAAATCTCGTCCCAAAAGAATTGAGTGTTCTGTTTCAACAACCGTGTAAAACCCTTAGTGACCTCGGCGTAGTTTGGAATGAATCGGCGTAAAAAGTTTGCTTTCCCTTGCAAACTTTGGAGTTGGCGCAAACTCGAAGGAGGAGGCAATTTGATGATAGCTTCGACCTTCGAGGGATCGACGCGAATGCCGCTTTTGAAACAACAAATCCCAGCAATCGACCTGTTTCTATACAGAAGACACACTTGTGGGGATTCAACCGAATACGATAATGCCTACACCTCATGAAGATTGCTCGTAAGTGGACAAGGTGATCAGCTCGATGCAAAGAATGAGCAGGCAAATCATCGAGGTACGGTTGCACAATGTGCTTGATGTCATGAAATGCATAAGACAGCGCCCGTTGAAAAGTGGCTCCGGCATTCTTAAGCCCAAAAGGTAATTTGCAGTAAGCAAATGTCCCCCATGGACAAATGAATGCCGTCTTTGGTTGATCGGCAGGTAGAATATTGATTTGATTATAGCCCGAAAAACCATCCATAAAGGAAAACATTTCACTTCCGGCACAATCATCAATGATTTGATCGATATAAGGCGTAGGATAGTTGTCTTTTGGACAAGCTCGATTTATATCCCTATAGTCGATACATATTCTTATTGTTCCTTGTTTCTTGTTAACCGGAACAATATTCGATACCCAATCCGTTAACGGGATTGGATAAATGAAACCTGCTTTCAACAGCTTCTCGACTTCTGCTTTAATCGCAACCGCTTTTCGAGGGTGAATCTGACGCAACCGTTGCCGGACGGGTTTAGCGTCCGGGTAGGTCTTTATTTCATGAACAACAATGGCAGAATCGATTCCTGGCATTTCCTCGTAAGACCAGGCAAACACATCGCGGAATTCTTGGAATAGGGCCTTGTAAGTTTGGATTTCATCTTCTGTACATGAGGCACCTATATGAATGTTTTCCTCAATTCCGGGCTTCACTGAAATGTCAATGGGAATAGTGCGAGAAATATTCCCTAAATTCAACTCTGAATCAGAATGTTTCGTTGGATTCTGAGCGTCTTTGACATATTCAGCGGTAAAAATAGATGAAAAATCGTTTTCAAAAGCATCATCCTCAGGTAAAAACGAAGATCTATGATGAAGATCTTCCCATGGTAGATCGTCTACACTTAGGATTTCGCGAAGTTGCTCGTCAGATGACACGACTTCGGGAAACGCTATCCGTTCTGAGGTTGATGTGAAAAGTGATTCCTCACTGACCACATTCATTTGGTCGATTTGGGTTGAACGCGAGTCGGTAAAAGACACGACAGCTTCATAAGCAATTTCATATGGACTCAAAGGCATAGCATCACCTAATGAGTCTATCTCAGATTCAGATGGGACAATCCAAGGATCGTCGTAAATAATGGTGTCTGATGTAATCATATGAATTGATGCAAATGAAGGGTCTGCGTTGATTGGAGGGAAAGGAAAAGTTCCCAGTAAACTGGAATCTTTAACTAAACCTACGCCAACGTCCCTATAAGGGATTGTCGTCTTACCGACATGCTGGATACTCTCTGAAGAGGCTGGGTCGGATGAAAAGTATGTCAGCTGATCAATTGTCACGATCTTGCCGTTATGTGGAAACTTTATTACTCTGAAGACCGATGAAACGACCGCTGTCATAGCATATGACCAACTTCGACCCAAAAGAAGGTTGTATTCTAGAGGGGCATCAACCACCTCCACATCCAGACTAACGGTTTTACCTTCTACCCCTATAGGCAATTCCTGTAGAATACCAAACGGACGGAACCCACGGCCATTAAAGGCCTTAAGGATGGTCGGGGATTGGTTCAGCGAAGGAGAACCAAGCGATCTCCAACACTGAATTGACATAATACACGTGGAAGCTCCCTCATCAATTACAGTCCGATGAATAGGCCTGTTCTTGACTATCACTGGAATCTGGAAAGCCATTTGATGGGGAAGGCGCGGTGTACTATTTTCTAGATCGAAGATTATCAGATTCGGGTCCTGAACATCAACAGCTTCGATAGCCGACAAAAGTAATTTTCGTTGTGCTGGGCATGATTGCAGCACTTCTAAAGCCGACATTGCTGAGGGTGAAACAGCTAAATCCTCAACAATGTTGTAATTCTGGGCCGCTCTCGCATGTGGATTGAAAGCAGACCTGCGAAGAACACCCTTGGCGGGCGGTTTAATTACTAAGTCCGGGTTAGGTTTTTCGATCTGTAGTGGATCGGAACCAGGAGCTGAGGTTGATGGATTAGAATGAGAAGATTCTGCTTCCTTCCCATCAACAGGATTCTTACTACCATAATCTTGCGACCGAGTCGCAATCCTCACATGAGACATCATCAAAATGGGTTCTTCACTGGCAGTCGAGGAAGAACCTATCATCTTACTCTCCTGCTTTGGAAATGGATCTTTCAACACAGCAGGAGTGGGAGAACCTTTGTCTATTTTCACAACCTCGGCCCGATGAGGGCAATCTCTTGTAAAATGATCCTCTTCACAAATAAGACAAGGATATCGAGGTTTGCGCTTTTCGTCATTGGTTTCCGACTTTTCTGATTTCTCCTTCGGAGCCTTGTCTGCTTTAGCCTTCTTCTTTTATTTCTTCTTTCCACCGTTTTTTGATTTGGCCGTAGATAACTCTACAGCGTGAATATCGGCGGAAAGTTTAGGAGAAGACTCTCCCGTCGGGGAATCAGGCAAGGTGATTATAGGAGTAGTAGAATTCTTGGAAGACTTCTTCTTGCTCTTTGTGTTCACCGTACCAATCATACCATCAGCGGCATGAGATCCCGAAGGAGCAGCAGCGATTTGATTCGATTTTGGAAGATCTGGGATCTTCTCGTGTAACGTACCCGACTGAGTATAAACTAAGTCAAGGTACTGCGCCTGAGCAATGACTTGCTCCTCAGTAACTACTCCGGCCTTAGCTACATCTTCAGTAATCTTCGGTAATAATGATTTAACAAACCATTCAGCTAAGATTTGGTCCGGAATAAAAAATTTCACTAACCTTCTTCGACGTCTCCACTCATGAATGTGATCAGAAATATACGTGGACGTCGATTGTTTTAGTGAAGTTAATAACTCCGTGCCGTTATCGTATCTGACCGGCAACTGAAAATGAGTTAAGAACGAGGTAGCTAACTGGCTAAAATTGTAAAAAGAGGCCCGTGGTAACTCAATGTACCACTTGGCCGCGAGACCAATGAGTGTACGCTGGAAAAGACGTAAGCGGATCGAATCATCCGAGATAGAATTTGAAGCACACCAGAGGTGGTAAGTCATCACGTGATTGGACGGATCCTCTCCAGACTTACCTTCGAACTTGGGTATATCACTGGGCAACTTATTTGGCATTGGCGGCCAAAACGGAAGATATTGAATTGGATCGTTCGTTAGGCGCGTCAAATCTGGTAAATCCAAAGTTGCGATAAACGGTAACTTCCGGTTAGGATCTCTAAAACTCTGGGTCACAAGACCAGTCCCAGGAGGAGGATATCCAGGATAACTAGGAACAAGAATCGCATTAGGGATATTATATCCTCCTGGAAAACCAGGATTAACCGGACCGTACTGGGGTTGTTGAGGTTGTTGATAAGTGTACCCAGGATACGGTTGATACTGGTAAACCGGCTGCTGGACAGCTTGCCCATATTGGTACTGTCCCTGGTACGGTTGATGAACAAATTGTGGTTGAGTAGTGACAACCGTACTTATACCGGGCTGACCTACAGGCATCTGAACCGTAGTTTGAATCGTAGATCCAGATAAGGGTAAAGATGTCTGAGGAGTGGTTGCAGAGACAGTAGAAACAGGAGCTGTCGATACTCCAGAAGTAAGTGCGACAGATGTTGCGGTAGTTGCTGCAGCCGTTTGAGATGGAGTACTAGGTGCAATTGGCGGCTGAGTAACTACCGAAGTTACAGAAGTTTGAACATTTGACTGGACAGGTTGTGGTTGCTGGGGTGGACCAGAAACCATGGGTTGTCCAGCTTGAGGTAACAACTGTATACTTGGCTGCAACACCTGTTGACCTTGTGATGGATCCCACACTATCATTCCAGGGTATTGACCCGTAACAGGTTGAGGATACTGAGATCCATAACCGGATTGAGGATAGGATTGATAACTGAAAGGTACAGTTCCCATACCTTGAACATATGACTGACCTTGAGGTGGTTGATAACCTTGACTTGAGTATTGACCTTGAGGTTGATAACCTTGGGGTAAATACTGATACTGGGGTTGACCTTGACCTTGAGGTTGATACCCTTGAGGTAAATATTGATACTGAGGTTGACCCTGGGGTACATATTGAGGCTAGGGTTGACCTTGAGGCATGTATTGTACCATAGGTACATACTGACCTTGAGGCTGCCCCCCAGACACAATTTGTGTACCTTGAGGTTGCCCCCCAGGCGTTAATTGAGGCTGCCCCCCAGGCGGTAATTGACCACCTTGAGGTTGAGAAACGGGAACTGAACCTGACATCATGTAAATGTCTCCTACACCCAACGGTTTATTACCATTGTTTCCAGCTAATAACCCATGATCAACGGGTTGAGGAGATGCCCCCGCAAAGATACCAGAAAGTGACTGATACCCGGTGGGAACAGAAGGACCGCCGTGTAAGAAAGATTCAGGAGATTGAGTGAACACGGACGACTGACCAGACATATTTACAGGAGTATAAATACCTCCAGGTGGAAAAGGAGTACGAGGTGGAGAAAAACCTACCCCTGAGTTGTCTAAATAATTGGTTAACGAAAGGTACCAAGTAGTACTTCTAGGAGGACTGTAAAAGATAGATTCACACTCCCTGAGCTCAATAGTAGGTTGATCTTCAAGGGTAGATACGCCTAATTCTTCCTCTGGAGCAAGTTCTTCAATAGCTATCAAACCAGTAGGAAGATTTTCGGTGATGACTCTTTCTACCCTGGGTGAATCTGGAACACTAGAAGTTGGAGTAACAGGTTCAGATATTTCAGGTTCTTCGCCTATATCACTAGTAGATGAAAAGCTACCAGCAAGCTCGGAAACTGTAACAACTTCGGGATTATAACCTGTCTCTAGACTTTGGTAATCTGGATGGACTACCAAGGAAGACTCTCCTTCTTCGGGTGAACCTACTCTACTGCCACTAGGAGGAGTTACAAGGACCTTCAATCCTTCGTACTGACCCGGGACGTCTTCAGGAGATCCACCCCGCGATCTACGGAGTTTCCTCAACAAATCAGTCCCGGTAACAATCTCAGGTGACTTGCCCCGAAGTCTACGGGACTGTCTCGGTAATTCCGCCACAGCTAAAAACTTTTAACTACTACACACGAAAACAAAGTAAAATCTCAAATCAAACCACCTAAAGTCGCTAAAGAACCAAACAAATTTGAATCACACGCCTAAAGAATCTAGGGCGTCAAACCAAGCACAAACAGTAGCCTTCCAGACTGAAAACGCTAGTTGGAGATGAAACCCAACATCGCCGGATTCAGTACAGAAGTGGCGGGTGGAACAGTTACCCCAGCAACCTGCTTAATGAATAGACCGGCACAAGTTCCTCCACTTTAACCGTCTCGAGTGAAGTGAACCCCCCGGAAAATCCAAGTGAGTCTAGCCGACGTCTGCTCCAGGTACAGTGGGATCTTCCCTCCACCATCCCCTCGGTAGAATCCTAAAGATAATGGTCACTAAGGTTACCAACCGCAACAAATGCACCTGGGGGAACAGTCTACACTCCGACAGCACGCAAGGGCAGAGTATCAAGCTCAATCCCCTTGCCGATTCCTTGACAATAATCCAAGGTTTACCGACAAGTGACCCCTGGCTCCTCGACAATGGTTAATCCGAGGTTTACCGTTTGTAATACGTGCATGTCTGGCGTCGTTCCCAACGAGGGAGGATTGATCCCCTCACTGGTTCGGACACGAGCTCGTGCTTCTCCTTTAAGAGGAGCTTTCCCAGAGTACAAATGAGACAATTGGATTTATTCTATCACAAGATAAGCTACTTGTTTGGTTTTGTTGTCTTGGAGAGTTAATTACTCTCCTACTCCAAGACACTAGCCTGATCTAAATTGGTGTTTCAGAGCCCTAGTAAATAAAAGTTACTAAGTTGATTTTACTTTAAGCGTTAATTTTATGGTTTTTCTTAAAGACAAAAGGTAGCGGAAATGAAACCAATGGTGTGTAGACTCGACTCGCAACCACTACAAAGATGCACCTAAGATGATTTACGCTACTTTTCTTTTTCGATGAAATTCTTAGCTAAGAAAGTTTAGAGAATGCAAATTTATATAAAAACCACTCTCTTGGCAACGAAAATCAAGGAAATAAAACTCTTTATCTTTCCAAGCATACAAACATGACCACTCATTACGTGCACGAAAAATCCTTTCTCTTTCAAAACAAAACTTTTCAAAGGAGATGTTTTTGTATTTTTTTTTTTTTAATAAAGCATATAAATCTATTTTAACGAAAATCAATCTCAAAATCTATAAAATCTATGAAAAATTGACTCACAAACAAATCAAAAGGAAATTTACTCTAAAGCAAACCTAACGAGGCAAAAGCCTACAAGGATGATTCTAGGTTGTTTTACTTGACCACAATCAAGCCAAGGACCAGCTAATGCAGAATCAAAAAACCAGTCAAAACAAAACTCAAATCTTTTTGTTCTTTTTGTAAAATGGAATTCATTACTCAATCAACAAGCACTTCGAAATTTGCCAAAGAGACAACTCAAAGGTAAGTTGCTCTCACAGGTAGACTTTATGACAGGTCCGACTCCTAAGAAGGCTGACAAAACCAGAGATATATAAGGCTTGACAACTTCTACCGCCAAAGTCACTACAGGACCTACTCAAAAATCAAACCCTAGGGCTTAAACTTCTATGAAATCCACTAAAACATTCAATGCTATCGAAACAAGTTCAGGTGAAGATCTTTGACAGGAGACTAATGGATCTGGGCAGTAAAAACTAAGAAAAAGCAAAATCTAAGAGGAAAAATGTAAAAAATGGAAATTTCTTAATTTTTAGCAGGGTACGCAGGCAACCTGTTAAGACAGGTGCGGGCCCGCTCTGTGCACACAGCAACAGTGCATACAGGTACGCACTATGCAATACTCAGAGGGTGCGTACTACTGGAAAAACCAAGAAAAACTAAATTCAATCTAACCCTAAGCTAGCCCACCCAAATACAAAGTCAGAGAGCCAAAAACCAGAAAATAAATGACTTTTCTCAGATCAAAGTTACATACAAAGGAAAAAACTTTCACATCAATGGATTCCCCAGCGGAGTCGCCATTTTGTGAGGCGGAAAGAGTCGATAGTGCGGACACAACCAACCTCCCTAGGAGCCTAAGACTCTCTAGTGACAAACAAGACAAACAAGAGCAATCCTTCTCTAAACATGCATTTACCATACAAGAAATCAAGTGTTTAGATCCTACCTGTAGTCCAACGTTGTTGTAGTAGTCCAGCCTCGCCGATCCGGATGAGCTACTCCTTCACTTCGAAACCTGCATTCACTAACAATCAAACGATTAATAGCACTTGATAATCTCATAAAATAAAACATATTTAACATATAGACCAAGGAGTACATGAAATAACTCATAGATAACAAGTTATTGAGAAGAATGGACTCATTTGCATTAATAGGAAACAAAAGGAACAATTACAACCTGAGCCTTGGTGTTGTGCAAGTCCCTCCCAGGGTCCATCAAGAGTTCTCCTTTACTTTGACAAAGCTCACCCACTTCCAAATAGAACAAGCAAAGATGGTAATCTCTCCTCACAAGCTTCTAAATGGGAGTCCTAATTCCAGCAGCATCTACCCTTAGAAATGTTTAGCTTTCAACCTCCCCTCCTTCTGGCCCAATGCCTGTATTTATAGTGTTCTAGAGGAAGTTATTCAGGTCCACCATCAATGGGATAAGTCCCTTTTTGGATGGGATAGCTCCCTTATTGATGGGATAAGTTCCTCTTTGGTAGGGATACATGAACCATCTGGAGGCGCTTCATACACGTCAAACATACTTCTAGAAGCCTCTAGAAATGACCACAAGTAACTTTTTTGGAGTGAAACTTGCGCCTTTTGACCTTTACAGGGGTACGCACCTGCCCCTTTACATACAGAGCGTACAAGTACGCAGTTTTTGTGAACATTAGGTGCGTATACGCAGGTAAGGCCGAGAGAATCTGCGTACCCAGAGATAAACACATTTACAAAGACTTTCTCTCTTTTTGGAGTTTGACATGGAGAGCAGAGGCATAAGACTTGCCCAGGAGGATAGCATGACTGTTGATAGAGCCATACTAACTGTAAATAGTCATGGTGACATTTTTTAGTGTAACACATAGTCAACTATAGAAAACATGGTCCACCATGGTCAAACCATGTTCAATAATGGCTTACATGGTTCGCTAATTTTAACCATGGTACACATGGTTCACTAAGCTTAACCATGGTCCACATGGTCAACCATAGTCAACATGGGTATCATAGTGAGCAATGGTAAACCACGATGATTTATAAGCAAATGTTGACAACTCTAATCAATCATGTTCATCCATAGTTAGCCATATTTTGATCATAGTCAACCATTGTTGAAAAACTCAATATGGTCAATTAAGCTCCATCATGTTAAAGATGGTCCAACATGGTCAACAAGTTCAACCACGGGAAATGTTCAATCATGGTAAAGCAGGCTCAACTATGGTCAATGGTCAACCATAGTTAATCATGGACAACATGTTCAACCATGGTTGAACATGGCCAAACATGGACAAAATTGGTTAATATGAACTACCATGGTCACCTATAGTCAATGAAGGTTAAACATGGTCAACCTAAGGTCAACCATGGTCTGCATGGTCAAACATCGACAGTCATGGTTAATAATGGTAAACCAAAATCAACCCTAATTAATCATAGTCAACTATAGTTAACCAATTACAACCATAACCAACCATCTTAAGCATTTGTCAACCAAGGTAAACCATGGCAAAATGGTCAAACATAGTCAACATGGTCAACTAAGGCGAACCATGGGCAAAATGATTGAACATTGTCAACCATGGTTAACATGACCAGCCATAGTGAACTTGGTCAAGATGAGAAACTATAGTTAGCCATGATCAACATGGTCAAACCACGGTCAACATGGACTACCATTGTCACCTATGGTTAGTAAAGATCAAATATAGTCAGCCCAAGATCAACCATGGTCCACATGGTCAAATCCTCCCCACACATGTAGAGATTCAACTAGCACAACCACATTAATAGAGTAGTTGAAATATTCTAATTTGTCATTTTTCAGCTTTCTTATGTCTATAAATACCATTAGTTTTTAAATATGAAAAATGATGACTATAACTTTATTATCCCTGCTGCCAGGGATGGATATTGCATTGATTTTGTAGTCAAATATATTAATTTAGAGTTGACAAGAAAAAATTCTAAATTTTCTATAGTTTTACTTTACATATTGAAATTTAATATTTTTTTACAATATTATAAATTATTTTTCTGCAATCCGATTGGTTATCAAATTTAACATGTTATTTCTCAGTGCATAGGTTAATAAGCTAGAAGTACACAAAAGTACAAGGTTCACATCACCATCTGCAGGAGTACTAAGGTTACAAGGGTATATGTGTCGTTATGAGGCCTTGTAGTTGATCTTTTCTCCTTAAGTTGTTGCCTGGAATGTGCAGAAGCTACGCATGAATGGGTTTATTTCAAGATGGATTAACCTCAGTTCTTTTTTGTGTCCCCATGTGTAATAGGTCAGGACATATATTCAGTTCATTACAATCAATTAATGGTAAGGCGGACTCTACTACTTCATTTTATATCGCCCAAGGCTGCGCAAGCCTTAAAGGTTTTTCAAATTGAATTCATTTTGATAGATCTCAATTTTCTTAAGTGTTAAATAGAAATAGCGAATCACAATCTTTGTTCCCACGCGTTCTCACCCTATGGAAGAGCTCATGACAGTAATTGTTTGGATATACAACCCAATTACTTTATTTATGTTTTTCAGTATATTAATGAAAGTCTGGTATTAATTTGATTTTTTTAAAATAAAATCATTCCCCAAATTTTATAAATTAAATTTTGTAATTGGTTGAAATCACTTTGATGTGATTTTATTGCAGTCACGTATATAAATCTCATTCAATATTTATTAGGGCTGTAAAATCATTAAAAAAATACTAAATATTTAAATGGGCAATTTCATTACTCATTCTTTGGTTGCTTTGACATTACACTCATTAATCTTATTTTGGTGACTATAGCATTGCAAAATCATATCATATGATTATAAGACATATAATGTTATTTTCTTGTCTTTTCGGCATTATCATTAAAATATAAAAGATATAGAATGTGGATGTTGTACAATTAAGTGTAATGCTAATATATCATTAAAGTATTAAAAATAAATGTTAAGTTTTAGAATATAAATAAATTTCTAAATACACATACACACACATATATAATCAATTCAAATATATTTATTTATTTATAAAAAAATTATTATTTTATATCTGAGTTAATTTTATATATACATTTTTATATATTTATTAATTTATATTTCACTTTATTAAAAAGTATTATATTAATACAAATATAATGATGGACAAAAATAAATGTGAATGAATTCATATTTCAACTTGCAACAAAGTTGTTCATAACTACAAACAATGTATAATTACAATTAACAAAATACCTCAATTTACCAATGAGTAAAACCAAATTTAATGAGATTCTAAACCTCAACACTAATTTGAATTCACTATTTTTACTTTAATGTAGCTATATTTAAACTAAACAGCAGACACTAGCTACTATGTAGCACTTGTTAATATTGTCGTGGTAGTGTAAATATTCTAAAGATAAACATAATTATACATAATTGTTTGAATGATAAGGTGGTCAATGGCAGAGCTCATAAAGGGAAAAAGCTAATCTAGTATCGTTTAATATCAACATAACGATGTGGATAACTGCGAAAAGGATATAGAACCTTGTTGGCATTGCCTTTTTGTTCGACTCTAATTAATAGACTGCAATGTGGTTTTACTCCAGTGCATATATGGAGGCAGATGCTCACTAATCAATAATAATACCATTATTTGAGAGATAACATTGAAAACAAGGCCGCATCGCCAACGGTCCCTGGTGCTTAGTTTAATAAAATATTTTAATGTCATGATGTATTGTATGTACTCCAAACAATAATAAAATTGTAAAATGATGACAATTTTTTTTATAGCATACTCATATTATAGTACACATGTCATGTAATTAGAGTATAGAATGATATAATGAGATTTGTACAAATTGTACACATGTTAATTTTACATATTTTTTTCAAATTTATATTTCTTAATTTTTTTTTTTTGTAAATTAAAAAATGAAAACCATTTGTGTTTATGGTGCATAGTAATTAATATATAATGTTATTTTTCAAATTATTTATATTTATTATATATAGTAATTAGTAATATTGTACATAATAATTAATAATACAGTACACAAAAGTCAATTCTTGCCATCATTATACAATAAGAGAGGAGACATTTCAACCAATCATATTTGAGATAAATAGAAATAAATTTTATATAAAGATAATAAATTAATTTTATAATGTTAAACTTTGGATAGATTTTAAAATTTTTTAGCTAAAAAAAAACTAATAGTAAGTCAATGAAAAGTTGAATACTTTATGGCAAGTGTTATAATAAGTGACTATTCACTTAGAACTCATCCACTATATAATTGACATTGAAGAGAATGATAACAAGTTAATAATTATTTATTTAATATTAAATGATGGCTCATATTATAGTACACATGTCATGTCATTAAAATATAGATTGATATAATGAGAGTTGTACAAATTGTACACATGTTATTTTTACATATTTTTTCAAATTTATATTTTTTAAATTAAAAAATAAAACCCATAAAAATTGTCTATTCAATACTTCACATCAATCAAAAAATTGAATTTTTGAATTTAATTACAAACCATTTGCGTTTATCATACATAGTAATTAATATATAATGTTATTTTTCAAATTATTTATATTTGTTGTACATAATAATTAGTGATATAGTATATAGTAATTAATAATAGAGTACATAAAAGTCAATTCTTGTCATCCTTACACAATCACAGAGTAAACATTTCAACCAATCACATTTGAGATAAATAGAAATAAATTTTAAAAATTTTTAATAAAAAAACTAATAACAAATCAATGAAAAATTAAATACAATTATACTCTACCAACTACACCTATAATAAATAAATATTGGTGAGTACTCATCAAAAAACCGGTCA
Organism: Pinus tabuliformis; assembly: GCA_031772625.1. Classification (NCBI taxonomy): domain Eukaryota; kingdom Viridiplantae; phylum Streptophyta; class Pinopsida; order Pinales; family Pinaceae; genus Pinus; species Pinus tabuliformis. Next base: position 562,544,541 of record CM062805.1, on the reverse strand, counting down.
ACCCTACTAGAAATCTATAATGATCATAGTACTCATCGATAACAGGTCAACCGTACAAGAAGTCTATAATGATAACATTAATTTTCTTAACAAGAAGCTTTAATGAGATTGCTCATCTATAGTGAACGCATCGAAGCAGACAAAATCAACAACCACCATCTGACTCACCAACACCTTGTTTTAAGGGTATGACCGTACCCACTGCCATTAAACCAAAATCAAATGGAAATAATCTACCATTAACCCACAGCCAACAGATCCCTTAAATTGTTAAACCACTTCTAGGAAATCCATTAAATTATTAACGCAGGCACAAAATCGATGCGGATCTTATTTCCAATTCTATTGTAAATTTAATGCAGGCTGATATGCGGGGGCTATAGCCATATGCAACGCGCGCCGTGATGATTAGGGGGCGATAGTCATCACGGCACGCGTTGTATGTGACTATCGCCCCGGCATATCAAGCGCATTAAACTTACAATAGAATTGGAAATAGAATCCGCCCAAAATCAAAGCGGTACCGATGAGGTTAGAAATTTTGTTTTTCTGATCCCATCATAACTTTGTGTGTTTCCAAAGTATATATATATCAACACGTGAAGTTTTGTTTTTCTGATGTCCTTGTACTTTTTCGTACTTTTTCATATATATATATATCAACACGTGATGGATATTTCACACTACATAAAAACCACCTTATCTATTTTGCTTGTGAGAGCATTCTTTGAGTAACTCTCACCTATATTTTGTCATTCGATTATATCTATAACTTCCCCACGTTACCTGCCCATTTGTCTGATCTCTTTACACTTCTCGATCAGAGCTTTAAATTATATAATGGCGTGTTCAGCACAGCTATTTGACGTAGGGTTTCGAATATTTAATGGCGTTGTGTATTTTTGGTCAGGATGGTGAATTTCTTTGACTAGGGAGGGTTTAAATTGCTTTTTTTTGAGGGCAGAAATGGATCCCGTATCATCCAGAACACCTGGTACTCAAGATCTTGATCCTCAAAATCTTGATCCGTAACCTTGATTTTCAAAACAGTCTGACAAATACAAATTTTCTCGAAATCAATTTCTATTATTTTCCTAACAAAATTGTAGCCTATCTAAACTAGGCAATGGATGCCATGTGGAAATAAATGCTGTAAATTTGGAAGGACAAGATCCATGAACGCCCAATGCCCATCATAGTAAATGTTGTAGATTTTGCTGACATTGTCAACAGACCAGACTTGCTCGGCCGTTGGCTGTCTCAACAGCCTCCGGATGTCGTTCCAATTTTAGTCGTAGAGGGTTCTGTAGTCCTTTTCAATTGCTTTTCTCTGGAATCAATAAGCTTTTCTATGGAATCAATAAGTTCGCAGCGTAGCAGCAATGGTACAGTGGGATTGGGTGAGGGCAGCGGCTAAAAGAAAATTTGATAGTAAGATTATTTGAATTGCACCCAGCGTGCATGATATGAGGGCTGGGGCGGATGGCTTTCGTTTCCTCTAGTCGTGTTCGATCCCTGCGGAGGGCCCCTCGCTTCGGCGATATGTTGACGGCTTTGCCGTAAATCAGCTGGCTTCGGCCATATTTTAATCTGGCTTCGTTCTGACTGGCTTCGGCCATATTGTAATCTGAGGGCTTCGGCCATATATAAAGATTTCTCTCTGAAAAAAAAAATTATTTGAATTAATGGAAATAGATTTGGTATCATCAAAATATCTAAAATCAAAATACTCAGAATTTTGAAACTTAATAGTTAAATTTCCAAAAATTCCTGTGAAACAAATTTTGCTAAAATTTATAATATTTTCCAAAAACCTTTTTATAAATGCAATATAAAACTGATCCACAAAGAGTTCACGCTTCCCAGCTTTTCAAGTTTTGGCTCCAAATTTGAAATTTTAAATTTTAAATATTTTAAATTTTATTTATTTGTTATTATTATTTTTATATTATAAAAATAAATAAATAAACCACCACACATGACCATGCCAGGGATCTTTTTCCTTTGAATAAAAATGCATGAAAACTTAGTTTGAGGTATTCCACGCCAAAGATATGTATCATGGCCTTCATAATATCGAGGGATGATGTCAAGGGCCTTTATCTTAAATAATGCTTCTTTAGAACAATGTCTATCGAAAAGGTCTCAAACCATTGTGAGCACCATCATAAAGTAGTTCCTATCACATAATCGTCTTAAGGCCCCCACATTTATAGGGGATGAAATAAAGGACATTAGACTTTTAAAACTAAGGAGTCATGAGTATAAATCATGAATGTGAAGAATTGTTGGTCAAGAAAGCTTTTAAGGTTAATTACATGTTTTAAATAACAATATATTTTGTGTTATTTTAATCTATGTTAATAAAGCTCTTTAGATGTAGTTTGCAATAGATTATAAATCCACATATACTCTTTATACTTAAGAAAAAATTTAGAAACTAAATTCTGCCCCTAAACTAATTTTCCATTTTTTCAAAAATAAAATTATCCAAATTTTATAACATAAAAATATTTTACTTTAAAAATCACTAAAAACAAATTCCATTTTTTTTTTATAAAATATTAGTAATTAATACATTTTAAATATTTTATAGTTAAAATTTTACAAATTAATAAGATTTTCCAAACTTTTCACACTTACAAATAAATATGAATTCTTAAATTCTTCACTTACACTGTTATAAAGTTCATATCTTTTTATTTATCTAGTTAAATGTCATTTAAATAACTTGAATACAAAAAATTTCTCTCAAGCAAACATGCCAAATTACACCTATATCCCTTCGACTTCAAGTCTCTTTTTAGAAAACATATATTTTCTACATAATGCATATGTGATATATATATATATATTATATATATATATATATATATATATATATATATATAATATATATAAATAACATATTCATTACAAAATGCATATGTATTGAATAAGGAAATGCATATGAATTAAAGAGTTGTAACACATATTCATTATTGGGTTCAAATTAGGTTTCACACAACAATCAAATGATCAGGAATAAAAATAATATAGATATTAGTTTTTTTCCATAACAATGCCCATTTTTAGTGATATGTAAAATAATAAATATATAAAATAAAATAAATTTATAAAATAGCTTATATATTAAATTTATAATTTTTTATTAAAATATTATTATTTATAATATTGTTTTTAAATCACAAATTTAAAATTTAATATTTTATTATAATTTTTTTTTATGAACTTCCTTATATCAAAAACCTGATATGTTGGAGTAAAAGATATTGATATGTATCTATGTTATACCTCTTAAGTTTTGATGTTTGCACATAATATCATAATTTTGAAGTTTATTAGCTTTGATATTTTTAAATAATCATAATTTATTATTTATTTAAATTTTAGGAAAAAAAGAATATGGTCCCATTAATATTTTTTTTTCTAATTTTATAATATTTTATAATAAATATTATTAATTAATTTTCTATAAATATTTGTATTATATAAATTAAAAAATAAAAAATAAAAAATTAAATAAGTATATATATTTTTATTTTTATTTTTATCTGGGAGGGAGTGGTTAGGAAGGCAAGAAGAGGATAGAGTGGTATAGTGGTTGTCACTTTAAGCATTAATGGAGTGAGATGTGTTCGCCACCTCAGTGATGATTACAACATGGTTTGTATTAGGTATACAACCATATAATAGGTTAATGACATTAAACATTGATTAGCCTCCTCCTACATGCAATGTGATATTTGTAGGGTTGGAGTTTGGATATGGGAAGCTTCCCGAAACCCTCAGTTTGGATATAGGAAGCTTCTTGAAACCCTCAGTTTGTTGCTCTTCAATATGTGTAACTTATAATTGTTAAAGGTGGCTCTCTTGCAATGTTCACTTTTTAGTGCTATTGTTTTGTTAGTTACATTTTTCATTTGCAAGTGGGTTCTTTGGTCATGCCATGATTTGCTTATGGTTTGTTTGGGTGAAGGATTAGGCCACCCTGGCTTGCATCCATATTACATGGAGCACACAATATCCATTTTTGATTTTTCGATATTACATGGAGCACACAATAAAGAACATACACAAAAAGGATAACACTTTCTACTTTTTTTTTTCCAATATTGCACATGGTGCAAGAAAATGAGCATACATAAATCCAAAGATTGACAAACTGAGAGTAAAACAGAAAACTGAAATACCAGCTTTGTAATTTTTATTTTTAAAGGGTGTATTTGGGTTGTGTACCTCTGGATCTAATGAAATAAAATGTAGCTTAAGAAAACATGCACTTTTTTGTATGAAACGAAAGGCATTCTTTACTTTAAAAAAATGCTCTTGATGTAATGGAATAGTTTTTTTAAGTCATAATGTATGGAAATAACGTATATTAGAAATACGACAACAAAAGCTCAAGATATCAATTAATAGTGGGAGAATATCTTCAAATGGGCTCGATACGATGTTTGGGAAAACATAGTATTCCATATAGGATAAATACCTTCAGTAACCACTTTCACAACTGGATGAGATATCATAACTCTTAGGCAGACTAATCCCTCTTGCGGACATGATGGATCTCCCTAGACCTGAAATTAAATCTAGTAACAAACAAGAAAAGAATTGCTACTGTTCCTTAGCTTACTATTGATTGAAACAAGTAATATGCGAGGGATCACTTACCAGTTTCGCAAAATGCTTGTTGAAGTATTTTCAGTGCCTTTGATAGTCAGCTTCTCCTTGATGCTTTAGAGACCGTTCCAATGCTTTCCACAACTCCTCCGTAATGTTTTGAAGGAGATTTGCATAGACATAAACACACAAAGGATCAAATCAACTAGTGTATAGAATGAAAGATAAATGAATTACTTAACTCAACATATATCATAAATTGAATCAATAACTAATCATAACCTATGTGAGTGATCAAGGAATCTCACAAATGATATCAGAATAGACATGATTAGGAAAGAATAGTTGTTCTTTATTAAATAAAAGGGAGAACAAACTTACAACCTCAAAGCCTTGATGTTACAAGCCTCTTCCCACAATATCCAACCCTCTCCTTGGATGAAAATCCTTCTAGCCTTATTTCTGCAGCATAAGCCTACCTTCAATAGTCCTCCCCATTCCTCTAGTATGTGTTTGATTTAGAGGCCAAGAGGAGGAGGTTTGGGATCCTCTTCCTAAGGGAGAAGATCCATAAATGGTGGGATAATGGATCCATAAAGAGAGGGAAGTAGCTCCATGATGGGAGGGATCAGGCTTGAGTAGGCATCCATTCGAAGCTGTTAGTTGGGAAAAAACTGACCAACAAAGCTTCTAGACTTTAGTTTTTATTTTTACTTGTATTAGGTAATGTGCGCATTCCATAGTATAAGACATATCACACTTTTGCATAGACTCTAATGGTATCTTTTGCGTATGCACATAAATTGATTAGGGAACTACGCAAGAAGCCAAAAATGGGTTTTTGGACCTTGAGATCCAGGAATTTCATTCTCTTTGAGATTGTTTGGGTTCTAGTCTTGTAGGGGGATGCTTTGGAACACTTTGATGGATAGTGAAAGATCCATACTTATGGTCATTATCCTAATGCGAAAAAATGACATGTAACATATTCCCCCCTAAAGTGAAAGGTCAGAAAATATGTTTGATGATAGAAGCACTTTATCATGCCAAGGTTCGGGTTAGAGATTGTAGTTGGAGACCTGAAACAATTAATCAAATATTACAATGCAATATAAAATCATCGCTGAGGTAGGAATTCCCATACGCAGAGCATAAATGTCTCAAAGAACTAGTATGGAAATACATCTGAAGATCGATGTCAATAAACGACATAGTATGGATGCAACCATCAATGGATTTATGTTTACAATCATGAATATTTAATAACTCCACACAGCTTGGATGGATGAAACTGGGTCCAGAGTCTTGATCTCCATCTCTCGACCCGTAGTACGAATCTAGCCATGTGAGTGAATGTCTCAAAGTCGAAAGTGGTAGAAACAACTTGATTACCAGTCAATGATGTGAACTGTTTACAAGCACGAGAGAAACCACCAATAATGACAATGGTTTTCAAGGTACTTCTAGTACAAAAAATGAAGTGTGAATATATGTTCTAAAGTCAAACAATCATAGAAACATTCGATCAAAGGTAAATAATGAGAACCTGTCATCGAAGGTGAGAAACCTGCCATTAAGGCATGTAGACTCCAAGGTACTAAGAAAGGTTTCAAGATCACTTCCTAGATAGTGAGTTAAAGTCGATAGGAAGTGACCTGTCGCATGAGAGACTACGACACAAAATTCATTCCAAGTTTCAAAGAACAGTAGTTTGGAGTAATCTAGGACTAACTTAGGGATGGTCAACGCAATTGACAGTTATTAATTACAAGGTAATTTTGACTGAGGTTGGACTTCTCTTGAACATGTCGGTGACACGACATTCTGACTTGACATCATTTGACTAAAAAGTAATACCCAAAAACAAATGAAGGCTTTCAATGAGGTATGGTTAACTGAGAGACAAATGGATTTCCCAACCCAAATACAAAAGTGACAGAGTGTCATGTTCAAGAACAGCATAAAACCTTTTGTAATATAAAAACAAACGTTCTTTCAAAAATTTCCCCCACCATTACTGGAAAGTACCTATTTTTTTTTGCAAGCTTGAGGAGGATAACATATGCTTGTCTTGTATGATCATCCTTCAGAGTATTTTTAACGAACCCTAGGAAGGAGTGGTTCGGTCTTGTCATGATTGACGAGTCCTGAAATGTTTAAGTTTTACGAGTCCATAGAAGGGTTAACTCGATGTTGTTTTCATGTTTAAAGAGTTTGAAAAGACACAAAAAGAAAACTCATTCAGTTCTTTCAACATACAATTTTAACAAGCCCGAAGAAAGTAAATCTCAATGTTTTTCATTTTTAGGGAGTCAGGAGAAAAACACAAGTAAACTCCATAGTGTCCTTTTTCGTAAATTTAGTCTCTCAATCCCAAAAAATGGTAAAATAATGCATGAGAGAACTCTATTGACCATAATTAGTCAACGTAGACCTTTTACGTAAATAGTCTAGTTCAGTCCGTAAAAGGGGTAAACTTATACTATATAGATGATTGTTCGTTTATTTTTATGAGTTCGGATAGTCAAGTACTTGATGATCTTTTCATGTTTAGGGTGTCTAAAAAGGGAATAAAGAGAACTCCTGGTTTTGCTTTTTGTAAGTTTTTAACGAGTTCGAAAAAGTGATAAAAATGTACTCTTCACCAAAATGATTCATTTTCATAAATAACCTGTGTTCTGCATATGTAAACTCAAAAATAATGGCCACTGCTAAAAAATATAGTAAAACATTAAAAAAATTTGGCTTTTAGAGGCTAATACAAAAAATATAGTTGGAAGTTGTTGTTGTGGAACAATAAGTTTTTCCAACAATTTTGAGGCTTCGTCCATATGAGGGAAAAGGTGACTATGTTGGATTCATTTGCATGACCTACAAGGAAACCTAACTTTACCCTTTTTCTCGGGAACCTCACAATCACTGGTTGATGGATCAACAATAAGTTGATAAGAATTTTTTTACCATACTTCCAAGACCTTAGGAATACCAGGAGAACCAATAAGGAAGTGGTCACCCTTACAGAGCTTGTAAGGGTATCTGGGCTTGCGATGCATGTTGGAAGTTTCCTCAACATTACCAATACCTACAACCATGGTTGGTTGGTTGAATTCTTTTTTATCTTGCTTCTTCTTCTTCTTCTTCTTAGTCACCTGGTTAGTAGCACCAAGTCTTTTACCAAGTGAAGAATAATAAGAAAGGGAGGAGAACATGTTAGGTGAAGAAGGTAAAGAGTCAAGATGAGGTTGGTGATGCTGAGATGGTGAACTCGATTGAGGTGAAAAACTCAGTTGAGGTGAAATAGTTTGGGTATTTGGGATCAGAGAAGTTGAAAACAACCACACCGGTAAACTTATCATGAATCTGGGAAGTGTCAATGTAGCCATATAAGGATGAACGACATTTGCAAAGTTAGGAGAAGGATTAGGATTCCCGCTAATAGGGATGTATTTATTGGTAACTTCTAGCATTGTTCCCACTAGATTCAACTTAGATAAATTTATTACCAATATTAACAATTCAAAATCACAATCCACACCTAAGGTCTGTAAAAAGTAAAAAAAGCAAATAACATGTGCTAGTAAATCTGAGGAGTCAAACAATGCAAACAAGCTTCTCGTAGTGAAATCACTAGTTGGTGATGAAATCCAACGTCACATAGATCAATATGAAAAGTGGCTAAAGATAGAGCGGGTGGAACCAGTTACGTTGACAACCTGCTTAATGTACACGATCTGGTGCAAGTAATCTTCACTTATACCATCTCGAATGAAGAATACCCTCCAAAAAGGTCCAAGTGAGTCTAGCCAACATTCGTTCCAGGTACAACATATTCTTCCTCTCTATCATCACCCTTGGTAATAGCCCTAAGATTATGGTCTCCAAAGTTACCACTTCAAACAATTTAACCTAGGTGTATAGTAGCAGATCAGATGTACACGCAAGGGAAAAGTAACAAAGCTCAATCCCCTTGAAAGTTCCTCAACATGATTAATATGAGGTTTACTTCCAAGTGACTCCCAAGTACCTTTCGACACCATTTTTAATACGTGTAAATCACTCTATCGTAACCAATGAAGTGGGGTCGATCACTCCACTGGGTCTGACATGATCTCGTGCTTAACTCCTTTGTAAGGGGAGCTTCCTAGAGCCAAATTGCAGTAAATGGATTTACTCCCTATTGCAAGATTCTAATGTTTGTTTGCATCTTTGGAAATTTAACTCACTTCCCTATTCCAAAGCCCTACAACCTAATCTAATGTAGGTGGAAAAGATCCCTAAAATAATAAAAATTCTAAATTGATTTTATTAGTGTTGTTTTTTAAAGTTGTTACTTACTCACAGGGTAAATGGACGTGAAACAGATGGTGTTATGACCTGACTCAAAATTTTAATGCAATCGAACATGATATTGTAATATTTTCATTTCGATGAATTGTAACTAAAATAAGGGAATAGGTTTCATTAACTTTTCAAAAATATAAGAATCAATGAATCATTTTCAAGACACAAATCAAAGAGAATGCAGAATACATGATTCTTGTCCCTTCTTCGATAATTGCAACCTAAATTCGTCAAAATATAAGTTACAAGAAGAAAATTTTTGATCTTAACAACTTCTTACATACCCAAAAATAAACAATGAATTCTTCCTTCAACAAACACAATCTATAATTTCAATTTGACATAATGATTTACAAATCACTGTAATTAGAAGATTGTGTTGTCTTATAGAGAGAAATAATGAGTATTCACTTTAACAAAACAACAAACTCCCAATCATAAGTGCTACCTTGAAAAACCCTAAAGTTTTCCTAATACCAATGACACTTTGCAGTTGAGAAACAAAGTACTTAATCTGATCTTTTGACATAAAAAAGGATAGAATCAAACTATCTTAGCATTGAATGATCCTTCTTTTGATTAACTAGCAATTCACCAGATCAAACCTTGAACCATAAATTGAAAAAGTAAAAAATTATTCAAAAAGGAAACCCAAAACATCAAATCAAAATAAAGAGGACATTTCCAGAAGGTAAACATGCCTAATTAGACACATAAATCAAAATTTCATGGACTCAGTAATGAGAAAGCTTAAATTAAAAAAAAAAAATCCACATGTGCACAGGGAATCAGTGTAGTTCAGTGCGTATACGCACTATTTCTAAAAGATAAGTGTGTATAAGTACGCTCTGTGAGCAAAAATAAAGTGCGCACAACGGGAAAATTAAATAAAAAATTAAAATAAGCCAAACAAATCATAAAATCCAGACTTTCAATATTTTTCAAACACTCAGAGAGGGTTATGACAAAAGGATCAAAAGTCAAAATAAAGAGAATGATGGAGAATGAGACTTTCCCCAATATGGTCGTCAATTTGTTAGGTAGATTAATCCCTCTTGCAGACAAGATGGATCTCCCTAGATCTCAAATGAAATCTAGTAACAAACACGAAAAGAACTGCTTCTTTTCCTTAGCTTATGATTGGTTGAAACAAGTAATATGCGAGGGATCACTTATGAGTTTAGCGAAATTCCTATTAAATTCCTTTCAGTTCCTTCGATAATTAGCTTCTCCTTGATGCTTTAGCGACCGTTCCATCACTTTCCACAACTTCTCCATGATGTTTCGAAGGAGATATGCATAGACAAAGACACACAAAGGATCAAAGCATCTAGAGTATAGAATGAAAGGTAAATGAAATACTTAACTCGACATATATTATAAATTGAATCAATAACCAATCATAACCTATGTGAGTGAACAAGGAATCTCATAAATGATATCAAAATAGACATGATTAGGAAAGAACAATTGCATTTTATTAAATAAAAGGGAGAACAAAATTACAACCTCAAAGCCTTGATGTTACAAGCCTCTTCCCACAATATCCAACCTTCTCCTTGGATGAAAAGCCTTCTAGCCTTATTTCTGCAGGATAATCCTACCTTCAATAGTCCTCGCCAATCCTCTGGCTTGTGTTTGATTTATAAGCCAAGAGGATGAGGTTTGGGATCATGTTCCTAAGGGATGAGGTCCACAAATGGTGGGATAGGGGATCCACAAAGAGAGGTAAGCAGCTCCATGACAGGAGGGATCAGGCTTGAGTAGGCATCCATTCAAAGCTCTTAGTTGGGAAGGATTGAACTAACAAAGCTTCTAGACTTTACTTTTTATTTTTACTTGCGTTGAGTCATGTGTGTAGGCCATATTGTAAGACAAAGCATACTTTTTCACAGACTCTAATGGCGATCCGGATTTAAACAGGAACGCAACAAAATAAAGAGATAACCATATACACAAAGATGCAGCGGAAATAATACTTCATTTCATTAATGTAAAATACTGAAATATGCTTACAAACAGAAATAGAAATAAACCAGCTAGGGCGATGGTAGCTTATCTCTGAGAAGAGATGTGGTGGCTACATGCCTCTGAACTGTGTTACAATGAGGCTCGAAGGCCTATTTATTGTTGAGAAACAATGGAAAGCCCTTAACATCTCAAAACCTAACCCTAGAAGATGAAACACCAAATTGTGGGCCTCGTTTTGGGTAAGTTGGTACATCAACTTCCCGGGGTTGTAACTTTGGCACCCGATCTTCATTTGATGCATACAACAGCTTGTTAGAAAGATCTATCCGAGAACTACAACTTTGGGAAGTGGACCGATGCTGCTCCCAGTTTTCCCAAAAAACATTGTTTAGGGCCTCAAAACGGCTCCAGAAGTTCAGGACCTGAAAAACTGCTAAAACTAGTAAATTGTGCTACTATTATGGAAACTGAAAAACTGAAAGAGATAGTTGTGGGGGTCCAAATGGGATAGGTGGGTGACCACAACCATCCACCTGGATCATTCCTCCCCCCTTAGGAAGCAATGGTCCCCATTGTGTTGAGTTCCTCCATCCGCTGAACTTGGTCCTTGGTGCACTGTTCTGCAACTTCTGATGTGTCAAGTAATGGTGGGAAGCTTGGTCGACAACGATCCACATTGAACACTCGGTGAAAGCAAAGGAATGGAGGAATGTTGTGCTCCAAAGCATTGTTTCCTGTAGCCTTGGTACTGGTGTAAGGACCATGTCGGAGTGTTAGGAACTTCTGATGGGATCTTGTAAGGCGTTCTTTCTGTAGATGTAACCAGACTTTGTTGCCCACCTGAAGCTTGTGTGGTACCCCTGTGGGTGAGGAGAAGTTGTTCCTGTGTTCTGTCATAACCATATCTCTTTGCTGCTACTGCTGCTGCGTGACGGAACCCTTCGCGGGGTTCATGGATGTGGTGACGATCTTCCCCTTACTTTGGGAGCGAACCAGATAGAAAATAAATTTCCTAGTCTGTGAGATGAGCTTGTTGCCTTTCTTAGAAGCGATCAAAGAGGTGGCGGTAGGTGGGGCTACCTTCGGTATCTTGTATGATGAATTACATAAAGAAATAATGACAGCAAGAGGCCTTGACTCATACACAACATGTCGCCTCCACAAGTATGGTTGGCCTAATAATACATCACAAACATCCAGAGGTGTAACATCACACAATACCTCGTCTGTGAAGGGTTTGATGCTGTAGGGAAGGCGACACTGCTCGTGAACTTTGAGATCTCGTCCTTCATGAAGCCACCAGATATCGTATGACTGTGGGTGTGGTGTAGTAGGTAGGCCCAACAGCTTCACGACCTCTGTTGAAATGAGGTTCTTTTGGCTACCACTGTCGACAATGAATTGCAGCGGCGAACCCTTCACCCACATCTATGAGTGGAAAAGACGTTCTCCCTCCTCTGGATCTTTGGGCTCATTCTTCTGGATCTTGGCGGTAGAAACAATGACGTTGGGCTTCGCATCAATGATCTGCTTCCCTTTGCCATTCCCCTTGTTGGGTTCTGACTCAGGGTCGGAACATGCATCTGATTCTGAAGCCATCAACTCGGCCACCAGCCACTGCTTGGTCCGACACTCACTTGTGTTGTAAGTGGGGCTATTGTGGAACTCACACCACTTTCCTGTGTCCTTCTTCGACTTTGTGGTGTTGTTCTTTTCTTGCGGCTTCGATGGGTTGTCTTGGGTCACTCTGCCCTGGCTTTGTCCTTTGGTCTTCAGATTCGTAGATCCAAAGTCTCGCTTCTTCTGTTTGAACTTTTGCTCGATTTTGACAACGTATCGGTACGTCGTGCCGAGCGAGGAGATGTTCAAGAACTCCATCTCTTCCTGGATGTATCTGTGTAGGTAGCCGCGGTATTTGAGTACCAGATGCAGCTCTGAATCTTTGATACCCAACTGTGTGCGAAGGGTATGAAAAATGTTTGTGAACTCCGGCACCTCTTGGTCCCTTCCCTGCCGCAGTGTGGTCCATTTGATGTATTTGTCCTCATAGCTTTTGACAGGGTAGTACTGCTCCTTGACGGCATCTCAGAATGAATCCCAAGTGGGTGCGGCTAAAAATAGTGAGCCTGTACTTTCATTCTTCTGCTCACAGTAGGTTTTCCACTAGTCCTTGATGTGGGGGGCTACTTTGAGAAGAGCGAAAACAATCTTTTCCCGAATCGAAAATTCATGAATAGAAAAATACCCATCTAGCAGATTTAACCATTTATCTACAACATCTGTGTCTATTTGACCCTCGAAGATGGGGATTTCAAAATTAACTTGTACCTTAAACGGTGTGGCATTTCTAGAGTAGCTGTTGGAAGCCGATGCGTCACCCCTGGGTAGCCGCTGAAGGATCTAGGCAAAGTTGTCCATCATCGTGTTACTTTGTCATTCAAGGGCTTCTTCGAGCAAGATTTTGATAGGATCTCTTGCCCCCTCGTCTTTCTTCTCATCTGCCATGGGAGGCCGTCGAGATTTGCGAGGCTGGTCTTGCAAAGGCTCGACCAGTTCAATCCCTAACTCCTTATATCCCGACCTCGTTGGGGACATGTAAAGAAAAACAGAGAAAAAAGCAGACCACTTTGATACCACTGATCCAGAGTTAAACAGGAACACAACAAAATACAGAGATAACCATATACACAAAGATGCAGCGGAAATAATACTTCATTTCATTAATGTAAAATACTGCAATATGCTTACAAACAGAAATGGAAATAAACCAGCTGGGGCGATGGTAGCTTATCTCTGAGAAGAGATGTGGCTGCTACATGCCTCTCAACTATGTTACAATGAGGCTCAAAGGCCTATTTATTGTTGAGAAACAATGGAAAACCCTTAACATCCCAAAACCTAACCCTAGAAGATGAAACGCCAAATTGTGGGCCCCGTTTTGGGTAAGTTGGTACATCAACTTTCCGGGGTCGTAACTTTGGCACCCAATCTTCGTTTGACGTGTAAAATAGCTCGTTAGAAAGATCTATCTGAGAGCTACAACTTTGGGGAGAGCAACATGGGTCCATGGATCGATGTTGCTCCCAGTTTTCCCAAAAAACATCGTTTAGGACCTCAAAATGACTCTGGAAGTTCAGGACCCGAAAAAAATGCTAAAAATAGTAAATTGTGCTACAATTACAGAAACTGAAAAACTGAAAGAGACAGTTGTGGGGGTCCAAATGGGATAGGTGGGTGGCCACCAACATCCACCTGGATCAAATGGTCTCTTCTGTGTATGCACAAAAATTGATTAGGGAACCATGTAGGAAGGCAAAAATAGGTTTTTGGGTCTTGAGATCCAAGAATTTCATTCTCTTTGGGATTGCTTGGGTTCTTGCCTTGCAGGGGGGCGCTTTGGAATACTTTAATCGATAATGAAAGATCCAGACTCATGGCCATTTACGTAATGCGACAAAATGACGTGTAACAATAAAAAATCAAGTATAGTAAAATGATCACCTATGGTTAATAAAAAGTCAAGTATAATCAACTTTAAAAATAAAATTGAACCTTGTTGGAAATGCGAAATTGAACCTTGTCCCCAATTCCTTTTTATTGGACTCTAATTAATAGACAATGATATGTTGTTTCTCTAATGTAGATATAAACGAAAGTACTCACTGATTAATAATAATTCCACTATTTGGCAGTGATAATAGTGAAAACGAGTGGCTACTTAGGTAAAACTCAATGGGAACTACATTAGTTAGTTATAAACTTGTTGACTGCTTATACATTTATGTGATAGATCCGAAAGACATTTATCTAAATTATTCTACTAACAAAAGTCTAAATTCAAAAAATCGAGAGAACCAATCAACCCTACCAGAAGTCTATTATAATCACATTAATTTTCTTAAAGCTTAAATGAGACTTCTCATATATCGTGAACACATCAATGTAAAACTTTTCTCAAAGTAGTTGAATGAGACCAACAACTTCTTTAAGGATATGACCATGCTCGCCTCCAGTAAATCAAAATCAAATCGAAATCATCTACCATTAAAACATTGTCTACAGATCCCTTAAACTATTAATCAAAATCATCTAATTAAACCACTACCAACAGATTCCTTAATTTACTAATCGATATCATCCACCATAAAACCACTACTAGGAAATCCAATTAATTATTAATACAAGCACAAAATTGAAGCAATGTCGATTAAGTTTGAAGTTTTGTTTCTCTGATCTCCTTGTACTTTGTGTTTTCCAATATTTTTTTATAGAATATCAACATGTAGGGATAGTTCCCAATTCATTAAATGACCTAATTTATTCTGGTTATGAGAGCATTCCCAATGAAACGTCTCGACCCAACTCTCACCTATATTTATTCATTCCATTATTTATAACTTCCCCATGTTACCTACCCATGTGTCCGATCTCTTTACACTTCTGGATAGCTTTAAATCAAATAATGGAATTTTGCAATCGATGTTTCACACAGTGTTTTCTAAGAGGACAAAATTTTCACGGGAATCTAGTGAGAAATTTTCAAGAAATCTGATATCAGGAAGTGTTTGAACCATTTTTATTTATATGATGGAAATGGATTCAGCACCATAAAAGCTTATAGAGCACCCAAAATCTTGAAACTTGATAGCTATAACAAGATCTCCAAAAAAAATCCATAAAATTTTCTCAAAATCATATAAGAATTTGATATCATTGTAAACGGACTGGACTGATTCAACCATTGGATGTCTCAACCACTTGGGGATGACTAGGAACTCTGTCAGGTCTTGTCATTTCAATTTTAGTCATGAAGGATTAACAAGTTGACATTTTGGCATGGGGGTTTCACTTAGTGAACCTCTAACATGTCACATGTGTTCGTAGCATACTAAATAATACCCCTAATTTGACTACATATTGGAAAATACCTCTAAAAATCACATTATTTAACCCCCTACCCATATGAACTCAATACATCTTCCCAATTTAAAAAACCCTTAATTTCACTAAATATTGTAAGTATCCATTTTTTCATTAACTTTGAGCTTTCAATTTAAAAATCCTTGAACCCTAATATATGCTCAATATATCCCCGGATGCGGGTGCCACCTCGCATAGCCAGGAAGGGCCACTTGCCACGGCCGATAGGACACGCGACGGACGGAGTTCTTTAAGGCTCCTTGCCGCCACCTCCCATCGCCAAGCAATGCAGCACACCAGCCTTTATGAAGGCGCAGGGACCATAGCTGAGGTTGATGGCCGCATTCAATGCGGGAGCAATTCGAAGGAATGAAGGGGACGATAAGATATGCGATTTGGGGGCAGTCGATACCCAAAGCTATGGTGTTCATGCTCTGCATTCTGAGAATTCCGGGGTTATTGTGGAATTGGGGGAGGCTGGCCGACTGCTGGTCCTCCCTGGTTCATGCCTGCATTCATTTGTTTGCTACCCTGAGCCGAATTGGGAAGGAACTCCGCCTGAGGAAGAGGTTACTGGAAGAATGGTGCGGGAGAGATTGCCATGTCGTAGAGGCCGAGGCTCAGGGCGAGCCAGATCCTCTCGCGGGCCTGCAGCTGACTTACATCACCACTGCTGCTGTGTTTACTGCCATCGACGTGTGGGCGCTCCTCAGGTGCAGGCTAGCCAATTTGTGGAAGCTGGAGGGTCCAACAATGGCGAGCCAAGGCTACCTGCGTTTGGCTCTGTCATCTTCTCACTGGGCAATTCCAGAGAAAATGTGGGTATCAATGCCCACATATCTGTGTTATTCACCAGGATCCTGGAGGAGAATGAGGATGGCTTGCCTCGGCCACCTGCAATGGAAAATCCCTTGGATAACGAAGGGGGAATTCCCCTGGAGCAAGAAGGAAGATTGCCTCAAGCTCTGGCGGAAGATTGTCGGGTTGTTGACAAAGGTAAGAGGCCAATGGGTGAGGCTTCAAGCTCAAGGGGTGCTGCACCACGGGAGCACGACCACCCATCCAGCCATTCGCGCGAACCTGAATTGCCAGCCTTCATGGACGGCTTACCAGAAGGACATGGTTGGGCTTGGATTCGTGAGGCTGAGCCAGAGGACGAGCCGGAGGAAGACGCGACCGAGGACTAGGCCCAGGTGGCTCTCCCGCATTCTGCCTGGACGCGTGTGGGATCGTGGTCGGTTCTGTTATCTCTCCTGTTGTCTTGTGTCTATCTAGTGTTTTCTGTTCAATGATGTTTCCGGGTTTTATGTGTCTACTGCTGTCACTTGTTTTCTCCTCCGTTACGGATAGTAGTTTTTTTGGTTTGGGCCATAACCACATGCCCGGTATCCATTTGGCAAACTCTGCCCCTGCGTGGGTTTCACAGAGATGTTTAGAGACTTTCTGTTGGTGGTTTTTACAGAGATGTTTAGGCTCTTTTTGTTGGTGGGTTTTACAGAGATGTAATGGGTTTTGGGACTATGTCACAGCTGCCCATGGAGCCACTCACGGACATGGGCAGCAAGAAATCTCGAATGTAAAGTTTCAGCTGTAAATATTAATACAAAGTAGGTAGTGTTGCTTAGAAAAAAAAAAAATATATGCTCAATATATAATTTTGTTTGGAAAATAGTGGAAATTTTAGTAAGATTTTGACCAAAATATATTAGATTATAATTATCATAACTATTAAACTTCAAAATTTTAAAAAAATATAGTGTTATTTTTTCTTCTCTTAAATTTAAATAGTATTCTTCTTTTAAATTTCAATAATATTTAATGACTTTGGAAATTAAACAAAATCTTTTGGTAAAAATCACATGAGAGGATTTTTTTAGTCGATGTGTTTCGAACCAACAAAGGTGATTCATCATCATGACCAGATAAACAGCTAGACTACAGCAAAAACTTGAATAACCGATTTTGTCTTTCATGTGGTGCCTTACATTGGTTAGTTTACATCTTTTTGTAGTGCATGGTGAAAGCAGCGTTTGCAGGTGTTCGTTTACACTTTCTGAGTTGGCGCTGCTGTTTCATGTGTGTTGCTTAACATTCAGTTGTTTTTATCTTTTTGAAGTGTGTGTTGAAAGCAGCACTTCCAAGTTGGTTTAGACTTTCCAGGTGGTTGCTTCTGTTATATATATACAGGTGGTTGCTTCTGTTATATATATATATATACACGCCTCTTGGAGGGAAAGAGCTAACCAGCCATATATTGGGTATTTAATGCCTTCAGAGCAGCACGGGACTTAACGCGATAACACGGGAGCGGGCAAATTCGGCATTAAATAATATTTGCCCGCTCCCGTGTTATCGGGCTAACTTGCGAGCTGCTCTGAAAGCATTAAATACCCAATATATGGCTGGTTAGCTCCAGCCCTCTTGGAGAATGATTTTTTTTCCTGAGTCCGAAGTAGAAGATTCAATTTGATTGCAAAAGCTCTCCAAAACAGTACATGAAGCTCCAATGAAATATACAGTTACCTTATTGGTTAAACGGTATATAATATTTTTAGTAATTAAGAAAATTTAAAAGATGTCATTTTATAAGTTAATGAAAGTAATGAAATTAAGTTTCTTTTATAAATATTTATCATAATATGAGCGCTAGTTCATAGCGCTTGGCTGAGCGGACTATACAATAAAGCGTTTTGATTTCGGGGATATGGAAAAGAATTCTTGACCTGCTCCTCTTATTATAATATGACATTGCCAACTCGCGTAGAGCTTTGTTGCCAACTCGCATTAGAGTTTGACTGTCTTTTTCAGCGCCTCACATTATAATTTGTTTTAAATAGGAATAGAAGGTAGCGTTGAGAAGGCTGGGTACTGTGGGATTTTAGCAAGCTTGTAATTGAGTTTGCATTAAGTGGTCTCAAAGCTGGAAAAGCTTTGATAAGTTAGAGAGCTAGGAAAATAAGGTAATAATATTGGAAAGCTCTGAAAATCTAAAATTGTAGAGAAAGTGTGGAATTGAAAAGACACAGTGCAACGCAAGTGTTGGAAAGCTTGAGAGGTAGTAGAGGATGCTGGAAATGCAGAAAATTGCTTGGAGACACACATTACAGAGGTTTGGTGAGAAATTTATTTTCGGAAAGTATATTTTTCTGAAAGTGAGTACATAGATAGATAAGTGCAGGATTGCTGTAAAGTGTAATTAATTACAATAAATTGATTGATGGAGTTCCAAGGATTAAATTGCAGAGGAAAGGTCCAGGAAAATTGATAATTGTAGGAAGAGGAGTGACAGGCAAGTGGAAAACAACCAGAAATAAAAGCAGTGACAAGGTGGCAGCAAGGCAAGCTGTAACAGAGGAGTAAGAGAGCAAGCATAGCTCAAGAGAAGTTGTGGTAGCAGACTAAAGCGAGGGAATGCTTAGAAGGGAAAGAGGATATAAGATAGTGAGCAAAGGAGTGCAGAAGCCTAGAGCGAGGAGAATCATATTGGTTCCAGAGTAGTGGACCAGAAAGGTGACAAAAGACCAAGCTCAAAGGAAAATAGTCTTGGTGAGGCGTTGTGTAGCAAGAAGAGGAGAAGATTGCTACCACAAAGGTTGGTTGCAACTCACAATGGGCATGGAGAAGCTCACAGAGGAAAGGCTGATGAAGACAATGGCAGACAGTCAAAGAGGAAGCCCAGGGGAAAGTCACAACATAAAGGAAAAGGAAGTCAGAACAAAGACTACAAGAAAACAAATGAGTGAAGAGGAAAGGATGAATGAATTGATTGAGATGAAGACAAAACTTAGTAAATTGAAGCAGCACCTGTAAGAGCTGATAAAGAAGTGGAAAAGAAAGTTGTTAGCAAGATTGAAGAAAGGTGTTTATGTGGGAAGAAGAGTAAAGTGGCATGTCAGAGAGTTGTATGTTGAGAAGCTAATGCAGAAAGCAAAAGAAGAGGAGGCACTCAGAGTAGCTGAGTATGAAGTCAAAGAATCCATTTGTAAACCTGAGAAAGGACTGATCCTTGGAGAGGACAGTGATGAGGATGAGGTGCTGGAAGCATCTCTTGAGACAAAACAGTCTCATATTTTTTACTTTAATTCTTCATATAATGGTGAATTTGCAGGTAGAATAGAGGAAGTACCAGAGAGACAAGAGAAAGCTAATAGAAGACAACAAGAAGATGAGGATGTGCTGTTGAGGAGGATGACCATGGAGAGAAGAATCCATGAGAAGATTCAAGGAGAGGTACTTCAGTGGTGTGAGATGAAGTTTAGAAGCATCTTTGCTTGGATTTGTTTACTTTTGTTATTTCTATATTTAATTATTTTTTAAGGCTTTGGAAGTCTTTTGAAGACAGGGAAGAGAAGAATGTATAGATGGAAGAATGCATATAGAAGAGAAGAAGTTGGACAGAGACATCCAACTCAAGAAATTGGCTCCATAGAAGCTATGAAAAGACAGATACATGGAGACAATGATGAAGTTAAGTTCAGGTGGGAAATTGAAAAAAAAGATTGTACAATAGTGGAGGATGATCAAAGAGATCAAAGCATGTTTGAAGCTGAATGGTTGACACAAATTTGTTTCCATAGTGTGGAAAAGAGAAGAAATGTGGAGGAAGAGTTCATCAACAGTATTATAGATCACAAAGTTTGGTCAAATCAGCTTGAAGATGAGACAACCAAGACCTCAAATAAGGAAGAATTCTATGTTTTCAAATATAATATGCGGTGTATGGTTGTAGGAAATGGCTATCATGAAAACAATATGTTTATGCAGGATGTTGAGGAGCTGAAACTCATAAAGGAGATGCCTGGAATAGAAGAGCCTTATACACATTAACTTGTTGGAGATGAGGCTATTGCAGTAGCAGTAGAAACTGAAGAAACTAGATTTGACGAAGGTCCCATGCCCAAGGATGAAACCGACAATGTAGCTTCATTAGAACCTTGGGAGGATTGGCTAGAAGAAGGTGGAGACTACATAGAAGGTGATACAATTCAATGTGATTCTAAATTGTATGATGAGCTAAATACTTAAGAGTAGAAAATCATGAACCAGAAAGAACAAATTCAACATGTGAAACTAGAGCTGGAGAAGAAAGAAATTGTCTTGGGAGACAATAGAGATGGAGCTATTACAATAGAGGAAACCGAAGTGGAGCAGACCCTAATTTCTATCATAAATAAGGAGGAAACAACATCGTTTGAAGCAACAAATGAAGAGTCTCATGCTTGCAGAAAGAAGAACAAATAAAATTGAAGATGAACCTTTGGAAAATAAAGGAAAGATCGCAGAGCTTGAGAAACTTAAGGTATGGACAACAAATTGACAATAATTTCAAAATTCTTGTAGTAAATAAGGGTATGCAATAGTTAAAGGATAAGGCTAGTTGTAGATTTCAGCCAAAGAGCAAAATGTATAATTTAATTGATGAAGTGTGTGTGTTAATGAAAAGGGAACATAGGAGGACGTACAAAATACAACAAAGGATCGACAACAAAGAGGAACAACTGACAGAGTAACTATGCATCAACAGAGCAAGTTGAGAACAACATAAGGTATGGAAGCCTAGAGAACAAGAAGAAATAGGAGAACAACATCAACACAACCAAAGAGCAGACCAATTAAAAAATAAGGTTTTTGATCTAGAAGGACATCATCAATATACACATGGTCAGGAGACCATGGTATTTTTTCTGCCTTGGGAGTATGATGCAGGAGCATTCGACTTCCAAGTCAAATCCTTTTGACTAGACCTAGGATTTGTTTCATTTACCAAGGGAGTTGGTTCCCTAATTGAGTGTAAATATTTAATTATTTGTATTTTTCCTAAGTTTGTAAAGGGATTCAAGAGAAATATGTAATAAGATCACTTTTAAAAAGAATATCTCGAGAATATTTGAGAATTTAGAGGGAAGTTAGAACAGTGAGAGAATTTTGTGGATCTAAGAATCCTAGATTAGTGGTTTAGGTGAGAGTACTTTGGATCTAAACTAAATTAGTTCAGAATCCTTTTTATGTATTTCTAATACATAAAAATGAGAGGGGAGTAGTAGAAGGTGTGGTAGAGAGGTATGAGAGAGGGTGCAAGCGAGAGGCTTGTGAAGCTGAGATCTGGCTTAAGGCCACAATGGGCCATCGATTATAAAACCAGGTCAAATTGGCCTCTTGTAAATCTATGTACATATTTATTCCCAGCAATATAAAATATGTTACAATTTTGTATGAAGACTTGAGTGTTCATTGTTTTAATTCATTTGAAATAAATTAAGAATATGTAGATGTGCGTGCATTGTGGGTGCAGGGGTACACCATTATGTAGTTATAGTAAAATCTCAGGAGAGATAAGCAGTCGAATCTCTGAGGAATTCGGCTTCGAATGATTGTTAAGAGCAAATTATGTGTGTGATTGAAAGATCATGAGGGATTTCCACCTTTATATAGGCATTGTTTACAAAACCAGAGTAGTGCTACACACAATACAGTTGGGAAGGGTTGTGGGAGAACTACTTAGTGTTATGCACATGGTGTAGAGAGAGAAAGAGTCAAGTATAGAGTCAAGAGGGAGCAGCCAGAGGGAAGATATATTATTATTTTATTGAAGGAGGAGTCGAGCGCAGAGAACCGAGAGGAGTGAAGAGAGTTTAGGCGGAAGTAAGCCTAAAATGGCCAACACTTAGCCAATTTTCGCCCTTAAGAAAAAATTATCTCTTGTTGGAGCCAGGATCGTCCTTAGGAAAAATCCCTTGATAGAAATGTAAACAGTGGGCTGAAGTTGTCAAACCTAGAGATACCCTTGGAAACCAAAGCCTACGCGACTGGGAAGGAGGTGTTGGGCCAAGTCATCCCATAAGGGATAGCTTGAAAGAATCATTTGGAGCCCCAGGTCTATGTGATCGGGAAGGAAGCGTCGAGCCAACTCAACATTGGTGGAAATATAAGTGGGAACTGACCGAAAGATTCACTTGGAGCCCAAGTATAAGGGACTCGGAAGAGTAAAGCGCGAGGTCAAATTAGCATTGGTGAACATATAAGTGGGTACCTCCTGGAATATTCACTTGGAGCCCAATTCTAAGTGACTGGGAACTCAGCATTAGCAAACATATAAGTGGGCACTGCTCGAAAGGAATAGTCGAGGGGGAGAGACCCCAACTGCGCATTGGAGTTCTATACAATAGAGAGGAGGTTCAGAGGATATCATATGGTGCCCAAAGGTTTCACGCAGGGCAAGAGTGGAGCAGGTGGAGCCCACCTAGACATTGCCTAACTCGACAATTAACATTGGGGGTACCTAGGCTACGTGTCGGGCTATAATTTCCGGGACACATCGAAAATTATTTAAAAGGGAGTTTCATTATTTTTTATATGAGATTTTACTCCCGAATCATACACACATAGTGTATGAACTCTAGGTCATAGCACTTGGCTCCAAGGACTATACAATAAATGGTTTTGACTCTTAGGGCTCTAGGGATAAACTTGAACTTAGTGGTTTTGCTAAGCACCTATTTTTTTATAGAGGATTGGGCCGAGTGGGTTTTAAGTGAATCCATGCTTAGATACAAGGCCGGGTTTGCATCAACAGGTGGTGATTTCTAAAGAAACGAGTCAATAAGCATTTGAAATGGCTAGTATAGTGAGGAAAAAAGTTACTTGCAATGATACAAATAATTCATTTGCTCATATATATAGGAACTTTGACTATCGATTACGTATTTCGAATACAAAATGTGTAACATTTGCTCTTTGTAGAATATTTCTGAATACTATGTGCATTTCTGATTCCACATTTGTGTATTAAATACTTATTATTATTATGCAAATTAAATTAAGTGTGTTTTTAATGCATGTGAATAGTTAGTGTTGTACGGGAGAACCAGTGTGCAGAGAAAAGAAAAGAAACTTTAATTAGTAGCGTAACAAAAACTTTCATCTGCAATGTCATGGTCTTCCACATAAATTTCCCATCAGAAAATTTCTTCCACATATCTATTCTCACTTCTTAAATATGTGAATTAAATATTAATTATTGAATATTCAATTAAGGTTTATTTTTAATGCGTGTGAGGAAGAGGTGTTGTGCAAGAGAATGGATGTGTAGAGAAAGGGAAGGAAACGTTGATACATTGAGCAACCCCCTCATTTCATCTACATTTCAATACTCAGTATAATGTATTAATTATAGAACATTACTATTATTGAACCAATAGTA
This sequence comes from Pinus tabuliformis, assembly GCA_031772625.1. Taxonomy (NCBI): domain Eukaryota; kingdom Viridiplantae; phylum Streptophyta; class Pinopsida; order Pinales; family Pinaceae; genus Pinus; species Pinus tabuliformis. The sequence goes on along the minus strand of CM062805.1, from coordinate 562,520,486 downwards.
TTGAAATTTCGTAATTTATGGCATCATTGGGCAGAGCAATAACATAACACTGAGATAATGTGCATGATATGCAAGGAGATAACATGCACAAGTGCATAGTCAGTGAGTTGAATGTTGTGAAGGATTGATGCTTACAGTAGCATTATTTTTATTAATCAGAGGAAAGACATTGAGATGATAAAAAAATTTGGATTGCAACTTTATCTTTGATATATATATTTCGTGACATGTTTTAGATGCAAATTAGTAACAGGCGGTGACTTCTAGGGAAACGAGTCAACACGCATTTGAAATCGCTAGTGGAGTAAGGAAAGAAGTTATTTGCAACGATACAAATAATTGATTTTCTCATATATATAAGAACTTTCACTAATCGACTAAATATTTTGAATAACGAAGCATGTAACGTTTTCTCTTTGCAAAATGCATTTAAAAGCTGGAAATATGGTTTGAGCTTCTGTTTCCTTACATAAACTATTATCTCTGAAGCCGAGGTCGCATAAAATCATATTCTGAACTTTCAATAGTGTATGAATGGAATCTGTAATTATTGTATGAAAAGTACGTAATTCTGAACATAAGGTCATCGGGAGACAATATTAGCTCAATATTAATGACAAATCAGGGTTCAGGAAGTGTCGTGTTATTACAAAGGCATAAGTATGTCAAAGAAATATAGTGTGATGCCCCTTGCTATCAATGGCTAGTATAGGTTGGAGATGTCGTTCAAGCTTAATTTGAAATCGAGATGTGATTTTATGTAATGTCATCTCTGGCATAAACAACTAACTTAAAGGATTTGATTTTTTAATTCCATTGTGTGTGATGTTAGCATTTTTGTTACAAAATTAATTGACTTTAATGCATTAAACGTAAAGCTAATGGCATAAACTACTAATTCATGGTTGGTTGTAGTAGTTCAAGAATACATAAGATCTAACAATACTCCAAGATTTTAGACAAATTCTCCTTGCATAGTTTTCTATTCACAATTATTATTGGCAGTCTCTTAGCTAATTATCATGATCATAGGTAATTTGTATTTATTTTATATGGTAAATGTTTGTTTCTTATGACACGTATATCAATGATATTAAAGCAAAAGAAAAGTGAGTAGTAAATGGACATGATGGTTTTGGAATTTTGAGATTTATTTCCATTAATTTGCGTAAATTTTGGATTTGGTGTCTTCAATTGCTATTTAATGAGTGTGCCATGTGAAACAATTTTCACACAGTTGACAGTAACAACTGTGAGAGAACGAATGTGTAAAGAAAGGAAAAAAAATTGATGCATTGTTTTGTATGTTTATATGCATTCAATATTGTTGAATTTCATAACAAAATGATGTTATTATAGGTTAAGATTGGAAATCTGGAAACATTAGGTTTTTTAACAAATCTGTAAACACAATATTGATAGGAGCTTTTCGTCGTGCAAAGCTTATAATGAAAGCTTTCATTATGTGGAGAAATCTTATCTCTGTTTTAATTTGAATAAGTTCATTGTGTGGAGCTTACAAAGAAAGCTTCCATTGTGTGGAGGAAGAAAATAAGGATTTAAAGAACTCATGCTAGACTCTGTATACCCATAATTGTAGGAGCCTATTTCACTGTGTGGAGTTGTCTTTGTGTGCAACTTATAATGAAAGCTTTCATTGTGCGGAGGAAGCTTATCTCTATTTTAATTTGAAGAAGTTCATTGTGTGGAGCTTACAATGAAATATTTCATTGTGTAGATGAAGCTACCTGTGCATGTATGTAATCGATGAATTGAATGCTGAAAAGATTGATATTTATCCACAATGTTGTTTTCTATTAATCAAAGGACAAACATTGGGATGGTAAAAGATCTGGATGCCATATTTATGTGCAATACAAAGATTTCATAACATGTTTCAGACACAAAATAGTAGCAGGTGGTGACTTCTACAAAAATGAGTCAACAAGCATTTGAAATGGCTAATAGAGCGAGGAAAAATGCTATTTGCAGTGATACAAATAACTTATTTTCTCATATTGATATGAACTTTTACTGATTGACTATGTATTCGAAATAATAGTGTGAAATGTTTTCTCTTTGCAAAATGAATTTAAAAGCTAGGATTATTGTTGGAGTTTTTGTTTCCTTACATAAATTGTTATTTACAAAGCCATTGTTGCATAAAATCACATCCTCAACTTTAATAATGTCTTAGTGGCATCTCTAATTATCGTATGAAAAATGTGAATTTCTAAACATAAGGACATTTGGAGACAATATTAATTGACTATTGATGAAAAATTAGGCTTCGGGAAGTGGTGTTTCATTACAAAGGGATAAGTCTATCTCAGAGTAATCTAGTGTGATGTTATCTTGTTATCGATAGCTAGTATAGGTTGGAAATATTGTTCAAGCTCAATTGGAAATCAAGATGTGATTTTATGCGATGCCATCTCTGGCATAAATTATTAATTCATGGTTGGTGGTGTTAGTCAGAGAATACTTTAGTGTACGGAAATAGTTTTATGTCTGATATTTCCTATTATTTCGTAATATGTTCAAATATTTGCATTTTTTGATAAATTGTAAACGATGGATAATTAATTGGGGTAATGTATGCAAAGGTATAGAGTATCCCAAAAGAGATTTTTTGTTCCTTAACTTGTGCGGCTCACTTGAAGGCGTTGGTTTTTTATTTTGAATGATTTGTAATGTTTATTTCTCTTTGCATTGAAAATTTGAACATTTCCTCTATCTGTAATGTTAACATTTATGTTACCAAAATCAACTATCCTGAATGCATTGAACATAAAGTTACTGGAATGAACTATTAATTCGTGGGAACATAATGAACATAAAGTTATTGGCATAAACTATTAATTCGCGGTTGATGGCATTAGTCTGAGAATACTTTAGTGTATCGCGATAGTTTCTGTCCAATATTTCATATTATGATTAGAGCTAAGGGCCTTGTCTATGTTCAAATATTTGGGTTTAGTAATGTGTGAGGGGTAGGTACGTTGAACAAATGCAGGGGAATATCTGTAGCCTCATCTAACTAGCTTGACTGGGTTTTGATAGTTAGCATTGCACAACAGTGTTCAAAATTGACTGTCAGGTCTTTTGTAAATCAAATTTGGTCCAGTTTAACATAGTGGTGGGAACCAACTATCAAGTTGATTCGTGGTAGAAGGTAGTTGAACACGTCTCCACATAATATTTATTTGCGATTGTCCTTGCACAATTTACTCTTTACAATTATTATTGACAATTTATTAGCTAATCATCATGATCTTAGGTCATTCTTTTTTATTTTATATCGTAAATTTCTATTTCTTATGACATGTATATCAATGACCTTGAAGCATGAGAAAAGTGCAGAGTAAATGGACAAGATGCTTTTGGAATTTCACAATTTATTTCCATTACTTCCCATAAATGTTGGCTTTGGTATCTTTAATTGTTATTTATTGAGAATGTTGCGTGTAACAATTTTCACACGAGTAATAGTAACAAATGGTGATTATGAAGAGAACAAAGAACTATAAAGTTAAATGGAATTTGAAAATGTTATTCATTAATAGAATATTTTATAGTGCAAAGCGAAAATGGGTAGCTAAGGAAGGAAAGAGGATATTTGTAGTGATACGATTAACTCACTTAATCATATCGATGAGAAATTTTACTGGTCGGTATGAGCAGTATGTGAATCTACCAATAGAAGAGAAAAAACAATAAGATTTGGAGTAGCAGATTAGTGAAAGTTGGGTGTGCTCCATAAGTCTCTGATTTTAGATAGATTATTTATCTGTGCAAAAAAAAAAAAATTGTTTCAAGAACAAGAACAATTATGCTAGGAGTGATGAATATTCCTCTGAATCCCAAGGCATTCAAATGGTTACTCAAGTTACTGGAATCAAATAAGTATTTGAAATTTTTCGATGCAGATATCTCCCTTAAGCCATAAGTAAGTGGGATTGACATTATTTGAGAATTAATTTCCCCAACTTTTGAGGTTCCTTCTGATAATTCTCTGTTAGATATTTCTTTGTTTAAACAACCATTTAGTGACTTATGTTGGCTCTTTTCCCACGTGATGGGATGAGAAACTACAAAAAATGTTCCAAAATGCATTTTCTATTTTCTTTATAACTCACACAAAAATAATTGTATATTCGACTGGGCTGATGTAATTTCCAATGATTTAGCTTTTCAGTTAGTTAGTTTATCCAAGGTTAATATATTCTTTATGATGCATATATGATAACAAGCCTCGTGTCAAGCTATGTGTTTGATGATTTACCTTGTAATCCTAAATTCAATTTTAGCGAAGAACCAATGCAGTTATGGTATCCTATATTGTGGAAGCATACAACTTTTCTAATTTTTTATTTAATTCAAGATGTCTTTGTAAAGAAAGTCTATTTCATGGTAACTAGACAAGAGCCTCCTCAAATATATGCACAGGCTTAAGATTTCCTATATGGCAAAGGGGAGCATAAATAAATCAAAATTGATACAGTAATTCGAACTTATGATTTTGAAGATAGGCCATTGTTGTTTCCGAGGTTTGTTCTCGATATGTATTTTGTTGCTAAAGTCTGTTGGCAATGCCATTGTTGGCTAGCTACATTTGAACAAAAAAGGAAAAAAAAATATTTCTTTTCTGTTTATTGTTGGAAAAGTCATTGTGAATAATACAACTCATGCTACTGATCTTGTAAAGTCTTTAGGTCCTTTTAACTTAAGTGAAGCTAAAACTATTGAAGCCTCTAATCCAAAAACATTTTCTGGGGAACACCTAGAGTCTATTAGATATGGGAACTTGTTTCCAGGAGCCAGAAAGAAGAGCGAGGAAAGTCATAGTGCACCAACAAAAAATCAAGAATTGCTAATTGGTGCTGAAGATATCGTTGAAAAAGAGAAAGTCGGCATGGGAGCTAGATACAAGCAAATAGGCACAAATCCTATGAGGCAATCTCAATCTTACACACACGATGCTGCTCTAACTTCATCTACCTGTCAAAAACTGAAAAAAAAAACTTAGTACAGGTGAAATATTGGTTCATGGTGGGATATTAGATGGTGGAGATGAAGAAGAGCCTCTTTGTAGAGTAAGCCTAGAAAGATCACACATGACTGAATTAGATAGATCTAAGAGTCTACGTAAAACAGGGAGCATCGAAGAGGCTATGGACATGGAAGTTGATATCGTTATACTACATGATTTCGTTAATACTTGTTTGCAATAAAATCAGAAAATGATGGAGAAAATTATCGAAGAGGTCACTACTTTTGATGACCACCCTGTCACATTGCAAATTCCAAATTATGACATAGGCAATAAATTTAGATTAAGGATTCAAAGAGTACAATTTTGCAACAAAAATGTTATTGATTGAGTATAAATGGATGTTGATATATCTAGGGTTGTAATGTCAGGACTCATGAAATTACATCAAGTTATTGGTGGCGTGCTTGTATACTTTATTAGCCAACAAGAAGAAGAAAATATGAAACTGAAGGCAAGAGTAAACGAGCTAGAAAATTCTCTAAACATGGGTCCTTTGTTGATGGCTCCATTATCAATACATGGACTGCCATTGGCAATTTTTACTCCCAAAACATCCCATAGATTTTTTAACCCCATAAATCTTCTTAATGCAGTGAAATTGTGTATTATTAGTAATATATTCGAAAGATTGTGAGTTATTGAATATGCATGGCTCTGCAATTTGAACTAGGGTTTGAGTTAGGGTTTGGCCACTGGTAACCATGGCGGGTCATGGAGGAGGGAGTTCTGCTCCCTCCTACAGTCAAATAGCCGCAAATAGAAGCAAGGGAACTGGTCTGCATCGCTTCAAGAAACCAACGGAGCTGATAACTGAGGATATTAACACAGGAAATATCAAACCTCATGGATATAAAGAAAATCATGAGGAAGATAGCAGGGAGAAGAGGAAAGAGGGTAGCAGTTAGAAAGCTGCACCTATGAGTGCGACAGGGGTCTGTAAACCCAAGTCGACCATTATTCCTCAGGTTGTTTTAAGTGACCTAGCACTATAGGTGCATAGAGAACACATGGCGGAACACGCAGTTATATGCGAATTTATGGGGATTTGGCAGACAGAGAAGGACTTACACACATGGATAAGGAACTACTGGAAACCAAAGAAGGAAATAAACCTTCACCTTGGATCTAAGGGCTTCTTTACGGTGGTGTTTACGAGCTTAGAAGATAAAGACAGAGTGTTCGAGGGAGGACCCTATTTTTACGTTGCTGCAGGCCTTTACATGCGACCATGGGTGATTAATTTTGTCCTAGAACGAGAAATATTCACTTCAGTACCGGTATGGATAAGACTAAACTCCCTTCCTTTAGATTATTGGTTTCCAGAGTCTCCAAAGGCTATCAGCAACAAACTAGGGATTTTTATAAAGATATTAGATGCGACTATAAGAGGTAAATACACTTCATTCGCTCAGATTTGTGTGGAAATGGACTTATCTGGGGCACTTCTGAACGAGATCATTTTAGAAGTGTATGATGAAGAATGGGTGTAGGCAGTGGACTATGAACATGTCCCATTCAGGTGTCGTAAGTGCCATGAACACGGGCACCTATACAGAGACTTCCCATCAAACAAACTGGAGAGCAACACAAAAACCACCACAAGCAAAGATCTTGAGGGTTTCACTAAGGTGGGGGGCAAAGGGAAAGGAGGAAAGTGGTACCAAAACAAAATCAATGAGGACAGGCAACCGAGCCACAATAGTTTCAAAATCTTAGAAGAAGAAGTTGGTAACAATGGGACAAACCAGGAATCGGAGACTAAACCAATGAGAAGGATAGGTATGCTAACATGGAGGATATACCAGAGAACAGCCAAAAAAAGGATGATCTACCGAGCATTGTGGAGCTCGGTAGAGACCATGAGATGATCCCAAGTGAGGCGGGAATGGAGGACCATGAACTGCAGGAGATTCTTGAGAAGGAGAACTTAGATCTAGAAAATTTTCTGGAGCAGGGTATTGCCAAAGGGTTTGACTCCCAGAGAACAGCCAAAAAAAGGATGATCTACCGAGCATTGTGGAGCTCGGTAGAGACCATGAGATGATCCCAAGTGAGGTGGGAATGGAGGACCATGAACTGTAGGAGATTCTTGAGAAGGAGAACTTAGATCTAGAAAATTTTTTGGAGCAGGGTATTGCCAAAGGGTTTGACTCCCTGCCAAAGGAGGAGTTTGACAGGGTTCAATAGTTCTTCCTCTGAAGATCCCAATCGAAGGGTTTTGGAGTCAAAAGAAAATATGACAACCAGGAGAATAGAGGGATAAAAACAATGGAGGAAACACCGGGGCACTCTTCTAAGAATCCGTGTAGGAAAAGAGGAAGAAAAAGACAGAATGAGTTGTTGACCAAATGTGGAAAACTCATGATTAAATCAAGTAAGATGAGAGATCTCATTAGTTACTCCTTTACAAACCTTTCTTAATAAAGATTACAACCTGGAACACTAGAGGCCTAGGAAGTAAAAGGAAACAAATAAATCTTAGCAGTAGATTAAAAGAAGAAAAACCATATATGGTTTTTATTCAGGAAAATAAGTGTTCGATGGACAAGATCAAAGAAATACATAGAAAATGATTAAGCAAGTATGAGTATCTAGAGGTTAAGGCAGATAACTCGGCAGGAGGGATTCTTACGCTTTGGGATCCTCAGAAACTTGGAATCCTGGATGCGGAAGCGTCCGGGAACTATCTATCTTTGGTGATTCAACCTTTGGGTGATAGGGAGACTTACATGATTACAAGTGTCTATGGTCCTAAAAAAATAAAAGAAAAACTCAAGCTTCTCACCTCCCTTGAGGAGTTGAGAGAGAGATATCCTGATATGCCCTGGATTCTGGCAGGGGATTTCAATATGATCAATCTCTTACAGAGAAAAAAGGTGGTACCAGAACACTTGGCAGAGACTCCATTGCCTTCTAGAACTTCATAAATAAAATGAGACTAGTGGATGCTGAAACAATAAATGGCACTTTCACATGGAACAACAAGAGAGGAGGGGCTTCTCAAGTTGCCTCTAAACTAGATAGATTCATAATCTCAGAGGACCTCCTTCTCACAGGCCTTGACATGTCAGCTCTATTCCTTCCCTTTGGAGGCTCGAACCACTGGCCTATCCAGCTTGAAGCCACTTTTATGGGTACACCGAGGAACATACCTTTTAGGTTTGAAAATGTCTGGCTCTCTCACCCTGACTTCACCAACAATATTGACAAATGGTGGATGGAAGATTTGCCCATTCAAGGCACTAAAATGTTCATGCTGCAACAAAGACTTAAACAAATCAAATTCAGACTCAAATATTGGAACATAAAAGAGTTTGGTAATATTTTTAAAGCCAAAAGAGAATTTGAACAGAAACTCTAGGGGATTAATTAGATCATAATCACATATGGTTTTACTGAGGAAAGGAAAAACTCAAGCTGATTCTTTTCAGAAGGAATGGGAAGATAGGTGCATCCAAGAGGAGATATTTTGGAGACAAAAATCGAGAGTGCACTGGATTATAGAAGGGGAAAGAAACACAATTTTTTTTCATAAATCAACTTTGGATCACAGGTCACATAACAGAATTTCAAAACTCAGAGATTTTCAAGGGAAAGAGCTTGTCTTCCACAAAGAAATGGAATTTGTCCTAGTACAACACTTCCTTAGCATTGCAAAGGAGCTTCTCTTAGACAGGTCTTAGTTCATTAACAAATTCACAAAGTACATTCCCAAGCTTGTAACAAGGGAAGACAATTACAATCTTAATAGGCTAGTGTCTGAAGATGAGGTCAGTGAAGTTATAAGTGAGATGCAAAATGGGAAAGCTCCTGGCCTTGATGGATTCAATGTGGACTTCTTCAAAGCATGCTGGAAAACAATCAAACAAGACATCCTTGATGTAGTGGAAGACTCAAGAAGATCTAGAACGGTTTTGAAGGCTCTCAATGCCTCTTTCATAGCTTTGATTCCAAAGCAGGAAAAAGCTATGACACCGGATAGATTCAGACCCATAGCTTTATGTAATGTGGTGTACAAAAATATTTCCAAAGTGATCGCTAATAGACTCAAGCCCCTTCTTCCAGCTCTTGTCTCAGAGGAGCAAATTAGTTATGTGGAAGGAAAACAGATTCTCAATAACATCATACAAGCTCATGTGGTGGTACACTCTCTTAAGAGAAATAAGCACGCTGGTATGATCATACAGCTTCACCTAGCGAAAGCTTATGACAAGCTAGGCTAGTCTTACATCAGGGCAGTGCTGAGAGCTTATGGTTTTGACCAAAATTGGATTAGATGGGTTATTTCCATTGTATCCATGGCTAGTTTATAATCCTGCATAATGGCTTGCCCTCAAGAACTTTATGCCTTCTAGGGGTCTCAGGCAAGGAGATCTGCTCTCCCCCTTCCTCTTTGTGCTTATGATGGAAGGGCTAGGAAGAGTGATAAAATGTGCAAGTGTTGAAGGAAGAATCCAGGGATTGAAACTTACCATAGATGGAGTTGCTTCAACTCACCAACAATTTGTGGATGATACTATGCTGCAGGGCATTCCCACGGTCAAGGAAGCCAAAGCTTTTAAACAAATCTTGAACGACTTTTCTATGGTTACTGGTACAGAGGTAAGCCTTGACAAATCAAAAGTTTTCTTTTTAACACTGACAGTGCTATTCAGAGAAACCTCACCAAAATTCTAGGGTTTCAAAGGGATCAGTTACCTTCTGAGTACCTTGGAATGCCTCTTATAGACAAACCTCTAAGCAGGGGAGTGTGGGAGCCGGTAATTAACAAACTTCAATATAGGATCAGGAAATGGACATGCATATCTTTGAATTTAGCAGGGCACCTTGTGCTTACAAAGGCTGTCCTATAGGCCATACCCATTTTCATGATGTCAGCTCTTCCTGCTCCTATAGGAGTTATGAAACAGATCAGGAACATTCAAATAGATTTTCTTTGGGGCAAAGGGGAAGAGAAAAAGAAATGGGCTTTGGTAGCTTGGGACAAGCTCTGCAAACCTAAGGTCCATGGTGGTTTGGGGCTTCATGACCCTGAAACCCTCAACAAATTTTAGGGTGCAAAACTTTGGTGGAGGTGGCTTAAGGAATCAGCAACCCCTTGGGCCAAGCTTTGGAAACAGAAATATGCAAATAATTGGCAGGAGAGGGATCATATCTGAATGTCTGGGCTTATTAAGGGCTCCCACATTTGTAATCTTGCTTGGGAAAACAGAGCCATTGTCCAACAACACAACTTCTGGGAGATCTGAGCTGGGAAGCTGGCAAGATTCTGGGAGGACAACTGGCAGCAAGAACCAAACTTATTTAGGGAAGAACTAACCGCTCTCAAGATTGACATTGAAAAAAAAGGTTTATGCATGGTAAGTGACTTCTGGGATCAGGTAAGGAACAATGGTAAATGGAAAATATGGAAGGATTTGGGCTATAGTGAGGAGAGCCCTTTGAAAGCTTAGGCAGGCTCTCTTGCTCTGGATTTGGAAGAGAGGAAGATTTTGGTATCATCCTCCTTTGACGAACTGAGATGGGGAAGAAACATAGAAGGTAACGTTAACCTCAAAGAAGATAAAAAAATAGCCCCAGTGTTTGATTATCAAAACCCTGATAAGGTATGGAAGGACCTTTGGCAGCACCAACAATGGATGAAACTAAAGCTGTTTATGTGGTTGGTTCAACAAAAGAAAATTCTAACTTGGGAAAATCTTCTAAAAAGGGGTTTTGTTGGCCCATCCAAATGCCATCTTTGTGGTTCACAAGAGGAGATGATGGAACACTTACTAAACCTTTGCCCATTCACCTCTACCTTGTGGGATTGGGTGGCCTCAGTATTCAGGCAGACTGACAGGGACAAACTCAGTATTACCAACACTTTGAAGAATTGGAGAAAAGAATTCTCAGGCAATGAAATTATCAATAAAGCTTGGAATCTAGTTCCAGGCTTCTTAATCTGGGATGTCTGGAAAGAACGAAATGGCAAGATTTTCATGAATAAAAATGGCTCAACCCAAAACATTATTACACAAATATTAAGACATCTCAAAGACACTGTTGGAGCCCTTTTAAGGAGACCTCCTAAGGACCCTACTCTGCCCCAGGACACTCATATACTGCTGCAGTTGGGTCTCCATTCACTAGTTCCCCAGACCATAAACAAGGGTGTGAGCTAGATAAATGTTGGTAAAGAATTCTGGCAACATCCTCCTCATGGTTTCTTGAAATTCAATATAGATGGAGCCTCTAAAGGTAACCCAGGGATGGCTGGTTTTGGAGGGGTCATCAGAGATGAGCAGGGGTGCATTAAGGATATCTTTCACAGTCATCTGGGGACTGCCACTAATAACATGGTAGAGCTCATGGCCTTAGAGCAGTGCTTGGAAATACTGATCGAGTCATATTTACATAATGCCATCATTGAAGCAGACTCTGAATTGGTTATTAATGCGGCCAAGAAGATATGTAACAGAAAAGCACCGGGAAAAGTTTCAAAACATTGGCGGCTTTTACAGGTCTTTCAACGCATTCATTCCCACCTAAAAACCTTGAGAATGGTCAGCTTCATTCATGTGCGAAGAAAATCCAATATGCTAGCTGATCGTCTGGCGAACGAAGGAGTGTTTTGAAAAGAAAGTTACAGCAGGTATGCTTGGGATTTGACACCCTTGGGGAAATTCCGTGAGGATTGTCAAAGACAGGTGGCCAAAGAAATGGAGTGCTTCCAGACTATTAGGAATTAACAAGACGGGAGACTAGTGGAAGCAGGAGTAAGGGGAAGTGAAAGTCATTCTTAACTGTTGATCCCTCAAAAAATGCTTAAAACAGAGCTTTCTATAGGGGAGGGGCACTTGGTAAACAACATGCTTCTTAGAAGGTCGCTGACCATAGATCTTGACAAACTTCGTCATCGAATGGCTATCGGGTGGGAAAGTGATCGAAGGTTAACTATTCAAGCGGACACAAAGATTTTTAGATCAACGGTTCATAATCTTCATCGGGTCAGTAAAGAGGGTAAATATCATGCAAGTTTCCGATCCGATATCTCGGAGGACCGTCAGATCAACAAGGGCCTAATCATATGGATATCGGGTTCTAAAAGTAATCGAAGGTTAAGTCTCAGACCAGACCCGAACATTTATAAACCAATGGTTCATAATCCTTACCAGATTCGTGAACCGGGTAAAAGAGGCGCATGTTGCCGAGGTGATAGTGTTCGTGACTGTCAAATCTTGCGGGATCTGGATCGAAAGGATATCGGGTTTCAACATGGGAGGAGGTTAAGTCTAAGAACAGACCCGTAGTTTTATACATTGACAGTTTATTTACCCTATCGGCTCCGTAAAGCTGGTAAAGGTCGCGCATATCTCCGAAGCGATTTCTTTAATGACCATTGGATCACTGAGGGTCGTATCGAATGGCCATCGGGTTGGATAACGGGTAGAGGTTTAGATGTAAGATTTAGGTATAAGGTTTCGGGTTGTTCCAGGTTGTTTTGGGTTATCCCTTGTTGGTCTTTACACTTGTAAAGACATGTAATATATGTAATATTTCTTGTAGTTAATAGAATGTTCTACTCTTACTTGACCAAAAAAAGAATATGCATGGAAAGAAAATTTCAATTTGCAACATTTATTCTAGAGAATTAAGTCATTTGTCGAGTCGGTCAAAAGTGAGCTTGAGGGAGATAGGGAATTTGAGGACAATGACTTAATAACTTTTACTCACAAGCTTGATGTACTGTTTGATTTAGAAAAGAGAAACAAGGACTCTCGGATGTGGATTAGATAAAGCAGATCAAAGCTGCATGGTCTAAGATAATCAAAACATTAGAGGACATTATTTCTGAATGTGGAAGCATAAAAAGTAGAAGAGCTAATGCATATATCAAGGAGGTAATGATTATTCAGGATTTAAATAGTCCATGCATTACATATGAGTCTGGATTAGTTTCCAAAGACATGCTGATGGCTGAATTGGAGAATCTAAAGCAATTAAAGGCAATAAAGTTCGATGATAGAACTGATTTTATTGCAAAGGAAATTAATAAATGGCTAATTATTTTTTTAATGTTAACGAATAGTACTTTTCCTTAGATTCACAATTGCAGGAAGAAACTAGAGAGATTGAGGAGGAGATATTCAATGAACGTGTTAAATAGGAGATTACTATCACCCCGATGAAATATTTCATTAAAGATAAAGTGAAGGAATTCCTTGGAGAAATCGTAATTCTGAAAGATGTATAGTAGTCAAACAATGTTGGTTATGCTTTTTCATATTGTAAGTGTTTTAATATCTTAGAACGCTTGTTTTTCTATTTATAATGTTTAGTTATTGAATTTTTCTGGGTACGTTATCATGAAATAATCTAATTCTTGGATGTAGTTTCTTGTTTTCCATTGCAAGTGCCTTTATGAGATTACGGTTCATGGGAGCCCAATCCTAGTCTCCATTGGGACGAATGCATTTACTTTTGCATTTTAAGTATTATGATTTTGATCAATGCTTTATGCAACAAATATTATTCTCTAGACCATGCCTCTGTCGTGAATCCTTGTTTCAATTTTGATTACTGTGTGGTCTAATTCTCATTCTGTTTACTAGTTATGTAAAGAATTATGAGATAATGTTTTGTGTGGGATGTTGTATAGGTCCTAATTTTGTGACGTTGTGCAAAAAAACACTAATCGAACATGTGTTTTACAATATTTTCTTTGATATTTTATATATTAGCTAATGTTTAGTAATTCATGATAATGAAAATGAATTTTTGTTTACTCTGTCCTAATACTGAAACTATTTACTAATTTTATCAAGAATTCTTATATAATGTTTTGCATCTGAACTTGTATAGCCCTGGATTCCGTAGCATTCCTCAGAACATTGTTTGAACATAAGTTTATGAGAGTATGCTTTTGAGATTTTATATTGTATGTAATGGCTTGTAATTGATGATAATGAAAATGAACATTTATCTAGAGTTTTGGTTCTCAAATATTTATTCCATTTGTAATATTTATTTTAATCAAAGCTATAGTGATTGGAATTTAAATCTAAATACAATTACTGTTACTATAACTATGTTGATTATTGTTCAAGGTCTTTCAAGCACAAAGATAGATTACTTTGTTCCAGTTCTCTTCATTTATGAATGCATGCACAAAAGCTTGAGTTGTAGGGATCAATATTTCATTATGCAGAGCTTTCATTGTGCATAGGAAGCTTACTCCACGCAATGAAAGCTTTCATTATGCAGAGGAAGCTTCCTCCGCATAGTGAAAGCTTTCATTAAAAAAACCATAAACCTAAAAATAATAAATATAAATTAAATTAATTTAAATTTATGATAAAATCAAATTTATTTAATAATAAATTTTATCAATTGCAAAAAAAATTAATATTTGTTATGAAATCAAATTCACTGTCATTTTTGAATGCATGCAGGGAATATTTCACCTAGAAAACTGAGAACCATGGTTGCAACAACATGTTTCATTGTGTAGAGGAAACTTATCTTTGTTTTAATTGGATATGAAGTTTTTGCTTATAGTTTTAATAATTTCATGTATACATAATAAATTTCCTTCTGCAACAGAATTCCACATTATTAATTTATTAAATAATATGCATTGTCATGCAAGAGAAGCATGTCCAGAAAGAGGACCAAAACATTGCAGAAGAAAATCTTTGTTCCTTGCTCCACACACCCATTCTCTTGTACAACATTACATGTTTAAACACATTAAAAAGAAACTTAATTTAGTGTTGCACAAAAATAAAAAGTATTTAACGCACAAATGTTGAAACTTCTTTGTTTCGAATATTAGTTTGGGTATTTGTTGTTATTATCACATTAGCACTTCTGCACTACGCACAATGAAAGGCAACTCCACCCATTTTTTTCTACACCTACGCATTCTACACATGTGGTTGATAAAAAATGTCTTATAATTTTTGATATATTGTTCGAAGTATAGAGGTGCGAATTCATACATTATGCAAAGTCTAGAAATTCATATTGAGAAAATACCAAGCAATATTATATATTAGGTTTGTCCATTGTGCAGAGCTTGGAAATTCGTATTAAGCATATACTTAGGAATGCTAAGCCTGAAAATTATAATCTTGCTTGTAATGAGTTGGAAAGAGGGACAATGCAAACAGAAAAGGCACAAAATTACAAACTAACGTTATGTATAACCGAAAAAGCTTTCATTGTGTGGAGTGCACTTTTTTTCTTTTCATCTTTCGCATAATGAAATTAACTCAATACTAAGACATTTCAACATTCTTTTAGCAAATGAGAAAATCGATAGGTCATCAGGAATGGTAAGTGCTACCACGTACAAACTGACATCGACATAAAAGTGGGTGCCAACTGAACTATGAACTCGTTTCATAATAGAGATAACAACTAGCTAGGTTTTTGCACAATATTTGTTCACAATTGTCCTTGCACGCCTTTTGATTTAGAGTTAATATTGATAGCCTATAGCCTGGCTATCATTATCACAAAGAATTCACATTTAATTTGGTTCATGTATCGATGATATTAAAGAAACAACAAAGTGCAAAGTACATGGAGTAGATGGTTTTGGAATTTCGAGATTTGTTTTGGTGTTGTCTATCGAGGCCACTATTTCGACCAAAGAACGAATTTATTGTTAGAAATTGGGAAAAAATTATTCAAAAAGTTTGACTGTGGGAGTGTTTAGATCGTTTTTCATGGCAGAAATGGGTTCAACACCATCAACAATCATTGGGGCACCGAAAATCTTGAAGCTTGACAACTATAACCTGGTTTAAAAAAAATGATCGGATTTTCTAAAAATCATGCCGAAATTTCTTTTGCTTTTTGGGTGAAATTATGGGTTGTTTTGACTACACAAATTATTTCCACTACTTGTCGTAAATGCCATCTTTGCTATTTTTATTTTTTATTTATTGAGAGTGTCTTGTAAAACATATTTCACACGCAGTATAGTAACAAATAAAACAAACGGAAAAGGAACAACATTACAAACTAGTATTATAATTAGGATATTTCTTTCAACGTTAGCTACTAAGGCCACAATTTTGTTTGGACAAGGAATTTCTTGCCAAAAACTGGTGGAAAAATATTCAGAAAGTTTGATTGTGGGAGTGTTTAAATCATGTTTTTTTTATGGAAAAAATGGATTCAACACCATCAACAATCATTGGGTTGCCCAAAATCTTGAAGATTGACAACTGTAACCTAGTTTTTCAAAAAATTCTGTTAGCTTTTCTAAAAATCATGCTGGAATTTCTATTGTTTCTAGGAAAAGTTGTGGCTTGTTTAGACTGTTGTGAATTATTTCGACTACTTCCTGTAAATGTCGAATTTTGTATTTTGAATTTCTATTTATTGAGAGTGTCCTGTATAATAGATTTCACATGAAGAATAGTAACATATGGTGATTATTTAGCATATCAATAAATTTATACTTTAATGGCATTGAAAATGTTACTGATTGAGTGAATATTTCGAAAGTACAAAGTGGAAATGGCTAGCAGAGGAAGGAAAGAAGATATTTGCACTAATATGATTAACTCACTTGCGCTTATTGATGAGATATTTTAGTGGTCGGTTGCGTATCAACGATGTTATGAACCAGCTCAAAAAACGATAGAAAAAATAGATCAACGACTTCAAATCAACCACTTCGAGGGGGCAACCTCCTTTACATTACACAAATGAACAATTCTTGGATGATACTGTTATCACCCCAAGAAACTCTCCTAGGTTGTATCTCAGAGATGCTCGGGAACATTACAAACTCAACATAATGTTGGAAATGGATGAATGGAAGGAATGATGCATATTCAATCCAGATAACCACTCCTACTATGCTTAACTCCAAACATGGGTGAACACCCCCAGACTACAAGGCTTTATACCACCAATTACTCACAGTTTCAGGATTAGGTGAATATGGAGAATACTAACCACACCAGCAGATGCACAAGACCATGTGATGGCTGGCTGCAACCAGTAAAGAGGTCTGCAAATCTATTTCCTAATGCACAGATAGGATGACAGCTCTCTGGCACTAAGTAAACAGAAACCTGCATAACACATTCAATGATACATACTAGACTTCAACACATAGGTGGGATGACATCCCCTCTAATGCTGAATATCAAGAGCATATGAACAAATGCATAACAGGCACAGCCTAGAACATAGTAGAAATGGAAAGTGAGCAATTAACAGCAAAAGAAGCTTGTATTAGCTGAAAATGAAGACTAGATGCTGCAAGTATCAAAGTAGTTACAGTCTCTAGAAGTTGAACCTTACATCAAAACAACAACCATCAACCCCCATTACATCTGTTTTCTGGGTATATATAGATTTTCTTTACAAAAACGCTCTGTTATTCTATGCGTGGAGGGGTCATAATGGACCACCAACCACTTTAACTGTCTAATATGTGTCTCTGCTGCAATCTGACTGTGTCTGCGAATGAATTTGACCTTCTCGGATGCTCTGCTATCCTTCTTGAGCAGGTGGAGTGTTATATGGAAGGAGTTCCATAACTGATAAATGAATTCAACTGCTCGAGGCATGTCCTTTCCCCCTTGGCCATTTTGTCTCTTGAAAGCGGTTGTTGAGGAGAAAATGCGCCGGGTACTGGATATTAGCCTCCTTCTTCCTTCGGGCACACAGGATAGGCTATGGACGTGAAGACTGCATGGCGGATGAATGGGCAAGATGGGAACAAATATCAGCCATTGGATCACATGGATGGACGACAGAGATCTATCGGCGAGATACATTAGGAAGAAGCGGGAACAAACAGTCCTGAGCCGTTGGATCTCGGGCGAATAGATCCAACAGTTATTGGGGGCAAAAGGTACACGGAGCTTAACGGCCGGGGAAAACTATGCAATATGGAAAATACACTATCGGAGGCGGAAAGCGGATTTGAAATTTATTACATGGAAGCGGTGAGTCATATCAGGTCCAGTACTTTCCTTTGATAATTTTGGGCCTTTACATTTGCCGATTTGCCGATAACGATTAGATCACATCGGCAGAAGTCAAGGGGTGCAGCCTTATGCACATAGATGCGATTTGCTGATGGCGATTAAAGCCCAGACCCGATAGAGGAATTAACTATTTTTAAGACTGATGAAGGGAGAATGAGGTAAGGAGAAAACAGGCGATTTGCGATAGCGATTGAGGGAAAAGAGCTTATGAGAAGTGCTGTCACGTGATCATGGTCTCATGGGTTTAAACTTTACGCCCGTGGACCTGAGGGAAAGTGGGTTTAACCAAGTTTTGGGGGAAAACAAAGATAGTGAGGGCTATGAGAGTATAAGGAAAACGAAGGAGAAGAAGGAAACAGACTGCTGCGATCTCCTTTTCTGCATAAACACACGGCCAAGCTAGTATTTGGTCCTCTAAATGCTGAAGCATGTAGCAGAGCTAACACTGGCTCCTTCTAGGGATGAGATCCTCCCTATGAGGTCTCAAGAACTTGTAGATCAATGCCTTTCCTGTGAAAAATAAATTAGCAAAATTTCCTAGTTTTCCATTGGGCATGGAGTCTACTTAACCTACACTAAAACTGATAAAATAAAATATTTACAACTTTAAGGCCAAAAGACCTTAAACCACATAAATTTTCAGAAAACGCCCATTAACTAGGCCATCAAAAACTGCTTCTCCTCCCATACTTTTCAGTATGAAGGTGTTGTTCCCTTGGATTTGAGAAATGATAAAAGGCCCTGTCCAGAAAGCATCAAACTTCCCATGATTGCCTTTCTTTTATTTTAGTGCATCCCACTTCAGAACCAAGTTTCCCACCTGAAAATTATCTATTTTTGTCCCTTTGTCAAAAGCATGCTTGATCTTCTTTTGATGTGCTGCAGACCTTTCAGTGAGCCGTTCTCTGATCTGAAGCACTTTTGCTAAATCAGCGATCCTTTTTGCCATGTCTTCTTCCTCATTATGTTCTTGTTCAGTCAGAGGAAGGAGCAAAGGGTTTATTGGCCTCAGCTTCTGTTTGAAAGGGATGGTGTCTTTTTTTAAAGGAATTTTGTGCTCGATGATTTTCTTATCATACGTTTTCAGGTCACTATATTCCCAGGCAAAGACATCAGCAAACTACCTCATTAAATTGCAGTATTCAGAACATTGGTCAGCAGATAGATGAGTGGACAGATTTACGTATCTAGGCTGACCGGGACTCCCTATATCATGCTTACAGACTGTAGACTGATCTTCATTTTGGGCAGCTTTATAAGGCACGTCATTCTGGTCAAACAGTCTTTCTAGAGGAATTAAGCCTTTAGGTATATGATTGCTGGGGAGTTGGACAATACTATCTTTGCCAATTTTATTTCTAAGCTGAGACTGGGGGTATTCTTCTAAAGCTTCATTATCTTGGTTAATTCGCATTTCAGAAAATTCATCAATGACTTGCAAGAATCTGTTCACTTCATCATCATCTTCAATTTGCTCCTCCTCAGCCTGAACAATTGGTTTCTTGAGCTGCATTGAGGCCTTCCGAGATTCTTCTATTTGGAGAATACATGCTCCAAAATTGGTATCCACAGCATAAATGGGATGATTGGAAGGATTCTTCTCATCACTGATGATGTATGCCAGCTGTGCTTCTCTGTACAATCTCCTGCTTTCTCCTCCAAAAATTGGGACAGTGGCATAAGATAAATCATTCTGCAATGTCCCACCCAGTCTCTTAATCCACCCTCTGGACAACAGCATGCCAAACTTGGGAGGGATATCTGCTACCACAATATCCATCATCATGCTCTTCATGGGCAGCTGAGTTAGGGTAATGGCTAGGTCTTTGATCAATCCTAGGCATTTTACTTTCCTTGAATCAAAAGAGAATAAATCATGATATGGTCTAGTGATGTCAAGGCCTAGCTCTTCCATGACGGCTTTAGGCATCAGATTGTGGCTAGCTCCCGTGTCTAGCAGGCAATTGTGGAGGATTTTATCATGAATAGTCAAGGAGACATAAAACGATGGAGAATTATTATCAGCAGGTTTAGTCATTGGGCTAAGCACAGCTGCAGGCCTATCATCTTGCAAATTGACAGAGTCATTGGAGGTTTGTGTGGATCTCAGCTCAAGAGCTTCAAGGATAGGCTTTCTAAACACTTCACTCTTTACCAACTCTATCAGAGGCACATATATTTTTAACTTCTGGACTTCTGATTCAAAGCTAAAAGAGGAAGGTATCTTGTCAGAACCTCTTACCTCTTGAACTGGTGCTTTAAGGATGGTTGGATCAGCTGCTGGTCTTCTCTGTCTGATATTATGTGACTCTGTTTGGAAAGTAGCTCTTTGGGCAGGATTCTCCTTGACATTATTTGCATTTGATCCTAGATTATATCTTTGCTACCCCTCAGTTTGTAGAACATCCTCTCTGTCCCACCTTTGACTGTCTTGTTCCTGTAGCAAAGCTTCTTCGTATGCAGCCAATGTCAAAAAGGCAGCACTGCCTTTATCTTCCTTACAATGAATTTCATCCTCATCCAATCTGTTCCTCCTCCGTGACTATGTTCTGAAAAGGAGCTTTAACCTTTTGATCTTCATTAACTTCTTTACCCCTCTAGATGATTTGCATTTGCTCATTTACTCTTCTGAATGGATTCGGATTTCTTGGAGCAAATGTATTTGGGAGCCTTGCCTTCCCGGAGTTCTGCTCTGCCTTCAGCTTAGATATTTCAGCAGCCAATGACTCTATCATTCTAGTCATTTATCAAATTTGGGATCGGAAGGTGAGGCAAAGGAAGAAGAAGCCTCACCTCTCTGCCTCCTTCTATCAGCATGAATTTTGAGCTTTTTTGCAGCTATGATATTAGACTCTACTTCTAGGGCTGCATCTTGCATGTCTTCCAGAGTAGCACACCTTCTTTCTCTTAATAATCAAAGGCACTGGCATAGGCAAGTTTGGAAGAGGTAGGGGTAGGCTTTACTTTAGCTGGTATCTTACTATACATACAATTAAATCTCTTATTAAAATCAGGCAATGATTCCCCATTTTCCCTCTTCAGGTTACCAAACTCAGTATGGTAATACAACAAGTCCTTTTTATCTCCCTAGTGCTTCAAAAATTCTTTATCTAAGGCTTCAGTATCAGCAATAGATCCAGGGGGCAATTCTCTGAACCACTTTCTATCCTCTCCATCAAGGCTCTAGACAAAATCTCTCATCCACACATCATTTTCACTGATGTCTAAGTTATCAACATAACTGTAAAAAGCCTCAAGGTGTTCTTCAGCTGTTACTCCCTCTGTGCCAGTGAACTTGGGCATATATTTCTGATATTCTCCCACAGGCATGGGATTCAAATGAACAGGCAAGACCAAAGGTCCATACCTAGCAACAACAATTCTTTCTATCTTCGTAGGTGCTTGCTGGCCTGCCATGACTGGGGTATGCGGAAGGATACCGGTAGATTGAATAGTGGGGAACAATGAAATGGATGACAGAGACAAGGGTATATGATGGACTGTATGGGATACTTTCTTTGGCCTGGGATCCAAAGGGGAACTCAATGGACAAGGAGCTTTATGAATCTCTGCAGGTATTTCTTCACTAGCAATACTAGGCTTTATATCTTCAAATTGTGTATTCTCAACTAAAAACTCCTCATGCAGAGACAAATAAGATTTCTTGGGCTTACCTGATCCTGATGCTCCTTTCTGTGATGTTTTCTTCGGGTTAACAATCTTCTCAGGGTCAGGTACTGGAACAGCTGGTGATTTCTGAGGATTTCTTTGAGTGTGTCTCACAAACTGAGCCAAGACTATAACGTGGAGTCGCCAAAGGCTGGTCTTCCTCCAGTGGAGTCGCCAGATAGATGATTATAACTAGAAATGTGCCCAGACTTTGTCTATCATCAAAATCTGGAACTGTGTCGTCTCCCAGGGAAGTTGAGCTTCAATCTCCTCTCCTCGGAAACGACGCCATTTAATGTTATCACCCCAAGAAACTCTCCTAGGTTGTATCTCAGAGATGCTCGGGAACATTACAAACTAAACATAATGTTGGAAATGGATGAATGGAAGGAATGATGCATATTCAAGCCAGATAACCACTCCTACTATGCTTAACTCCAGACATGGGTGAACACCCCCAGACTACAAGGCTTTAGACCACCAATTACTCACAATTTCAGGATTAGGTGAATATGGAGAATACTGACCACACCAGCAGATGCACAAGACCATGTAATGGCCGGGTGCAACCAGTAAAGAGGTCTACAAATCTATTTCCTAATGCACAGACAGGATGACAACTCTCTGGCACTAAGTAAACAGAAACCTGCATAACACATTCAATGATACATACTAGACTTCAACACAGAGGTGGGATGACAGCCCCTCTAATGCTGAATATCAAGAGCACATGAACAAATGCATAATAGGCACAACCTAGAACATAGTAGAAATGGAAAGTGAGCAATTAACAGCAAAAGAAGCTTGTATTAGCTGAAAATGAAGACCAGACACTGCAAGTATCAAAGTAGTTATAGTCTCCAGAAGTTGAACCTTACATCAAAACAACAACCATCAACCCCCATTACATTTATTTTCTGGGTATATATAGAGTTTCTTTACAAAAACGCTCTGCTATTCTATGCGTGGATGGGTCATAATGGATCACCAACCGCTTTAACTGTCTAATATGGGTCTCTGTTGCAATCTGACTGTGTCTGCGAATGAATTTGACCTTCTTGGATGCTCTACTGCCCTTCTCGAGCAGGTGGAGTGTTATATGGAAGGAGTTCCATAATTGATAAATGAATTCAACTGCTCGAGGCATGTCCTTTCCCCCTCGGCCATTCTTTCTCTTGAAAGCAGTTGTTGAGGAGAAAATGTGCTGGGTACTGGATATTGGCCTCCTTCTTCCTTTGGGTGCACAGGATAGGCTATGGACGTGAAGACTGCATGGTGGATGAATGGGCAAGACGGGAACAAATATCAGCCGTTGGATCACATGGATGGACGACGGAGATCTATCGGCGGGAGACATTAGGAAGAAGCGGGAACAAATAGTCCTGAGCCGTTGGATCTCGGGCGGATAGATCCAACGGTTATCGGGGGTAGAAGGTACACGGAGCTTAACGACCAGGGAAAACTATGCAATATGGCAAATACACTATCGGAGGCAGAAAGCGGATTTGAAATTTATTACACGGAAGCGGTGAGTCATATCGGGTCCAGTACTTTCCTTTGATAATTTTGGGCTTTTACATTTGCCGATTTGCCGATAGTGATTAGATCACATCAGCGGAAGTCAAGGGGCGCAACCTTATGCACATAGATGCGATTTTCCGATGGCGATTAAAACCCGGACCCGATAGAGGAATTAACTATTTTTAAGACTAATGAAGGGAGAATGAGGGAAGGAGAAAACGTGCGATTTGTGATAGCGATTGAGGGAAAAGAGCTTATGAGAAGTGTACGGTCACACGATCATGGTCACATGGGTTTAAAATTTGTGCCCAGGGACCTGAGAGAAAGCGGGTTTAACCAGGTTTTGGGGGAAAACAAAGATAGCGAGGGCTATGAGAGTATAAGGAAAATGAAGGAGAAGAAGGAAATAGATTGCCACAATCTCCTTTTCTGCATAAACACATGGCCAAGCTAGTATTTGGTCCTCCAAATGCTGAAGCATGTAGCAGAGCTAACAGATACAAAGGACAATACCTCCTTTCTATATATAGGAGTCTAAGTGGTCCCAATATAATCAGAGCCTACATAACAATAATATTGTAGGGGCACACCAATAACAATAATGGGCTTCTATGGGGCACAATAACAACAACATGGGGACTACATGGGCACAAAAATACCATAAGGGGGTTGCACTAATAACATTAAAGGGCTACACTAGTAGTATAGGGACCTAACAAACGATATGTGAATTTGTGAACGGGAGGGAAGAATAGCAATAAGATTTTGTCTAGCAGATTAACAAATGTTGCATGCATTTTGAAAGTGTTTGATTTCAGAGAAATCACTTATTTGTGCGCATAGAATTTTGATTCAAAGATGAGAATAATTATGCTAACAACCAACAAGATTCCTATTCCTTTGACTCTGAAGCATTCAAATGCACATTCAAGCTATCAAACCCTCATAGATGCTTAAAATTATTAGAAGAAAATAATTTTTTGGATTCATAAGCAAGGGGCATGAACATCATTCAAGAATTCATTTTTCCAACTTCTCAAGTTCATTTTGATCTTTCTATTCTAGATATTTATTTGTTTAGACATTCGTTTAGAGACTTCTGTTGACTTTGTTCCTATCCGATGGGCCAAGAAACTATGGCCAATGTTTGAAAATCCATTCTCTATCTGCATTATTATTCATATTAAAAATATTATTTATTCAATTGGGTTGATCTTATTTCAAATGAATTAGCCTTTCAATTAGTGAATTTGTTCAAAAGCAATAGATTCTTCATTGTGGTGTACCTGATAAGAAACCTCATCTTGATTCATGTCTTTCATGACTTATCACATAAAACTAAATTTAATTCTAATGAAGAACTGATGCAGTTCTAGTATCCCATACTGTGGAAGCAAGAAACTACAAAGTTTTGTCTAGTCCAAGATATATTTGTAATGAAAATCATTTACATGATAACTGAGCAAGAGCCCCATCGAATATCTTCCCAAGCCAAAGTATTCCTATGGGTAAAGGGGGTACATGTAAAAAGAGAAAATAATAAAGTTATTCGAATTTATGGGTTTCAAGGTAAACCACTATTGCTTCCAAGAATGATTGTAGATAGGTATTTTGTTGCCAAAGTCTGCAGACAATACCATGATTGACTAGTTGTATTTGAACAATAAAAGAAAAATAATTTATTTCTTTGCCATTTATTGTTGGAAAAGTAACTATGAAGAATGCAACTCACATTGCATAGCTTGCAAAATCTTTTCATTGATATCATTTAAAAGAAACTGAAGCCTGACAAGGTTTTGATCCAGAAGGCCTATTTACTACACATTAAAGGAGTTGTTAATTACGGTAACTTGTTTACAGGAGTTGCAAAGCAAAGTGAAGAGATTCATAATGCTCCAATAAACAATTAACAACCAATAATGAGTATTGGAGAAATTGTTGAAGAAGCAAGCATCAACACGAAAACAAAGAACAAGAAAAGAGGCACAAACCCTCCACATCAATCTTCACCTTGCACATCTGGAATTGGTTTGGCTTCATCTTCTAGTTAAATAAAGAGAAAAGATATTGTAGGTGAAAAATTGATTCATGGTCAGCTATCAACTCGTGAAGAAGATGAAGAGCCTCGTCGGACATTCATTCTATACAAAATGCACATCGTTGAATCACCCAAATCCAAAAGTACCCCAAAAAAAAGAAGCGTTGAACAAGCCCTGAACGTGGAAATTGTGAGTGCTATGCTACCTAATTTGTCAGTACTTGTTTAGCAAAAAATCAAAAAATAATGGAGAAAATTTCCAAAGAAGATTCTAATTTCGATGATCACCCTATCACTTTGCAAGATGCAAACTATGACAAGGATAGTAAAAAATTGAAAATTGAAAAAGTAAAGGTCCATAATAAAAAAATTATTGATAAAGTAGAAACGAATGTTGATGTGTTTGGAATTACAACCAATAGATTCATGATATTCCATCATGCTATTTATAGCGCACTTGCAGTGTCTATTGGCTAATAGGACGCATAGAACTTGACACTGAAATTAAGAATAAAAGAGCTAGAAAATGCTCTAAATCCGAGTCCTTTGTTGATGACTCCACTCGCAATATGGACACTACCATCTACACTTTGCATTCGCAACACATTCGATGGACCTAATAAAGCTCTAAAACTCCTTAATGCTATCAAATATTGTGTTATCACTAACATATGCCAAAGATAAGAAATCATTGAACATGCATGAAAAAATAACTTTTGATCTGCTACGTTCAACATAAGAAATCAACTCTCCCGGATGCGGGTGTTTGAGGTGGCCTTAAATTCGACGGGACAAGGGTGGGGCGAGGCAGATCGCCACCTGCCCACCCAGTACAGAGTGTTAAAGAATGGTAAGGCAGTTGGCGCATGGCATGCGCGCAGAGCTTGGTTTATCGGCTCTCATTCTAGAGGATTCGGTTCTCACATCATGTCCAACGCTATGGTTCCTCCCTCCGCACGCTCCAGCCTGCATCAGAAGGCGAGGTTCATCAATGCGAAAGTTATGGAAGGAGCCTCCCGAGGCGTGCCAAAGGAGGATAAGGCCAGGAGATGTCTCGGGGATGCGGTGATTTCGACATTGCTGTTTCATTTGATTTACCCTCCTGCCTCTGGTCTCATTTCTGATTTCCGGTCGCCTGAGGGGAACCTGGTCATTCCTAAGGTCTCCCGGAACTTGCGGGGGAAGGTTCCTCTGTCACTTGGCTCGGCCCTCTTGGCGGAGCGGACTCTGTTCCTCCTCTCGTTCCTTTCCGGAATTTCGAGCTGTTGTTTTCATGACTTTGTCTCAGTGATTCATCTCCTTATCTATGGCCTCGTTTTTGGTTTTGGGTGGTGGGATGTTGGCTCTGTCATAGGAAGGGATTTTTTAGAGCTAAGCTTTGCTCTTCTGGCGAAGAGGCTTCAGCTTTACCGCTGGCTCCCTTCCTGGAATTTGGGTCTCTGTTGTAAAGTTTGTCCGTTCTGCAGGCAAAGCTGCTGCCACTCCCTGGTTCTTGTTGTTGCTCCGCATTCCTGGATTCCCGCTGTTGCTCTATCCCAGATGCCTCGTTTACGCCAAAGGATGGGATGCCGTAGAGGCCAGCCGAGGCGCGCGCCTACCAGTTCGTCATCTGACTCGCCTTCCCTTTCCAGTGAGTTGCTTGTAGGCCGCTACCCCAGCACCCGTAGTGGGAGAGGGAGGCTCCATTCCACCAGCTACCGCCATGGGCCTCCTTCCACAACTGGCTCTGCTATCTTTACCTTTAATAGTACGCTGAATCGGCCCAGGATAACTGCTCATTTCTCGGTGGTTTTCCATGAAGACAACCAAACAAAAGACTCTGGTACCCATCCGGGGGGCTCGGAGGCAATCTCTGCTCCATCTTCATCCCTCCAGCTGAATGTTGGAAATGCGCCTCGGCAGGATTTGAATGTACAGGTTCGCAGCGCTCAGGATGTGGTGATGGCTGACCCTGGTCCCTCTGTTCCGAATGCGGCTCAAGCAGGGGATTTGCCAGATTATGGTTGGTGCCGTATCGAGGAAGAGCCTCCTGATGACTAGTTCGTTCACCCAAGCCTCTTCTTTTTGCAGTGCGACTTTCACCTCTGGGCAAGTTTGTAAGGCAAACAGTTTAGTGGTTTTCTGGTGTCTTCTGGCATTTTTTGTTAATTTTGTATTATCATGTGAATCACAGTCTGGTCCCCTGCGTGGGTCCTGAAAACTGGCACATTACTATCAACAGACAATATTCTCATCTGCTTTTTTTGACAGTTCTGCCTCTCGTCAGTGCAGAGTTTTGACTTTGGTCACGTTGTAATTGTACCTCCTTACTTTGTTAATAGAATAGTCTTATTTAGAAAAAAAAACATAAGAAATCAACTCATTTTCCAATTTGGTTAAAAGTAATGTTAATGAAGACAATAATTTTGTTAATAATAACTTAATTTTAGATATCATTTTGGGATTCAACCGCGTTAAAGTAAGTCATTCACGTATGACCATTTCCATGAGAGGTACTCGTAACTGACTAATTTCTCATGATTTTTGAATAGTTCACTTAGCACTCATTGCATCGGTGATGCTCACAGGGGTGAAGAAGTGGGATTGAAACTAGTGAAATGAATCACATAGCATCAATCATCACTTCCGGGGCTTGCACTCGGTAACCAGGACTTCCCAGGAGGTCACCCATCCCAGAACTCCTCTGGCTCAAGTGCGCTTAACTGTGGAGTTTTCCCCATAATCAAGCCCACTTAGCTTGCTACCCCATTTGCAAAACCTTAGCAAGTATTGTGCCTCATGAACCATTCAAGTAGAGATCCCTTGACTCTTTTTGAATTTAAGTATGGGGGTTTACGCAGTGCATTATATTAGATATCATTTTGGGATTCAACTGCGTTAAGTAAGTCATTCACGTATGACCATTTCCATGAGAGGTAGTCGTAACTGACTAATTTCTCATGATTTTTGAATAGTTCACTTAGCACTCATTGCATCGGGTGATGCTCACAGGGGTGAAGAAGTGGGATTGAAACTAGTGAAATGAATCACATAGCATAAATCATCACTTCCGGGGCTTGCACCCGGTAACCAGGACTTCCCAGGAGGTCACCCATCCCAAAACTCCTCTGGCTCAAGCGCGCTTAACTGTGGAGTTTTCCCCACAATCAAGCCCACTTAGCTTGCTACCCCATTTGCAAAACCTTAGCAAGTATTGTGCCTCATGAACCATTCAAGTAGAGATCCCTTGACTCTTTTTGAATTTAAGTATGGGGGTTTACACAGTGCATTATATTAGATATCATTTTGGGATTCAACTGCGTTAAGTAAGTCATTCACGTATGACCATTTCCATGAGAGGTAGTCGTAACTGACTAATTTCTCATGATTTTTGAATAGTTCACTTAGCACTCATTGCATCAGGTGATGCTCACAGGGGTGAAGAAGTGGGATTGAAACTAGTGAAATGAATCACATAGCATCAATCATCACTTCCGGGGCTTGCACCCAGTAACCAGGACTTCCCAGGAGGTCACCCATCCCAGAACTCCTTTGGCTCAAGCGCGCTTAACTGTGGAGTTTTCCCCATAATCAAGCCCACTTAGCTTGCTACCCCATTTGCAAAACCTTAGCAAGTATTGTGCCTCATGAACCATTCAAGTAGAGATCCCTTGACTCTTTTTGAATTTAAGTATGGGGGTTTACGCAGTGCATTATATTAGATATCATTTTGGGATTTAACTGCGTTAAGTAAGTCATTCACGTATGACCATTTCCATGAGAGGTAGTCGTAACTGATTAATTTCTCATGATTTTTGAATAGTTCACTTAGCACTCATTGCATCGGGTGATGCTCACAGGGGTGAAGAAGTGGGATTGAAACTAGTGAAATGAATCACATAGCATCAATCATCACTTCTGGGGCTTGCACCCGGTAACCAGGACTTCCTAGGAGGTCACCCATCCCAGAACTCCTCTGGCTCAATCCTAATTGGTATGAACACATTTACTTTGATGGTTAGGTAGTAGGATTTTGATAGCCTCTTTAGACATCAAACATAAATGTAGGTTATGTTACATAATTTCTTCCATCGACATGTGCTTTTCTTTTATCAAATATATTTTCTCTAGATATAAGTTATGATTTATTTTGTTTAACCATTTTCCCTGGAATGCAAGAGTGGATTGTTAAAGAGAATATGCCAGAATAGCATAGTGAATGAGCTCATGAGCTGAACTGTTGAGAATTTTCATTACCAATATAAGAAACTTTCACTGAAAATCAGAGTTCTTAATGTTTTGCATAAGGTCTTGTATAGATATGGATTCTATGACATTGCTCAAAAATATTAATAGAATATAAGTTTTTTGAGGATATGCTTTAAACTTTTATATTATATATAATCTTCTGTTATTGATCACAATGAAAATGAATAGTCAAGAACAATTTTAGATTTTAGATATATGTTATGTGTATTGTATTTATTTTAATCATAACTATGATGATTGAAATTTGAATCTCAATACAGTTCTTGTTACCATAATTGTGTTTCTTAATGTTTGAGACTTATTCATTGAGCTCCTATATTATGTCATACATACATTTGGAAATAATACATAATATAAATGTAGTTAAGAGTTTTTTAATTTTAGTAGTTCTATTTGTTAGGAAGCTCAAATAATGTTGAATGCTTTAATATTTTCAATTTTCGCAGAGTGCATCCCATGGGGGAAACTCAATTGGTGATCGAAGTAATGTGAAATATGTGAAAACTTAGAGATCCAAGGTTCAAGCCCCCCTCGGTTGTGACCCGTTTTATGGAGAGGAGGACAAACTATAGATCCCGATAGGTTTACTAGTAGCTATGTGGCAGGGAGGTTGCTGGATTCCTCTAGGATACAAAAAAAATGTATGGAGTGTGGAGGTATGGGAAAGGATTTCATTTTTCTTTCCCCATATCTACCTATTCTACATAATGAAATCTCTTTCGTATTTCAAAATGAAATATATATATTGATTTTTTGCAATTTTGATTCTGGGTATACATTTGCTTTATATAAAATGTTTTGATCTTAAGTAGCATAAGAACTTCTAAGAAGTTGAAGTGTTATTATTCAAGAGAAAAGAGAAAATAAATTCTTAGTGTTTCTCTCGTTTCTATTATTTAAATTGATTTAAAATAACAAAATAAATTCTTTATGCATCTTTTCATGCATTCTGAAAAATATAGGAAGTTTTAATATTTTTAATTTGTGTGGAATACAAAAGTGTGGGAAAGGCTTTCATTGTTCACTACCCCCTCCCCACAATGAAAACATTGACTTCCCCTTAACATTTTGCACGTTTCACACACCCTATCTCCTTCCTCCACATATATGTTTAGCCCCCCCCTTGCCTTTTGAGTACTTCTGTTTATCTTCTTTAAAGGATCCATATATCTATGCACCAAATATCTCTTGGGCAATGAGTTTTTAAACATAGAAACCATCTAATTATTATAGACTCACCTATTTAATCATATTTCTTTTCTTGAACATAATTCTATTGCAAAAGGAGTATGTGCAAAGATAAGGAACTACACACAATTAAAATGTTCACTACCCCTTTGCACTCTGCACAATGAAAATGTTTACTGCCCCTTGGAAATCCACATAATGAAACTGTGAAACTCACTTGAATATGTTTTGTTTTTGTTTGTTTGTTTGTTTGTTTTATTTTTTTGTTTTGTTTGTTGGTTTTGTTCTTTTGTTTTTGGTTTTTTGTTTTTGTTTTGTTTTGTTTTGTTTGTTTTGTTTTGTTTTTTTGTTTTTTGTTTTTTTGTTTTTTTTTCTTTTTCGAATGAATTGTAATGTTTATTTCTCATGCATTTGTGATTTCACATTTGTACATTAAATACTTATTATTATTATGCAATATTAAATTAAGTGTCTTTTTAATGTGTGTGAAAAAGATTTATTCCTTCGCACTCTTCATCAGACTAATTTAATACGTGGAGTTTGAGGAATGGACAAAAAAGGCTAATTTTGTGATTTATAGAGGAAGGAGAACAGTTGTGGAGGAAGTGCGAAAAAAAGAGTGTGTGGAGAAATTAAGTGTGGGGGAGTTTGTTAATTCTAATTGTCCCTTTTTCCTCCCCAATGCACACACCACAAAATGAAAACGTTGAATTTCACATGTGTAATGTGTGGAGGAGTTGACGACAACTATGTGCAAATAGAAGCGAGCACGAAGAAGCACTTCGTTCAATAAAATTTTTGACTCCACTTTTGTAGTTTGCATAAGGAAAATGTTCACTTCTCTTCTACACTGTACACATTAAAATGTTTACCATCCCTCTGCATTCCACACTTCCCGCACGTGTGCAAATGCGTAAATAACGACAAATTGTGGAAATGTGAGCATTTTCGAATAATGAGAAAATGCAGACCTCACAAAAAGACAGATAGAATTGGTATCTAAGACACATTGTTAAGCAGGCACATGTGCTAAGTTCTGACAAGAGCTATGTGTGGAGGTAAGCGAAAGAGGATAAACACTTTTTACAATAAAAGTTTTCACTCCACTTTTTCACTCTGCACAAAGAAAATTTTCCCTTATGCACTCCAACCTTACTATGTAATATCAAATAAAGTCACCTTTTAATTCGTAACTATTAACTATGTTTAGTACAATGTCTGAATCTGCGCCTCTGTATTTTATAATGTATGGGCGACCACATGTGCGAAGTGCTGGCAAGAGCTATGTATAGAGATAAGAAAAGGTGGAGAAGAACTTCGTACAATAAAAATTTCGCTTCCACTTCTGCATTCTACACAAAGAAAACGTTCGCTTCCTTTTTGCAATGCGCACGAGAAAATGTTCTCCAAAATCTAATATCAAATGAAGTATCATCTTAATGCATATATATTTACTATGTTCAATACAATATATGAATCCACAACTTAGCATTTCGTACAAAATATAAAAAAATCTTGATATTTTGTTATAATTCTAAGGCATATTGTTGAGCGGCCACATGTGCAAAATGTGAAGGTGTTGGCAAGAGCTACGTGTGTGGATAAGCAGAAGCAAAGAAGAGTTATGTACAATAAAAGTTTCAACTCCAATTTTACGTCGAGCATAAAGAAAAATCTCACTACCCTTATGCACTATGCACAATTAAAATGTTTACTACCCTTCCACATTTTGTACTTCCCGCACTTATGCAAACACGTAAATAATGACGAATTGCAGAAATGCGGGAATTTTTGAATAACGATAAAATGTAGGCCTCTCAAAAATAAAGATAGCCTTAGTATATAAGACACATTGTTGAAGGCCACATGTGCAAAGTGTGCAGGGGCCGACAAGATCTATGTTCAGAGATAAGCGAGTGGAGAAGCGCTTCATACAATAAACGTTTTGACTCCACTTATGCACTCCACATGAAGAAAACATTCACTACCCTTTTATATTGTGGCCTTAGTATCTAATATCAAATTAAGTCTCCTTTTAGCTATTAACTATGATCAATACAATGTATGAATACGTGCAATGTATGATTCAACATCGTCGAAGTTCGTACAATGTATCAAAAAATCTTGATATTCCATTATAATTCTAAGGCACATTATTCAACAACCACAAGTGTGAAGTGTGGATGATTTTTCAGTGTAGCTATGGTTTTTCTTGGTTTCTAGAGACATTAAACAAATATTAAGGCTCCATATAATCTTTAAGCACTTTGCATAATGTATCAACGTTATTTTCTCTACACTTCTCCCAATAAACAACAGAACCATAATTGTAGCAACCTATTTCCTTTTTCAAAGCTTTCCTTGTGCAGAGCTTTCATTGTGCAAATCTTTTCTTGTGCGAAGCTTACAATCAAATATTTCATTATACAGAGGAAGCTTCATCTACATAGTGAAAGCTCCACATAAGGAGAGCTCTGTACAAAGTAAACATTCATTACCCTTTTGTATTATGCATGAGAAAATGCGAGCCCCACTCTAATATTAAATGAAGTCTCCCTTTAATGCCTAATTATTAACTATGTTCAGTACAATCGATGAATCCACAACAATGCATGAATCCACACCTTAGAATTTTGTACAATGTATCAAAAAATCTTGATATTCTATTATAATTCTAAGACACTTTGTGGAGTGATGACATGTGTGAAGTGTGGAGGTGCTGACAAGAGCTACTTGAAGAGATAATAAAAAGTGGATAAGCACTATGTAAAATAGAAATTTTGACTCCACTTTTGCACTTTGCACAAAGAAAATGTTCGTTGCCCTTATGCACTGTGTACAATTAAAATGTTCTCTACCCCTTCGTACACTGCACTTCCCGCACTTATGAAAATGTGGGCCCCTAAAAAAGAAACATGGATTTAATTGATTAATTAGCGTTAGAGGCAGGGACTATGTTGTGTTGTAGCTATTACCCTTGTTATATATCATTTCAATTCCTTTCAATCTTTGTAGGTGATGATATGTAGGTTTGGTACTAGGTTGATGAAGTGAGGATTAGTTGGAGGATTCAGGACCTTTTGCATCAAGTGAAAATTAAGACTAGATTGACGGAAATGAAATTTGGGAGTGGTGTGATGGTTCATTTTTCAATCTCATGTGTGCACCAGTAGGTGGAACAAGGGAGGGTGACTCTAGCTCCATGTTAGCTCTCACGAACCAATTTCTTGGTGGCATGTTCATATTTTCCAAGTAGAATGGAGGAAAATTACTTTGTCACTTCTCTTATCCGTATGTCACAAGGGGGTTTAACTAGTCAATTTCAGATTAAATAGAGGTATAAGAAAGCATATGTGGAAACATGTTGCTTTCTTATTACATACGTTTTCCCTCTGGGAAAAAACCCTAGGAAAGAAAGGAACCTAGAGAGAGGCATTCAATTTCTTTAGTCTTAGGAGGAGTGCACTCCTGTTATAATAGTTTGTTATGAATGTGGTTCAAGGGAGATGTTATTTAGTGGTCCATCAAATTCTCATGAGCATAGTAGACACTCTACATCAAAAGGAGGCAAAAAATATCATAGTCCAATTGTTTGAGTGGATGAATGATTTCTAATTTGGGAAAAATAGTAGATCAAGGAAACTGGATAAAGGTTTGGGTCCTCAAAGAGGATCTTTGCAAGATCAAGTACAAAAAATGCAAGTAAATTTTTTGACACAATAGAATCACAACCAAATTCTTTCTAGTTTGACCCAATCCATGGAAATTCTCATAGAAATTAAAAGTATGATTAAACAATTTGAGGATGAAATCTCATACCTGTGTTAGAAGATGGAAGACATACATATCTCCATGGGATAACATCATCAAGCAGACTACTTGGAAAAACTTATGCGAACTCTCCACAACAAGCTATGCCTAACATTAATGAGCCAATTTTGAATACAAGGTTATGTCTTCCTTAGGATGTCTCTTCCCCTTCCCTTGCTTCTTAAAAATTATGGAAGTTAAAGCTTGTATAGTCTAGGAGTTTTTTATGGAGAATTTACTCTTGTTGGCTACTTGGCATAGACATAGTAGTAGATTGACATTTTTAATAAGAATTAAGCTATCTTTTCCATTTTGGATCAATAAATTAATTAGTTATCTCCAAGATTCAGGGGTATTTTCTTATAACTGTTGTGCTGCAATCATAACTTTTCATTAACATAAATTCTTTCTTTAATTAAGAAATGAATCATGAAAGTGACTTAGGTTACCAATTTATGTTGGAAGTGAGATGAAAAATTGTCGATTTAAAAAGTTGGTATAGTTACAATAAAAAAACATCATATGATGGAAGGTTCCACATTTTGTAGTGATGATGTCAAAATTAATGTCACTAGACTATAAAAACTTGCACGCAAATGTAATAGTGGTCCATACCTTAGCCTCCCTACTTTGAGGTTAATCATTTACTATATAAGGGCATGTTCTTTAAATAAGGCCTATTAGGTAGTTACTAGATAGTTACTTAATGCAACTTATGGTCATCTTTATTAATGAAGGTCCACTAGGTGGATAACACTCATTAATGGTGCGGCCATAGGTATTTAAGGTTTTCTAGTGAGAAAATATGTATAGAGATAGAAGGTTATGCAATATTTTTTCATGGATTGTTATGAACATTGTGTTCTTTAAATGAAAATTTATTGTAACTATATTATCTTTAAAATTTGATTACAAATTTCATAAATTTAATATTTATATTAATGATAATGTTGATATTTATTTTGTCCTATGACAAACAAGAATCATCACATTAAATATTATCCATAATATGACTTTTAATTTGAACATTGTGAAAGTGAATATACCGAAGTAGTTTTGATATCATAAATCAAGAAATCTAAAAAAATAATTAAAATTTGAAACAAGACAAATTCGTGTAAGCACTTCAAAAGGAATGACATTCATCCTCAACCTTTCATATATCACATTGGACTTACAAATTTGCTTATCTCATTTTGTTTTCTAGTTAGTTCAACAATAAGCTTTATTATAGATATTATGAGTATTATCACTAATTTTAACAATATTCATTGCCTTCTTTAAACTTATAATGTTAACAACTATTTTGATCAACCAATTAACATTAATAAAATCTTTGTAATATTTCAATTTCTTCTTATTAATTGTTTTATTGTTATTCTATGCCCTATTTTAAACTTTTATAAATATGTAAAATTTAATTTTATCAATATTATTAATTTTATTGGCTTCTTTTACATTCCAATAATTGAGCTTGGATGTTGTATTTCTAACAAAAGTTATTCTAAGCCTATAACATCCACTATTTACTCTAGAAGTAAATAATAGAGTGGTTATCTTTGCTTAGCCTTAACAATTTATGCTTATATTTTATACTAGTTATGGATTTAGATTCCATGAATGTATATCCAACTTTGAGAGAATGAATTAAAGAATGATATATTCAATTTAAAAATTATATGTTCTATGTTATATTTAAGTTTTTGCTCAAATTTATTCCAAATTTTAAAAGAGATGTTGCAAGCTCAATTTTCATAATTATATAACACCATCAACATAACTAATGTGAAAATAAATATTTTCGTAAATCTTAATCCTAAAGTTTAACATTATTATATCTAGTTTCAAGATCCCAATAAAATCTCCAACCTCTAAGCATTATTTCCTTGACACTATGGTTATGGTGTAGATGATAATTAAAAAAATGTCTATGTAATATAGAATTGTATCTTTTTGAAAAAGTTATCAACATATAATAAAATTGATTTTTTTTTTTAATTTTTTTTTATTGAAGTATTGATTTTAGTAATATTAATAATAATGAATTTTCTTTTGATAAAATTATAATTTATATATATAAATTTTCCACTCCAGGAAACGTACAATTTCTTAATCATAGAGTAGAATCCTCAAAATTAAAAGTAATAAGAAAAACAATAACAATAAATTTTGGGAAAGAATTTTGTTTACTGGGGTATATGGGCCTCATAATTATAGAGAGAGGAAAGATTTTTTGAAGAATATCCATACTTTGAGAGGTTTAATCCCGCACACCCCGTGGATAATAGGAGGGGATTTTAATATGATTAGGAATCTAGGAGAAAAGAGAGGAGGAATAAGGAGAGATGATCCGAATATGGAGGAGTTCAGCGATATGATTAGGGATCTGAGGCTAGTAGATATTCAAACAACGAATGGAGTACATACCTGGAACAATAGACGAGGAGGCCAGAATCAGATTGCGTCTAGACTGGATCGATTTCTGCTCTCGGAGCAAATTTTAAATCGGGATGTGTTCATTGAAGCTAAAATTCTCCCTACTCTGGGATCTGACCATTGGCCTATTCAGTTAGATATTGATATTAAGCAGGTCAAAGGGAAGAGACCTTTTAGATTTGAATCCTTTTGGCTTAGAGATCCACAATTTATAAGGAAAGTA
Organism: Pinus tabuliformis; assembly: GCA_031772625.1. Classification (NCBI taxonomy): domain Eukaryota; kingdom Viridiplantae; phylum Streptophyta; class Pinopsida; order Pinales; family Pinaceae; genus Pinus; species Pinus tabuliformis. Next base: position 562,483,296 of record CM062805.1, on the reverse strand, counting down.
GAAGATTGGTGGAAGCAATGCACTATCAGGGGCAAAGGGAAAATGCATACTATACAATTGAAGCTCAAGGCAATCAAACAAAGAATTAAAGAATGGAATAGGAAAGAATTTGGGAACATTATGGAGGCTAAGCAGAAATTAGAAGGAGAAATGGAGGTAATCCAGCAACAAATAATTTTGGATGGCAGGGACGAAGAGAAGAGTAGGGAGGAAGGGAGAATTATCAGTCAGTTAGAGGAGAGAAGAAAACAAGAGGAGATTTTGTGGAGACAAAAGTCAAGGGTACGGTGGTTAAGGGAAGGTGAAAGAAATACCAAATTCTTCCATCAAGCTATGATCCAACATAGACAGAGGAACAGAATTTTTTCAATTAAGAATGCAGCAGGAGACAGAGTGATAGAACAGGCAGATATCGAAAAGACTCTAGTGGATTACTTTAAAGGGATTTTAACGGAAGAGCTAAGAGATAGAGAGGAAGCCATTACTAATATCTGCAGGGAGATACCAAGAATAGTAACAGAGGATCAAAACAGGGCACTCATGCGGATTGTAACCTTGGAAGAATTAGAAGAAATAGTTATGAATATGAGTAGGAACAAGGCTCCTGGTCCGGATGGGTATACAGTGGAATTTTTTCAGGCAAGCTGGCACTTTATAGGAACAGAGATATTAGAGGCGGTGGAAGAATCACGAATCAGACAGCGTATATGGCCAGGTATTAACTCAACCTTCCTGACCCTGATTCCTAAAAGTAATAATTCGGACGAACCACAGGGCTTTCGACCCATAGCCTTGTGTAATGTTATCTATAAGATTATATCCACCCTGATTGCAAAAAGGTTGAAACCTCTCCTACCTACTTTAATTGCGCCTGAACAGACTGGTTTTGTGGAAGGTCGACAAATCTTAGATGGTATAGTGGTTTCTCAGGAAGTTATACATTCTTTAAAAGTGAGGAAGAAGAAAGGGATGCTTATGAAGTTGGATTTGTCTAAGGCCTATGATCGATTGAACTGGAGGTATCTCAGTGAGGTTTTGGGAGCTTTTGGATTTGAACATAGGTGGATAGCATGGATAATCAGTATGATCTCTACTCCGAATTTCTCAATTCTGGTCAATGGTATTCCTACAGATACATTTAATGCCACCAGGGGCATTAGGCAGGGGGACCCAATTTCGCCATTCTTATTCATCTTGGCTATGGAAGGATTAAGTAGAAAACTGAAAACTGAAGTAAGTGAAAGAAGAATCAAAGGCCTTCGATTGTGGGGGAATAATCTAGTCATTACACATCAACAGTTTGTTGATGATCTGATGCTGTTTGGAGAAGCGTCGCTTAGAGAGGTAAGGAGATTCAAGCATATCTTAGAAGTTTTCATGAACGCTTCAGGCATGATGATCAATAATGATAAATCTTGTACCTTTATCTTTAATTCACCTGAAGCGGTCAAAGCCCATTTAACACGAGTTTTAGGCTTTAGGCAGGGAGAGTTACCTACAAAGTATTTGGGCATCCAACTGGATATAAACTCAAATCGCATTAAGAATTGGCAGAGTTTGTTGGACAGGATCAGGAAAAGATTAGCTAGCTGGTCATTCAGAATGCTGAATATAGCAAGTCGAGTTATCCTTTTAAAATCGGTATTATTATCTATTCCCATATACCAGTTGTCCCTTATGGCTGCTCCAAAAGGCGTCTTTTCTAGATTGCGAGAAATGATGGGTAAATTTCTTTGGGGGGGACCTCAGCAACAGAAAAAATGGACTCTGGTTTCATGGAAGAATATCATCAAGAGGAAAGAGGAAGGAGGCCTTGGGATTAGAGATCTGGAAATAGTTAACAAGGTTTTGGGAGCGAAATTATGGTGGAGATGGGTACAGGGGGGAACTGACGTGTGGAAAAGAATATGGAATCAAAAATATGATATGCCAGGTACCATTGAAGGGCGGCTAAGAACAGAAGGGAATCCACAAGGATCACAAATATGGGATTTAGCAAGAAATAATAGGGATATCGTTAGGAACCTGGCCTTCTGGGAAATTCGCGAAGGAAGTTCAGCAAGATTTTGGGAGGAAAGATGGCAACAGTTTGATAAGCTGAATAGGAACCAATATCTCCATGAAATTCAACTTATAGCGCAAACAGCAGGAATGGAATATGTGAGGGATTATTGGAGAAGAGAAGCATTAAATGATACATGGAGAGTGTGGAAAAGGCCGCAGGAATGGGATGATAGGATAAATCCAGAGACTGGGCAAATGTATATTAGAGAAATTGAATCGAGGAAAATTAAGATAAGAGAGGGTCAAGATATCCTACGATGGGGTAAAGCGATGCGGGGGATGTTTACAGTTAAAGAAGCTTATTATTGGGAAACCAAAGAGGAAAGGGACGAAGAACCAATAGACTGGAAGAAGATTTGGGAAGCAAAATGGTGGCCAAAAGTAACATATTTTGCATGGTTGGTGTGTCGAGGAAGGATTCTGACTTGGGAAAATATTCAGAAAAGAGGTATGAATGGACCATCAAGATGTTACCTATGTAATAAAGAGATGGAGAATCAGGAGCACCTACTGAATCGATGTATATACTCTCGGAGTCTCTGGGAAGAACTTAGGGTACTCTTTGGTAAGTCAAACAGGGATCCAGATAGTCTTCGGAATACTATAATTCACTGGGGAAAGGGGAATTTTCAAAGTAAAGTTGTAAGGAGGCTATGGAATTTAGCGGTTGGATTTGTAATATGGGAAGTGTGGAAAGAACGAAATCGAAGACTCTTCCGAGACAAGAGATGCCATGAATCAAGAATTTGGGATACAATATGTAAATCGATAAAAGAAACGGTTTTGTCTGAAGTTTGGGACGAGGACGATTGGAAGCTAAATCCGGAGGAACAACGAATAGTTTCAAAATTGAATATTGATTTTACGATGATATATCCCAATACAGATAGGAAAAATAGATCTCGCATTCAAAGTCCAAATCATTTTAGATTTCCAGGTGATGATCGGATCAAATTGAACTTCGATGGGGCATCGAAGGGTAACCCTGGACAAGCAGGATGGGGAGGTATATTCAGAGACAGCAGAGGTATTACACGGTGGGCGTATGCTGAATGGGGAGGGGAAATGACAAACAATGAAGCGGAATTATGGGCAGTATATAATGGACTCCGAATTGCAGTCCGAAACGGTTATAGGAATCTCGAAATTGAAGGTGATTCCCAGATTACAATAGATATGCTCAAGAAATTAAGGGATGGCAAAAGATGGGATCACGTGGCGAAGAGCTGGCGGACAGCAGGGATTATACAGGATATAGAAGGGCTGCTAGGGATGATAGAATATATAATAATAACGCATGTTATGAGGAATGGGAATAAAGCAGCCGATCTCTTGGCCAATTGGGGAAGTGGAGCGCCGAACAGGATAATGGACGGTAGCTGGACATCATTTCAGGCTGAGTTAAGGTGGAATGAGTTAAAAAATATATTAAGTCAAGATAATGATGAGGCTACTGCGCAAGCAAGGGAAGATTAGCCGCCTCCTGATTAAGGATAGGAGGGGAAAAGACAGTACAATTAATGCTGGAATAGGGTGTATGAAGAAGAGCGCATATAAACTTATAGTTATCGAAGGTGAATTTGATTATATCATGGAACAGATGACCTTCCCAAGGACGATAATGGGCAAAGAACCGAGGAGGAGTGATGGAAATGTCAGACAGGTAGTGTACGTCTCACATCATAATAAAGCAAGTGCGACGTGTATTAATGAAGAGGGTGGGCAGCAATGCAAATTCAAGAAGGAAAGGTGGCCGCGCAGGGATTCATTTGTGCTTGCATATAGTCGAGCGGAGAGAAGGAATAACTCAGGAGTTCATTGCAGTAAAGGGAGGAGGAAAGCTACGAAGGTGATACAGTTGCAGGCAAGCAATATGGCAGCAAGTCAAGAAAGGGGCGAAGGTAGGTGGACGCGCAGCAAGGGGATTAGTGCCGACAAGAAAGGAAAAAGCCCGGTTGGGGATACCTTTCAGCGGATTTACTTGGACATCCTGGACGAGTCTGAGGAGGAATTTGATATACGGGACTATATTTTAGAGGAGGATCAATGTCGGTCTACGGGAGGTAAAGTGGGTAAGGGGAAGCAGCATAGCAACGAAATGGGTGGCGATAGGAATGAGGATTCGGAAGCTGACGCAGAGGAAGCGGGTGGAAGATGTGGAAGGAGCAGGGGATTGCGTGGTAGTGGTTTACAGAGAGGTAGAGGGAGGCCTGTAGGATGTCGGGGTCGAGGACGTCGGACTCAAAGATCTGGATTTGAGGAGGGATCAGCTAGTGAGGTCAGTGGCAGGAAAAGAGGGAAGAGGGATATGAGGAAGAAACTGCAGGAGGCAGAGGAAGCATATCTTCATGATACCAACCCGAAAATCAGAAGCATCATAGATCAATTAGAGGAAGAGGCCATGCAGGAAATCTCTGAGCCTGAAATGGATGATTGGGAGTGCTTTATCCCTGACCCGGGCCACACAAGAGGTAGGATGTCTTTATATAAGCAGTCACTACATGTATATTGGGGCATGAAGAGATTAATGGCCAAAGCTATGGAACAAGTGGCCCTGGAAATGGTGGAATTGGCTCAAGGGATCCCCACCCTCAAAAGGGAGTTGAAGAATATACAGATTACTCTTATGATGCAAGACAGGAAGTTGGACAAAATTCTGCAGCTGTTTAAAGCATGTGGAATGGAGGTCAAGGCAGAGAGCGAGCCCCAGCCAAAGACAGTGAACCAGTAGGATATGGAAATGCTGCAAAGAGGTGTTTATCAATTTCTTTTTGGACTATGTTATATTAGATGTTAATGTTACAAGGAAAAATCAGTTTGTTAGTAGTAAGAATAGATGGGATTTTTGCTTGGTTAGATAGACTGGTTATCTACTTTTTTGGATGGCTGTTAAAAACCTTCGAGGGTCACCCGGTTTCCCTTTTGGACGGGTTGAGACTTGCCGCAATATGTAATTTCTTCTACTTTTATTAATAGAATACTACCTCAATTTACAAAAAATAAATAAATTTTACTCTGCTTCCAACTTCTTATAAATATTACTTAATTTCATTCAAACAAACAAACAACAAAAAGTGAAATACCATTTTAACTTTAATAATTAATAATTTAAAATATTTAAATAATTTAAAATTTAACAAACTACCCAAATTTTCTGGAACATCAATTCAAATGAATAGGAAATTGAAATTTTGAAGTATGTGTGGCCATACTAGGGCCAAATTTTTTAATATGTTGCATTAAAAGTCAATATGGGCAATCAACTTAAAAGGAACTTCTGGTGGAAGTCCATAACAAAGAATGCATCAGCTTAAAGAATGCATCATATTTTGGGTCCATGCTTTAATGGAAAAAGGCTTCACGAACACGTACTATGTAATACAAGATTTTATGGATTACATAATTACACACAATAAAAATTGTTGTGTTAGAAAGTGTAAACTTTCCGGTCTTTCCTCCCTGCGTGCACATCCTGATGGTATTCGTTCTTTGAAAGGAAACCTTGATATTCCTTCCGGTCTTTCCTCCCTGCGTGTAGATCCCAATGGTATTTTTTCTTTGAACATAAACTTTGATATTATTTCCTTATCTCTTGGACTAGTCAATTATAGCGGTTACTCAATCAATTATAATGGTTTCTTTTACTTAAAAATAGTCGTTTCTTTTTAGCCATTGTATGATCGATCTTTCTATTTAACTTGTTGCCATGATCTGGTTCTTCATCCTATCCTCATGATGACGATGAACCACACTTTTGGTTCGAAACACTTCTGGTTGGAAACACATTGACAAATAAATTTTGATATAATTATCGCCAAAATGTTTTCTCAAAATCTTAATATAAATCACAAAAATCTTAATTCAATAATAAAATAATAAATCACCTACAAATCACCTTTGCCATAAAAAAAAAATCGCTATACAAAACCAAAAATATCTACGTACAAAATTAATTGAAAAATAAATTTAAAAAAGCATATCTTTATGCAAAGAAATCACTCTAATGCTCATAATACAAAACCAAAAATATTTACATACAAAATTGATTGAAAAATAAATTAAAAAAACATATCTTTATGCAATGAAACCACTCTAATGCTCATAATACAAAGCCAAAAATATTTACATACAAAATTGGTTGAAAAATAAATTAAAAAAGCATATCTTTATTCCAAGAAACCACTCTAATGCTCATAATACCAATCTTAATAATAGTTAAAGTTACGACTTAGACTTATCAATACAATATTTGCATTAATATATATACAAAGTTCGTTAAAAAAATAAATTCCATCCACTATAATGCTTATAATACCAACTTTAACAAGGGAGCCACTGCCGTAACGGTAGTCCCTGCCGGGATCTGCCACAAAAACAATACAAATGCTCTTTGCAACATGCTAAATTCAATGTGTAATTTGTTACAAAAATTCAGATTAGGGCTTGAAAATAAAAAAATTTAGTCCAACTCACATTAGGGCTCAAATTTCCTTAGGGAACCATGAATAGGCTGCTTTAGGAAAAGCAAACAGACTCAAATAGATATGCCTCAGAATAACTTAAAAAATGAAATTGCCTCATAAATTCTCCCACAGAAATATTAATATTGCCACGAAACTAGAATGCCATAGATACTTGGATTAGGCTCAAAATCACAATCGAGACAAACTTTGTTCATGAAAATTAGATTACCAACAATACTTCAAATACTTGAAATAGATATGCCAGATCAGCCAAAAATGTGCCAGAAAAAGGTTTTCGTAGATCAATGTAGTTATGTCCAAAAGGGGTCTTAAATAAAGAAAACAAAGTGGCTTAGAAATATTGTTTCAGGTGTACCACATAACTGAAATTAAGCCAACATGATGGCGTTGCAAACCTCCACTGAGGTACCATGCTTTCTGCTTGACAGATGGAGCCTAGCTTTATATCTTGAATGCATGGAGAACAACTGACCTCTGACGAACAACAAAGCTTCAACCTGCCTTCGTCAAACAAACTTGCTACCTTCCCTGAAAGATCTTGCTGCCTGCATGGCGTTGCAAATTCAATGTGTAATTCGTTACAAAAATTCAGATTAGGGCTTGACATCGGATTCAACCCGAGCAGCCGACAACCCTGTGTTTCAGCTTTCAGCAATAGACATCGAAGTGGAAAGAGCATATATCAGATATATACATATGAATATAGATCAGATGAACTCTCTCTCTGAATACATATATTTAGACGGCTGATAACCTCAAATAGACAATCTCCTACAGTATATGAAAATGCATTTAGTCTAAAAAAACCATTTCTTTTTAATACACTATCAATGTTGTCAGGCAAAATGCATTGTGATCTGAATTTGTAACAGTCAACATCTGTTATTGTGATCTGAATTTGTAACAATCAACATCTATTATTTCTTCCATCATTTCCAATTGCTTACCAGACTTGCCTTCTGCAATTGTCTTCTATAGGTTTGCAAAAAATATTGATCAAATTAGCAAAAAGTGAAGATGATTGTTTCGAACAAAATATATATATTAAAACAATAGGCTGTTGCATTATGTTGCCAAACAAATATCAAATTTCTAGCAACAAGTCATATTTATAAATAACAAAGGAATTGGAAATGAAAAAATTGCTCTGGAGAACAATATAACTTGATAAAGGAAGTAGTGGAAAGACATAACTTCTGCAATTGTCTTCTACAGGTTTGCAAAAATTATTGATCAAATTAGCAAAAAGTGAAGATGATTGTTTCGAACAAAATATATATATTAAAACAATAGGCTCTTGCATTATTGATTTACTCAATTGAGCAGAATATTAGCAGCATACAGAAATGTATGCAGCACATAACAAGAAGCATAGTCAGCATACTTATGCGTATCATGCAAACACTTTTAAAGCCTTAAACCTGAGAACTACGGGAGACAAATATACACCTATTCATAACCTAGAACTAGTATGCTATCATTCCCCATTACTACCTCCCAAAAAAAGACTAATGAAAACAGAAAATAAGTTTCTTTCAGCGTAAGTTCAGTTTTGTATTATTTCTAAATACAATAACTTAGATGTAGACTTCATGGAGTGACTTGGAACCTTCGACACTGTTCAAGCATTTTCTTTAGCAGATGCTTCAAATAAATGAAGCCTAAAATAACAGTTCCAAAGATAAATAAAGGATATGCTTAGTTGATAAACCAGTTAGAAGTGGATCTGTCCAATTCCCAACTTTCCTAGAAATATTAAATACCCTGCCTCTTTATACGTGAATATTGTGAAAGAATAACGCATACCAGAATACTGCGGTTTGCAACAGATCGCCAATTGAAGTGCAAAGGCTGTCAAATTGAACTGGACCTCAAACGCTGTAGCAATTCACTGGTCTGAAACCGTAATGTATAAAAGCAAAGACAAACTGTATCGTAACAAGGTAAAGACAGAGCTTTTAAACAAGTTAAAGACAAAGCTTTTAAATAGACACTTGTCACACATGCAAAAAGAAATGTATAATACAAAAACATATTTCAAACACGTAAAATACCGTGGGGCCCACAACTTTACCTCTGTCTCATTTGAATGTCCAACGTGTCTACCTCCTAGCTAACCAACGCGAAAGCAGGAGTTCCGGGTTCACCACTGGATACTACAAGGCTTAACCCTGAACCCGGGAATGCGCCAGATGACCGGGAAATTGCATTTACGGGGCGGTTGGGGGAGGGCTGACCTAACTTGAGGTCTATTACAGACAAGGGGAGGCTACTCGGCATGCGAGAAGAACTCCTTGTCCTTTGGCAATGCGAGTAGGAGTGCAAAGGTGGGAGATACAGGAGCAGATCGAGTCCCAGATAAAGTTTCTCCGGAGGCCTATCTGGTCCATCCGGGAAAATTGTATACAGTCTCGAATGGCTTTTTTTCTTCTTTGATCGCTAGACCATTGGGCGATTCCTCCTATTTCCCCCATCTCTTAACAACAGCCTAAAGTGAGCCCTTAGAGCGGATTTGAAAAGATTAAGAAATTCGCAGATTTCGCAACTGTGTGGCTTCCAATTTGGCATGAGGTTTGCTGTAGAAATCGAAGGTCGGGGTAACAGCAATTGATGAACTCAGGAAGCAGACAGCTGGTACTGAAGGTGTCTGTGGAGTAGTTTGGGGTAACAACAATGACATCGCATATAGGTGCCCAACACGGGACTGCTCGGTTTGGCAACAGGGGGCTCAAGAACTAGTATAAGGTATGCTTTGGCCTCCCGATCCGAGAGCGACGCGATGCGAGATGATGATGGGTCAACCGCGACTGGCACTGCTACTAACATAGACTTCACTGTACCCAATCAGTGGCCTGCAGACAGAAGAAATTTTATCAACAACTTCATCTCAATCTTCGATGTTACTAAACATTTAGGTAACAACACTTTGGTTCAGGGCTTCTTCCTTGAAACCCTTTTAACCTTTTGCCCATTTTGTTCTTCTGGACTTCCTAGTGCTTGATTGTAACTCTTTAAAGCGTTCTTCTCTGGTCTTGCTGTCTCCCTGCTTTTTCCTAGAGTTGTTTTTTGGCACTCTCAATGTACTCATCTATTTTTTATCTATGGCATTCTCTTGCAGACGCTTTAGCCGTCTCAAGTTTGAGCTCGTTTTTGCAGTCCCATTCACTAGCATTGGCAACTGGTGGACATTAATATTTAAATTTAATTATTAGAATTTGCAAATATGACCTCCTCTCTCCAGACAGCCATTCTTTCACATTCATTCTCTCGGCTAATGCATTAACTCAATCAGACATAAGGGCTTAAATTTTCGGTGAAGTATAAAAATTCCAGGATATGAAAAGTAATGAGATAAAAACATCAGACATGTGGATTATTACCGTTTTCTACCCATGCTCCTTGTGGGTTCCCGTATATAACATAAAACTCATCATTATATAGCAAGTCCATGACATGATAAGCAATACCAAAGAGAAAAAAGCTAAAAACCATCATCACAGGAGAAAGCTTATGGTCCCAATATATATTTCTGTTGGGAAGAATAATGAGATGAATATAACAAAAGCTTACCTGAGTCGGGATTGAGGAGATTATAATGGGTACTGAAGGAGATATTGGCGAGTCTGAGATATATGTAGGCAGGTAGGCAAACTGGGCATGCGGTGGGGAGTCCGTAAGCTGATTTTCTTACGACCAGGACCAACCCATCTCCGCCTTCTCCTTCCTGTTGCTCCATATTTTTATCTCTGCAAGCAAATTTTTTTTGTCAACGCTACGCCAACAGACTCTGATGTTCACAAATTTTGCGTTTTAAGAGCAAATATGGACTACCATCTGCTTTTTGGATTCACATGGAGTACCCATACCAATTCTAAAGTCTGGAGAATCTGCAGCTCTGAGTATATTGGCAAAGAATAGCGTTATGTAAACAGACAGACAGGGTTAGTGATCTCACAAAGCATAAACATAAGGAAAGATCAAAGATCCCGCGTGCCTTAATGTACAGTTATCCTACGTTAGGGCATTATAACATCTGGCACTTGCAGCATGCAGGACACTGCATGCAGGACACGGAGAACAGGTACCAAAAACAACTTAGGATAAATTAAGTTGTGCGCACATCGGGCCAAGTGAGGCGGGCAATAAGAGGGTAAACTGAAAACTTTGGTTAAAGTTTTCTGGTGAACAAAGTGCCCAGCATAAAGTTTGGTTAACCAGTGAGGCAGGCAATAAGAGGGTAAACTGAAAACTTTGGTTAAAGTTTTCTGGCGAACAAAGTGCCCAACATAAAGTTTGGTTAACCAGTGAATAACCCGCAGAAATTGATGGTCAACGCGCAATTTAATAGCCAGTCAACGGCCTATCGAACGCTATAGTCCCTGCTATGCCGGAGGCAGGGACTAATAATAGTTAAGATTACGACTTAGACTTACCAATACAATATTTGCATTAATATGTATATACAAAGTGAGGTAGAAACATAAATTCGAACCAAGGAAGGCTGGAACAATTTTGCAGTAACATTCTATTTATGTAAAATATTTATTTTATTTTATAAATAGAGGTATGCATTTTATGTTCCATTAATAAAGGGGCAAAGTAATATTTTTTATTTTTATATTAATATATTTATTATAATTTTTTTATTAATATGTTGAGAGATATTTTATTTTATATATATATATATATATATATATATATAAAACAATTGGTTTTGCAATGAAGTTGAGGTGTTCCCTCTCCTACTACTCATTCCCTCTCCTACTGCTCATACACTAAGGTGACTCCGTGCAACACTACGTGAAAGATCAATCAGTGATTAAAATTGAAAAAAAAAGATAGTGTATGTATTTTAATAGGTTTGTATAGTGTTGGTTACTAAGCTAATCGGATTATATATTACAAATATATAATTTTTACGCCGTAAGGCGTTTCCCTCTGGGAATATCTTTCTTATCTGCCACAGTGTACTATCCTGAATCGTTGATATGATACGTTAGACGATTACAGAATTTTCATCCATTGGATCATTATAGGATCATTATAGGCGGCAATAACTGCTGCGTTGGAGGTTGGTTAGAGGAAACACTCTGCTGTAAGTTCGTTACAATAAAGACTCATGCCACTCTGAATTTGGAGAGATGCCACTCTGTATTTTGAGACACGGTAAAAAGGCGAGAAGGGATTATAGGCTAGGGTAATTGTTGCGCTGGTTATGCCGTAAGGCGTTTCCCTCTAGGAATAACTTTCTTATCTGCCACTGTGTACTATCCTGCTTTGTTATCTGCCACTCTGTACTATCCTGAATCGTTGATATGATGCGTTAGACGATTACAGAATTTTCATCCATTGGATCATTATAGGTGGCAATAACTGCTGCGTTGGAGGTTGGTTAGAGGAAACACTCAGCTGTAAGTTCGTTACAATAAAGACTCATGCCACTCTGAATTTGGAGAGATGCCACTCTGTATTTTGAGAGACGGTAAAAAGGCGAGAAGGGATTATAGGCTGGGGTAATTGTTGCGCTGGAGGTTGGTTATAGGAAACACTCAGTTGGAAGTTTGTACGACTCATGCCACTCTGTATCTTGATAAACCGTAAAAAGGCGAGAAGGGATGCTACCCCTGGCTTTCTTATGCGTTGTGGAGTTTTCCCATCATAAACGCTTTCGTAGCTATGGTTTTCCCAGGGATGGCTATCTTCTTGTTCCCCTGATTTGGAATTTTCTCAACCCTTTCATTTCCAATGGTGGCGGTGTAGGCGCTGCTACTGCACCTGTCTCTTGGTTCGTTGCCCATTCTTCTGCGCTGTATAGATTCGAGGAGTGGGTAGCTCCAGCGGTTGTGGTCAAATCAGTCTGCGTGGCCTGTAAACAGAAAGAGGTAAACCATCTCTCATATGCAGTGAAAGTGAGAGAGCTCTGGTTTCACACCATTCTCTTCTAGAGTTTAATGTTTTCTCTATACATGACGAAAATTACTCTGTATTTGCAGTTGTGCTTGTGGCTGGAATGAATCCGAAGCTTCTGGTTGACGATTTGTCCGAGGAATTATTGGGTGAGTATTAATCGGTCATGGGTTACACTACTGTGTCTTATACTACTGTGGTGAATTGCCACAACCACCAAATCTGCCCAGAGCGTATGAAAGCAAGCGGCCTGGATTTGGTCAAATAAGGGTGCTCAGGGCTTGAACAATTGGCCACTGTAGACAGGATGTGTGATGTTATTATTATTGTGATTTTCCCATGAGTAGTCGTGGATGTCAATTCACTGTCACGAGCACTAAAAGATTATCTCTTGATTCTCTTGTTTTTTCTGTAACTTTCACCAACAAGAACATTCCTCAAAGTGCCTCTTTTGGTCCAGTAGCGTTTGCATGTCTCACAGAAATAGCGAGGTTGTGATAGACTGTAGATGTAGTAACAAAACTTGGTATTTGTAGATTCACATTCTAGGTATTTCAATGTAGTGGCCATCGTTGCACTGAGCAGCCAGAATCCAGGAACTCAGCAAGTTGCGGCGGCCTTATTCGGAGCAGCCTCCTCCATATCTATATAAATAAATAAAAGGTCAGCATTTCAAAGTTGCGGCGGCCTTATTCGGAGCAGCCTCCTCCATATCTATATAAATAAATAAAAGGTCAGCATTTCAAATGTGACACTGCGTTTGATATACATGAATCACAACATGTCTGCGTTTGACATACATGAATGACAACATGTTAATTGGGAAGTGGTATGGGTGTTTGTTTAGATGGTTTGTATCATTTGAAAATAAAAGGTCAGCATTTCAAATCTGACACTGCGTTTGATATACATGAATGACAACATGTTTGGGAAGTGGTATGGGTGTTTGTTTAGACGGTTTGTATCATTTTTCAATAGTTCGGACAAAAAAAGATGAATAATCAACATCCACCATTGTCACCCAGAAAACATCATCCTTTATAAAAATTGAGTGTCAAAACTACAACAAGGACTTTGATACATTACATAGATTATTAAATTAAGTAATTATATTGATAAAAATATTCACAATTTCTTATTACAAATATTAAAAGCCTACATAATCTCATTCTTTAATTATTTATTGAAAATACATTAATATATACTTATACTTATCCCATACATAATATATACTTATGGTCATCTTACAGGGCAAATTGTTTAAAAATAGAATATTAAGAAATATAATAGAGATTTTAACGCAGCTCAACACAGGAGCTTTTAACGCATTTAAAAAGTCCATGCACATAAATATTGAACACATTTGGTCCAAGAAATCATTCATCCATTAGAAGAGACTTCGGTTTATAGCTGTATTTCCCTCTCACAGATTAATTACGAAACAACTGCACAGCCAATACCGCACTGAATCCAATAAATTGCATTCTATACAGGTGGATCTATTATCAGAACTCATATTTACAGCACTTAATGACTACTGAAATTATTAACTTTTATCTGATCTTTGATGTATTTTCGCTCTATGCATAGGTGCTACATCCAAAGCAGCTTTTTACAATAGGCTCTGCAGCCACAATCCATTGTTGTGCTACATTTTTTTTCTTTCAGACTAACAATAAAGCTTGCAATTAAAACACCTTGAATCAGACATTCTAGTTATCTAGGTTGGGTTGAAAGACAAGGCTCCTCAGATGTAGGTTTTTGCGATCCTGGTCATGTGGATCAGGACAGCTAGGTAACCAACTCCATGAGCCGTGGGTGACACTGTAGACAGCTACCTTTAGACTCCCATGAGCCCTGAAACATATCTTGTCTCCCACTCCCACGCACTCAAACCACGTGGAGCACGAATCCCTCCAAAATTGTCGACACACAGACTCAGACATCCTCCCCATCTCCTTCCAAGAAAATCCATCACCATCAAAACCATCCATTTGAAAAAGCTCCCACATCATCACTTCTTTTCTATGCCTCCAACCATCACTATTGATAATTCAAATGCCACCAATCGATGCCATATATTGGGTCCAGAATCAGGTAGATCAATGGCTAATGACATTCCTTTCTGGACGTGATACACCATGATGCCCACCGCCTGATTTGGCCCACAGATGGCCGATATGCTTGCATGACAAAGCATCGTTCCAACACTTTCAGACGCTACGGAAACGGAGAGAAGACAAGCGTGGAATATCCAAAAAAATATTTAAGTTACTCAAAGTTTATAAATTAAATTTATAATTTTAATAATTTATTTTTGTCAATTTCTATTTTAACAAAAATAAATAAAAAATAAAACTAAAACAGTTAAACAGTGGCCAGAGAGAAATTTGTATTTTCGTATAGTTCAAGTTTTGAGTTTTTTAATTTTTTTTGGTCGTTTTCCAAATGTTAAATAACAGAGAGAGAAGACGAGCATGGAATATCCTTTTTTTTGGGGGTCATTTTCCAAATTTTGATTAACAGAGAGAAGACGAGCGTGGAATATCCAAACAGTGAGAGGATTATTAAAGAAAGGGAAGACCGGGGTCTCTTTCGTTTTCATAGGCTCGACTTTTGGGCCAAGGATAGTATTCACCACACACTATTACATTCTCAATTTCTTATT
Organism: Pinus tabuliformis; assembly: GCA_031772625.1. NCBI lineage: Eukaryota > Viridiplantae > Streptophyta > Pinopsida > Pinales > Pinaceae > Pinus > Pinus tabuliformis. The sequence continues at coordinate 562,468,173 of CM062805.1, read as the reverse complement.
GCAAATATTAAAAACAATATTCTTAGTAATTTGCATTTTTATTAAAAAGAGGGTTTGGGATTTTAAAATATAATGAATAATTTAATGAGTCAACTTTGGTTGTAAATTAAATTTATTGGCCAATATATTGTAGAAACCTCTTTTAAAGTGAAAAGAAATCTTTGTGGTAAATTTGCTTGGATTCTTTCCTCAACTAAAATGACCAACTCATAACTTTTTCTTAGAAACATTATTTCATGGTTGGAGTAAGACTTTATCTGAGATCGACCTTTAAAATCCATCGTGACGAGGAGTAACCTATTATCATAACAATTGGTTTCAACTTTGATTTTTCCAACAAAAGTTTGTCGAAATGGATACAAGAGAGAGTCTTCTAGAGGCCATTCAACTCAATAGTAAGAGTCTTCTAGAGGCCATTCAACTCAATGCAGGTGATTTTATGTGCACCTCCATTATGAAGGAACACCAAAAGATAGCAAGCCAAAACAAGATTATCTGCAAAAATTCAATAGATTTAAAACCCTAACTTGCTTGGATTCTTTCCTCAACTGAAATGACCAACTCATAACTCTTATAGAAACATTATTTCATTGTTGGAGTAGGACTTTACTGAGATGATCAACATTCAAAATCCATCGTGACAAGGAGTAACCTATTATCATAACAATTGGTTTCAACTTTGATTTTTCCCACAAAAGTTTGTCAAAATGGAAATAAATAAGAGTCTTCTAGATGGCATTCAACTCAATGCAAGTGATTTTATGTGCACCTCCATTATGAAGGAACGCCAAAAGATAGCAAGCCAAAACAGGATTATCCACAAAAATTCATTAGATTTCAAACCCTAACAATTAAGAAGAGGAAACTCATCACAATGATAGAACAACGAGCCTTATGGAGTAAACAATATCTTTGCATTCAACCATAGTTACCAAGTTCAAGTTCAAGTTCAAATTCGAGTTTGATTCGATATGGGAAATGATGGGATTAGATGGATCCTGGGCAATAGATGGCTCATTGGAGGAGTGGGAGGAAGCTCACCTACCACCACCATCATCACATGTAATTTTGTGTACTGAGAATGCGGTCAATGAAGTCCTACTCAAGCATCCCAAGCTCTAACCTATTATCATAACAATCGGTTTCAACTTTGATTTTTCCCACATAAGTTTGTCAAAATGGATATAAATAAGAGTCTTCTAGAGGCCATTCAACTAAATGCAGGTGATTTTATGTGCACCTCCATTATGAAGGAATGCAAGCCAAAACATGATTATCCACAAAAATTCATTAGATTTCAAACCCTAACAATTAAGAAGAGGAAACTCCTCACAAAGATAGAACAACGAGCCTTATGGAGTAAACAATATCTTTGCATTCAACCATAGTTACCAACTTCAAGTTCAAGTTCAAATTCGAGTTCGATTCAATACGGGAAATTATGGCATTAGATGGATCCTGGGAAAAAGATGGCTCATTGGAGGAGGTGGGAGGAAGCTCACCTACCACCACCATCATCACATGTAATTTTGTGTTGTTATGAATATAATTCATAACAATTAGCTAAATAAAATGAATATAAATATTAAATAATTAAATAATTAATTAGGTTAATTAGTCATTACATTAAGTGAAAAGGCATGTCTAAAAGACATGCCCATTCACGAAAGGTCACCTGCTGAGGTATAAAATCAGGGTCCTCATTGTACATTCAAATCATCATATACATTTTTATATAATAATAAATTATTATTTTTAAATGCCTTCTGTGTATTTTAACATTCAAGTTTACCAGCTATCATTTTCGTGCATCAACATAAGTTTTTATGCTACAGTGGTATCAGAGCTATGGCACACGATATAATCATGCAGGCCTTTGAATGTAGTTGGCCACACAATATATCATTACATTCATGTTTTGAATCCATGGAGAATTCTAATAAAATTCAAGAAGTATTTTGGCATTTAGAAAAATCATGTGCTAAAGCTACAACATGTTTTAAGGAGACTTGTGCAGAAAACAATACATATTCATCGCTCGAACCAGATTGGCAAGAGCTGAAGCGAATGAAGGAAAAGAGAGGGGAGGATAAGGGTGAACCAGAGGCTAAAGCTGGAAAAAAATGGACCCTTGAAGGTGAAGAATCTGATGATGATGATGTATTGGTTGTTATGAAAGCACATGGAGATGTTCCTGGGTTTGAAAATGGAAATGTTGTAATGGTTGATTCGGAGGATGAAAATATGCAGAATGGAGAGGCCATGAAGATTGATAAATCCGATGCCAATGTTGAAGATGAAATTGATCCTCTGGATGCATTCATGAATACCTTGGTTACATCTAACATGGAAAATTTGAATAACACAACAGAAAATTCCATGTTTGGTAATGAAATTGAGAATGAAGCCAAAGGTGTAGGCTCCAAAGGAAAGAGGACTATCAAAAACACTCTCGGGAGAATTATACCAGGTGAAGAGTCTGATACGGATAACGAAGAAGATGAAGACTTCAATGAAGATCAAGTGGATGATGAAAATGGTGACGAGTTCATGAAGAGAATGAATAAAACTAAAATTGAGAAACTATCTATTGTGGACCACTCCAAGGTGTAGTATGCTCCCTTAAAGAAAGACTTTTACCGGAAAGTAAGAGAAATATCTCTGATGACATCAGAGAAAGTTGCACTTTACAGAAAGCAGCTTGAGTTGAAGATTCGTGGAAAAGACACACCGAAGGCTGTCAAGACATGGAACCAGACTGGATTGACTCGTAATGTCCTCGAAGTCATCAAAAAATTAGGCTTCGAGAATCCTATGTCTATTCAAGCTCAGGCCCTTCCTGTGATCATGAGTGGAAGAGACTGTATTGGTTTAGCAAAAACAGGTTCGGGTAAGACTCTTGTATTTGTTTTGCCTATGCTAAGGCATATTAAAGATCAGCCTCATCTTGCTACAGGTGATGGACCAATTGGTTTGATTATGGCTCCCACGAGAGAGCTTGTTCAACAGATTCACTCTGATATCAAGAAATTTGCTAAGGTTTTAGGATTGAATTGTGTACCTGTCTATGGAGGTTCAGGAGTGGCACAACAAATTAGTGATTTGAAGAAAGGTACTGAAATCGTGGTATGCACACCTGGTAGAATGATTGATATCTTATGTACAAGTGGCAGTAAGATATCAAATCTTCGCAGAGTCACCTACCTTGTTATATATGAAGCTGATAGGATGTTTGATATGGTTTTTGAGCCTCAAATAACTATAATTGTTCAAAATACCAGACTAGACAGACAAACCGTGCTCTTCTCTACCACATTTCCTAGGTAGGTAGAGGTTTTTGCTTGCAAAGTATTGAATAAGCCAGTGGAAATTCAAGTTGGTGGACGTAGTGTTGTTAATAAGAATATAACGCAGTCTATAGAGTTTCGTCCCGAAGGTCAAAGATTCTTGAGACTTTCAGAGCTTCTTGGTGAGTGGTATGAAAAGGGAAAAGGCAGATGGAAGTGCGCCATATGTTTAGGATGGGATATACCCATTGCAACATTTGCAGAATAATAATGTCATATTTTGAAGCTCACACAGGTATTCTAAGCCAATGGGATATACCCATTGCAACATTTGCAGAATAATAATGTCATATTTTGAAGCCCACACGGGTATTATAAGCCAATGGGATATACCCATTGCACATTTGCAGAATAGTAATGTCATATTTTGAACCTCACACGGGTATTATAAGCCAACAAAGTGTAAAGGATAAACTTTTGGCTGTTGTGAATACACATATTTTGGACAACAAGCGTAAAAATGGTTGATGACAGGAATGTGGAGTTACCATTTTGAGTGGGGTAATGATCTAGATGCCGTGCTTATGAGGTATATTGACTCTATTTGGTGCAAGGGTGATTGGACAAAGATCACCCCTGCCCACAACGCCATGGACGGATAGTTCATTGGGAATTTCAGACGCAAACTGAATCATGCACTCAACAATCTAAAGAAACAGACACAACAGGTTTTCCCTTTTATTAGTTATCCTGGTAATGGAAATTGCATTACTTGCAACCTCCAAGGGCTGTTGCTATTACAACAATTAAAACTCGAAACCACAAACAACAATGAAAACTGCAACATGACCAAGTCCTTTTTCTCACAAGTTGCCCATCGGTCTCGGTCTCCGTGGCACTCACACTCGCATTCACTGTTCCAAATAGCTGTCAATGGCTCCTTTTAAAACTAGGAATTATGGTTACCCTGTTTCTGCATTTTCTCCACAAATACAGGATTGATGAAGTCATTTTGGGCGAAGGCAAATGGCACTTTGAACATCATCCAAACTGGGTGGGAACATAGACATGAAAATTTGGAACTTTGGTCTTTTCCCTTTCTTTCAAGATGAATAAAATCAATTTGATATTGTATTTTTGGTTTCCAATGCAAGTAATATCGTTGAGCCAAATATCTGTGACAATGTTGTTTACTCTTCCACCATTAGCCTTGATGATAAGTGAAGTGTTTCTCCAGAAACGAAAACTTACATTTCACGCTGTAAATCCCAGAATTCCAGTGAAAGTATGTTCGGTTGCAAAAGTCTCCATTCTAAAATCCATTTTCATGGGTTCTTCGAGGGGTTGCCCTGGCAATGCAGGTTTTGGGTTTGTAATTAGAAAACACATGGAAGAACCATCCTCTGCTGCTATAGGAAATATAGGCTAACCCGCCAAGAAGGAACTAAAGCGTCCATAAATTTGCATCACCAAGCATAAACTTGGAAGGGGGCTCTAAACTCAACCGGGTTCAATTAAGGAATCAAGAATCTTTCATGGATCATTAGAGGTTGGAGTCCATCCATCATGGCACTTGAGAGCATTTGAGAGGCATGGAAACCCCTTGATCATATTAATCATCATTGGAGAAGGAAATACAAAGCGAGGCACAATGATTGGTCTAATGCGTTAAGTCGATGACAAGGAGATATTTAAGATGTACGCCTTAGTATCCCCACATGATCTACACAAGCTCCCGAGCTTATGGTTTCAGTATATGGAACTCTACTCGCATGTTGTGTTTCTCTTGACATGATATTGTCCATCTCTATCTCTGTTTGAGCGAGTGTTTTGTGATTTTTATCATGGAGGATCCTATCTAGGTTTCCTTCTCTTTCCTCCACGCATCTGTTTAGCTCTTAGCTCTTGGAAGCATCCCTTCCTTATTGGTACTTGAGATAGAATTTTATCATTAGCTGCCAACAAACAAAACGATACCACTCCTAGCCAGAATTTTGGGAGCTATACCCTCTTCTTGAGCTCCTCATTTGACAAAACCCCATCTTGACATGATTGCTAGGTCTCCATCCTTTACTGGGCATCTGTCCTGTTTCTTCAGCTTTCCAACAAATTTTGTGTCATCCATTCTTCTAAAATCACCTTTCTCTTTCCAAGTTCAACATTGATGATTTTGACTTGCTTTGATTTCAAAGACATCGAGCATTGCTCTAACACTTTTCATTTTAGTTTTATTTAACATGGCCGTATTTCTGGAGGCCAACGAGATTTCTTTTCTCTTTTTTTTTTAATTAGAACATTATGCACTCACATTGCGGCTGGAAAATTCGAAGTCTCCTTGCATATAAATTGCATTACAATGAGACAAAGTAGGGGGAGGTGGGAAGGTGGCGTTTGCCAAGAAATGATCCTATACCCAAACTCTGTGGAGTTATTGCATGCATACACCAGCTCTGTGGAGTTATTACATGCATACACTAGAAAGATCAGATCAAAAAGGCAAACCATCGCATATCAATCTGGGAATTGATGGACACTTATATTTTCGTAGCTACTCCTGTCAAGTCTTCCTATCCTCACGAGAGGTGAGTATAGAGCTGTGATTGCATCCCAAATAATTGAGATCAATGCTTTAGCTACAATTGTAGATGTTGAAGTCAGGGTTCACCTGCTTGTAGTGCATTGTTTAGCTAAGCAGAACAACATTAGGCATGCTTTGAGTTTATGGTACACTGCTACCTTTATTCGTGCGAATATTGATGCAAGGGCACAAAAAGATGAAAGACAATTAGCCAGCCCTACAGTGAATGGTAAGATGAAATCCTTGAGTGAACAGACCTTGACTTGAACCCAATCAAATTGACCTAACAGGGGTCCCTGTTATTAGAGAGAGCATAAATTGGCTATTTTGCCTTCACTACATGTTTTCTCCTGACAAAGTATATACCTGGAAACTAGCAGAACGTGAGTGAACAGACCTTGACTTGAACCGAATCAAATTGACCTAACAAGGGTCCCTGTTATTAGAGAGAGAATAAATTGGCTATTTTGCCTTCACTCCATGTTTTCTCCCAACAAAGTATATACCTTGAAACTAGCAGAAGGTTACATAACATAACCACAATCACAAAGCTTATTCTCCGTATATATATATATATATATATATATATATATATATATATATATATATATATATATATATGCACATGCAATACAGACCCAAATGCTGAACACCGACCACCCATGATGGCGCGATCAGTCTGTTGCATGTGGGTTGATCACATTCAAACCACAGTGTAAGCTCCAAGTACAGTAATAGGATTTGGCCATTCCCAGGCAAATATAGGTTCCACGTACAGTAATAGGATTTGGCCATTCCCAGTCAAATATAGGTGAGAAAATCAACCACAACATATGCCAGTAATCATAGTTTCCAATCTCTCTTTGTTGGCTACATGCTCCACAACATAGTTGTGCACTGTGTGTTTTTTATCGAATTAAAATACATGAAAACACACTCAGAGTGTGAGCTAAGTGACCGAAATGGAGATGGGAACGATGATTATCTTTCTTTTCCTTTATATAAATCTCTGCATTATTGAGCACTTTGTATGGCAGCCAAGTCAAGAGGTTGACACTGGCGGGCTGACTAGAGCCAGTTTTCCCAAGGGTTTTGTGTTCGGAACGACGACTTCGACTTACCAGGTGGAAGAAGCTGCCAAGTCTGATGGAGGACGACCGAACATTTGGGTTAATTTTATCCGTCAACCAGGTATGCATTTTTTCACAACTAATTTGGCTTCATTGGATCAATCATATCCCTGCACTGTAATGTTTTTCACACATTCAGGTTTTCCAGATTTTAGGGGTGTTTGGTCTTTTCTTTTCAGGGATTATAGCTAACAATGTCACTGCCGATATTATGGTGGATGAATACCATCTTTATAATGTATATGCTTCTTCTGCCATTTGTCCATTTTGGCCTTTTTTTTTCATGAGAATTCAAATGATAAAGTTTATGGTTTTTTCAATGGAAGAAGATTTTGTAGGAAAAATGTTGTTTCTACATGAGTTATTTAAATGTGGAAATTTAACTGCAAATATTTGTTTCACAAAGCGATGTAGAGTTGATGGTAAATATGAAAATGGATGCCTACAGTTTCTCGATATCCTGGTCTAGGACTTTTCCAAGTAGGAAGATACTTGGGTTTTGATCGCTGTCCAAATTTAATATATGAATGAAAGATTTTGACTGTATTAAATTTATAAGTTAAATATTTAAGTTACTTACATTAAATTCCAGCTTTTGCTTCAGCATACAAATAACTTTCAAAAATATAGAATGGTCCCTTGAAGTATAGTTTATGGATCTGGGACTTACCAGGTGGAAGGAGTTGCCAAGTCCGATGGACAAGGGCCGAACATTTGGGATAATTTTATCTGTCAACTAGGTATGCATTTTTTCACAACTAAGTTGGTATCATTGGATCAATCATATCCCTGCACCGTAATGTTTTTCACACATTCAGGTTTTTCAGATTTTAGGGGTGTTTGGGCTTTTCTTTTCAGGGATTGTAGCTAACAATGTCACTGCCGATGTTATGGTGGATGAATACCATCTTTATAAGGTATATGCATCTTCTGCCATTTGTCCATTTTGGACTTTTTTTCATGAGAATTCAAATGATAAAATTTATGGTTTTTTCAATGGAAGAAGATTTTGTAGGAAAAATTTTGTTTCTGTCTTGAGTTATTTAAATGTGGAAATTTAACCACAAATATTTGTTTCACAGAGCGACGTAGAGTTGATGGTAAATATGAACATGGATGCCTATAGTTTCTCGATAACCTTGTCTAGGAGTTTTCCAAGTAGGCAGATACTCAGGTTTTGATCGTTGTCCAAACTTAATATATGAATGAAAGATTTTGACTGTATTAAATTGATAAGTTAAATATCTAATTTACTTACATTAAAGCCTATAAATTTTAAAAATATAGAACGGATCCCTGAAGTATAGTTTATGGATCTATGATTTATAACCGTGTTTCTGAAGTTGTGTGTATTTGATGATGCAGAAGGAGCAGGTCGGATCAATTACAAGGGCGTCCAATATTAAAATAATCTCATTAACTACTTGCTTAAAAGAGGTAATTGTGCTAGCATCTCATACAAATTCCTTCAGCTATTGCATCTTTTGAATTTTCAAAATGTAAAACGGGGGATTCCAGTAGTCTCCTAATCGTTGTGATAGGAAGAATTGTAGTTCTGGCGGCTTACTCTTATTTTGTATCATCCATTGCTTTGTTTTATTCATGCTTCTTGCAATCTATGTTCTAATGCAACTGTCCCATTAGGTTTAGTTATACCAACTTTAAAAAGTTCTATCATATTGGTTTTCAGTGTGTCTTACTACATCCCTTGTCCATGTTCTACAATATTTCTTGTGTCTTTTCTCAATGCTTGTATATCATTTAAAATGGCAGTCTGTGGTTCAAATAATTTGTGGTCTATGATTCTTGAGATTCTGGCCTATTTGTATTGATGGCTTACCTTTATTGGCACGAACTCAAATTTTTGTAGTTTGTGATCTATGATTCTTGAGATTCTGGCATATTTGTATTCATGGATTTTTGGGAAGGAAACATTTAATCTCTACAGTTTGTGATTTATGTTGTACAATACTTCCTATGGGTATGCCCAGTTGGATGACTACTGATTGGTATAGCCTGTTTGTGTTCATGGCTAAAACCTTGGTTTTTGTGGTGTAGACTGGTGCATTCCTGTGATTATGGTCTATTTCCATTGAAGTTGTGTATAATAGAAACCATTGCATGTGTTTCTCATTGTTGCAATTTATGCAATTCAAAGTGTTATCTGTAACTAAGGCCCTCTTGTTCTTATGACATTTACATTTTTAGCCTTTGGCCTTCACTAGCTGTTATCGCTAAAATTTGACTTCATTTTTGGATATCATGCCCTCTGCAATTTTTATCATTATGACTTACAATACTTCTTGTGGGTATGGCGTGTTGGATGAATACTAATTGGTATCACCTGTTCGCATTCATTACTAAAATCCCAGATTCTGTCATGTAGAGTGGTGCATTCTTGTGTGTTTCTTGTGGCTTATATCCACTTAAGTCCTGTAATAAAAACATTGCATATGTTTCTTATTGTTGTAATTTCTTCAATTCAATCTGTTTTCTGTGACTATGGCCTTATCATTGTTATGAATTTTATATAAAAGTTCTCTCAGTGTTATAGTGTTACCGTTTGGCCTTCACTAGCTGCTGTTGTAAAATTTCATTTCATTTTTGGGTATCACGCCCTATGCAAATCTTTATCACTAAGATTTATCGGAAGTGCTTGAAACAACCTATGGAGGGTTGATAAATTCTGGAGTTGTGTCAGTTATCTATATTTCATTAGCACTGATACAGAGCATGTAATTCGAAACCCATATCATAATTTCCAGCTTCCGATACTTTCCATTGTAGTAATAATGACATACATATCATTTTTTGTTGCATAGTGAGGGCTATGCAAAATTTGCAAAGTTCTGCTTCAAAACCTTTGGCGACAGGCTGAAATACTAGATGACATTCAATGAGCCACGGGTTGTTGTTGCTCTTCGTTATGACAATGACATTTTTTCTCCTAGAAGGTGCTCTGCTCCATTTGGGAATTGCACAGTAGGAAATTCTGTGACAGAACCCGACATTGTTGCACACAATTCGCTGCTTTCACATGCTAATGTTGTAAAGATTTATAGAGAAAAGTATCAGGTCTGCTACAATCTAGAAAAAAAATTCTCTTTAAATCTTAATAGAATGAAATGGCCACTGATGCTGAAAACTTTCTCCAACTGCAGCCCATGCAAAAGGGAAAAATTGGGATACTTTTGTACTTTGTATGGCAGCTATATATCATAACAACTTTGGCTATCCAGTCTAGGAAGACGAAGACATGCCACTGGCGAGATTGTAAACTACATAGCTGTAGATGCATATTGTTTTGGAGAGTTTTCGTGGTGGCTGCATTGGGGTTGGACCGTCCCTTTGCAAATAAGTGTAGCAATTGGCATCCTTTTTGCCACAGTTGGATGGGCAGCTATTCCAGGTTTGCTCATCATCATTCTTACTCTCATTCTAAACAAACCTCTGGCCAAAACCCTCCAGAAGTGCCAAGCTGAGTTCATGACTGCACAGGATGAAAGACTCAAAATAGCATCTGAAATTCTTAATAGTATGAAAATAATCAAACTACAAGCATGGGAAGAAAAATTTAAAGAGCTGATAGAAAATCTCCGAGCTGTGGAGTTCAAATGGTTGTCTTCAGCACAGTTTAATAGAACATATGGTACCATACTCACCTGGATGTCACCCATCATTACTGCATCTATAGTTTTTGCCGGGTGTGCTATCATAGGGGATCCAACGTTAACTGCCACAACCATATTTACAGTGCTTGCAACATTTCGTGTGATACAAGATCCAGTGAGAACGCTACCTGAAGTTTTGGCTATATTAATTCAGGTTAAAGTCTCGTTAGATCGTCTGGACAAGTTCTTACAAGATGATGAGCTGAGACCGAATTCTGTTGTGAGGAAAGCACTTGCCGGATTCCAGTATACCATCAAAATTCATGAAGCCATACTCAGCTGGGATCCATAATCTTCATTGACAAAGCCAACATTGAAGGGAATAAATCTGCACATTAAAACTGGAGAAAAGGTAGCAATTTGTGGCTTAGTGTGATCACGGAAATCTGCTTTGTTATATACAATTCTTGGAGAAATCCCAAAAATTTCAGGAGATGTAAGTTGAACATTAACTACTCTTCTTGAGAAAAAGTAACCATTTCGTAGTTCAACAAGATTGTAGATGCAACTTTTTTGCTTTCTATATACAAAAATTCTTCCATAAACTTTTTGATTGGACTACGTGCAGGTTGAAGTATATGGCAATGTTGCCTACGTGGCACAAACAACTTGGATTCAGAGTGGTACTGTTAGAGATAACATATGCTATGGGAAACCAATGGACAAAACTCAATACAAGAAGGCAATAAAAGCTTGGAGGATTGAATATGAGTGGAGGACAAAAACAAAGGATTCAATTGGCTAGAGCAGTATATAACGATGCTGACATTTTTCTATTGGATGATCCCTTCAGTGCAGTCAATGCTCATACAGCTTCAACTCTATCAAATAAGGAGGAGACATTACATAACAGAGACTCCAAGACTTGCTAATATTGCTTGTCATAGTATGAAAAATCTGGTTTACCTTTGTATCAGATCTGTAAAGATCTTAGAATGAGATCTAGACATATTAATGTGAAAATTTCTGTGCATATTAGATATAAAAGATTTGAGTTTTGGGTTATCAAAGCTATAGATTGAGAACTACATGGATTTCTTGATAGGATGGCTGGTTCGATTTGTATATCAAGATTGATAGCTTCTTTGTGGTGGTAGTGTGAGATCAATTGGGAATTACTACTTGTTTCATACTTCAAGAGGGAAATGAATTTCCCAATGATGGTGGTGATGAAGGAACCCAGCAAAAGCACAGAGAATAACATAGTTGATTGAACAAAAAAATCAATTGTGTAAATACAAATAACACACCCTACAAAGTGATGTCTTCTTGAATATTGATCAATATGAATTATTTTCCTTTCACAGTTCTTGTGTTTTGATTCTTTATGAATAGGAATTGATTCATTCAACTAAAATTGGTATTGTTGATTTTGATGGCACTTCTGTTCTCCAGCTTGATGATTGGGTGCTGTGCTGAATTTACAAGAAAATGGTCATTCTCAGAGAGTACAAGGGGTAGAACGAGATGAATCACCAAGTGCAGATGAAGTGATGGCTTCTTTGCCTAATATTGATCAGCAAAACAAACTGCAACTGCCCAAAATTGCCTCTTTCAGTGGGTTGTTGGAGAGTGACGATCCTTTCATAGATGGTTTTTTAAATGATGAAGCCATGGATGGCAATGGAAACAGCAATAGACTACCTCAAGTCCAATCCTCCAACCTCTCTCATAACAATTTCAGAAATAACAATGACAACAATAGCAATTGCCGATATGAAGTTGTCCCAAAACAAGAAGAATTAGCAGTGGAGAATGACAACAAATTCAATTCTCTCAAGAGGACCCTCTCCTTAGCATATGGGGATGATGAAACCAACCCTACAAAGAGATTCAACAACATGTAGAACAACTACAGCTACAACGTCAACAATAATGTTTCAGCCTTGCTTAATTCAATGCAGCCCAATCAAACTTTCCAACAGCAGAACTTCCTAAGCGCATTGAATGATAGTCAACAGAATTCCAGATTTCTGTACTTTCAGAACATGCATTGGACCACCTAAGCAAACAGAAAAAAAATACTTCAATTCTAGACGAACAGGTATGCGAATGCATTCCACCTTGATGGCAGCTGTATATCAGAAACAACTTCAGCTATCCAGTCTAGGAAGATGAGGACATGCCACTGGTGAGATTGTAAACTACATAGCTGTAGATGCATATCATTTTGGAGAGTTTCTGTGGTGGCTGCATTGGGGTTGGACCATCCCTTTGCAAATATGTGTAGCAATTGGCATCCTTTTTGCCACAGTTGGATGGGCAACTATTCCAGGTTTGCTCATCATCATTCTTACTCTCATTCTAAACAAACCTTTGGCCAAAACCCTCCAGAAGTGCCAAGTTGAGTTCATGACTGCACAAGATGAAAGACTCAGAATAACATCCGAGATTCTTAATAGTATGAAAATAATCAAACTACAAGCATGGGAAGAAAAATTTAAAGAGCTGATAGAAAAATTCTGAGTTGTGGAGTTCAAATGGTTGTCTTTAGCACAATTTTATAGAACATATGGTACCATACTCTACTGGATGTCACCCATCATTACTTCATCTATAGTTTTTGCTAGGTGTGCTATCATAGGGGATCCACCGTTAACTACCACAACCATATTTACAGTGCTTGCAACATTCCGTGTGATACAAGATCCAGTGAGAATGCTACCTAAAGTTTTGGCTATATTAATTTAGGTTAAAGTCTCCTTAGATCGTCTGGACAAGTTCTTACAAGATGATGAGCTAAGACCAGATTCTGTTGTGAGGAAAGCACTTGTCGGATCCCAGTATACCATCGCAATTCATCAAGCCATACTCAGCTGGGATCCAGAATCTTCATTGACAAAGCCAACATTGAAGGGAATAAATCTGCGCATTAAAACTGGAGAAAAGGTAGCAATTTGTGGCTCAGTGGGATCAGGGAAATATGCTTTGCTATATACAATTCTTGGAGAAATCCCAAAAATTTCAGGAGATGTAAGTTGAACATTAACTACTCTTCTTGAGCAAAAGTAACCATTTCATAGTTCAACAAGATTGTAGATGCAGCTTTTTTGCTTTCTATATACAAATATTCTTCCATAAACTTTTTGATTGGACTACGTGCAGATTGAAGTATATGGAAATGTTGCCTACGTGGCACAAACAGCTTGGATTCAGAGTGGTACTGTCAGAGATAACATACTCTATGGGAAACCAATGGAAAAAATTCAATACAAGAAGGCAATAAAATCTTGTGCATTAGAGAAGGATATAGAGAGTTTTGCTCATGGAGATATGACAGAGATTGGGGAGAGAGGATTGAATATGAGTGGAGGACAAAAACAGAGGATTCAGTTGGCTAGAGCACTGTATAACGATGCTGATATTTATCTATTGGTTGATCCCTTCAGTGCAGTCGATGCTCATACAGCTTCAACTCTATCAAACAAGGAGGAGACATTACATAACAGAGACTCCAAGACTTGCTAATATTGCTTGTCATAGTATGAAAAATCTAGTTTACCTTTGTATCAAATCTGTAAAGATCTTAGAATGAGATCTAGACATATTAATGTGATCATTCTGTGCATATTAGATATAAAAGATTTGAGTTTTGGGTTATCAAAGCTATAGATTGAGAACTACATGGATTTCTTGATAGGATGGCTGGTTCGATTTGTATATCAGGATTGCTAGCTTCTTTGTGGTGGTAGTCTGAGATCAATTGGGAATTGCTACTCGTTTCATACTTCAAGAGGGAAATGAATTTTCCAATGATGGTGGTGATGAAGGAACCCAGCGAAAGCACAAAGAATAGCATAGCTGATTGAATAAAAAAATCAATTGTGTAAATACAAATAACACACCCTACAAAGTGATGTCTTCTTGAATATTGATCAATATGAATGATTTTCCTTTCACAGTTCTTGTGTTTTGATTCTTTATGAATAGGAATGATTCATTCAACTAAAATTGGTATTGTTGATTTTGATGGAACTTCTGTTCTCTAGCTTGATGATTGGGTGTTGTGCCGAATTTACAAGAAAAACGGTAATTCTCAGAGAGTACAAGGGGTAGAACGAGATGAATCACCAAGTGCAGATGAAGTGATGGCTTCTTTGCCTGATATTGATCAGCAAAAAAAACTGCAACTGCCCAAAATTGCCTCTTTCAGTGGATTGTTGGAGAGTGACGATCCTTTCATAGATGGTTTTTTAAACGATGAAGCCATGGATGGCAATGGAAATAGTAGCAGACTACCTCAAGTCTAGTCCTCCAACCTCTCTCACAACAATTTCAGCAATAACAATGACAACAATAGTGATTGCCGATATGAATTTGTCCCAAAACAAGAAGAATTAGCAGTGGAGAATGACAACAAATTCAATTCTCTCAAGAGGACCCTCTCCTTAGCATATGGGGACGATGAAACCAACCTTGCAAAGAGATTCAACAACATGAAGAACAACTACAGCTACAACGTTAACAATAATGTTTTAGCCTTTCTTAATTCAATGCAGCCCAATCAAACTTTCCAACAGTAGAACTTCCTAAGCGCATTGAATGACAGTCAATAGAATTTCAGACTTCCCTACATTCAAAACATGCATTGGACCACCTAAGCAAACAGAAAAAAAAATTCAACAGCTGCAAAGCCACTGACGTTTGACACATAGATAATATATCTAGGATAGTGATTTGATCTTTATCGAATTTAAATGTCATAAAAGTAATGTATGAAACAACTAAATTCCCCCACTTCACAATTAGTATAACAGCACATGCATGAACACCATAACATTAGAAAAACTAGCACGCCATGAATTGGGAAATGGAATGAAAACATACAGGACAATCTTCATCCCTCTTGATCAAATTGACATGTACTGGAACCCTCCTCTCTGCTGGCTCCAATTCTTTATGGCATTCAGACTTCTGGATACTCTGCAGAAAAACAATTCAATGCCTATAAAAAAAATTGTAGTGTAGGATGAAAATCAGATTATGCTTGTTTAAACTGACATAATATGCAGCTTTCATCATAAAAATAAAAATTCTAGCACATACTACTTGACACAGCATTACCATTTAGAATAACCATAATTGTCCAAAAGACATAACTGGCACAAATGCCGCTTGAATGAAAATAACGCTGGAGCACAATTCCCATTCTAAAATCTAATTTCTGCATCCCTGTAATAAAAGTGGCATCATATAGAATGCTTCAAGATAGGTCTGCAATTAGCTAAGTAATTGGACCATTGAGAGGCCATGATGGATGAAAGTTGTATATATTATTATTCTCCAAGGACCACGGAGCTAACTGAAATCCATTTTTATATGATTTGTGACACAGGCAAAGTTATTCAATATTACCATACTAGGAGTAATGAGCAAGAGATGTCTCTGTGTACGATGTTGCCATGGAATATAATAGGCATAGGAACAATGTGGGTTGGAGGACAATACAAAGCTTCTTCATGAGCCCAAGCATTTGTTTTCACCTCCTTATCAACCACTAGTAGCTTCTTTGCATCATAAGGAATATATCCTTGGCAGGGATTCAGTTCATCACAATGTGATATGGTTTAAGGTCTTCATATTTCTAGGCAAATACATTAGAATGTTGTTTGAAAATATTAACATACCTCTCCTTAAAATTTTGTATACTGATATGGATACCCAGTTGTTGTTCGTGTGAATTCATTTGTTTAACTTCACCTTCAACTAGGCAATCTTTAAGGTATCTAAACAAGTTCAATGGTTATTTATGACTACTTTTATTCCATTTCATAGCCACTTTAACCCTCAAATAGGGTTCTTGGCATGGCTTCCTCAATTCAAACTCATTATCATCGACCCTTGCTTTCAAAAAAACTCATTCACATTTCAATATTCTTCCACACACTATGCCTTACGGCGTTTCCTTTGCAACATTAGGTGCAAATGCTAGTTTAAATATTTTTAAGGCTAGCGGATAGGGAAGAATCATAGCATTCGAGATTTAGTGTATTTTGTTTTAATTTTGATTAAATTTATACAATGAAGCTGAGGTGTTCCCTCTCCTACTACTCATTCCCTCTCCTACTACTCATACACTAAGGTGACTCCGTGCAACACTACGTGAAAGATCAATCAGTGATTAAAATTGAAAAAAAAAGATAGTGTATGTATTTTAATAGGTTTGTATAGTGTTGGTTACTAAGCTAATCAGATTATATATTACAAATATATAATTTTCTAAATATTTTTAAGGCTAGCGGATAGGGAAGAATCATAGCATTCAAGATTTAGTGTATTTTGTTTTAATTTTGATTAAATTTGTTAAGGAAAGTTGTGAATATAGATATGGGGAGAAAGGTTGTAAATATTAGTTTAGAATTATTTTAATTCTAAATTCATTTATTTAGTTTGAAGAAGAATTAAATTTATTAAAGTATAATTTTAATTTAAAATTTAAATTTATTTTAATATTTAATATTTAATAAATTTAAAATTGAAATAGGGTTGGTAGAAGTAGGAGGGGTAATTTTCAATTTTGACGAAAAATTTGAAATTTTGTATAGTTGGGGTTACACAATTGTATAAACAATGCCATAGAGACATATGGATTACTACAAGATATATTTTTGGTCAAAGAAGCAAACATCAAAGATTTGGTGGTGTTACGAGATTCGTAGCAAGTTATCCATCACCTTGTTCATGGAGCTTTGTCTAAGGATTGCAACTTGGTAAGCATTATTGATCAATTAGTGTTCTTTCATGTGTTGAGACGAACAATTTTGTTGTAGATGATCTCGCTAATAAAGGTGTAAACTTGGATGTGGGTGTCCTAATGAGAAATGTTATTCCTTCCCTCACAACTATTTCTTAATAGTTGGTCTGATATGTAGTGTAACTTTGTCTCTATGTATAGGTCTTTTGGAGAATGTGCACCTCCAAAGATCATGTGTCCTTTAGGATAGTAAAATGATTAATAGATATTAAGAATAAAGACCAACATGGGGTTATAGATATAGTTGGTCTTGAAAGATTCTCATTATGCTCACCTATTGTATAGTTGGTCTTGAAAGATTTTTCATCCAACATGGGGTTATAGGTATAGTTGGTCTTGAAATATTCTCATTGTGCTCACCTATTGTATAGTTGGTCTTGAAAGATTCTCATTGTGCTCACCTACTGTATAGGTCGTTATCCTTTTGATTTAATACAATATTCTCATGAAAGTTTGATAATTAAATTAAAATAAAAAATTAAATTAATATTAATTAAAATTAATATATATTTATTTTTCTAATAATGTTAAAAAATAAAGTATATTTTCTTTTTTTTTATTATGATTATATAATTTTTTGAATTTAATTATGTTTTTTTTCTTAATCAAATGACTAATATGGGCAAGACCTAGGATCAAATCACACTAATTGTGACTATTCACTTGTACATTTTTTTGCCATAGGGGAAAACGTGTCTCCAAGGAATAGAAACCAAATGGAGGAGGAATTAAACTTACTAACTTACACTCAAGATATTATCCTATTATTGAATTTAATTATATTTTAAGTGGAGAAAAAAATAAAACAATAATATTATATTATTAAAGGGAAATTAATTAAACAACTAAAAATAATAACAAAATCTGGATAATAAAATGAAAAGAGAGAAAAATAATCATTTATTATAAAATATAAGAAGAAAATAAATTAGAAAAATAAAAATTTAGTATATATATATATATATATATATATATATATATATATAAAGAGTAGCCCTCGTAGGGGTAGCTTAATTGGCGATCACAATGATAATGAAGTGTTATGTATCATGAAACTCCATATTGAAATCCCTCATGTTTACGTGTGGTCATGTGCTGGGGCGAGATGGTTCACCTAGGGATTAGAGCAGTAGCAGTTGGAATCAACCTTATGTCATGTACGAGACGACCCTGGTTGCTGATTCCTCTGTAAAAAAATAGTATAAAGAGTAAAAAATAAATAAATTAATAACTTAGAAAATGATAAGTAAGATAATCATAAGAAGTATATGGAATTAAGGATGAAATAATGATAGTTATTTAATATGAAATTTTAATGGAAAAATGTGACTAATTATATTATTAAAGTATAAATTTGTTGATTTATAAATGAGGTATTTATGGCCCATTAATTTCACCAATAGAAATTTTCTATAGAAGTTAATTCTTAACCACTATTCCCAGTTCTGAGATTCGTGACCTCAATGTAGCCTACACATATCTTCAAAATCATAGTCTTAAAATAAATAGGACTCTAAGTTGTTTATCTATCATTGTTCACAAAATTAATGTCTATTTTGGTTGTCTTTGAGGCTTAGGAATGGCCAAGCCAAGTGAAGATAAATGCACTCTACCAATGTTTGAAGATATACATGAATCCAACTATTGATATCTCTATTGTGTTCAAGAATTCTATGAAAAAGTGTCCAACTGAATGGATATATATGGAGGTTTCTAATCAAAGTGCCAAAATATGAACTCAAAATATCTTAATAAAATTATTGTAAGTCTTCCAAGCCTTTGGTTTGCAACTTCTATAACTAAGAATCTCTTCTATGTGGGACAATATGAATGTTACTCCTATCTTTTGACCTCCTTCCCATAAAATTTGAGCAATGGTAGACTCTCTTAAAATTGTTGGAATGTGTTTAACTTTATATATTATGACATGTTCTCTTATACCAGTAACCTAAGCTAGCTCTATTCCAATTCTAGTTACAAATTTACCTTGTTTGTTAGCTTTGCAAAGGAAAGACAAATTTCCTACAAGGAGAAAGTACATTTCCTCTATATGGGGGCAACCAAATAACCATTGTGCAATCAAATTTATGTGTTTGCGTTGCATACACAATGGAAATGTTATACCCCTTCACTATTTCATTTGATTATATGTCTACAACTTAAATAAGTAGTAAGTTGAGTCTCTTTATGGATGGTTGTAGTTACTCATTATTAAAACGACAATCAAGCAAATTGAAAATATACCCATACAATGGAAGATATAAAAATAGTTGACCAAGAAAATTACTTAAACATACTCATGCATGGCTATAGGATCCTACAAGGGTTTATCAACCAAGTCACCAATAAGGTACATAGACACCTAGATCAATACAAAATGCATTGTACATAATGTCTAGGAGAAGAACACCTAGCATTCAGATTGTTGTAGCTTTCCATTAGTTGCAATAATGACTAAGTAATTGAATGGTGGAATTTAAGGATGCACACACATATTTTGGATGGTGCATGTATGGTTGGAGGGTAAAATAAAAGTGTTGGATTGTGATTTCATTCACCGCATGAATTTCTTTAGTATTTTTACACTGCCTAGAACTACCTCACATTTTTCCCAAGGTGAATCATGCCTAGATATTGTCAAATGGCCAAATAGTTTGGGATTTATTATATAGAGATCAATTGAGCATGAGGGAGCAGGGACGCCATTTCAACTCTTCTATTCACCCATAAGTAACCAATATCCAATGTACACATAATTGGAAATTATGTGTATAATCACAAAAGGGACACATATGGCTTATAGTAATGTGTATAGCTTATATGGCCACTGTATAGCATGTGTGAGGCTTCCCATAAACAGTATACATATCCATAATACAATTATTTCTAAGGAAGGTGCATGTAGACAATGGGAGAGAGAACACACATACAACAAGAAACTGCATCCAGGGGAATGAAAAATATGCCTAATAAATAAAAAAATGACTTGAAGACAATGCCAATGGTTTGAATGGAGAGACAATTATTGGTTACGAGGGATTAGAAGAAGAAACAATGGCCAACCACAAGTAACTATCTACCATTAAGCTTTGGATGGATGGTGGTCATTCCAAAACTATTGGAATTCATTAAAATTCAAATGGAAATTGAAATTATGAGTGAAACTATGTAATATACCTACACGTATATTATAATAAATTACAACTAAATATGGCTTACTAATAGTTTTAGGAAGATATTATGGAATAATGACAAGTCATGTCCCTTGCCAAGGATATGACGTATCATCACTATATATTTATATGCATGTTCATTTTAATTGAAGACAAATAGGCATACACACACATAGATGTATGTATAAGTATACATGCATACATACATATATCAATTGTGTTTATCTTAGGTAGTTTGGAATAATTATTGTTCAATTCCCACAAGTTACATATTGAGCATAGATTGAGGCTTGTTGTAAAATTGCCTTAAGCCCTTAAGAATATTTTACCCTTCTCTATGGGTTGGAGGGTGAGGTGCTTGCAGGGATATGATGTACCATCACTATGTATTTATATGCATGTTCATTTTAATTGAAGACAAATAGGCATACAGACACATAGATATATTTATAACTATACATGCATACATACATAGATCAATTGTGTTTATCTCAGGTAGTTTGGAAGAATTATTGTTCAATTCCTACAAGTGACATATTGAACATAGATTGAGGCTTGTTGTAAAATGGCCTTGAGCCCTTAAGAATATTTTACCCTTGTCTATAGGTTGGAGGGTGAGGTGCTTGTTTACATGGAATATAGATACATAATTTCACACACACACACACACACACACACACACACATTATCAAGGTATCTTATCGGTGGTATTAGAGCACTTCGACTTGTAGTGTTCTAACATTCCCTTGGAATCCATCATCTCAACAACCCTTCACCACATCCTCGCCATCATCACTCAATAACCCATCAGTGCATCCTTGTCCTCATCAGTTAACAAATTTTTGTTGTGTCCTCACCCTTTGCCTTGTCTACAATCATATTCTCATTCCTTCCAATTTTCATTGCAAATAGCGTCTCATTAACCCTCATTACATCCATCCATTTCTTCATGTTTTTCCACTCCCTCACTACATCCATCCATCCATTCCATTGTATCCCCCTCAATCACCACAACATCAATTCCCTTCCAAAATCTTTTCCTTGATTTATCATCTTCCATAAATTTATCATTCACTTTTTGTATCATACCATTACTCTTATCCTACATGTTCTTTCCTCATCTGTAGCTCATCAATACCCTTGACCATTATCTCTACATCCCCATTATGGGTGTCATTCTTTATATCATTCACTTCATTATTGCATTCCCATTTCTCATCATCCAATTTCACTCCATCTTCATTACACTATTTGTTTTATCTTGAATTTGAACAAGAAGAGAGAGCTAGACAAAGAATTCTTGGTAATTCTTGATGAGGCGAATGGATAATTTCCAAAAACAGTATTGAAGCTATGGGGAATCTATGCATTTTGCCACTCACCGAGGACTTAAATAATGAGCTAAAAGAATTAAAAGATTTAATGGAAAAATTGTAGCAATCTTTGGAACATAGATATAAAAGAATTAAAGGCTTTGGTTGATGAGATCTCCAATAATCTAAGTGGCCCTGGTACAAGTATTTTTAATACATTATCTCAAAAAGTCAATAAAATTGGATGAATTTTCCAAAAGACTTAAAGTTGTGGAAAGTGAAGTTAGTAGAAATGAAAAAGAAAAATTAAGTAGCCCAAATTCACACTCTCCTTTTCTAATGTTATGGATTCATCTAATTTTGATTCCTTTAACATATTTATACACAAAATAAAACTTGTGTACCCATATTTGACGAAGAGAAAGATAGAGAGTGACAGGCCTCCAAACTAGGTATAAATCAAGGCCCATTTGAACATCCTTCAGCATACATTAACCTATCTCTTTGCATTTTCTAATACCTTTTTGGACTATAATGTGTTTATTAGGGAGATTAAGGAATATTTATCATATCATGTGGCCTAACATGATTTATGTGCAAGAAAAGAATATTTAAAGTGCAGAAGTACGTTGGAGACCAACTGGAGGAAATGTAGGAGGATCCTTCCATACATTAACTCACCAACCAAATCGGATGGCTATTGGGAAGTGTTGTAGCAGCTACAATCACCCTCCAAAATGTTTCCTTAGCTTAATTTTGGAGCCTCCCTACCAACCATCCTCAACAACATGTCTTGCACTGTCAAGCACAACAACTTCAACTGTTTCATAGAGTCTTGTCAGCCTGTGCATGCAAGTTTGTTCCACCTCCTTCATAGGATGATTTCTATACTTAGTGTCATATTTTGGTTGAGTAGCTCCCTCCAGGAATTGCACAATTCTATAGGGGAACCAGCCTTCCCTCCAAAAATTGTGCAAACCCAGCTGGGCTCCAGAATTGCACAATTCTTCATGTCAGTCTTCCTCTAAAAAATTGCGCAATTCATCTTAGGACTTCTCAACCCAAAAATTGTGCAATTCTGGGTAGCAGTCACCTACTGCTCCCAGAAATTGTGCAATACCTTTGGGAAAGCTAGCCCAACAACTAGCAGAAATTGTGCAAATCAGTTAGTCAGCTTGCTGGGCTCAGAAATTGTGCAATGCAGTCAGACAAGCTTCCTTGAGAAAATTGCGAGGTCTGACCCAAAACAACGGCTCAGCCTAGAAATTACAAAATCCTGGGTGACAGTCACTTGTCCCTACCAGAAATTGCGTAATCCCTCTGGGACAACCATCTCTACTTAGCCTAGAAATTGCGCAAATTTTCATCCCAGGCTCGTAGACTGATGCATGTGCCTTCAGGTTGACTGGTTCCCTCTGGGACCGAGAAAAACTGATTTTCATGCATGGAATACTTTTCCCAAGGCATCATACAAAGGCATCTCTTGATTCAGGGATCTATTTTTAGCAGTTGGAGGTTACATGCAACGATCATTTCAGAAACCTCCCACCAAGTGTTGCTTTTCCTATATTTGTGGTATGTGCATCACAACCTCGATTTTATCAAAGCTCATTTTCCGGATGCTGCAGAGCTCATTCCTCGCATCAACCTTATAGCTCTGACATCCCAAATTTCATCTAGGATTCGTCATCAAATTCAACTCAGCTATTTCAGGGTAAGCCCATTTTTCATGTCTTGCGCAACGTTTCTGTCGCTTTTTGTGTTTTTCTTTGTGTGAGTGTTGTTTGCTTAATTTCAGTGAGCGCTTGCTGTCGTTTTCATGTATGTTAGCTTGTAGAAGCACCATTTCAATTTTTGTTCACATCCCACTGTTGTCGCATGCATGACATTGTTATTGCATTGACAATCACCATCGCGGTGACCCGCTTCACACACATGCATGTGTCTCATTTTCTGAGTACTGCACTTATCGTTTGCATGCATAATCATTCATTCTTATTTTCACTCATCTCGTCATGCGTTCATACTTCTAACGCTTTCAGTCACCCGTCGGCCGGTCTGGGTTGCCCTCTCCCAAACCGTGCCTTTCCTGGCTAACACTGCACATTTCTGGAAGCGAAGGCTCTGAATTCCCTCCAAAAATTACGCAAGTCTGGCCTAGCACCGACCTTCAGGCTTGCATTGCGAAATTCTTGCAGGCAGTGTCCTGCTGGCCCCAGAAATTGCGCAATGCAGTTTGGTGGTTGCATGTCAATGCTGACTGAAATTGCGCATTTTTAGTCCTCATTAGGCCAGGCTGGACTATGCATTGTGTAGTTCAAGCATTTAGCCAGCCTCCTGACAGCCCAGATTGTACCTTGCGTAGTTTTGGCAATCAGTCTCCTGACCTCCCGGTGGAAATTGTGAAACCTTCACGATCAATCACACAGGTATGTTGCAAGTCAGTCCTAAAGTTTGTTTTGGTTTTCGACTGACATATTTCTTGCCATGAGTGTTGCTATGTCTTCAGGCATCATAGGTGTTCGTCTGTCTCTCAGCAATAAAAGTACAATGACCTTAAGGAGAGTAGAGTCAAAGGACACTGTTGAGAGCACAACGTGGTTCTCAGCCAAGCAAGTGTCTATGAGCTTGCCTACCTATGAAGACATCAAGTTGTTCGTAGACAAGGACATCAAGATAATATGGAAACTACATCAAAACTAGCAACACCATCAGTAGCAACAGAAGGTAGCACACTTGCACGCGACGAATGCAAGAGGTAGTTTGTTGACATCATAGAGACAGAGCAAAGTTGCAAGTTTAAAGTAGATCCACTCATGGCAAAAGAAACTTTGGAGATTGAGGCTATGAGGTGATGACGCGACATGTAGATCGCGCGAAGGCAAAGAGAGAAACATAGAAGGAGTTGCATGTGCTGAAGGAGTAACTCAAGGAAGAACAAGAGCTGCGTAGATGAGAGAATGAGTTGTAGCAGGAATAGGTACAGTAGGAGGTGCACCATGCACAAACAGATGAAAATGCACTTGTACAGGTTATAGATCCATCCCAACAGTTGGCACAGAGCAGATAAGGTGAGAAGTGTTGTTGATCGCATGCAAGAGAATTCAACAGCATGCATGTCATTATGCGCATGCATGCGATCCCACCCATTTGACACTCTCACCTAGGCGAAGACAAGAAGCAAGTCCGATTGGAGTTGAATATGCATTCCGACAAGTTGATGCGCACAACCACCAACACATGCTTGGAGATCAACGCAGACACTATGCAACAACATGCTTCTGGTTCGGTCGCACCCAGGAGGAGGACAAGTTGGATGGAGGAGCCATATCAGTGTATCAGGATGCAATGAAGGCAAGAGTTCGCTTTCAGTAGGATCTCACCATTGAGCACACAGACACCAAAATGGACGACTAAGCTTGGCATCAGTTCACCACCATTGACCATCACAAGGATGTCAAAGAGTTGGTCTCACCACAACGATCCACGTGTTAGTGATGTCTTGCATGGCTTGCTCAAGCCATTTTCTCTCACATGGGTACATGTGTAGATTGTATGTAATGTCTTGGCAAGTGGAAGTTCAAGTGTCGATAGTTGAATGGAGTAGTCATAGAGTATTTGAAGAGTCATGAGGATAGATGAACGATCACAAAGGGGAATGTCAAGGGTAACCCCACCCTTTTCTATTTATAGTACCTCATCACTCATTGTATAGGATTTTGGTTAGCAAACTTTTGATAGGAGTTTCTTAGAGAGAGCTTGGATAGTATTGTAACGAGCCTTAGCTTCTCCATTGTGCAGAGCTAGTATATCTCTTTGGAGGAGAAGGTGGCAGTGACTGTAACATTCCACTGTTGGAACTAGTGGTTAGTCATGGTTGTATTGTATGACTGGAACTTACACTTCTTAATATAACAAAGCCAACATGTTTCATGCATATGTCGTATTGTATTTCAGCTATCTTGTTTACTCTAAATGATATATGTATCTGTTTTCTTACGCATGCATGTGTAGCTATTTTCTGTATATGTATGTATGAATCTTACTGAAATGTGTTGTTGGTTTAACCATCACTTTGGATTGCTAGCTTACTTGTCTTCCATGTTGTGAAGCAACTTTGCTTGTATGTTCCCTTCTTAACTGTAGAATTTCTCACTGTAGATCAACAGATTATGCAATATACTAAAGCAAAATACTAGATCTACTTCTACAACAAACTTGCAGAAGCTTAATCGATTATGAGCATGATCAAATAGAACACATATAACAGAGAATGAGAAAGCAATCACACATTAACACAGAAAAATACTTTGGGGAATGCCTCAGCTAAAAACCATGATCTCTGTATTATCATACAAGTGGAAATATGTCCGGGTTACACAAAGCTTTAGCTCACAAGCTATCCAGCTCTCAGTACAATCCTACAATGCTGCTCATAGACTGAATAGACATAACATATGCCTTCCCTCATCCCTCCAAGGCTCCTATTTCCTTGTGCAGTTTCTCCTGGGGTCCAATGCTGCCACCTGTGTGAATTCACCTCTCACACAACTCATCAAACTCAAAAGTAACTGCGCAGTCCTGAAGGAGATAATTCCTTCTGCATGGATGAGTTTCCTATATAGGAAAAATCCTCCAACTGATAGTACATTGTCCTTTCCTCTGATCTCAACTGGGTCTCTGACTGAACTGACATGCTTGAGTTATTTATGAGAGAATATTCAATTATCTGAAGTGCAGCAATTACATGCATGCATGCATTAACTAACTGAACTCACAATTAGTTCCACAAATTGTTGGAACTAATCTAACTGGACTTAACTCAGATAACTAAGCTAACTAATTACAACTCGAAGTACAACTCATCATGATCTCCTTAATCAAGGGATAACTTCCTCAATCAATGGAGAAACTATTGCATGTCTTCACATAGACTTCATGTTTGATTTCCTACAACTAATTAACTCAAGATGAATTAATTAATTATTTTACAAACAATTGCTAAGATCAAATTTGAATTTTACTTCTCAATTTTAGTTCAGGGACTAACTAAAATTGGAATCTATCCTGAAATGCTTTTTATAACAATGCTATTTTTAGTATTTCTATTTTATCATTCCTTGTTGCTATTTCCAACACTGGTAGCTGAGATGCTATTTATAGCATTTCTATTTTTATCATTTCTTGTTGCTATTTTCAACACTCCCTCTCAACAAGAAAGGCATTCAACTCGAACCTGATCCTGAACCTTTGGAATTTTCTGCATGCAACACTTCTCCCTAGTGTTGTTGGTCTAGCAACTCTAGAAACAAAAAAATATCCAACCTGAATCAGAATGATGCCTTTGTCATCAAAGTCTCTGACTGCTATTGCCTCTGTGGACTGAAAACTCTGCACCTCTGTGCTCTTTAGTATCCGACTGCTCTAGCCTCTGTCAATTTGATCTCTGACTGCATCAATCCATTGATTCCTCCAGCTACATCCGTGCTGCTGCTGGTCCTATCTCCCAGCACTGCATCCGCACTGCACCTCCTCTCAACATATTGCATCGTGCTGCCCGCTACTGCACTGTAACTCAGTTACCGAGAAGTAAGTCACTGATCTCCCAACTGACCTCCCTATTGGGCTAGAAACATCCTTTGATGCTGAAGCTTCCTCTATCGCTCCATCTGCATCTGTCTCCACCCACTCAGCCAGTCCTGCTACTCCTCGTCGGGGCTCCCGTAGCAAGGTCTAATCAAAGAGGTTGGGTACCTCAAAGATCCTACCCCTATTTCATCCTTCTTGGGACTGTCACTCCACATCGCCCCACCTCCCACTTGGATGTACATATGCATGTGATCCCTCTGCCCACTTGGCTCGAAATTTCCCCTTACTAGAGGTCTCTGCATGAGTGGATGCCTCCACTCAGTCTCCTCTCGGCTTCTCTAGTCGTGGCTGTTCCACAACCTCCTGAAGCTGCTTCACCAATTGTGGCTCCTCCACAATTGTCTGAGACTTCTTTTGGCACTGCATGTTGAGAGGTAATGTACTCTCCTTCTTAACCACCATCTCTCCAACAGTTTCCTTTCTCCTCAAGGCTTTGCATGCATCTTGAACCTTAAGAGCATACAGGTTCTTGACTCGTGAGCTGAACTGCTTCACTTGTCTCGTGGTGATGTGTCTAAGGAAAACCTTTCCCTTACTGAAGACTACATCATAGCCTTTGTCTTCCAGCATCACGATCGATACCAAGTTTTTCTTCAGTCCCGGCACATACTTCACATCTGTCAAGGTAATGCGAGCTCCATGCTCCCTCTGAACAGAAATCGTGCCCACACCTGAAACACTATACTTTTCATCATTACCCATCGCTATGAGTATCTTGAGGTCTTTCTCCTCCAAGGAACATACTTTTATCTCCGGTCATGTGGAATGAGGCTTCACTGTCAAGAAACCAACCACAACCCATCATCGATGAAACCATGCAGGCTATGAGGGTAAAATCCAATTCGAACTAAGAGGCCAATGCCTCACCTTCAGAACCTTCCTTGGATCCCTTCTTGGATTTCTTCAATGGACATTTTGTTGCATAATGGTCAACCTCATGACAATGAAAGCATCACACTTTCGATTTGTCAAACTTCTTCCCACCATGGGAAGAACTTGATTTGGGATGAGAATCCTTCTCCTTCCCTTTCTTTTCCTTACTCGCTAAGGCACAATTTTATTCATCCTCCTTGGATGAAGAACCATATCTAGTGCTTCTTCTTATCTCCTCCTACATCAGATCCGGCCAAAGTCGTTCCTAATATGACAATTTCTCTCTTCCATTTACCGAGTCTTGGTAGCTATGCCAGCTCTTAGGAAGACCGAGGAGAGAAAGACTTACCATGTCATCATCAATTTTTGTGATCCCTACACTTCCAAGCCCATCCCTGCAGGTGGTGAGCTTGTTCAGATATGTAGAGATCATGTCGCCCTTTTTGCACTTGATTTTACAAAGTTTGTCTTTCAGTGCCAGTTTTCTCTAATCGCTGCTTTTCTGATATAGATCTTTCAATGTTTTCCACATTGAAAACGGTATCTCCTTCCCATGGATACTTGAGACTATGTGCTCTTGAACTCCCTCTAGAAGGATTCTCCTTGCTCTAGCCACACATTTCTTCCATTTCGCTAATTCTGTAGCATTAGTTGCTGCTAGCTTGGGTACTTCTTGATCAATAAAGTCCTTCAAACCGTTGTCCTCTAATAATGCTTCCATGCAATCCTTCCAGGCTATATAATTTGAGCTGCCATCAAGGGAATACTCGAGTCTTAAACCGTTGAACACCATTAGTGAAATTTGAGATGTGATAAGAATTCGAATTCTATAATTAGGAACTTCAAGCTTCGAACTTCTCCCTTCTTTGTATACTATTCTTCGCTTTGATCACCTTTTCTCTAATACCATGTAGAATTTCTCACTGTAGATCAACAAATTATGCAATATACTAAAGCAAAATACTAGATCTACTTCTACAACAAACTTGCGGAAGCTTAATCTATATGAGCAAGATCAAATAGAACACATATAACAGAGAATGATAAAGAAATCACACATGAACACAGAAGAATACTCTAGGGAAAGCCTCAGCTAAAAACCATGATCTCTGTATTATCATACAAGTGGAAATATGTCCGAATTACATAAAGCTTTAGCTCACAAGCTATCCAGCTCTCAGTACAATCCTACAATGCTACTCATAGACTGAATAGACACAACATATGCCTTCCCTCAGCCCTCCAAGGCTCCTATTTCCTTGTGAAGTTTCTCTTGGAGTCCACTGCTACCACCTGTGTGAATTCACCTCTCACACAACTCATCAAACTCAAAAGTAACTGTGCAGTCTTGACGGAGATAATTCCTTCTGCATGGATGAGTTTCCTATATAGGAAAAATCCTCCAACTGATAGTACACTATCCCTTCCTCTGATCTCAACTGGGTCTCTGACTAAACTGACATGCATGAGTTATTTATGAGAGAATATTCAGTGATTTGAAGTGCAACAGTTGCATGCATGCATTAACTAATTGAACTCACAATCAGTTCCACAAACTGTTGGAACTACTATAACTAAACTTAACTCAGATAACTGAGCTAACTAATTACAACTCAAAGTACAACTCATCTTGATCTCCTTAATCAAGGGATAACTTCCTCAATCAATGGAGAAACTGTTGCATGTCTTCACATAGACTTCATGTTTGATTTCCTACAACTAATTAACTCAAGATGAATTAATTCATTATTTTACAAACAACTGCTAAGATCAAATTCAAATTTTACTTCTCAATTTTAGTTCAAGGACTAACTAAAATTGGAATCTATCCCGAAATGCTATTTATAGCAATGCTATTTTTAGCATTTCTATTTTATCATTCCTTGTTGCTATTTCCAACACTGGTACTTGAGATGCTATTTATAACATTTCTATTTTTAGTATTTCTTGTTGCTATTTTCGACATTAACTTCGTGCTTTCACAGGTTTCCAAGGGGCGCACTCACCTCACCCTCCATGTGTTAGAACCACTCATGCACCTTCCTTGACTTGTTGCATATATCACACCCTTGCTACCAACAGGGACATCTTACTTTCCTCTGTGCAAAACTGTGGTCAAGGCGATACTGTAAGACCCACTGCTGAGACTTCTACACCAAACGGTCTGAGGTCTGGTTCGGACTTCTTCCCAGGGAGATCTCTTGACATGTTGCGGGTCCAATACTGTCAACATTTTGGTGCTAGAAGGAGGGCCAGATGACAAGCTGAGTCCTCACATCTATTTTGAATCTCTGCATATCTATCATGACTAACTACAAAGTTTCTCTTCTGGAGTGTATGTCTGATGGACATGACTTCATTATCTCAGAAAATCTCTCGGATAACTTGTCACATAAAACATACGATGGTGGAGGCCATGTAGCCTTGGTTAGGCACGCAGTCAGCGTTGTAGGCTCATGTGAATGACATTGAATATTTAAATATTACATGACCTGCGCGTTGTTCGTTTACAAGCTTCGAGGGCACCCAATGCACTTGTGTGCCACACTGTTGATGAGACTAGGTATTGCAACAAGAATGCTGCAACTCCCAGGGCTACCAGCTTTACTTATCAACCCGGGGTTTGTAGAAACCTGGAGGTGACAATGCTATATGTAGAAGTAGAAGTGAAGGTCCTGCCTGTTGTCACTGTTCATATGGCAAGAGACCCTAGATGTTCCAAGCTAGACTTCTATAGGGTCAAAAGAAGCTTGATTATTTGATGGAAGAAGATCAAATATATTCTAAGAGAGAGCTACTCTACTGCAGTAATGAAGAAAACAACATGCAATACTAACTCACACCATAACCTAATTAACCAATTAAACAAATATGCTAAGCAGAATTGCTAAATAAATCACTAACCTAATGTTGTTATCTAAGTTGCAGAGGTAAAGAGCATCAAACTATACTAAGGTGTAAGCAAAGAAACTTAAGCTAAATCAATTTTCAAGCGGAAGAGCAATCAGGGGTCGAAATCAGTGAAAGGAGGACGTAAGGAAGTAGTAGTGCATAAAAATCGTTGGATTAGCCAACGAACAGAAGATGAACAACGAAGATTTTATCACGAAGGCTTAAGTGACTAGATGGATGAACAGGGTGAACGCATAGGATGAATGACTGAGGTCTTATCACGGAGGTTAAGTGGATAGATGGATGAACCAGATGAACAAACAGGATGAATTATGAAGATCTTATCGCGGAGATTAAGTCAAGAGATGGAAAAACAAGATTAATCGGAGGATGGATGGCGGAGATCGTATCGCGGGAAAAAGAAACATGCGGAAATGATGGAGCAGGTTTCGAAGGCGGTAAGTAGTTTCTCGCGCACCCTTAAGGCTATAAGCTATATTTTGAAATTTCACGCGATTAGACTAACTGCGTGACACGTAGCATGAGAAAACCACTTTTCTCGCATGCTCTCGGGTAGATAACGGTCATGCAAGAATCCTTGCGAGATTGTGTGATAGCCGTCAGATCACGCTAGACAGATCAATGGTGGAGATCGACCAAGCTAGTTGGCGATCAGGTGACGTGATAGTCATTGGATCAAGCGAGGGAGATCGACGGTGGGGAGTTAAAGCACATAAAGTAAGTGGAAGACTTCATGCTAGGCAGCAGTTGGATAAACAAATGAATCAAATGGTGATTGGGAAGGTTTTTTCTGGATCAGACGGTAATGAAACGATGCATGAAGAACGTGCTGAAGGCGGTTTCAAATGAAAAATGACATAAAAATCGGTGAGGGTGGACAAGTAACTGCATCAAACTACAAACTCCATAGCTCATTCGAGAACCAGAAACCTGTGTTTTTGGGGTTGCTGAAGGGTCTCTTCCCCAAGTCATGGTCCCAGAGGGAAGAGATGAGGCCCAAACACCTGCGCACAACTTTATGGTGATATTTTTACTCTAGCTACCCTGTGAACTGAAAGAAGGCACAAATGGAAGTAAACTTAAGCATAATTGATCTACTCTATGCTACTGTAATTAAAATGCATCTATTTAAGCAAATGAATAGAACCAGAAAGCTACTTAAGCAAATGAACAGAACATAAATCTATGCTACTTAAGTAAATGAACAATGAAAACCAGGAATCTATGCTAGCATACATGTACAATAAAGAGGAGCTTTGGTTGCTCGAGTTGGGCCCTAACCCAAGAGCTTTAGCCCTCTGAGTTAACTCAAAGTTGGCTCAAAATGAAACTCATTCTCATTATCCAAACCATGGATTACATAAAAATCTGTCACACATCTTGCAGCTTAGAAATAAAGTAGAGTTTTACAATAAGAATCCGAATCCTACTGAGGTCTTAAGCCTCTCTACTTATACATCTGAAGTCTCCAACGACTTCCTTACCATTAGGGAGGCGTGGCTCCCCACTCAAGATAAACTAGTTTTTGCCACTTTCACTTGCTTGGCTGTCTTCTAGTCTTCAAAGTGATGGTTGTTTGCACTCTGAGCTAATGGAGGAATATTGGAATAGAGGGGTAGTAAATGAGGAGGATTTACCTCCTATAATTACTCTCCCTTGTCCCATTCGAGTTTTTACCAAGGTATTTGCCACAATTCCTTGATTTTACCCTTTATTAGTTTATTCCTACATTTTTCCTTGCTTTTAGCCTTTATTCCTGTATTACCTGCACATTAGACCACCAAGCAAAATATCCAACTCTAACTCATCTCATAAACAAAATATAATTAAAAGTATGCAATAAGCTGTGAGAATAGTTGGTTTGACTAAGCTAGGAGGTGAATTAAGGCCAATTAAAGCCCATATAATTACCCAATGATGAGCTCGTCAACTGCCCGAAAAATATATTCATTCTCTTTCTCATCTGGTTTTAGAGATAGATCGTGATTTCAATCACTTTAACCATCAAGCACTCAACAAAGAAATTCTGGAATTACGAAAAGCACCTGATGAATCTGTTGAACAGTTTCACACACGCTTTTATAATCTTGCATATCGATTTCCTAAAGATGAAATCGATTGGGAATTTCTCAATGGAAGATTTGAGTATATTCTTCACATACCTGAAAATCCACAATTCTTGAAATCATCCGAATCCCGCTCAGCACACTTTGGTGATGGAGATGCGCAATCATAGGCAGGCACAGTTGATGTCATGAGTGATTGTCCGCCTTCACCTCATCAAAGAGTTCCACCACTACAGAGTGATGTGGGAGATTATGTACACACATCTGTTGAATTGTCACATCCTCCCACCCCACATGCTCTTGATATCTGTGCAAATTTGGCTTGCAAGCCTGTTGGTTGTCATGTGGATTCATTCCCTCAACCTCCATCCCCGTATTCTATTGATCCTCCAGATTGTATTGTCTTGTTTTCTTCCATTCCAGACTCCTCACCTATTGTGAACAAGGATCAAGATGTTGACGGAGTTGATGTTGTGCAACCAACATGCACCATCATTCATGATGAGTGTGTGTGGGGATCTAAAGAACAATCCACAGTGAAGGATGACTCCCCTCCATCCACGCCTCACCCTCTCTATCCTGACATCCCTTGTGATTCTGCCACTGCTGATTTCCCCTGTGAAAACTCATTTCCAGATGTTTCTACTTCTGATCATTCACAGGACACGTCGACTGTCAGTTTGTCATTACATTGCAGAGAGGACACGTCTTCCTCCGAAAACTTGTCCAATCTGTCATCTTTCATTTTTGAAAACATAGAGGGTGAACATCCTTGGTTCTCATCTACACCTCTACATGATTCATCAAATCATGAGGATGTTGACAAACATCCTGGATTTTATGATCTTGGTTGTCGTGATATATCTACTTCTTCATCCAATCACAATGTTCATTCACCCATTGTTAATTTGTCTAAGCCACTGGTCTACGATGATCTATCTGTTGACGAAGTCGAAACCCTGTAGACTATCGAGGCACTTCAGCTTGAGCTAATGGTTATGTTAGGCCCTTGCCATCCCGAGGTTGGTTTCGCTTTTGATCATAAAATTGTTGAAACACGTAAGGCTCCTCATCACTCTCTACTTTTCATTCAAGATCAATCTAACACTCAAATTTCACTTCCTCCACATGAACTGCACGATCCCATTGCTCATTCATTGGAGGAATCTTACACAACAAGCAAACTTGCACAACGTAAGTGGTATGCCTTTCTCACATTTGCTTGGATGTCATAGTCAAGAGAATGCATACACTCAACATCTGCACACAATGTAGCACAACACAATGGCAAGTCCACAGAGTGTGTGTCATGCACTTTCACTCATTTTTGTTCTATGGACACTTGTAAGCTCAGGGTGTGTATGTCTTCATCGTTTTATCTTTCATTCTTATTGGTTTACGCAACAAAGATGTTTGTGAACCATGCCTTCACAACCTTGGGTCGACCAAGACGCCGTTGGCTACATTGGAAGTATCACTTCACGTGAGATGACCCATGAACTATTAGCTTAGGAGTAGGAGTAGTATTTTCTTTGAGTTGTTTGCTTGCATGCATGTTTTCTTCTTTCTTTGTGTGTTTCTTGCTTGCTTGTTTGTTTTCTTACTTGCTTTACATACGCATTTGCTTCTGCTTGTTGCTTTGCATTTTTTTTGTTTGCTTGTTTTATTTCATAGGTTAGTTTTGCATGGACCGTGTGCGACTCTTGAAACAAGCCTGGGTAAAGTACAAGAGGACTTGTACAAATATTAACATTTGGTTATATTTTGTCCACTCTCTCATGAAGAACTTGTTACTTTCAATCCATGATACATCAATGGAAAATACGTACTGTTCGAAGTGAACCTTGGTGAAAACACAATGCTTACGCGCGAACTAGTATCACCTACTCTAGTCGGTTTCTTTTGGGTTAATCCTTGTCAGCTCAGTCAAGTAGAGTAAGGTAGGGGGAAAACCTTAGCAAGCACATCAGGGGTATATATAAACTACTTCTCTGAAGGAACAACCTCTTCTTCTCTCAATAATTCAGGATCCCTCTTCTACCTCTGAAATGAATAAGTGTTATGCACAGTTGTGAAAAAATAAAAAAAATGCAAATGTGAAAAAAATTTGAAAAAAATGAAAAATGAATAAGGCGAAAGAAGAGAAAGGCTTCCTGCACAAATAGGTGATAAAAGTAACTCTGCCGGGGTACTGACCAGGCTTGTTAGTAGCAGAGCAATGCTTGTATTCTTGCATGACTCCGTCAGGGTACTGTCCAGGCCTGCTGGCAGCGGAGTAACACCAGAGATGAAACTTAAACTCTGACGACCAATACGCTTGTGCACCAATACACCCCTCATCCCCAATCGAAACAACTGTGTTTGCTTGGCTTGGAATGTATGTCGACCAACTAAGAGCTTGGCAAATGCTACATCTTACAATCAAGCAAGTGTGGAAGCCAAGACGAACAAAGAACTAAATAATACTTCTAGAGGTATTAGAATTGGTTTTCAAGAACAAGGTCCATTCAAAGAGCTCGAGTTCTAACATTGTGTCACCAAGTGTTGTAGCGGCTATAAGCACCCTCCAAAATTTTTCCTTAGCTTCGTTTTGGAGCCTCCCTTCCAACCATCCTTAGCAACATGCCTTGCACTGTCAAGCATATCAACTTCAGCTGTTTCATAGAGTCTTGTCATCCTGTGCATGCAAGTTTTTTCCACCTCCTTCACAGGCTAATCCCCAGACCTATTTTCAGTTGCTGATTGAGAATATCCCTTTGGGAATTGCATAATTCTGGAGGGGAACCAACCTTCCCTCCAGAAATTTCACAAACCTAGCTAGACACCTAGTTGGGCTCCAGAATTGCGCAATTCTTCCTATCAGTCTTCCTCTAAAAAATTGTGCAATTCATCCCAGGACAGCTGCTTAGCCCAAAAATTGAGCAATTCTAGGCAGTAGTCACCTTCTGCTCCCAGAAATTGTGCAATCCCTTTGGGACATCCAGCCCAACAACTAGCAAAAATTGTGCAAATTAGTCAGGTAGTCTGCTGCGCTTAGAAATTGCGCAATGTAGTCAGACAGGCTTCCTTGAGAAAATTGCGAGGTCTGACCCAGGACAACTTCTCAACCCAAAAATTGCGCAATCCTAGGAGACATTCACCCGTCCCTCCCATAAATTGTGTAATCCCTTTGGGACAACCATATTTTCTCAGCCCATAAACTATGCATATTTTCATCCCAGGCTCGCAGACCAATGCATGTGCCTTCACGTTGACTGGTTCCCTCTGGGACCGAGGAAAATTGATTTGCATACGTGGATTTCTTTTCCCAAGGCAACACTCAAAGGAATCCCTTGATTAAGGGATTTGTTTTTAGTAGCTGGAGGTTACATGCAAGGATCATTTCAGAAACCTCTTGTGATGTGTCGGTTTTCCTAGATTTAGCGCATGCGCGTCACAACCTTGATTTTATCAAAGTTCATTTTTCGGATGCTGCATAGCTCATTCCTTGCATTGACCTTGTAGCTCTGACATCCCACATTTCATCTAGGATTCATCGGCACATTTAGCTTAGCTGTTTCGGGGTAAGCCCGCTTTTCATGTCTTGCACGAAGTTTCTATCACTTTTTGTGTTTCTCTTTGTGTGAGTGTTGTTTGCTTGATTTTAGTGAGCTCTTGTTGTTGTTTTGATGTATGCTAGCTTGTAGAAGCACTGTTTCATTTTTCATTCACATCTCACCATTGGCACATGCATGAAACTGTTTTTGCACCGACGGTCGTCATCGCGGTGACCCACTTCACACACATGCATGTGTCCCATATTCTGAATCCCGCACTTACCATTTGCATGCATAATCATTCACTCTTGTTTGCACTCATTTCATCATGCATTCAGACTTCTCATGTTTTTAGTCACTCATTGGCCGGTCTGGGCTGCCTTGGCCTAGATTGTGCCTTGCCTGGCTAGCAATGCGCAGTTCCGGAGGCAACGGCTTTGCCTTCCCTCTAGAAATTGTGCAAGTCTAGCCCAGCACTGACCTCCAGGCTTGCATTGCATAGTTCTTGGAGGCAGTGTCCTGCTGGCCCCAGAAACTGTGCAATGCAGTTTGCTGGTTGCATGCCACTGCTGATTGAAATTGCACATTTTCATCCATCAGTAGGCTAGGGTGGACTGTGCATTACGTAGTTCCAGTAGTCAGTCAGCCTCCTGATAGCCTGGACTGTGCCTTACGTAGTTTTGGAAGTCAATCTCCTGACCTCCTGGTGGAAATTGTGCGACCTTCACGATCAATCACACAGGTATGTCGCAAGTCAGTCCTCAAGTTTTTTTTGGTTTTTGACTAACAGATGGCTTGCCATGAGTGTTTCTATGTCTCTAGGCATCACAGGTGTTTGTCTGTCTCTCAGCAGCACAAGCACAATGGCCTTCAGGAGAGTAGAGTCAAAGAAGACTGTTGAGAGCACAATGGGGTTTGCAGCCAAGCAAGTGTCTATGAGCTTGCTTGCCTACGAATACATCAAGTTGTTCGTAGACAAGGACATCAAGATAATATGGAAACGACATCACAGCGAGAAACACGATCAAAAATAGCAGAAGGAAACATACCTACATGTGACGAATGCAAGAGGTAGATTGTTGAAAGCATAGAGGTGGAGCAAAGCTGCAAGTTCAAAGTAGATCCACTCATGAAGAAAGAAGCTTTGGAGATTGAGGCTATTAGGTGATGGCGTGACACATAGATCATGCGAAGGCAGAGAAAGAAACATAGAAGGAGTTGCATGTGAGAAGCAACAACTCAAGAAAGAACAGGAGCTACGCAGACGAGAGAATGAGTTGCAATAGGAACATGTATAGTAGGAGGCACACCATGCACAGACAGATGAAATTGCACCTGTACAAGTTATAGATCCATCCCAATAGTTGGCATGGAGTAGATAAGGTGAGAAGTGTTGTTGATCACATGCAAGAGAATTCAACAACATGCATGTCATTGTGTGAATGCATGCGATCCCACCCATTTGACACACTCACCGAGGTGAAGACAAGAAGCAAGTCTGATTGGAGCTGAATATGTATTGCGACAAGTTGATGTGCATGACCACCAACACATGCTTGGATATTAGTGCAGACACTATGCAACAACATGTTGTCAGTCTGGTCGCACCTAGGACGACCATGCGCATGCTATCAGATGAGTTGGATGGAGGAGCCATATCAGTGTACTCAGATGCAATGGAGGCAAGAGTTTGCTTTCAACAGGATGTCACCATTGAGTGCACAAACACCATCACGGATGACCAAGCTTGGCATCAGTTCACCACCATTGACCATCTCCAGGATGTCAAAGAGTTGGTCTCACCACAACGGCCTGAGTGTTAGTGATGTCTTGCATGGCTTTCTCAAGCCATTTTGTCTCAAATGGGTACATGTGCAGATTGTATGTAACATCTTGTCAAGTGGAAGTTCAAGTGTCGATAGTTGAATGCAACATTCATAGAGTAGTTGAAGAGTCATGAGGATAGATGAACGGTCACAAAGGGGAATGTCAAGGGTCACCCCACCCTATGCTATTTATAGTACCTCATAACTCATTGTATAGGATTTTGGTTAGCCAAGCTTTCGATAGGAGTTTTTTGGAGAGAGCTTGGATAGTATTGTAACAAGCCTTGGCTTCTCCACTGTGCAGATCTAGTATATCTCTTTGGAGGAGTAGGTGACAGTGACTATAACGTTCCACTATCGGAACTAGTGGTTGGTCATGGTTGTATCGTATGACTGGAATTTACACTTCTTAATATAACAGAGCCATCATGTTTCATGCATATGTCGTATTGTATTTAAACTATCTTATTTACTCTAAATGATATATGTATATGTTTTCTTACGCATGCATGTGTAGCTATTTTCTGTATATGTATGTATGAATCTTATTGAAATGTGTTGTTGGTTTAACCATCACTTTGGATTTCTAGCTTACTTTCCTTCCATGTTGTGATGAAACTTTGCTCATGTGTTCCCTTCTTAACTTTGTGCTTTCACAGGTTTCCAAGGGGCGCACTCACCTCACCCTCTATATGTTAGAACTGCTTATGCACCTTCCTTGACTTGCTGCATATGTCACACCCTTGCTACCAATAGGGACATCTTACTTGCCTTTGTGTGAAACCACGTCAAGGCGATATCGTATGACCCATTGTTGGGACTCCTACACCAAACGGTCTGAGGTCTAGTTGGGACTTCTTACCAGGGAGATCCCATGACATGTTGGAGGGTCCAACACTGTCAACAGTAAGTCACTACACTTGGTGGCTGTGAGGATATTAGGAAACTAGATCCACTTTTGTAAGGATTTTAGAGGGAATCAACCCTCTTTCCAAGGAGGTTGACCCCTCAATCATTTTGTATAAATAAAGGAGCCCAAGAGTTCAATAGGATTCAAATTTTTAGAGGAGCATAGTGACTGCTAGAGCTAGGAGCTTGTACTTGTCATTTCCATTTCCATATCATGTACTTGAGAAATTTTTGAGACCAATAAAACACATTTTGTTGCCTTCAATCTGATTGTGTTCTAGAGGGTTGATTTCCCTTGGGTTAAGGCCCAACCAAAGTACTCTGGTCTCTCTCCTTTGTACATTTTTATTATGCATTTTCTCTTCTATACATAGTTTAGTTGTATTTCCTTTCTTGCAAGATTTGTTTATATAAAAAATTTCCTTTGCAGATTTTTCAATCATCCCTCTTAGAAAGTGTGTTTGTAGGCCTTGTATTGAAAAGAACACAAATATAGGTTTTCTTTTGATGTTGTAGTTATATATTTAATAAAATTCAACTCATCCTTTCCTTTATAGTTTGATTTTCCACAATTAGAATGGTTAGGACTCTTTAAATGTTTTGCAATTTGAGTAACATTTTTGGTGTGCATGTCCAACTATCAGTTTTCAAGGAAGAGCATTATCATTTTCATTTGTAACCCAACCATAAACATTGATCCAGGTGGCTCTAGAGAGACACCCAGGAAAAAAAAGGCTCATGAACGCTAAAAAATCAAAGTGCTCAGAATAAAGTCAACCTAGGACCAGAGCGTAGATCTCGTCGTCCTGATTCCAACGGTGCGAACAACACTTCAATCCGAGTTCGGATGATGAAGTTATCACGAAAAGAAGGTTGCTTTGTTCCTTAGGAAAATGAGGCATTTTCCTTTAAAAATGGGTTTTAGTCCTTTAAAAGGAAAATCACAATTGGAGGTAAGCAATGGCCGATATCAATGCCATTCAGGCAGAAATTGGCGATATCAGCACTTGCAAATCGGCGATGGAGTGTCGGATCGACAGATTGGGTCGGCGAAAGGCCTAGGACCAGGACCCCCGGCCGTAGCGATTGCCGATATCGGCGATCGATGATCGGAACGATTGACAGATCAACGATCGACCTATCGACGAATCGATGATCCCCTGATATGTAGGGCTATTGGCAGAAGTGATAAGCATGCACCCGATGGGAATTATAAGCCTGCTTTGATAAAATTTGAGATCTGGGAATTCAAACTTTTCAGTGTATTCCCGTGTATTTTGGTTTTGGCAAAATCCATTATGCGATGCGATAAGCGACTAAAGCAGACCTGATAGGGTATATAGGGCCGATTTACTATATTTTGAAGTCCGGTATTTTATGATTTTGGTCAGAATTCCCAATGTTTTAAATATTTCTCTGTATTTATATTTTAACAGAAAAAAAGGCCATTTTGGAGGATTTTGTTGCACTGCCGATGCTCCTATGCAAACAGCTTCTATTCTGAACAAAATAACTCTAATTTCTAAGCAGCCTTGTCCCCAAATGTGTTATATAACACGATGGACGTAGAGAGCCGAGATAGGGAGAAGGCGAAAGGTTGCTTGACAGAGGCGAAGAGGCTGCATCGCAGAGAGCTGAGGCTGAAAAGGGGAATGCCCGATAGCCTACGTGTGTGAAGAGGCGCAAGAGCCTAAGTGCCAGAGAGCCGAGGAGAGGCTGCGTGACAGAGATAGCTTGACAATGCTATGAATTACGCAAAGAAGCTAGAGCAGCGCTTGAACTCCGCAGAGCCGCAGAGCTACAGAGAAGCGTGAAACTAGAGAGTGCTTGAAATTAAGGCAGATTGCAAAGCTGTAGTGACATCAGCTAGAGCACTATAGAGCTGGATAGACAGTGAGCTACAGAGCTGAGAGTCCAGAGTAGTTATTCTCTCTTTGCTTGATTCTTCTCTTTATGATCGATTCTTCTTCTTGTGATTGATTCATCGTTTGATTGATTCTTCTTGCAAATCGATGCTGTGAGATCGATGTTTCAGCGAGCTTCAGCTTATTGTAGCTATTTTAGATACCCCGCTTCTTCATATGGCCATTCGTAGTGAGGCTGTGACAGATTGGTAGCAGGCTGTGCTTGCGCATCGATAATGTGAACAACGTATTCACTGTGGATTGCCTTATGAAAAAGCACTTCTTCAGATGGCCCATGGTGTGAGGTATATGAT
Source organism: Pinus tabuliformis (assembly GCA_031772625.1). Classification (NCBI taxonomy): domain Eukaryota; kingdom Viridiplantae; phylum Streptophyta; class Pinopsida; order Pinales; family Pinaceae; genus Pinus; species Pinus tabuliformis. Next base: position 562,426,277 of record CM062805.1, on the reverse strand, counting down.
TATTATTATATACTTATTCTTATTCCATTATGCTAGATATATCCTTGATTGATATTGAGGTAGGATCTTATTTATTATATGTTGTCATGATTCCTTGCTTGATTTGATGTAGAATCTTCTATATGATGTACTTGTTGTCATAACTCTTCATGTTATGCTTTGAGATCCCTTGTTGTATGTTGCTGGGATACTCTTGTTGTTGTCATGCATGTGTTTTGTTTTGACATCCCTTTTGTGCCATGTTGGTAGGATGTTCATCATGCATTTTTTGTGTCATACTGATAGGAGTTTTGATTGAGAATTCCGGTTGTGGAATATCTCTTCGAGCCACTCCTGCATGAGGGATTTTTTCCTTGTATGACTGTGACATCATCTCTTGTGTACATCACCATTATTGACAACACTTAGTGCAGCGGCCTACACCATCTTGACACCTGGGCCCAGAGACGTAGTCCCTCCTGGATGAACTCCGTTATCAACGACTTATGTTTTTCTATGTGTTGATGATGGTTATATTCCTGTTCTTTTCCGCATGCAGATGTATTCGTTAATGTTCTTTTAAAATGCAATTTTAACACGTCACGAAAGTAAAAGGTCTTGGAAATGTCCTTCTTCACACTTGGACCTCGATCAAGTGGTATTAGAGCAGTCTTTGCGTTGATGTGAATTGCAGTGTGAACAATGACAGAGGATGAAAGAGCGATGTAAAAGACTATGCTCGACATTTCCAAGAGAGTGGAAATTATGTATGAAACTCTACAGAAAGAGACAGAGGAAAAGGAGCGATTGCAGCTTCAGTTGCAAGCCACAGAAGAGACCATGGAAGAACTGAAGCAAAACAAACATAATCTTCAAACAGAGAACGATGAATTGAAGATGTGCCTACATGAAGAGAAAGAGTTAAAACAAAGTTTTCTATGACAACTGCAAGCAAAGGACGAGGCCTTGGAAAAGTTGCAGCGTAACCCATGTGAGGTAAAAAGTAGTTCTCCATATTCATGTATGTTTCTTGATGATGATTTCGCTGTGTTTGATAATCAAACCACAGGAATTGGTTCTAAACTATTGAAGAGAATGGGGTATGAAGGAAAAGGCTTGGGAATTAATGGCTAAGGCATTGTCAAACCCATCAAAGTAGAGGAATTACCCCATCAGACAGGACTTGGGTATGTCAAGAAAAAAGTTGGGGAATGCATTGAGACAGTTAGCGAGCCACCAACGACGGATGATGAGCAGCCCTCATCGGTTCTTTCCAAATCGAAAGAGAAGGTAAAAGATGTTGATTTCCTTTCAATTTCATCTTCTCATAGTATGATGTTTGTTGGAGATCCCAATTACAGGGGAAAACATGAGGCTCCTTACAAGGATAAGGCATGAGGAAAAGGAAGAACTTGGTGCTAATAACGAAGGCATCACTCAACCCTTGGAGTTTGTGCATGAAAATCAATTTTCAGGCTCGAGATACACTAAAGGAGAGTGCTCAAAGGTGTCAGATTCGTCCGAGACATCGTCGAGGAAAGAGAATGATGGGAAAACATCCCCATCATCCCATGGAAGTTTCCATTACAAGGAGAGAGCTAAGGCAAGCTCTCATCGCCATACTAACATCAAAGATAGAAAGGGAAGGTATAACCATTTTCAATCTTCGAATGTTCATTTTGATTATGATCATGTTGTTAATAATGAACAAAGATCAAGGCATTGAAAAACATGTAATTTTTGTGGTTTACCTAACCATACCTTTTCCAAGTGTTGGAAAAGAATGGCAGCACTCATGAGGCGTGAAAAACCCTTTCAACAACATGAAAAGAAACAAGTTAAGCAGATATGGAGGAAGAAAGCCTACTGCAGTTATTGTGACAGAAATGGCCATCAAAGAGCCACTTTCTGGAAGCTGCATCTAAAGCAGCGCCCTAAAGACAAAGCGTCGGTGTGTGAACCGGGTGAAGTAGTTGTTCGACAAGCAAAACCACCTCAAGTAGGTGACTCATTCACAAAGATAAGTGAGAAATGGTTTCTAGACATGTTGTCATTTCATGGTCATTCTTTTGTAAATCACTTGTTGCATTTTAAAATGTAAACGTGATGATGTGTTTCCATCAAGTGGTCAGCAACAATGATGTTTGGTCATCTTTTGAGTCGCATATTAAAACTATGAAAGTGATGTTAAGTTTCCATCACTTGTCCACACAATAGTGTTTGGCCTTATGTGTGTAAATCATGTGTTGTAGTGATGATGTGTTTTCCATCACTTTTTGAAGCAACCATGATAGGTTGGACTTGTTGTCATAGCTGGGATATTACATCCATTTTGTTGTAAACTTGACCATCGAGTATGTGATAAACTTGTGGCAAGCGTTGGACGTTGGGTCATTAGTTGGTCATATCATTTAGGCATGTGATTTTCAAAACAATGTACTACAGGTTGTAGAAGTAGTAGGTGTCGGCTCGTCGCTTAAGGCTCCGAAGAAAAAAGGTGAAGGAGATGGAAGCAAGACCTTTTCAGGATGCTTGTGATGCAGACAGGGTACAAAGAGAATTGTAGATTATTTTTCATGCTTTTGGAGGATCAAAAGCTCCTCAGTGGGGAGGATTGATCTAGGCGGCTCCAGAGAGACACCCAGGACAAAGAAGGCTCATGAATGCTCAAAAATCAAATTGCTCAGAATGAAGTCAACATAGGACCAGAGCGTAGATCTCATCATCTTGATTCCAACGGTGTGAATGACACTTCAATCCGAGTTCGGATGATGAAGTTATCGCGAAAAGAAGGTTGCTTTATTCCTTAGGAAAATGAGGCATTTTCCTTTAAAAATGGGTTTTAAGACTTTAAAAGGAAAATCGCAATCGAGGGCAAGCGATGGCCGATATCAGCGCTATTCAGGCAGTGATTGGTGATATCGGTGCTTGCGAATTGGCAATGGAGTGTCGGATCGGCGGATCGGGTCAGCGAAAGGCTTAGGACCAGGACCCCGGGCTATAGCAATTGTGATTAGCGATCGCTGATATCGGTGATCAGTGATAAATCAGTAGATTGGGAATCGGCCTATCGGCAAATCAGAAATCGATGATCGACGATTCCCTGATATGCAGGGATATTAGCCAAAGCGATAAGCACGGACCCAATGGGAATTATAAGCCCGATTTGATAAAATTTGAGATCTGGGAATTCAGAGTTTTCAGTGTATTCCCATGTATTTTGGTTTTTTCTGAATCCGTTATGCGATGCAATAAGCGACTAAAGCGGACCCGATAGGGTATATAGGGCCGATTTACTATATTTAGAAGTATGGTCTTTTATGATTTTGGTCGGAATTCCCAATGTTTTCAGTATTTCTGTTTCAACAGAAAAAATTCCATTTTGGAGGATTTTGTTGCATCGCCGATGCTCCTATGCAAACAACTTCTATTTTGAAAAAAAACAACTCCGATTTCTAAGCGGCCTTGTCCCCAAATGTGTTATAAAACATGATGGACGCAGAGAGACGAGACAAGGAGAATGCGAAAGGCTGCTTGACAGAGGCGACGAGGCTGCATGGTAGAGAGCTGAGGCTAAAAAGGGGAATTCCTGATAGCCTGCGTGCGTGAAGAGGCCCAAGAGTTGAGGTGGGAGGCTGCGCAACAAAGATAGCTTGAAAATGCTGTGAATTACGTAGAGAAGAAAGAGAAGCGCTTGAACTCCGCAGAGCCGCAGAGCTACTTTGAAGCATGAAACCAGAGAGTGCTTGAAATTCAGGAAGATCACAGAGCTGCAATGACATAAGCTAGAGTGCTATAGAGTTGGATAGCCAGCGAGCTACAGAGCCAAGAGTCCAAAGCAGTTATTCTCTCTTTGCTCGATTCTTCTCTTTATGATCGATTCTTCTTCTTGTGATTGATTCATCTTTTGATCGATTCTTCTTCCAAATCAATGTTGTGAGATCGATGTTTCAACGAGATTTAGCGAGCTTCAGCTTATTGACAACTGTTTCAGATACCCCGCTTCTTCATATGGTCATTCATAGTGAGACCGTGACAAATTGGTAGTGGGATGTGCCTGTGCATCAATAACGTGAACAACATATTCACCGTGGATTGTCTTATGAACATCCACTTCTTCAGATGGCCCATGGTGTGAGGTATATGATTATTGTTTATATACTTCTTCTTATTCCATTATGTTGCATAGATCCTTGATTGATATTGAGGCAGGATCTTATTTATTATATGTTGTCATGATTCCTTGCTTGATTTGATGTAGAATCTTCTATATGATGTACTTGTTGTCATAACTCTTCATGTTATGCTTTGAGATCCCTTGTTGTATGTTGCTGGGATACTCCTGTTTTCATCATGCATGTGTTTTCTTTTGACATCTTTTGTGCCATGTTGGTGGGATATTCATCATGCATTTTTTGTGTCATACTGATAGGAGTTTTGATTGAGAATTCCGGTTGTGGAATATCTCTTAGAGCCACTCCTGCATGAGGTAATTTTTCCTTGTAAGATCGTGACATCATCTCTTGTGTACATCACCATTATTGACAACACTTAATGCAGCGACCTACACCATTTTGACACGGGGCCCGGAGACGTAGTCCCTCCTGGACGAACTCTGTTATCAACGACTTATGTTTTTTTATGTGTTGATGATGGTTATATTCCTCTTCTTTTCTACATGCATATGTATTCGTTAATGTTCTTTGAAAATGAAATTTTACAAAATCATGAAGGTAAAAGGTCTTGGAAAGTTCCTTCTTCACACTCGGACTTGAATAAAAAACCCTCCTTTCATCCTTACCAACTTATTCAAGTAGTTTTCATACGGAAAATTTAGGATAGATTTGTTAGAGGTCACTCTTTTCATTCCCTCCTTGTGCAAGATGGGATCCCAAGGAGTACTAAGCTTGTAAAGGGATTCAATATCATTCTCCCACCTTCCACCAACCTTTCTCACCTTCATATCACCCTCTAATCCCTTGGAATTCTCTTGGATTCAATCCTGTAGCAATCATGTAGCATCGTGCAAAACCTGTCACAACTAGACCAAAATTGTCCTTTAAGCTTAACCTTTTCCTCTTAGTTCTTCACAACATCCCTTAGGTCTTAGAACCAAGCCTAAGGAAGATCAAATACCACCTAGAACTTTCCTTTTCATCAATGCAATTTATTTCTTCAATTAGGGTTAGTTTTTGAGTTCATGAATTTCATAGCACGGGGATAGTTTACATGGTTTCTTATTGAAGCATTTATTGAATTTACTTTATGAATCTAAACTAGGTTTATTTATTTGCTATTTATATTCTAAAATAGGTTAGGGTTTCTATTCCAAGCATTTCATTTCTTTCAAGTTGATCATACTTTCTTTCTTTGCAACATTTACATTTCTTGCAAGTAGATTATAATTTCCTTTTATGCAATAGTTACATTTCTTGCAGGTAGATTAGAATATCCTTTTCTGCAACATTTTAATTCCTTGCAAGTACATTTGGATTTCTTTTATGCAACATTTTTCCTTCTTGCAAAATCTAGATCTAGTCTGTAAAATGGTCTCTTTACACATTGGTTTGATCCACTGCCTTAGAGAAACTTAAGTAGAACTTAGCTTACTGTGCATACAACATTGTCACCTCCTAAGATTGTACGAATCCTCGATTGAAAAATTAAATCTACTAGCCCTGGTAGTTGAAACATTCTTGTTGCAATACCAGAGATCATCACTTTTTGGCGTCGTTGATGAGTTGGTGTCAAAGTAGGTGTTGATTATGCTTTGAGTTTTTTTTTCTTTTTCATTTTATTTCCTGGAAAACTAAAAAAATTATTTGCATCTATTTTTTGTCTATCTAGAAAGATCCAAAAAAAAAAACAATGTAAACTTTGAAACAAAAATTGATATGATTACCCGTTTCGTTGAGGTAGCAAAAAAATCAACCGATTTTGAAAAGTGGTGATGCAATATATATATGTATATATATAACATAGTTTTTGACACTTTAATATTTTTTATGTACATTAGTTTTCAGAATGTTAGTGATTTGCATGCTGATTTTAAAAAATGTTGATTCTGCATGAGGCCCTTTTTTTAAAAGACTTATTTTTTGACTTTAAATTTTCTAATGTATTAAATGTGAATAATTATTTTCTAAATTTAACAATTTTTGAAGTGGTCTTCTTATTCATATTTTCTTGTTTTTCTTTTATTTTTATTATTTTTGTAGTGAGGTCTTTATTTTTTTGCATAGTTAAAGATGAAGGTCAATATTTTAAAGTTTAGCTATTCTACATATTTTTATATCGTTAATTAATTTTTCAATGCACATGAAACAATTGTCTCTAAAAAAATATAATTTTTAACAATTGACATAAAAATAAACATTTTGACCATAAATATAGCTAAAAAAATTACACATTTTGATAATTTTTTTGCTAGAAACGACATGTCAAAATCACATTTTTTATAAGAAAATTTTAATAAAAAATGGTTAAATAATAGTTTTTTTTTGGTTCTTTTTTATGAATTTCATGTCAAATAATAATAATAATAATCAAAGTTTTTAAAAAACAATAATGATTCACATGAAAATTAAAGTGAAAATCACATAATACAATTATTGGTCATATAACAACATTAATTGAATACTTATTCTTATCATAAAATGTCAAAGTCAAAACATTACAAGTATAACTAATTAATAGTTACAAAAAATGAGCTTTATTTCCAAGCATAACTTAAATTTAATCAACAATATCACGTAATCCAAACTCTTCATCTTGTAGAGTTTCATCATTGTCTTCTGCCACAATATTTTCTGCTTCATTTTGCTCATTTGCCTCTTCTGATGGATCTTTGATGTCTACAACTCTCCCAATGTATGCATTTCCAATAATTCCATCTAATGGTGGTTGAGGTTCCTTTGCCTTTTTTTCCACATGTGATTCATTAAAATCCCCTTTCCTCAACCAAATTTCTTGCATTTCATCTGAAAGAAATTGAAGAGCATTAATTATTTGCTGAATAAACTTGCATTGTACTGGATCTTTTTCAATGGCAATGCAATTTCTTCCTTTTTGTAAGCAACATTCTAGTGTTGTACCTAATTATCAAGCACAAAAGAAATAATGAAGTAAATTAGTATAATAACATATAAATTAAGAAAGAAGATATTGAAATTCAATTCTATATAATAAAACTTACCTGAGCCTGAAAATAAATCCAGAACCCAATCTCCTTCATTTGAACATAAGTCTATAAGATAGTTAATCAATGACTGTGGTTTTTGATAAATATTAACTATCTCTCCTTTTGCTTCTTTATCTTCATATGTTAGTTTTTTCACAACAACATCATAAACCAGTACTTGGCTATGACTCTTTTCATCTACCTGATTAAGAAGCATAGACTTATAACTATCATCTTTTGTCCAACTATCAATATGGATGAACTAATAATAATTTATAATTGGTTGATATTTACGGTTAAGAAGATTTGACTTTTTCCTATAACATGAAATAGTAAAAGTTCAATTAACTTGTATATAAATGAATTTTTTAACATTAATCAAACATAAAATTTCAATGTCTTACCATGTAAGTTGCAACCTTTAGTTTGTTTTCCCCTTGAATCTTGTCAATAACATTTCCAATTGTCTCTGAATGAAATTTCACAAATCTCCATAATGGTGATAATGTGACTTCTACAAATCCCACAACCACTTTACTAAGAGCTTGATAAGTATAAGGGTCACTATCATAGTCAATGTTTGAGATATTGAAACCATGGGGAATATCCACAATAACTAGGGAATAATCCCTTTTAGGTATGAGTTTAGTAATGTCTTCACAGTCACCTTGTATTACTTGATATTGAATAGTGTCAAGCCCATTCCAAATGAAATGAGTAAGGGTTGAATCAAGTTGAACATTCTTAAGATGCTTCTTTCTCAGTCTTTTGATCTTAATTATTTCAATAAAGCATATGAAACTATCTAGTTCTCCATTTGCATCCTTCCTCATATTTAATAAAATAAGCAAATATATGTATAAGTTATAAAATAAAAATAGTATACAGATGAATAAAAATGAATATATAAATCAACATACCTTTTTAAATGCTACAGATGAATAAAAATGAATGTACAAATCAACATACCTTTTTAAATGCAAGATAAAAATATTTTAGTGTAGATGTAGAACTTGAATCTTGGTAGTTGCGTACAATATCATCCCAACTATCTTCATTCAATAATTTAACCATTTGTTCTTGTATTTTCATGTAAACTTTGTGACTGAATAGATAAAGTAAAAAAATTTAATATAATGATATGTATAACAAATACTACTAAGAATGATATGTTATATTTAAAAGAAAATTATAATCTAGAAATAAGTAAAAATAATTCAACAAAATTACTTTTGAAATTCCTCATACATTTCGTCCAATGATAATTCCCTTGACTTCACATTAGATAATATTTCTTTAACAAGTTTTTTCATCCTCCACTCCTTGCAATGCTCTCCAAGGTGTAATAGTCATATCTTTTGGAAGTTGCTTCATTTCAGGACCTGATTTACTGCTACTACATATCATTGGTTTATACTTTTTGACCTTATGGTTTTTAATGCCATTGTTCTCCCACATGCTAAAAATCTCATTAATCAATTCCCATATCTCTCTAGTTCTAAATTCCAACTTGAAAATGTTATTAACACTTCTGAATACATCATAATTTACTTTGCCACCTTTTGAATTCATTTTCTCCTCAATTTGATAACCTATTTCCATACGAATTCCTTTCGAAATTATAGAGTAACATTTATCTTATCCCCATTTTTCTTCAAATTCATTATGAATTAATCTAACCCTTTGGATGAAAGTCATAGAAATCCTATATTCATTATTTGTATTATGATCTCATGCCAATAACTTTCCTTATGTATCTAATAAACCAATATAAATGATACATTTCATTGTTTTAAAACGCGGGCTATTGGGATATTCCTCCATCAATTGCCTTTTAGCTTCTACAGAATGGTTCCCCCCAAGCACATAATAATTGTATTCAAAACATTTTGACTTATCAAATGCTTCGTTGTTGGAATTTGAACTGGATCAACAAGAAGCACATAATTAACAACATGAGCATATGGATTGTACCTCATCAATGTATTCAAGTTGTGAACATGTAGGTGGTGTGGCTTTCTGATTTGATATTTAAATTGTCCTTCACTTGGCTTATAGATTTGTCTCACATTAAGCTGAAATGTACGACCATCCTCAATTAAGTTTGTCTTTGTCAAGTTATATCAGATGGCATTTTGTTTTGTTTTAATAATGCCATCCTCTAAATCAGCTCCTTGGATAATGATTTCCTTTCTTTCTTTTGAATTTTCACTAGGATCTTCAATGTTGGCCTTGACTATTTGAGAATTATCAACTTTCATTTTCTTCTTGCTAACATTCTCATCATTAACTATAACAGAGACATTCTTGGGAATTTTTTATTTTTGGTCTTTTATGAGTCTTCTCCTTTCTAACATCAGTTCTAATTTCATCCTCGTTAATAGCAACATATTCTTTAGCATCAGTTTCAACTTCAAAAGTAACCTGTCTACCTTCGCTAGATTTATCCACTATAGACATTCTTTGTTGATCCCTTGGATATAGTTTTGTAGCATTATGAATTACTATTTCTTGCTTGTTTGTCATATCTTCTTCTGACCTTGAGTACAAACTGTTGACAACATTCATAATATATTTCTCTATGAAATGAACGCCTCCCAACATAATTGAAATATTATCAATAAAATTATTTCAAACAAAATATCATATGTCAATGAAAACTAAGTTATAAAAATATAATGACATAGTTACAATAACAAAAAACACATACATATAAATAAAAAATACTTACCATATCTTGTGCTATGTCATTTATAATTTGTTTACACATCTTTGAAAATTCCTCTGTCGTGCCATACAATTACAATGATAATTGATATTTAATCTTTTCATGTGATTTGGGAGGTTTTGTAAGTACATAAACAAATTCAGTTTCTGGTATCAAACAAATGTCTATGACTTTTCCCAGCACCTCATAAAGTCCACTATCATTAGGGATATCAACATATAGATATATCTGCAACTGTTGTTTGCCTTCACTATCTTTCACATACCATACATTTTCCGTAAGCTTCACTTCTTTTAATTTCTTCCAGTATGAAATTGTCTTCTTATCGTTTGAGGCACTTGATAGATTTGTAGTTATTAGCTCAGGTTTGGTTCGTTCAACAGTTCTCTTTGAAGATCCACCTTCAATTTTAGCAGTCGTTGGTCCATAAAGATTCACATAAATCTTCTTTGATGCCATTTTCCTGCAATATATATATATATATATATATATATATATATATATATATATATATATATATATATATATATATATATATATATATATATATATAAGTAAATTACAGGAAAAAATAGCTTAAATAAACAAAAAAAAATGAAACAAAATCTAAAAACGATAAATAATCATAAATCATAAATAAGTTTGTAAAACATAACCTTTTAAAAAATAAAAAAAAATAAAAAAATGTAGCCCCCTGCTACCCCACCCCCGCGGCCCATTGGGTTTGTGGGGGTGGAAGCTCGATTCTGAGAATCGGGTCTCCACTGGTCAGAATTGAGCCTCCACTCCCATGGGCCTAATGGGCCATGGAGTGGGGTGGGAAGGGGTTGCGACAACCCCTCTTGTCCCACCCCTGCGGCCTCACAGGCTCATCGGGGTGGGGAGGGAGGAGGCTGCACACAGCCCCTCCTGCCCTACCCCCATGACCCAATGGGTCTGTGGGGGTGGAGGTATGATTCTAAGAATTGACCCTCACCCTTGGCAGGCTAGGCTGCGGGGGTGGGTGCCGCCGGCGGTATCGACTGGGCCCACCATGCCCACTACAAACATAGTGGCTTTCCACCTGCCATGGGGCTATCAGATAAGCCTGGTTCATCTAAATTTTAATTTCTAAAAAAAATCCAAAATTCATTAATAAAAAAATAAATATTATTTTACTGGAATATGTTTTGGGTCTGGTATTTTACACGAGGATAACAACCCAACTCACACATAACTACTAGTAAACCTATTGAATTTTAAAACTTGCACATAGAAAAAGGGAAACTAACCTTTCAAGTGCGATAATATTCCATTGAGTATGTTGTCAATAACAGTGTAGCTGCTCCATAAAATTGCTCCAAGTCTTTTAACGAAGCTCGAAAAGCTTTGATGTGATGTGAGGAATAGTGATAATGAAATTTATGATATAGTGGATATTATGGAATTGTTTTACCGCACGGTGAATATGGGATTAATTTGTTTTTATAAAAACTTTAACATATAATCTTGTTATGGCGATATAGTAAATTATGATAAAGCGAACATTACAAAATTGTTTTACCGGATGGTGAATGTCGTATTATTATTATTTTATAAAAACTTAACATATAGATCATGTTATGGCGATATAGGAATTTATTCTAAATGTGTGATAGAAGATACAATGAAAATTAAAAGAAACATTCAATTGTCTAGTAAATGCTATATAGTTTAAGTAAAAAATTAATTTAAATAAAATATTTAGTTTACAATTTTAATTTAAAGATTTAGTTTAAAAGATTAATTTCATAAGAAAATTTTAGTTGAAATTTTTTAATAAATTGTAGAAGAAAAATATGGAGGAAAATACATGAAACAAAATTTTTGGAGGGAAAAATTTCGGCGAAAAATTTTAGAGGGAAACTTTGGAGGGAAATTTTCATTCTTTAAGCTATATATTATCATCAAGAGATAGTGCATTTGTATCATTCAACCTCTTCTTTTTGAAAGGCATGGATTCTTCTGATAGTGAAGTTTTTGTTTGTGAGGCATCAACATCTTTGTTGCGTAACAAATCTATTCATATTGAGGAATATAACATAAATTCTTCCACTATGAATAGAGAGTCAAATCTTTCACTTAGTCCTAACCCTAAGGACTATGACAACAATATTGATGAAGGGAAGGATTAAGAATTTCAAATAAATAAAGGGTCATGGTTTCCACTTAGTCCTAATACTATGGACTATGAGAGCAACAATGATGAAGATTTTCAAATAAATAAAGAGTCACAGTTTCCACTTAGTCCTAATCTTATGGACAATGGGAGCAATAGTGATGAAGAACATGATGAAGAATTTAAAATGAACAGAGAGTCATGGTGTCCACTTAGTGCTAATCCTATGGACTATGAGAACAACAGTGATGAAGAGCATGATGAAGAATTTCAAATGAATAGAGAGTCATGGTGTCCACTTAGTCCTAATCCTATGGACTATGAGAGCAATAGTGATGAAGAATTTCAAATAAATAAAGAGTTGCGGTTTCCACTTAGTCCTAATCCTATGGACTATGAGAGTAGCAGTGATGAAGAGCATGATGAACAATTTCAAATGAATAGAAAGTCATGTTTCCACTTAGTCCTAATCCTATGGACTATGAGAGAAGCAGTGATGAAGGCCAAGATGAAGAATTTCCAATAAATTGAGAGTCACATTTTCCACCTAGTCCTAATCCTAAGGGCTATGAGAGAAGTAGCGACGAAGTGTAGGATGAAGCACTTAGTCCTAATCCTAGGACTATGAGAGCAGCAGTGATGAAGGGAAGAATGAAGCACTTAGTCCTAATCCTAAGGACTATGAGAGTAGTAGTGATGAAGGGATGGATGAATAATTTCCAGTAAGTAAAGAGTCACATTTTTCACGTAGTCCTAATCCTATGGACTACGAGAACAACACTAAAATTGCACACGATGAAGAATATCCAATAAACATCAAGTCAAATTTTCCATTTAGTGCTAATTCTAAGGATTATGAGGGTAGCACTAACGAAGGGCAAGATGAAGAATATCCTCCAAGTCAGTATTTCAAAATCACAGATGATCATAGTAAGGATAATATTCCTCATAATGATGGATGAAAATTCTTACACAAATGATGATCCAATGATGGAGATGTTGCCAACAAATATTATATTGAGGAGTAGGAGCAGACCATTTTGTATCAATCCAAGATGTTCTAGTTATACAAGGGGTAGAGCAGAATATCTTATGAGAAGAACTTCTATCAGTGCTCTCATTTCAAGTAAAAAAGATTTCTTGAAACATATGGACTTCAATTTTTCATTGGAGAAAAGGAAGAGATATTTGTCAATGAATAAAAGCATGCAAAATTCATATTTAGTGGGGTGGATGCAATCTACATTATTAGGTTATGATTATCATATTGGGTCTTTATTTATCTCTAGAAAGGCTTTCAAAATATTTCATTCAATGGGTAATTTTCTTCTCTCAGGAATCCAAGAAAATTTGGAAAAGGATCCCACATTTTATTCAGAAATACATCATAAATGACAGTTTGGGTCATTATCAAATAATGCAATGTCATGGATGAAAGAATTCTTTTCAAAGCATGGAAAGTGTATGCCAAATAGAGAGACAATACATATTCCAGATAATTTCTCAGGATGAGAAATCTACGACTTGTACAAAGAATATGAAGAAGGTGCTGAAGGAAATGGTTGATTTATTACATATCAATATTTTGTGAAGATATGGAAGAAAGAATTCAATAATGTTCGTATTCCTAAGAAGACAAGGATGGGGTTTTGCAGTACATGTGCTTCTCTTAAATAAAAAAGGGATAAATGTGAAGGGGAAGAAATAGGTAAGAATTCGTAACATTACTTTTTAAAATTGTATAGTCATCAACTATGAAAACGCATTTATTAATGACTTTCTTTTATGTTTTGTAGATTCGATTTGCAAAGCACTTCAAGAGAATCACAAGCAATAAACAAGTGAAATGAAAAAGTTGTACAAGCATTGAAAGAAGTGTTATGATAATCTAAATAAATATTTGGGTTTGATAATTGATGGTATGGACCAGAAAAAAATACTTCTACCACATTTTGTTCGCACACCCAAAAATTTACAGGATGAAAATTTTATTCACTATAACTTGGTCGGTTGTATGGTCTTCAATGGGAAAATGTTTCCAAGGGTATACTTCATAGCTCTAAATATTCATAATTATGCAAATCTAACAATGACCATAATTCATGATATGCTTTCTCATTGGTTTGGTAATCTCCTTGAAGTTTTGTATTTACAATTGGACAACGCTTGTCGTGAAAACAAAAATTAGATTGCTTTTGGATATCTAAACATGCTTGTTGAATTGAGAAATTCTTATAAGGTAAAGGTTGGTTTCCTTCTTGTTGGGCACACTCATGACCATATTGATAAGATGTACATTCGTTTTTCAATCACATTGAGGAGGAAGGAAGTTGGGAGTTTGCCATCATTAATTGAATGTATTAAGAGATCATGCATGCCAGAGCCTATTTTTGATGCGTTGGAAGAAATTGTTGAAATGCGAAGGTTTATTCTGGGATCACATGGTGAGGAGAAATGCATTGGACAACTTAATGACATTAGATTCCAAAATCAATTTACGTATCAAAAAAATTGATGGAAAAACACTAATATGGGGCAAGAAGTATTCAACTACTCTAGAATGGGCATTTTCATCATGTTTAGCATTTTTGAAGCTCATTCTAGATCATCCAATATTTGTGTCAAATACATTGCTATTATAATAAGTTGTTGAAGTTAATAATACACACAGGTAGAATAGAGACATAAATTATTCCGATTTCTTGGAAGAAATTAAAAAATGTATTAAATATACATATGAGTACTTTGATATTTATAATTCAGTTTGGTGGGAGTCTTTTTTCAATAATCAAAGTGATATCATTTCAAGAACAACAAATGAAGATATACCTTTGAAAACTCCATTTATTTGGCCACAAAATGTGTCAAATGAACATGAGGAAAGAAACATTGTTGAACAACAAAAACATCAAGGTATATTGGTTCCAAAAGATATCGTGCACAACGTGAAGCCATGGAAGACCTATACAGGAGCTCAGTACAAGATATTAAGGAGGGTTGCACGATCACAGTGCTAGCAGATGGAGATCCCAATGGCGATCCATTCTTGGTTGCTATAGTTATAAAGGTCATTACATAAAATGAAGATGTTTCATGTGTTGAAGTACATTCGTATGCCACAAATTCATACCCATTCAATGGTGTGTACAAGCCAGAGATGGTAGTTGATAACAAAATTGGCGAAAAGAGAAAAATAAAGGGTACAAATATAAATCGTTGCTGCACATACCTTTTAAAATTGGAGGATTTTGACATACTTGTTTATGACTTCAATTTAAAAAAGAGAGGAACTCTTCGCTTCAAGACGATAGAGATTCTAAAAAGGTTGTTACCAGAAGAAACAATGTTGAGATGGGAGTCTGCTGAAACTAGCCGTAGATCTAGAAGAATTTTGAAATCTGAAATGGTGGGCATGCATGTGGACTCAAATGGGGCACTAGTTGATGAGAGAGAAGAGTATGGAACATCTTCATCTGCATCGAGTCATTCATCTGAAGATGTGAATTGTGATGGTGTGTAAGAAAATATGAGTGATTTTGAATAATTGTCTAAAACAATTTATATAACTGATGTTTGCATCGTATCTTGAAAAAAAATATTGATTTCCATATGGTGTTAAATGAAGTTATGAGTCATTTTGATGTTTGTTGGATTATATTTTTTAATTATGATGATTTTTATTGTTTAGAATATCTATAATGCAATAATAACTTAGAAATATAATTTATGTTTCAATTAATCTACAAGTGTTCACATTTTGATTAATTTAGTCTTGTAATTTGTTCATAATGTCATGGTTTAAATGTGTTGAAAACTTAGAGTTTTTAATTCTATGGTTGAAAATTTTCCAATTTTATTTTATCTTTAATGTTATGGTTGAAAACAATTAGAATTTTAGCGATCTTTAGTGTCATGTTATTATATGTTTAACAACATGGATGAAAACTGATGGAATTTTAATGTGTTTCAGATCCCATTATTTTATCTTTATCGTCATTACTAAAAAATGTTGAAATTATACCCGGGAAAGAAAAATGTTATTCTACCAAAAACATAGTGTGTTTTCTCCTCAAAAACAATGTTTTTTGCACAAAAAAATTGGGTTTACTGCCATTTTTTAAATATGTTGAAAATTAACCCTAAAAAAAAAAAAACATCGTTCCAGTATACACACTTTTCGTTTTTAGCACTGTTTTTCATGTTTTTTTGGGGTTTTTTTGGCTACAGTTCCCATTTTGAGTTTATAATTACCGTTTCAAAATTTACATTGTTGGAAAAAAAAACCCAAAAAAAACTCATTTATTTCATTCCTCGCAGGGTTAGGGACAACTTAGGGACTTTTTTTCCAAAAACCCCCACTTCTACAAGAAGTCAATCATTACTCTTCTTTGGTGACTGTGGAACTCCTTCTCTGACCACAGAGGATTTGGAGAACCCTTTAAATGATGAACCATAGATCTTTGAAGAACCTATAAGGGAGGAAGAACCTACATCACCTAACCAAAAGATGGCTGAAAATAAGAAGCTCGAGATCTTTCCTATCAATGAAACTAATGGGGAAGACTGAATGAAGAACATAATCCCCACTGCTATCCCAAATTTCCCTGGACTAGATTCTGAGGACCCTAATACATTCATGTTTGAGTTTGTTGTTGTTTGTAGAAATTATTATTACACTTCTGATGAGTAGAAGCTAAATTTGTTTCCTTCCACTCTCAAGGATGTAACCTTGTGTTGGTTCACGAGCTTGGAAGGAGGTAGAAACACCACTTGGGCTCAAATGCAACAAGCCTTTAGTTAGAAATACACAGATTATTGTAGATAAATGGACACGAAAGAATATATCTTCAAGATGACCCTAGGAGCAGATGAATCCCTAGAGGACTATGAAGAAAGGTTTCAATTCAACTATAGAAGAGTTAATTACACCCTTGACCCTGAGTCACTAAATCTTGTCCTTCTCTGAGAGATCAGAGGAGATTCATTGGAGGCCCTTAATATGTTTTTTGGTAGAGACATTTACCAACAAAATTATAATGACATCGATACAGTATTTAAGAATCATTCTAGGGATGCAAGGAAAAGAGGTAGGTCTACTCAAGGCCTGGTAAATTCTTCTCCCTCTACCTCAGCGATCAAACATGAAATAGGGAATATGATAGAATATTTTAAGAGTTAAATGTTGCATACCTTTTCTTTAAAAATGGACACCATGTAGATTAAGAAGAAGCAAGAGGAGGCAAAAAGGAAACTTGCTATATTTTTCCCTAGATGCACTAAGAGGTACCCTAAAAATGAGTACCCAGTAAATGTAATAGAAATATGCTAGGTGTGTGAAGAGAATAACGCAACTAAAAAATTCCCCTCTCTTCCCAATCTGAAGGAAGTATACCAATGGAAAGAAGATGGCTTGGAGAAGCTTTGTTTTTCAATGAAAGAAGGCCACAAATCCCTTGTCCATATCAGCAATACATGCAAGGTGTATACTATCCTTCTTTCAATCCAAATTAGAGTACACTTTTTTAGCCTTGGTGTCCTCAAACTAACTCACCTTGTCCCATGCCTTCCACTTGGTCCTATCATCCTTAGTATCCTCATTAGCCTATCAGTCCACCCTTCTAGCCATATCAATCCCAACCTCCTTAATGGGGAAACTCATCTCAAGGATGGAGGCCTCAGGAAACCCAACACCCTGCCTTAATGCCTCCTCCTCCTCCTAAACCACAACTAGCCTACAATAATCCACCTAAGGAACCTTAGATGCATTCTCAATCCAATCTGAACCCGAACAACAAGTAGACCCAACATTTCTCTAATGGGGAAAAATCCTATCCTACCTATGTTGTGGAGATTCAAGAAATCAACCTTAGGTTTGGGAAGATACTTCCAGATGCTCACCCAGCTTGTCCATATCAATATATTGAAGAAGAAAAGGAAGATAATGTCCCTCATGCCAATATACCTCCCTATCATAAAAGGTTGATCCAACCTAAGAAACACACCTTAAAAGAGGCTGCATGTAACACCCTCCTCCCATATCTACCCAAGTAACTGGTAAATCGGGGTAAACATTAGATAAGAGGCTACTATGATATGATTCAACCTCCTAGGTGTCCTTAAGGAAGTTGAATCGACAAAAAAACATCAAACATACCTTCCACATTAGCAAAAACACTCCTAGGAGCCATCCCAACCACACAGGTATCATGTCCCTAGGTCCCACTGAGTTTTTAAGCTAATAAAACTCTATATGTTGCCATTCTATGGGCATGCCAACACCTAGAGATCTTTGGATGTTGCCACAAGGCTACATGTCGTGTCCAAGAACTATTTCCACTAGACCTGTGCCAAAGTTTGCGAGATTTAAGGCACTTTTCAAGCCCAGAATTATGGCCACTGCCTAAAACTTACTGTAATTTCCGAAATCCATTAAACACATGATGACAGACTAATAAACCAAAAAATAACTCTAGGAATAGGCCTAACCATCCCCAACTCGGACTGACATTCTGTTAAACACTTGGGATCAATGCAATCTACAGGTCTAGGATACAAGATAGAGCATGAATGACTGAAAAATATTATGAGTCATGACAAGAAGGACCACCACATTCTCCCTTGAACTGTTATGACATCAATTAGGTCTTGCATTCATCATTTTAAACATTTAAAGTAAATACATGAAATAACCATGACATGAACCAATCAATTAACCATTCTTATAACTATCATAAAACCATGAAAATAATAGTGATATAACAACCATTAAATCCACATATACATAAGTACAAAAGAAAGATAACTTAGATTTTATTAAACATAGGAAAATCCGACCAGGTTCGAGACTTCCATGTATCACTCGACCGTAGACATGGATGAACCAAACCTTTCTTTCATCCAGTCACCCTCGTGCCATATTTCAAGCATGAATGTGGGATCTCATGGAAAAATAAATCCAAAAAATAACCAAGGAAATCTAGAGGCTAAACCACTTCCACCCTCACCAAACCGTGACCACACCAAAACCGATGCTTTGATCACAAAACTGAATCGAACCTGGAATGCCATCCGAAATCCATCACTATCCTAGAGGAATTTTCCATCTCCTTGTCTCTTAGGCTTTACCGCAATCCAATCCCGGATCACTAGGCCCTAAATCGAGACACCTCCCTCGGGCTTTACTGTGTATCTTGCCAAAACCTATTAATGGATTCCTAAGATTTTGGGAATCAACCTTGAGACCACCTCCACCCTGGATTCTGAAATCCATCTGGTAATTCTAAACCTCAAAACCAAGATCAACATCCCAACACACCTTGGCATCCAGAAAAAGGCATGGTTAGGTTGAAAACCACTATCATAACCTAGCAATATCGTGCCACCGAAAGTAAGAGAACCATACACCAACATGAAAATCCATGCATGTCAAAAACAACTAGGAAATCACACATGCAATATGTTACCTGCAAGTATTCCTGTCGAAGCTACTTGATCATGCTCTTCCCTACTTGATCCTTGCTTTCCTTCCTTTCCCTTCGCTTTCTTTTCCTTCCTTGCTCCAAAGCTAGAGTGCTCCAAGAAAATTGGAAGAGTCCAAGAGTGAGAGAGCTCTAAAACTAAACTAACCAAAAAGATTACATTGACCAAACCTTCCAACTGACCCTCATAAGCCTTTTTATTAATTAGTCCTCTATTTTCTTCATTTTCCATTATTTTCCTCCTCACATGCAACCTGTGACCTTTCACCTTCCTTTTCTCCTACTTTCCATTATTTTCATAAATAAATGTGTCAAAAATTCCTTTTTGGCTTTTTAATGCCTTTGTCATTTCCTTAGCCACAATAAACCGGAATGAACACCCACACCAGGATGTCCCGCCCAGCATTCAACATGGAATATGTGTCCCTTAATTGTGGTCTTATTTTGCCTTTATTAACTTTTATTAAATGAAATTTTGACAAGGTTGTTACAAAAACCTCCCCGTTGGGGAACGCCATCCTCGGTGTTAAACCACACCAAGACCTTGAAAAGACTGTTGAAAAGCAAACATACTTCCCATGGAGATTTATAACTTAGTTCATTGCAGTATTTACAATGAAAGACCTGCTCAAAAGGAAAACGTCATGACAACATGACCAATAACAACCATATTGCTTACTAGATCTTTGTAACATGGCTCATTACGATATTTACAATAACCACATATACACATATGCACATTTGCTAGACTAGAAAATAAAATGATACGATGTCCGTATCAATCAAAAAGGGATTCCAGAGGATCACATCTCCACCCTCAAAAGTAGTACCAGGATTCACTTCCTTCTTGGGAAATCCAGAATCTAGCACTGCCATGGTTAGATTGCATCCAATGTGCAATGCTATAATCCTATGCCACTTGTCCTTTCAGTGAACAGTTACCGCCTCATTGTTCCAGGGTGCACTCCCAATGTGCATTTGATTCCATCTGGCAATGCTAATGACTAAAACAAATATATCCCTGACCTTCCCTTCTCTGCTACATAGTCCCTCGGGCAAGCAGGTCACCCCCTTCAATGCAGTCATTCACCTTCCAAGTTCCTTGGCATCCCCTATCCTAGGAAATCCATCCCTTGGCAAGGCTTCCTCGCTTCAAAAGGTCAACAACCAAGGCATATACCTGCCTCAAAACCATCATACTAGTCATAACATGCTTATGGAAATCAATGGACACTATTGGGTAACAGTGTCCCAAAATGGCCCTGCTCCTGAAGTTCTTTACCAACATACTAATGCTTATTCCAATTCATTTTTTTGTTGCTACTAATGCTTACAATCAATTTGAACCATCCAACCGGGCATTTATGTGCTTCCCGTACCAAGCACATAAATTCCATTAGATTCAAAATAAATTGAAATAACTTCAAATCATACCTCATTGGTAGCTCACAAATCCTGTTTACTTCTTGTCACAACAAGTCAAACTAACATCTTTGACCAAATCATCATGTATAAATATATCACATTAGGTTATCTCAAAACACAACCATCATAGTTCAAAATCATAAATCACGTGTAACCATCATAAACTAGAATCATAATTCACATGCATAATAAAACTAAAATAAAATATTGATACTTATCCTTTAATCAATCCTTAGCTTCTACCTTTGTCTTTATTCCATATGCACTCTGGATCGGTTCCACACTCAACAAACACCCAATGCCTTCTCCTCAACAATGTGTGCATACACATAATGTGCATCACACACATACAACCACACATGGCATACAATGCCATGCAATACATGCACCTATACCTGACATACAATGCATACACCTACACCCAGTGTACAACACAACACAATACATACACCTACATTTGGTGTACACCACAACATAATACATACACCTACACCTGATGTACAACACAATACATATACGTACATAGAGTACAACACAATGAATACACATGTCATGATACCACAACTACACCATGCACATACATAATACCGCATGTACACAACACATGTACGACATGCACATAATACCGAATGTACAAAATGTACACAATACCACCTATACACAACACCACCTGAACAACATGTACACAACATCACATGTACATGACACCACCTGTACAACCTGTAAACAATGCCACATGTACAACATGTACACAACGCTAGATGTACACAACACCACATGAACAACATGTACACAACGCTAGACGTACAAATCACCAAATGAACGACATGTACATGAAACCACATGTACATAGTGTCATATGCACGACATGTACACAACACCACCTGCATACAACACCATATGCACATAGCGCCACATGTACAACATGCAGGCAGCACCACAGTGACATAGCACTGCATATCCAACATGTACATAGCATCATCTGTACACAATAATGCATATCCATCACGCGCACAACACCATATGCACACAACGCCAAATATCCAACATGTACATAGCACCATCTATACCTAACACTGCATATGAAAAATTCACACAACACTATGTGTACGACCTTGTACATAACATTGCATAACAACATGTACACACACAATATATACACAACACCACATGTGCACAACATCACAGATGCAACATGTACAACTTATACAATTTATGTACAATAGTAGTACCACACATCCAAAACCACACTGTCTCTACCAAGAAACCTTTGCTTCCAATGTCTCTCCATGCTTGTCCCAACATGTCGCATACCACACTGCTTTCATTTTGCTAATGTATCCCTCCGCCTAGCCTATCCATAACAAAAACATACTATAATAACATAATATAAATTCATATCTACATGATACTGACCTCAATAGATTTGACAGGACTACTCTTCCCACTGGATTCCTCATGAACCAAGAATCTCTTCATGCCATTCACCTGCATAAGTAATCATTCCTCCACAAGAACAATTCCTGATGACCCTGTTAGATAGTGACATACATACATGCATACATAAATACATACATACATACATATAATATTAGGACAACACAATCATGATCTCGCTAGAAAATGACATACCTACATACATACATATATACATATATATACATCGACACAATCATGATCACAACATAATTACCAGATATTATACGGTCAAGGTTAAGAGAACTTCATTTATCTGTGCAATGCATGTACAATACCGAGAACAACAATTCCCAACGTAGCTAAGGCATTTGATGCCTCAAATCTATTTACTTTACCTTTCCTGATTAATTTTCTCATGATTATCCCACCATCGTTCATTTACACCAATGGACCCAACCAACCAACTAGCTCTTATATGCTTGCCTTCAGCTACTCTTATACATGCATTGAGCTTCATCCAAGCCTTACATTACCTATTGGGTTTCATTTAGCTCTCCCTATGCTCCATTAACTTTCCCCTTTCCCAAACAATTCCCTAGACCCCAAACATTAAAGTCAAGACAAGAAACAAACAAGAAGACAACCATGGAAAACCAACAACACTACGACACCAGAACCAAAGTGGCATGGCCATGCACAAGACGAAAAAACAACCACAATCAGGAACAAGAATAAGAAAAGACACCATGACTCAATCCCCATGGTTCCCAGTGCTTCCAAGGGAAAGCTCAACCTGAACCTTCTTCAAGATTCCATGGCAATTTATTTTCCATGCAATACCTTGCATCATACTGCCATCAACACATAACTATCAGTGCCTAAATTAACATAACAATACACTATTTACCTTACCTTGTTGTGCCAAGCATGTTTCTTTCAAGTGAACACATCCACGCCATCTCTCAAGGGACTCCAATTCCCTTGACAGATCCACATGTAACTAGAGAGTAAGTAATATACCTGTCAAATACAAGTTCATAAATCTAGCACATATACATATAATGTCAGATAAGATTAAGGTTAATAAGAATTCCTGTATGCAAATAACTCATTCTTTTGGAATTAGGGTTTCCAAACATAGCCAAAATAATTCTTGCCCAATTCCTTTCTTTGACCTTTTCCTCTCTGCAATTGAGTGTTACTATGCATTGTCACATCACCCAACTGTTAGTTATATAAACACATCAACTATTACCTTGTCATGCTAATACGAAGCATGTTTCCTACACGCTTTACACATGTCAAACACATATTCCAAATATCAAGACAATCATATCTATCAATTTGAAATCAACCTTTACCAAGACTAGTAATCATGTCATAATTCATAGTCAACTCATAGTCATTAGACATAATACTACAACTGCCACCTATTACACTCAAGTACATGTCAGCTATCTCAACATGTATGTGTTAGTACAATCATCTTAAAACAATATCGTTCATTCAAGAAATCTTACACACATACTCATATCATGCAAGTAATCAAACATTTCGACAACAAATAGGTGACGTAATAGACACCAACACTCAAACACTATTTAAACGACATAATCAAACATTCAAGCAAAAAGTAGATGACATAAGCAAGCTCATACCTTAATGTATCTCAGGGGAGACTATCTTTTCTACACAATCAATCCATATTAGCATGATATAACTTCATAACATATCAACTCAAAAATAAATAAGGCCATGATATCCATAATAGTCACTAGCTAACATGTTCACATCATAAACTCATAAAAAAATTTCATTGATGGATAGAAATCACATACGTACGATCAATATATATTAGTACAACACAATGTCACAAATAAGTTGACTCATACCTGCATTTCATAACCATAACCATCGACATAGGCCAATCCAATTTAGCATGATACATATAACATCAAGATATTAATGTAATAACTCCAATCATCAAGTTACTAGCATATAGCAAAAACAAGTTATATATCATGCTCATCAACAGCATATAATATAAAAATGAAGTTATCTAACATAAAACAACAAGAGCAATGCATAAAACCACATGTTACTACCCCTCCTGACTATCTGACATATGTGCATATGACTACATTAATCAACTAGCATCTATCATGTATGTAGCCATAAAAACAATAGACATGTACATAAACCTAATGTATATAACCCTAATGCATATAAAAATCCATTAACACCTTTTTGTCTTCTATCGTATCCCTCACAAAGTGATACTGGACATCAATGTGTTCTGTCTTTGAATGGCAAGCAGGGTTCTTTGCCAAGAAGATTGCACTTTGGCTGTCACAGTCTATCCTTATAGCTCTCTGCACTAACCCCATACTTGAACACAATCTCTGCAACCAAACTGCTTCCTTGCTTGCATGAGTGGATTCCATGTATTCTGCCTCTGTAGTTGATAGTGCCACTATAGATTGTTTCTTACTTATCCAACTGACTGCACCTCCAAATAGGCTAAACACATACCCACTTGTAGATCTTCTTTGATCTAGATCTCCATCCTGGTTTACATCAACAAAGCCACAGATATCCAAAAATCTGTTCAATCCTGGTCTTCCTTGGTAGCACAAACCATAATCACTAGTGCCACACAAATACCTAAAAACCCGCTTCACTGCTGTCCAATGCTCATTCCCTGGTTTTGACATAAACATGCTCAATACTCCCATTGCATGTGCAATGTCTGGTCTAGTACAGACCATCGCATACATTAGACTACCGACTACACTTGCATATGGAACATGGGACATGTCCTCTTCCTCTTCTTGTGTCTTGGGACATTGTTCGGTGGATAACTTTACACCTACAGGATTAGGAACATTCACCGGTTTACTATCCCGCATATTAAACCTCTGCAGTATTGTCTCGGTATACTTCCTCTGGTTTAACCAGAGCTTCCTCTTTGCCCGATGTCTTTTAATTTCCATGCCCAAAATATAGTTTGCAGCACCAAGATATTTCATGTCAAATTTGGAGGACAATTGGGTCTTCAAATCCTGGATAATTTCTTTGTCATTTCCAACCAGCAACATATCATCCACATACAAGACTAGATAAATAACATGGTGACCAATTAATTTAAAGTACACACAGTGATCTGCTTTGCTTCTGGTGAAGCCAAGTACCTGTATAAATGTATCAAATTTCTGATACCACATCCTTGGTGATTGTTTTAATCCATACAGAGACTTCTTTAACTTGCATACTAGTTCTTTCTTACCCTTCACCACAAAGCTTTCAGTTGCTTCATGTAGATCTCCTCTTCCAGATCCTCGTGAAGAAATTTTGTCTTCACATCCATCTGTTCTACCTCAAAATCAAAAGCAACAACAACAGACAAAAAATAGAAGCTACCTTGGCAATAGGAGAAAAAATATCACCAAAATCAATTCCCGACACCTGGGAATGACCTTGTGCTACCAAGCGAGCTTTATATTTCTCCACCTTTCCTTCTGCATTTGTCTTCTTCTTGAACACACATTTGCTGCCAATGGGTTTTCTTCCTGCCGACAACTCCACCAGATCCCAAGCCTCATTTTTTTGCAAAGATTCCATTTCATCAACCATGGCCTCTTTCCATAGTTTGCCATCCTCTGAATCTACTGCTTCCTTCACAGTTCTGGGATCATCATCAGTAATAGGTAAAGCAAAATTTGAACAGAAAGCAGATGGACT
Organism: Pinus tabuliformis; assembly: GCA_031772625.1. Taxonomy (NCBI): domain Eukaryota; kingdom Viridiplantae; phylum Streptophyta; class Pinopsida; order Pinales; family Pinaceae; genus Pinus; species Pinus tabuliformis. The sequence continues at coordinate 562,400,190 of CM062805.1, read as the reverse complement.
ATACCTTTTTGGTTGCCTTATTTCTTGAATTGATCTTCTCACACACGGAGTTTGTGGCTCTTCATCTTCTGATTCCTACTCTGTTGTAGAGTCTGATTCTTCCTCCTTAAGCTCAAAATCTATCTTCTCAGGTTCCTTTGGTTGGATTTCTTGTTTAATAACGTCTTTGACCTCTCTGAACACCACATCTCGGCTGTACACAACCTTCCTTGTTATTGGGTTCCAAAGCTTATAACCTTTAAACCATCCTTATACCTAATAAAGATGCACTTTTCAGATTTACTATCCAACTTGGTTCTTTTCTCCTTTGGAACATGTACATATGAATCACATCCAAATACCCTCAGATGTGAAAGAGAGGGTTTCTTACCAGTCCATACCTCTTGTGGAGTCTTATCCTCCAACGCTGATGAAGGTGATCTATTGACCAGGTAACATGCTGTCTCCATCGCCTCTGCCCATAATTCTTGTCCTAACCCAGCACCACTGAGCATGCTTCTTGCCCTTTCCATCAACGTCTTGTTCATTATTTTTGAAACTCCATTTTTCTCAGGTGTGTATGGAGTAGTATTCTTTCGTGATATACCACACTTCTCACAAAATTCTTCAAATTCCTTGCTACAAAACTCTCCACCGTTATTTGACCTCAACACATTTATCTTCTTCTCTGTCTAGTTTTCCACCAGAGCCTTAAATTATTTAAGCCTATCAAAGACTTTAGATTTCTTCTTAAGGAAATATATCCATGTATTCCTTGAGAAGTCATCTATAAATGATACATAGTACATAGAATTACCCAGTGATGGAACCTTCACAGGTCCAAACACATCACTGTGCACATGGTCTAATATTTGTTTCGCCCTCTTACCACCAGAGGGGAAACTCACCGGATTCTGCTTCCTATATACACAATTTTCACGGAAATCAAAATCCAGAGAGATATTACTCATACCTTCTACCATACCTTTATCATGAAGTATTCGAAAGCCCTTCTCTCCAATATGTCCAAGCCTTTGATGCCACAACATGGTCTTCTCTCTAGAGACCACTAGACTTTTTGCTCCACATTCAGGAACCACAGAACTATTGCACCCATCAACAAAAGTGTTATATTGCAGCTTGTACAGAGTTCCAATCCAAACTCCATGCATCAATACCAGTGCTCCTTGAACCATCTTGCAGGTATCCTTCTCGAACACTATTTTTACACCTGCATCATCCATCTTGCTTACAAAAATCAGATTTATGGCCAATGTAGGAATATGCATAACACCCGGAAGTGTTCTAACCCTTCCACCTTGCAACTTGAAGTTTACTTTTCCGTGACCAATGATTATAGCCTTCCTGTCATCCCCTAAGAAGACATCACCACCATCGTATTTATCATACTTGCAGAACCACTCTCTATGGGGAGTAAATTGAAAGGATGCACCTAAGTCAATCAACCATGCCTCATGATCTACATGTGTACTTGAAGAAGCCAAGTAAACATCCCCATATTCATCTGAGGTGGTTTTTGCCTCTGTAGAAGGAGCATCATCGGATCCCTTTCTTGTGTCAAGAGCTTTAGATTTACAATCCCTTTTGTATTGCCCTTCCTTTCCGCATTTCCAGCAAACCACCCTTACAGGTTTTCTTCGAGATTTAGATCTCCCTCTAGATTTATATCTCCCACTCAATGACTTATTTTTGTTTCTGTTCTGTGACCGTCCTCGTACAGACAAGGCATCACCATTCTAGCTCTCCATATTTTTCCATCTCATCTCCTCCATCAGCAAGGATGAGACTATTTCATCAAACTGCAAGGCAGTTGCATTGCTACCTATTGCAATAACCAGTCTATCCCAAGAATCTAGTAGAGAACACAACAAAATGATGCACTTATCTTCATCTAAAATTTTAAGATCAACAGATAATAACTGACTTACCACAATATTAAATGCGTTCAGATGCTCTATCACCAAGTCTCCATATTTCATCCTCAGGTTATACAATTTTTTCTATAGGAACAGTTTATTCACCAGAGACTTAGATTGGTACAAAGTCCTTAACTTGTCCCACAAAGCCTTCGCCATAGCTTCCCTTGATACACTCAGCAATAATGAATCTAAGACACACAATCGTATTGTGCTCTTTGCCTTTCGATCCAACTTCTTCCATTCTTCATCCGACACTCCCATTGGTTTAGTACCTGGATCTACCACGATCCACTGATCTTTATCCACCAACAGATCCTTCAACTTCAGTTTCCATAACTCAAAACTTTGACCATTAAATTTATCGATCTTTATCTTTCCACTCCTCGCCATCTTCTTTCACCACCAGAATCGATCCCACAGATCTCCCACTGAACAGGGTCTACCACAGGCCCGAGCGAAATTCCTCAGCAATGAAGGCATCCCCTTGAAGCCAAAACAACGCCAATACCAAATGTAGGTTTTAACCCTGTACAGAAATTACCTGCATACGAATTCTTAAATAAAAAAAATAAAAAATGCGAGAGCATAACACATAAAACACATATACACATAGATTTTCCCTTGGATCTGGAAACCAGGACTACCAGCTTGATTTCTCATTATGTTCCTTTCAATGTTACAATACATATTTATACATGCTAAAGCATCCAATACCATGGATCGAAAACCATCGCGTCCAAAACCATGGACCGAAAACCGTCGCTTCCAAAACCATGTGCGAAAACCATGCACAAAACCATAGGTAGGTCCGCCCAACCTAATATAGGGTCGAATTCTTTTTTCCCCGGGGTGTTGCCCCAAACTCCGTAGAGGGGAGCTACCCGCCCCCCTTGAACCCCCTAGACAGGGGGGGCTTCTGCCCCCCCGTGACCCCCTCACTGCACAATCGACATAACGAAGGGGGGGCTCCGCCCCCCCTCTAACCCCCCAGTTAACTACGTCGGCTAGTTGTGGAAAGAATATAACACAACCCAACAATTCTATCAAAAACTTGGCATAAATGAAATCTACAGGTCTAGGAGACAAGACAAAGCTTGAATGACTGAAAACCCTTATGAGACATGACAAGAAGGATCACCACATTCTCCCTTGAACTATTATGACATCAATTAGGTCTTGCATCCATCATTTTAACAATTACAAGTAAATACATGAAATAACCACGACATGGACTAGTCAATTAACCATGTTTATAACTAACATAAAACCATGAAATTAACAGTGATATAACATCCATTAAATCCACATGTACATAAGTACAAAATAAAGAGAACTTATCTTTTATTAAACATAGGAAAATACAACCAAGTTCAAGACTTCCACATACTACCCGACCGTAGACATGGTTGAACCAAATATTTCTTTCATCCAGTCACCCTTATGCCATATTCCAAGCATGAATGTGGGATATCATGGGAAAACCAATCCAAAAACAACCAAGGGAATCTAGAGGCTAAACCACGTCGACCCTCACCAGAACTTGATCACATCAAAACCGGTGCTCATATCACAAAATCAAAGCGAACTTGGAATGATATTTGGAATCCGTCACTATCCTTGAGGAATTTTTTGTCTCCTTGTCTCTTAGACTTTACCGAAATCCAATCTTGGATCACTAGGCCCTAAACCGAGACACCTCCCTCAGGCTTTACTGTGTATCCCTCCAAAACTAGTCAAGGTATTCCTATGCCTTTTGGAATGAAACTTGAGACCACCTCCACCTCCGATTCTTAAATCCATCCAACAATTCCAAAGATCAAAATTGAGATCAACATCCTTACACACAAAAATGCAAGTCAAGGCTGAAAACCAATGTCATAACCTCGCAAAACCGTGCCATTGACAACAAGAGAACCATACACCAACCTACAAATCCATGTATGTCGAATCCAACTAGGAAAACAAACATGCAATATACTACCGGCAAGTATTCCTATCAAATCTACTTGATCCTACTCTTCCTTGCTTGATCCTTGCTTTCCTTCCCTGCTCCAAAGCTAGAGTGCTCCAATAAAACTCTAAGTATCCAAGAGTGAGAGAGAGAAAATAATGAGGGAGCTCCAAAACTAAACTGACCAAAAAGGTTACACTCACCAAGCCTACCAACTGACCCTCAGAAGCCCTTTTATCAATAGGCGTCTATTTTCTTCATTTTCCTCCTCACATGCAACCTGTGACCTTTCACCTTCCTTTTCTCTTAATTTCCATTGCTGGGAGCAGGATTCCCCAAGGATAGTTTTGGGGCTAAAAGCCCATGTTTGGGTCACATTTTGTAATAAAATTGTAAATTTTCTGCATTTTGTGGTCGTAGAGCGCGAAGGTGTCATGAGTCATAAAAGTTTGTTCACCCTTATTTTTGTAAAGTCGACTGTAAAATATCTACCCATGGTCCATGGAGCATGGGATTGTATAAAAAGAGCTAAGTAAGCTCTAAGTAGTTCAATAGTCGCTAAGCTAGTCATAGCTCTGAAGTAGGAAGTCTAAGTTTCGGGTCGTAGCGTAGGTAGAGGCTTTGCAGATGAGTGCGCAGAGGCCTAGGGTGGAAGTCCGCAGCTGAGTGCGCGGACCCCTGTAGCTATGTGCGCAGGGTGGATAGAGTTTGTAATCACTTGAAGATATCAATAAAGAGAAGTATTCTGCAAATTCTGTGTCTTTGTTCTGGTTAATGCATCTTGTCGTATTGTGTATGAATTTCATTTATAATGCTTATATGATGCGCGAATGTATGTAATTACGTTGGTTAAGTGAACGCAAGTAAGAACATCTATTTACGCGGTGCTAACTATGATTGATTAATAAGATAAGTAAGACACTTAGACTAGTTTGGGAATCTGCACAGTACACTGCCCTAGCAGTGCGAAAGTACCTGAGCCACAAGTTAGGGTTGCACGAAGGTCAATCGTACCTTTTTGCAGAGGTACTGAAGGGCGGAATAGAGGGCTAGTTTTGCAAGCCCTAGAACTAAGTGACATGCATGAAGGCAGGAATATAAGGAATAAACCGACATTATGACCATCTCAGGATGCGGAAACTTGGTTGCAGCATCCCTCCCATACTGCTTCGGGTGAGACTTCAGTTCGCGCTTCGTGGGTTGATGCCGAAAGGGCCAGTAGTGTAGGGATTTGTTTGTATAACTAACGTTGAACCTAGGTCATGCTCCAACAATCCAACAAATGGTTCTGTTTCCAGGACCAGAATCTACATAAGGGTTGTGTGATTTCGTATCACTGGAATCCAACTAAGAAAGAGATTGGAGATTGGTTGGATAGGAAGATCCAAAAATTCGCGGCGCAGGAGAATAGAAGTCTACGACTAACAAAGGAATAGAGGTTGGACAGGTACCTATATATCGAAATAGACAAGATATTTTTCTGTTCCTTTCCGGTTGAGCTATACGAGTGGATTCTGAAGCTAGCAAATAGCCAAGGAAGGTGGAAACTTGACAGTCCTATTGTTTTGATCTTGGAGCTAGTACAGAGATTGGAAGCATCTGAGGATAAGATTGCCCGTGTTGTTGATCATTGGCTCGATCATGTCACAGGGGGATTTGTAACTGAATTCTCGGTCGACACCTCAGTCAACCATAGCAAGGCAGAGCGACGTTTTTTCAAAGGTCGCGAGGTAAGTACTTGAAATCTTTGAAGAAAACTTACAGGAACGAAGGGAGAAACGGTCTTGAATATAGTCCATTAATTTCACCTCCACGAGGTGACGAAGGAGGAGTAGCATACGCTTCCCCATGAAGTGTTATTCATTTACTAAGACAAGGATTCCTGCGACTGCCACCTCCACCCACACTGCATCCAACTTCACCACCATCACCAACAACTTCACCTGTACCACCTCTGCCTCCATCGCAGTTCAGTATGACAAACTCAGTAAAGCTGCCTTTGTTCAAAGGCTTGGGAAATGAGGACTCAGACCTGTTTTGGTCCGTCGTGAAAGCTATATGGGACACTCATGGTGTTACAGATGATCACATGAAGAAGGCAACACTGGTTAGTGCTCTGCAAGATCGTGTGCTAACTTGGTACATCAATTACTCTAATGATAACCAGAATGTTGGAGTGGTAGACATCTAGACAACACTGAATAAAGAATTCAGTAGGCCTAAATCTGAGGCACAGTAAATTGTGGGGTTTAAGGAAATTGCGATGCAACCAAGTGAGACACCATGGGAATTATATAAGAGGTTGAACTGTAAAATCCGCGAAGCTAACATGAACTTAATGGACGGAAAACATTGTGAATGGTTTGTGGCTTTGCTCTTGCCACACCTAAGGGTTGCACTATCACAACAAAAGATAATGACTCAGATAGAGGCCTTAGAGATTACAATGAGATTGCATGAAACACAGATGCAAGATCCAAATTTGGGGGTTCAACAGATCCATGCGTAGTTGAAGAGTATTTTCCTTGAGATGCAAAGTTTGAAGCAGGATAGAACAGTTCGACCAGAGGTGCACGACAGGTATGGTGCCTGAAATGCAAAGGTCAGGGGCATGACAATGACCATTGCCTGGTCTTTTCGAACTATATTGCGGGAGGAGGACTGATTCCTTTGAGGAAGGAAGCTCAAGTAGGACCGAGCGCAGGGCCTGCATTATGGTGTGCTATATGTTAGGTAGTAGGAAAACATGCCACAGATAACTGTGATTTGCTGCATAAGTGTGTACAGACATCACAACAACTATTTGCAACTTTTGTAGGTCAATAGGGCATGATGAGTGCAATTTCAGAAGCTATGAAATAATGATGGATAAAACTCCCACCTATAGGGTTCATGCATAAACGGGGCCCCTTGACCGGAGCATGGGGATGGCGCGGACATGCTTTCAGGGGCGCAGAAGAGGCCAAGGTGCAGGAGGACCTGGGAGAGGTTGAGGAGAGCTGATCTGCTACAATTGTGGAGGACCAGGACATTATGCCCATGATTTCACTAACCCAACGCATTCATCGTGCAAGTATTGCACTCTGTTTGATCATGAAACAGAAGACTGTCCTACTCTAATAGCAAGGATAAGTGACAAAGGGGCGTTACCACCTCAGCCGACTCAGCACCTGCAAATGATGAGGTCTGAGCTGCGTGAAGAGGATCCGAATGTGAATATAGTGCTCCGAAGTGGAATCAAAATCGGAGATGACAAGGGGAAACAACCCGAAGACAACACACGGGTTCACAAAGCTCTAATGAGGGAGGTTGAGTTTGATTTGGAGTGCACACGTGAAACATTCATGGAAGCAAAGAAGAGCTTCACTAAGGACTCCACCTTAGGGAGCAAGGATAAGCCTGATCAGGAGATGGACCCCTTTATGCTTACAACCTTCCTGGAGACCTACATGAAGTTACTATGTGATAGTAAGGTTGTGAAGGGGCTACAGGATCTTATAAACAAATGTGCCAGAAACACTCCAGGTGAGCCACGCGTAGTACCAAATATTGGTAAGAATAAAACAAGGATGGGACGGGAGATGAGGCTGACCACGTAGATAGGAGAGTATGAAATGGATCAGGTTATTTTGGACCTGGGGCCAGACACGAACGTCCTACCAAAACAGACTTGGGAGCGAATGGGGAGACCCATGCTGCAATGGTCTCTGACTCAGCTAAGGATGGAGAATTAGTAGAAGATCATCCCCATGGGGCGGCTGCAAGGGGTCACTGTAGATATTGAAGGTGAGAGCGCATTAGCTGACTTTGAAGTAATAGAAATTGTGGATGACAACAACCCCTATCTTGCGCTCCTTGGAATTGATTGGGCTACTGATATTAATGGGGTAATCAACCTAAAGAAGCGAAAAATGATATTTGAGAAGAAATTGCTTCATGTAGTAGTACCCCTAGATCCTGCTGAGGGATTGCGCTATACTGAACCAGTCTGTGATTATGAGAGCGATGACGATCTAGACTCTATCCAAAAAATAACAATGCGAAACCAAAATTGGGTGAATCCAATAGTGGATGGATGAATTACATGGGATTGCGAGAGTTCATGCACCTCGGACTCTGATGAGGAATTAGAGCATTGGCAGAATCTGTTACATGAAGTAACTACACTGAGCTATAACATGATGACCTAGTCATTGCACTGTGTATCACCAAAGGTAAGAAATATGCCCACTTATGATGGCCTGAATGATGTAGATATCTTTTTGGATGCTTTTGAGAGGGAGGTACCAGAAAAACAATGCTTCTAGGCATTAGACAAAGCATTGGGCACTTCGCGCTACGCTCGCAAGATGGTGGGGTACGCAAAAGGGAAGCTTTGATGATTGGTGCGAATGTAGGAGGATGATGAGAACACGCTTTGGGAAGTTGAAGGTACGAATGACATACAAGTATGATGGGCAGGATGATCTGCATGCGCACTTGGCCAAATGGGCCTAAGCTTATGGAGAGAATCCCCAACCTAAATGGGTGCACTTGTTCTGTCACACCCCGGACGTCATCCTGATGAACTGGTACGTAGAAACAGAGCTCTACCATGGTACAAATAAATGGGATATTCTGCAAGAAGGATTCATAATGACCTTCAGCTTTGAAGACGGGTTTGATTGTATCGACGAAGCACTACAAGAAGTAAAAGCAACAATCTTTAGGATACTGTAGGATCCTTGGGACCTGATTCAGCTTGATTGGACTACTCAGTTGAATCGAGAATTGGAATGCTATAGCATAAAAATTGAAGAATAGGATGAGGATCCTCGAAAGATTAACATCCCTGAAACAGAAGGTCACTGCGAGGTTGAAGGACCATAGATTGAGAATCCTGATATAACAACAACACTAAAAACGAAATAGGTAAACATTGGCCTGGAGGCAGAGCCCAAATTTGTGAAGATTGGAGATTAATGGGATGATGCGAGGGTAAATAAGGTCATTGAATTGCTCTGCGAATACTAGGATTTATTCCCTACCAAGTTTACAGATCTAAAGGGGATAATCGAGGACCTAGGTGTTATGAAAATCACGTTGAAGCCCGATGCGAAGCTCGTTAAGAAAATACCTTACTGTCTCAATCTGAAGTATAAGGAGAAGGTTTACTTAGAGCTAGACAAGATGCTCGTGGTAGGCATCAATGAGCCCGTGGAAGAATATGACTAGGTAAGCCCAATGGTGGTATAAGAGAAGAATCAGAAGGATGAAATAAGGATATGTGTAGATCTCAAAAAGCTGAATGACACTTGTGTACATGGTCCTTTCACGACTCCATTCATTGATTAAGTGTTGGAAATGTAGGTGGCCAGGAAGCATATTCCTTCAATGATGGGTTCTTGGGGTACCACCAGATCAAAATCGCGTCGGAGGATAAGAGAAAGACAACCTTTGCAACTGAGTGGGGGTGTTTCCAGTACACTATAATGCCGTTTGGGTTGAAGAATGCGCTTGTGATTTTATCCCGCGTAGTCGTTGCTGTGCTCAAGGAATTTATTCATAAGTTCCTGGAAGTATAATTTGATGACTGGGCTGTGTTTGGACTCGAAGAACACCATGTCGCTAGTTTATGCCTAATGTTGGATACTTGTCAAAGATACCAGATCGTGCTCAATCTGAAGAAGTACCTTTTTTGTGTTCCTTTTGGGGTCCTGCTGGGTCATGTGGTTTGTAGGCAGGACAGATGGTAGATCCCACGAAGATCATAGTGATGCTAAATTTGGAAGTGCCAAGGAGTGTGAAACAGCTGCGCACTACCCTAGGACACACAAGCTATTACTGAAAGTTCATCAAAGGCTATGCCATATCACCATGCCTATGGAGGACTTGTTAAAAAAGGATGTCACATTTTTTTGGAACGAGGAATATAAGAAGAGCTTAGATGTATTGAAAGAAAATATGGTCACCGCGTTGATTCTAATATTCCCAGATTAGAAGAAGGAATTTCATGCACATGTCGACGTATCATGCATAGCGCTGGGAGCAGTATTGACACAGGCTGGTGGAAGGGACTTGGACCATCCTATAGCGTTCGCAAGCAGAAGGTTATCCAAGGCGGAAAATAACTATTCCACCACAAAGCGCGAAGGGTTAGCCATGGTATACGCACTCCAGAAGTTTTGACACTACTTGTTGGGAGGCCATTTTAAGGTGTATACAGATCATTCCGCGCTGAAATACCTGGTCAATAAGCCTGTGTTGGGGTGGAGAATCTGTAGATGGCTATTATTGTTCCAGGAGTATTATTTTGAAGTTATTGTGAAGCCTGGATGACTGAATGCTGGACCAGACCATCTGTCGTACATAGAAATAGGGGAGGAGCCCATTAATTTGAAGGAGGGATTGCCTGACGCGAAACTGTTTGTAGTGCGCATCACAGATGGTCATTTTGAGGACATAATTCACTTCCTGACAACAGGAACTGCCCCAGAGGGATACACCATCCAACAGAAGGAGTTAGTCGTGCACGCGAGAAATTTATTTGTCATTGCTGGGCATCTATACAAAATGGGGTCTAATGAGCTATTGCGACAATATCTACTGGAGTTTGAAAGAAGCAGCATCCTCACAGATGCTCATGGGGGCGCTGTGGGAGGACATTATGTAGGGAGAGTGACCGCGCAGAAGATTCTACGTCCAGGGTTGTGGTGGCCAACCCTCCATCAAGATTCAAAAGCATACTGCAAAGCGTGTGATGCATGTCAAAGGACTAACAGGCCATCGTGGAGGGATGAGATGCCTTTGAATCCACATATGACATTACAACCCTTTGAGAAATGGGTGATAGATTTTGTGGGACCCATCCAGCCCTAAGGAAAGATAGGAGCGAGGTACATTATCACCGCGATAGAGTATTTGACTCGTTGGTTGGAGGCATAGCCTGTGAAGGATTACACAGGCACGACTGCTGCAAAGTTCCTCTTTGAGCCTGTACTGATGTGATTTGGCTGTCCAAATATTTTGATGAGTGATCGCAGTATGCACTTTCTGAATGAGATGATCAATGCGCTGACGAAAGAATTTCAGGTATATCACTAGAAGAGCACACCTTATCACCCGCAGGCTAACGAGACAGTGGAAGCATTCAATAAAGGGATAGAGAATGCGCTGACCAAGGTTTGCAATGCTCAATGAAGTGATTGGGACCTACACATACGCACAGTACTATGGGCCCAACAGACAAAATGCAAGAAGTTGAATGGACAAACACCCTTTCGGCTTGTCTATGGTGTTGAAGCAGTAATGCCCTTGGAATACATCGTGCCTAATCTGTGCATAGCGGCACTCACAAGTATGACGGATTGCAGAGCCTTGGAGGAAAGGCTCGTACGACTGGATGAGCTTGAGGAAGAGAGATTTTTAGTTGGATTTCACCAACAGGTCCAAAAGTAGAGTGAAAAAATGGCATGATCGGCACATTAAGCTACACACCTTTAAGGTAAATGACCTAGTTTTGTTATATGACAACAAGTTTGATAAATTTCTAGGGAAATTTAGAATACACTGGTTAGGGCCCTATGTCATTAAGGAGATTACCGATGGAGGAGTGGTACAGCTGGTCAAATTGGAGATCCCTTCCCAAGAAAGGTGAATGGCAGTTGCTTGAAGCCATACAGGAGTGGTCCGACCATGTGACTCTATGAAGGTAGCACAGTCTTAACACTCTAGGTAGCTGAATGGAGGCGTTGGAATATAAACTAAACTACCCAGGTTGGGGAGCTGCGTGATTTGACGACTATGCAAAGCAAGCAAGTGTCACAGGGTTCGCAGCAGCACAAAGGGATCTACACTACCCAGGGAGAAATCGTGTAGTGTTTGCTCTAAAATGTGGATGAAAATTAGAGTTTCATTTACTATCAACCTGGGTAAGTAAACTTCAAGGATCATCCAATATATATGGACTTAGAGAAAAACTAAACTAATCTAGGTGAAAAAATGCCAAAGCTCCCTTACAGGGGGTCTTTCATTGGGATCTCCAACACCTATTCAGTTACTTAACAAAATAAAATCTAAAGACATTGTGACAAGTGTAAGAAATATTAAAGCTCCCTTACAGGAGACTGTCCATTAATATTTATAACATCTTAATCACTTAGCTAAGAAATGAAGACATTTAAACATAATTCAAATCGATTACAGGAAATATTAAAGCTCTCTTACAAGAGACTATTCATTTATATTTCCAGCATCAAGATATTTAAGCTAATGAAATTAAAAACATAAATGAAAGAAATCTTACCATACAAAAACAGGTATGCAAGTGAGGCAATGGGGGCCCTCCATAGCTCCACAAGCACACTTAGAAAGAAGTCAAATGTAGAAGAAAATGCAATCCACTTTATTTATCGTCAATTGCAAATTGTAATTACAAGCTCCAAGTTCTACATTCCAAGAGGTCCTAAAATCTACATTACAATGATTCTAAAATCTAAAATTACAATGAAGGACTAAGTTTTTAGATTCTAAAAATTAAGATTACAAAATGAGGATTACAAATGAAGGAGATAACACTCCTATTTATACAAAAGTTAAGATAACAAACTCATAAATGTAAATCCACTATTCCCTCCTTTGACCCACATATTTCTCAACCAATGGTGACACATAACCCTATCCTCCATGATCTCCTCCATGAGGTCCATGATCTTCTCCATGAGGTCCATGATCTCCTCAAATTCGAATTTGAACATAGAGTGCCACATAAAGATGCCTTGGAAGCTTCCTTTGTACCTACACATGTCAACAAACTCATTCTAATTGTTAGGTATAAGTATATGGAGATTATTTTCTAAAGTTTAACCATAAATTCTCTTAAAAATACTAAGAATTAATAATGTTTTGGAAAACACAAAGGTAACCCATATAATGATGAAAGTGAAGCTGATGTGGTGACATGGTGGTGGAATAGAGGTGAGAAAATGTGTGAATGGAGTGAAAGTGGATTTATTTTAAGGATAATTCCTAGGCCCAACACGCAGGTCGGCCGAAAAGTGACTGTTAAAGTCATTGTTCATGATTTGTAGTATAAATGCAGCCAAATGGAGTGGGCGGCCAACATTTAAGATGAAATTTATGGGTCAGATCCTTGAATATCTGCCACCAATCCGACATTAATGAACCGAATTTGGGGGAACGGTCATATTTGAATTCAAAATTCCCTATAAATTACAAGTGGTTGTCGAGCAAAAAATATTTCACATTTTGAAAATTGAGTTGTTGAGCTCTTAGGCACACATGATCCAAGAATTCTTTGAGGCTTTGAAAGCGACTCTAGCGTTTGCTGGCTATGGGGGTGTGTGAAACGCGTACTGAGATGGCGAGGGTTCAGTTGGAGTTGAACCTGCAGATCACAAAGTTACAGTTGAAGGCCCAAACTTCAACTCCACCAGAAGTAAAGGAGCAGCGGGCAATCGCTGTCATGAAAGCAGTAGTGGCAGCGAACAGTGCAGTAGTAGACTACACGCAACTTTTTGAGCAATCGTTTGAGGTCCTGACAAGCCTGCAGGAGGACCCTCACATACAGTGACTATAGACAGAAGCCCACTAGCTGCAACAACGATATGATGAGGTCAAGGGCATAACGTGAACCGCCGCGTTGACACAAAGACCAGAAAAGCTACAGGAGGCCAAGTAGCTGAAAGAACAGGTGGATGCAGCATTGCATAAGGAAGAAGTGATGAAGGCAAGGTTGAAGCCTTGGCTGGATGAGGCTTACATGGTAACAGGCTCTATTGAAGGAAAGTTTGCAACTCTGCAAGCAACTCAACAAAAGCTTTAGGTCGATAGTTCAAGAGTAGTGACCGAGTAGATGGTCCAAGACGCAAAGCAGGCAGCAACTCAATGCACTACCGAGGTTGCAGTCATACGGGCCGAGTTGGAAAGTCTTCGTGCCAAGATCTCCGCACCTGCCGAGTGACTCGAGGGTGAGTCACGATGTTTGTGTTGGGGGTCTGTTGGGAACAAGATCCCCTAATGATAGTTTTGGGGCTAAAAACCCATGTTTGGGTCACATTTTGTAATAAAATTGTAAAGTCTTTGCACTTTGTGGTCGCGGAGAATGAAGGTCATGAGTCATAAAGGGTTGTCTTCCCTTATTTTTGTATAGTAAAGTCGGCTGTAAAAGATCTACCCATGGTTCGCGGACCATGGGATTGTATAAAAAGAGCTAAGTAAGTAAGATCTAAGTAGTTCAATAGTCGCTAAGCTAGTCATAGCTCTGATGTAAGAAGTCTAAGTTTCGAGTCGTAGTGTAGGTAGAGGCTTTGCAGCTGAGTGCGCAAAGGCCTAGGGTGGAACTCCGCAGTTGAGTGCGCGGACCCTACAAATGTTTGCACAGGGTGCATAGAGTCTCTAATCACTCGAAGGTATCAATTTACAATATTGTGTATGAACTTCATTTATAATGCTTATATGATGTGCGAATGTATGTAACTATGTTGGTTAAGTGAACGCAAGTAAGAACATCTGTTTACGCAGTGCTAACTATGATTGATTAATAAGATAAGTAAGACACTTAGACTAGTTTGGGAATCTGTAAAAAAACGTTGCCCTAGTAGTGCGAAAGTACCTAAGCCATAGGTTAGGGCTATGTGAAGGTCAATCGTACCTTTTTGCGGAGGTACTGAAGGGCGGAATAGAGGGCTAGTCTAGCAAGCCCTAGAACTAAGTGACCCACACAAAGACATGAATAGAAGGAATAAACCGACATCACGACCATCTCAGGGTGCAGAGACTTGATTCCAACATCCCCCCATACTGATTCGGGTGAGACTTCAGTACGTGCTGTGTTAGCTGATGTTGAAAGGGCCAGTAGTGTAGGGATTTGTTTGTCTAACTAACGCTAAACCTGGGTGAGGGCGCAACAAGCCAACACCATTATTTTCATAAATAAATGTGCCAAAAATGAATTTTTTTGATTTCAATGCGTTTTCCATTTCCTTTGCCAATTTCCTTAGCCATAATAAACCGAAATGAACACCCACACCAAGATGTCCTACCCAACAGTTAGATTGGGATATGTATCCCTTAACCATGGTATTATTTTAGCTTTATTATCTTTTATTACATGAAACTTTCACCTCGGCTGTTACAATGAACTTTTGGGAGAATTGAAGAACCTGTGTGTTAAAATACCTCTTCTCTAGGCCATCAGAGATGTCCCCATATATAGCAAGCTTATTATGGAAGAATGTTTTAGGAGGCTCAAAAGGAGGAAACGAGATGCCCCCACTATCAATGTTGTTGTGTAGTTGGATGATCTAATGCTTGGGAAGGTCATCTCCTCAAAGTATTTGGATCTTGGTAGCTCGGTAGTGGATGTATACATTAACAATATTGTAGTACCTGACACATTGATTAACCTTGGGGCTAAAATCAATGTCATGACCAATAAAACTATGTTGAAGCTCAAACTCCAAGGAGCCTTAAGGAAAACCACCATGGTGTTGAAACTTGGAAACAAATCCACAATAGCCACACAGTTTACACATGCCAAACACATATTCCAAATATCAAGACAATCATATCCATCAATTTGAAATCAACCTTTACCAAGACTAGCAATCATGTCATAATTCATAGTCAACTCATAGTCATTAGAAATAATACTACAACTTCCACCTATTACACTCAAGTATATGTCAGCTATCTCAACACGTATGCGTTAGTACAATCATCTTAAAACAAGATCATTCATTCAAGAAATCTTACACACATACTCATATCATGCAAGTAATCAAACATTCCGACAACAAATAGGTGACATAATAGACACCAACACTCAAACACCATTTAAACGACATAATCAAACATTCAAGCACAAAGTAGATGACATAAGCAAGCTCATACCTTAATGTATCTCAGGGGAGGATATCTTTTCTACACAATTAATCCATATTAGCATGATATAACTTCATAACATATTAACTCAAAAATAAATAAGGTCATGATATCCATAATAGTCACTAGCTAACATGCTCACATCATAAACTCATAAAAAAAATTCATTGATGCATAGAAATCACATATGTACGATCAATATATATTAGTACAACACAATGTCACAAATAAGTTGACTCATACCTGAATTTCATAACCATAACCATCTACATAGGCCAATCGAATTTAGCATGATACATATAACATCAAGATATTAATGTAATAACTCCAGTCATCAAGTTACTAGCATATAACAAAAACAAGTTATATATCATGCTCATCAACAACATATAACATAATCATGAAGTTATCTAACATAAAACAACAAGAGCAATGCATAAAACCACATGTTACTACCCCTTCTGACTATCTGACATATGTGCATATGACTACATTAATCAACTAGCATCTATCATGTATGTAACCATAAAATCAATGTTACAATACATATTTATACATGCTAAAGCATCCAATACCACGGATCAAAAACCACCGTGTCCAAAACCATGGACCGAAAACCATCGCTTCCAAAACCATGTGCCAAAACCATGCACAAAACCATAGGTAGGTCCACCCAACCTAATATAGGGTCCAATTTTTTTCCCCGGGGTGTTGCCCAGACTTCGTAGAGGGGAGCTACCCACCCCCTTGAACCCCCTAGACATGGGGGGCTTCCGCCCCCCGTGACCCCCTCACTGCACAATCGACATAATGAAGGGGGGGCTCCGCCCCCCCTCTAACCCCCTTGTTAACTACGTCGGCTAGTCGTGGAAAGAATATAACACAACCCAACAATTCTATCAAAAACTTGGCATAAATGCAATCTACAGGTCTAGGATACAAGACAAAGCATGAATGACTGAAAACCCTTATGAGACATGACAAGAAGGATTCCACATTCTCCCTTGAACTATTATGACATCAATTAGGTCTTGCATCCATCATTTTAAAAATTACAAGTAAATACATGAAATAACCACGTCATGGACTAGTCAATTAACCATGTTTATAACTAACATAAAACCATGAAATTAACAGTGATATAACATCCATTAAATCCACATGTACATAAGTACAAAAGCAAGAGAACTTATCTTTTATTAAACATAGGAAAATATGACCAGGTTCAAGACTTCCACATGCCACCCATCCGTAGACATGGTTGAACCAAATATTTCTTTCATCCAGTCACCCTTATGACATATTCCAAGCATGAATGTGGGATATCATGGGAAAACCAATCCAAAAACAACCAAGGGAATCTAGACGCTAAACCACGTCGACCCTCACCAAAACTTGATCACATCAAAACCGGTGCTCCAATCACAAAATCAAAGCGAGCTTGGAATGATATTTGGAATCCATCACTATCCTTGAGAAATTTTTTGTCTCCTTGTCTCTTAGGCTTCACCGAAATAAAATCTTGGATCACTAGGCCCTAAACTGAGACACCTCCCTCAGGCTTTACTGTGTATCCCCCCAAAACTATTTCAGATATTCCTATGCCTTTTGGAATGAAACTTGAGACCACCTCCACCCCGGATTCTTAAATCCATCCAACAATTCCAAAGATCAAAATTGAGATCAACATCCTAACACACCATGGCATTCGGAAAATGCAAGGCAAGGCTGAAAACCAATGTCATAACCTCACAAAACCGTGCCACTGACAACAAGAGAACCATACACCAACCTGCAAATCCATGTATGTCAAACCCAACTAGGAAATCGAACATGAAATATGTTACCTGCAAGTATTCCTGTCAAATCTGCTTGATCCTACTCTTCCTTGCTTGATCCTTTCTTTCCTTCCTTGCTCCAAAGCTAGAGTGCTCCAAGAAAACTCTAAGTATCCAAGAGTGAGAGAGAGAGAAAATAATGAGAGAGCTCCAAAACTAAACTGACCAAAAAGGTTACACTAACAAGCCTACCAACTCACCCTCAGAAGCCCTTTTATCAATTAGGTGTTTATTTTCTTCATTTTCCTCCTCACATGCAACCTGTGACCTTTCACCTTCCTTTTCTCTTAATTTCCATTGCTAGGAATGGATTTCCCCAAGGATAGTTTTGGGGCTAAAAGCCCATGTCTGGGTCACATTTTGTAATAAAATTGTAAAGTCAACGCATTTTGTGGTCGCAGAGCGCAAAGGTGTCATGAGTCATAAAAGGTTGTTCGCCCTTATTTTTGTAAAGTAAAGTCGACTGTAAAAGATCTATCCATGGTCTGCGGACCATGGGATTGTATAAAAAGAGCTAAGTAAGCTCTAAGTAGTTCAGTAGTCGCTAAGCTAGTCATAGCTCTGAAGTAAGAAGTCTATGTTTTGGGTCGTAGCATAGGTAGAGGCTTTGCAGATGAATGGGCACAGGCCTAGGGTGGATGTCCGTAGCTGAGTGCGCGGACACCTGTAGCTGTGTGAGCAGGGTGGATAGAGTCTGTAATCACTTGAAGATATCAATATAGAGAAGTATTCTGCAAATTTGTGTCTTTGTTCTGGTTAATTTATCTTGTGGTATTGTGTATGAATTTCATTTATAATGCTTATATGATGCGAGAATGTATGTAATTATGTTGGTTAAGTGAATGCAAGTAAGAACATCTGTTTACGAGGTGCTAACTATGATTGATTAATAAGATAAGTAAGACACTTAGACTAGTTTTGGAATCTGCACAATACCTGCCCTAGCAATGCGAAAGTACCTGAGCCACAAGTTAGGGTTGCACGAAGGTCAATCGTACCTTTTTGCAGAGATACTGAAGGGCGGAATAGAGGGCCAGTTTGGCAAGCCCTAGAACTAAGTGACATGCATGAAGGAAGGAATATAAGGAATAAACTGACATCATGAAAATCTTAGGATGCGGAAACTTGGTTCCAGCATCCCCCCCATACTGCTTCGGGTGAGACTTGAGTCCGTGCTTCGCGGGCTGATGTCGAAAGGGCCAGTAGTGTAGGGATTTGTTTGTCTAACTAATGTTGAACCTAGGTCAGTCTCCAACAAGCCAACAAATGGTTCTGTTGCCGGGACCAGAATCTGCATAAGGGATGTGTGATTTCATATCACTGGAATCCAAATAAGAAAGAGATCAGAGACTGGTTGGATAGGAAGATCCGAAAATTCGTGGTGCAGGAGAACAGAAGTCTGCGACTAACAAAGGAACAGTGGCTGGACAGGTACCTATATACCGAAATAGACAAGATACTTTTCTGTTCCTTTCCAGTTAGATATACGAGTGGATTACGAAGCTAGCAAATAGCCAAGGAAGGTGGAAACTTGACAGTCCTATTGTTTGGACCCTGGAGCTAGTAGAGAGATTGGAAGCATCTGAGGATAAGATCACCCGTGTTGTCGATCATTGGCTCGATCGTGTCACAGGGGGATTTGTAACTGAATTCTTGGTCAACACCTCAGTCAGCCATAGCGAGGCAGAGCGACGTTTTTTCAAAGGTCCGCGAGGTAAGTACTTGAAATCTTTGAATACCTGGATTAAAATGTTATTGTGTAAAAAATAGGTTATGCAGCGACCTTGATTTTCTAGGCTATGCGAAGCAAAAAAACTTACAGGAACGAAGGGAGAAAAGGTCGTGAATATATTCCATTAATTTCACCTCCATGAGGTGACGAAGGAGGAGTAGCGTAGGCTTCCCCATGAAGTGCTATTCAGTTAATAAGACAAGGATTCCTGCGACTGCCACCTCCACCCACATCGCATCCAACTTCACCACCATCACCAACAACTTCACTCGTACCACCTCTACCTCCATCACAGTTCAGTATGACAAACTCAGTGAAGCTTCCTTTGTTCAAAGGCTTGGGAAATGAGGACTCGGACGAGTTATGGTTCGTCGTGAAAGTTGTATGGGACGCTCATGTTGTTACAGATGATCACATGAAGAAGGAAACACTGGTTAGTGCTCTGCTAGATCGTGTGCTAACCTGGTACATCAATTACTCTAATGATAACCTGAATGTTGGAGTGGTAGACATCTAGACAACACTAAATAAAGAATTCAGTAGGCCTAAATCTAAGGCACAGTCAATTGTGGGGTTGAAGGAAATCGCGATGCAACCAAGTGAGGCACCATGGGAATTAGATAAGAGGTTGAAGTGTAAAATCCGCGAAGCTAACATGAACTTAATGGATGGACAACATTGCGATGGTTTGTGGCTTTGCTCTTGCCACACCTAAGGGTTGCACTGTCACAACAGAAGATAATGACTCAGATAGAGGCCTTAGAGATTACACTGAGATTGCATGAAACACAGATGCAAGATCCAAATTTTGGGGTTCAACAAATCCATGCGTAGTTGAAGAGTCTTTTCCTTGAGATGCAAGGTTTGAAGCAGGATAGAACAGTTCGACCAGAGGTGCGCGAAGAGGTATGGTGTCTGAAATGCAAAGGTCAGGGGAATGACAAAGACCATTGCCTAGTCTTTGCGAACTATATTGCGGGAGGAGGACCGATTCCTTTGAGGATGGAAGCTCAAGTAGGACTGAGTGTAGGGCCTGCATTATGGTGCGCTATATGTTAGGTAGTAGGAAAATATGCCACAGATAACTGTGATTTGCTGCAAGGGGTCACTGTAGATATTGAAGGTGAGAGCGCATTAGCTGACTTTGAAGTAATAGAAATTGTGGATGACAACAACCCTTATCCTGGGCTCCTTGGAATTGATTGGGCTACTGATATGAATGGGGTAATCAACTTAAAGAAGCGAAAAATGATATTTGAGAAGAAATTGCTTCATGTAATAGTACCCCTAGATCCTGCTAAGGGATTACGCTATACTGAACTAGTCCGTGTTTATGAGAGCGATGACGATCTGGACTCTATCCAAAAAATAACAACACGAAAACAAAATTGGGTTAATCCAATAGTCGATGGATGAATTACATGGGATTGCGAGAGTTCATGCACCTCGGACTCTGATGAGGAATTAGAGTGTTGGTAGAATCGGTTACATGAAGTAACTACACTGAGCTATAACATGATGACCTGGTCATTGCACTGTGTATCGTCAAAGGTAAGAAATATGCCCACATTTGATGGCTTGAATGATGTAGATATAATTTTGGATGCTTTTGAGAGGGTGGTACCAGGAAAGCAGCGCTTACAGGCGTTGGAATGAGCACTGGGCACTGCGCGCTACGCCCGCAAGATGGTGGGGTACGCACAAGGGAAGCTTTGATTATTGGTGCGAATGTAGGAGGATGATGAGAACACGCTTTGGGAAGTCGGAGGTATGAATGACATACAATTATGATGGGCAGGATGATCCGCTTGCGCACTTGGCCAAATGGGCTTAAGCTTATGGAGAGAAGCCCCAACATGAATGGGTGCACTTGTTCTTTCACACCCTAGACGTCGTCTCGATGAACTGGTACGTAGAAACAGAGCTTTACCATGGTACAAATGAATGGGATATTCTGCACGAAGGATTCATAATGACCTTCAGCTTTAAAGACAGGTTTGACTGCATCAACGAAGCACTACAAGAAGTAAAAGCAACAATCTTTAGGATACTGTAGGATCCTTGGGACCTGATTCAGCTTGATTGGACTACTCCGCTGAATTAGGAGCTGGAATGCTATAGCGTAACAATTTAAGAATAGGAGGAGGATCCCCGAAAGATTAACATCCCTGAAATAGAAGGTCACCGCGAGGTTGAAGGACCATAGATTGAGAATCCTGATATAACTACAACACTAAAAGCGAAATAGGTAAACATTGGCCCGGAGGCAGAGCCCAAATTTGTGAAGATTGGACATTACTGGGATGATGCGATGGTAGATAAGGTCGTTGAATTACTCTGTGAATACTAGGATTTATTGCGTACCAAGTTTACAAATCTAAAGGGGATAATCAGGGACCAAGGTGTTATTAAAATCACGTTGAAGCCCGATGCGAAGCTCGTTAAGAAAAGACCTTTCCGTCTCAATCTCAAGTATAAGGAGAAGGTTTACTTAGAGCTAGACAAGATGCTCACGGCAGGCATCATTGAGCCCGTGGAAGAATATGACTAGGTAAGCCCAATGGTGGTATAGGAGAAGAATCAGAATGATGAAATAAGGATATGTGTAGATCTCAAAAAGTTGAATGATGCTTGTGTACATGATCCTTTCCCGACTCCATTCACTGATGAAGTGTTGGACAATGTAGGTGGCCAAGAAGCATATTCCTTCACTGATGGGTTCTCGGGGTACCACCAGATCAAAATCGCGTCGGAGGATAGGAGAAAGACAACCTTTGCAACTGAGTGGGGGTGTTTCCAGTACACTATAATGCCGTTTGTGTTGAAGAATGCGCTTGCGATTTTATCCCGCGTAATCGTTGCTGTGCTCAAGGAATTTATTCATAAGTTCCTGGAAGTATACTTTGATGACTGGACTGTGTTTGGACCGGTAGAACGCCATGTCGCCAGTTTACGCCTAATGTTGGATACTTGTCAAAGATACCAGATCGTGCTCAATCTGAAGAAGTAGCTATTTTGTGTTCCTTTTGGGGTCCTGCTGTGTCATGTGGTTTGTAGGTAGGACAGATGGTAGATCCCATGAAGATCACAATGATGCTAAATTTGGAAGTGCCAAGGAGTGTGAAACAACTACGTGCTACCCTAGGACACACAGGCTATTACTGAAAGTTCATCAAAGGCTATGCCCAGATCACCATGCCTATGGAGGACTTGTTAAAAAAGGATGTCACATTTTTTTGGAACGAGGACTGTAAGAAGAGCTTAGATGCATTGAAAGAAAATATGGTCACCACGTCGATTCTAATATTCCCGGATTAGAAGAAGGAATTTCATGTACATGTCGACGCATCATGCATAGCGTTGGGAGCTGTATTGACACAGGTTGGTGGAAGGGACTTAGACCATCCTATAGCGTTCGCAAGCAGAAGGTTATCCAAGGCAGAAAATAATTATTCCACCACCGAGCGCGAAGGGTTAGCCATGGTATACGCGCTCCAGACGTTTAGACACTACTTGTTGGGAGGCCAATTTAAGATGTATTCAGATCATTCCACGCTGAAATACCTGGTCAATAAGCCTGTGTTGGGGTGGAGAATCTGTAGATGGCTATTATTGTTCCAGGAGTATTATTTTGAAGTTATTGTGAGGCCTGGATGACTGAATGCTGGACCAGACCATCTGTCACACATAGAAACAGGGGTGGAGCCCATTAATTTGGAGGAGGGATTGCCTGACGCACAACTATTTACAGTGCGCGTCACATATGGTCATTTTGAGGACATAATACACTTCCTGAAAACAGGAATTGCCCCGGAGGGATACACCATCCAACAGAAGAAGGAGTTAGTGGTGCACGCGAGAAATGTTTTTGTCATTGTTGGGCATCTATACAAAATGGGGTCTAATGAGATATTGCGACAATATCTACTCGAATTTGAAAGAAGCAACATCCTCACAGATGCTCATGGGGGCGCCGTGGGAGGACATTATGTAGGGAGAGCGACCGTGCAGAAGATTCTACGGCCTAGGTTGTGGTGGCCAACCCTCCATCAGGATTCAAAAGCTTACTGCAAAGCGTGTGATGCATGTCAAAGGACTGGCAGGCCATCGCGGAGGGATGAGATGCCTTTGAATCCACAAATGACATTACAACCCTTTGAGAAATGGGTGATAGATTTTGTGGGACCCATCCAACCCTAAGGAAAGATAGGAGCGAGGTACATTATCACCACGACAGAGTATTTGACTCGTTGGTTGGAGTCATAGCCTGTGAAGGATTGCACAGGCATGACTGCTGCAAAGTTCCTCTTTGAGCCTGTACTGATGCGATTTGGCTATCCAAATATTTTGATGAGTGATCGCGGTACGCACTTTCTGAATGAGATGATCAATGCGCTGACGAAGGAATTTCAGGTATATCACTAGAAGAGTACACCTTATCACCCGTAGGCTAACGAGACAGTGGAAGCATTCAATAAAGTGATAGAGAATGTGCTGACCAAGGTTTGCAATGCTCAGTGAAGCGATTGGGACCTACACATACACATAGTACTATGGGTCCAGTGGACAACATGCAAGAAGTTGAATGGACAAACACCCTTTCGGCTTGTCTATGGTGTTGAAGCAGTAATGCCCATGGAATACATCCTGCCTAGTCTATGCATAGAGGCACTCACGAGTATTATGGATTGCGGAGCCTTGGAGGAAAGGCTCGTACAGTTGGATGAGCTTGAGGAAGAGAGATTTCTAGCTGGATTTCACCAACAGGTCCAAAAGTAGAGTGAAAAAATGGCATGGTCGGCCCATTAAGCTACACACCTTTAAGGTAAATGACCTAGTTTTGTTATATGACAACAAGTTTGATAAATTTCCAGGGAAATTCAGAATACACTGGTTAGGGCCCTATGTTATTAAGGAGATTACCGATGGAGGAGTGATACAACTGGTCAAATTGGAGATCCCTTCCCAAGAAAGGTGAATGGCAGTTGCTTGAAGCCATACACTAGTGGTCCGACCATGTGACTCTATGAAGGTAGCACAATATTAACGCTCTAGGCAGCTGAAAGGAGGCACGGGACTATAAACTACACTACCCGGGTTGGGGAGCTACTCGATTTGAGGACTATGAAAAGCAAGGAAGTGTCACAGGGTTCGCAGCAGTGCCAAGGAATCTACGCTACTCAGGGAGAAATCGTGTAGTGTTTGGTCTAAAATGCGGATGCAAATTAGAGTTTCATTTACTATCAACTTGGGTAAGTAAACTTCAAGGATCATCTAATATATATGGACTTAGAGGCAAACTAAACTAATCTAGGTGAAGAAATGCCAAAGCTCCCTTATAGGGGGTCTTTCATTGGGATCTCCAACACCTATTCAGTTACTTAACAAAATGAAATCTAAAGACATTGTGACAAGTGTAAGAAATATTAAAGCTCCCTTACAGGAGTCTGTCCATTAATATTTCTAACATCTTAATCAATTAGCTAAGAATTGAAGACATTTAAACATAATTCAAATTGATTACAAGAAATATTAAAGCTCTCTTACAAGAGACTATTCATTTATATTTCCAGCATCAAGATATTTAAGCTAATGAAATTAAAACCATAAATGAAAGAAATCTTACCATGCCAAAACAGGTATGCAAGTGAGGCCATGGGGGCCCTCCATAGCTCCACAAGCACGCTTAGAAAGAAGTCAAATGTAGAAGAAAATCCAATCCACTTTATATATCGTCATTTGCAAATTGTAATTACAAGCTCCAAGTTCTACATTCCAAGAGGTCCTAAAATCTACATTACAATGATTCTAAAATATAAAATTACAACAAAGGACTAAGTTTTTAGATTTTAAAAATTAAGATTACAAAATGAGGATTACAAATGAAGGAGATAGCACTCCTATTTATACAAAAGTTATGATAACAAACTCATAAATGTAAATCCACTATTCCCTCCTTTGACCCACATATTTCTCAACCAATGGTGACACATAACCCTATCCTCCATGATCTCCTCCATGAGGTCCATGATCTTCTCCATGAGGTCCATGATCTCCTCAAATTCCATTTGAACATAGAGTGACACATAAACATGCCCTGGAAGCTTCCTTTGTACCTACACATGTCAACAAACTCATTCTAATTGTTAGGTATAAGTATATGGAGATTATTTTCTAAAGTTTAACCATAAATTCTCTTAAAAATACTAAGAATTAATAATGTTTTGGAAAACACAAAGGTAACCCATATAATGATGAAAGTGAAGCTGATGTGGTGACATGGTGGTGGAATAGAGGTGAGAAAATGTGTGAATGGAGTGAAAGTGGATGTATTTTAAGGATAATTCCTAGGCCCAACACGCAGGTCGGCCGAAAAGTGACTGTTAAAGTCATTGTTCATGATTTGCAGTATAAATGTAGCCAAATGGAGCGGGTGACCAACATTTAAGATGAAATTTATGGGTTAGATCCTTGAATATCTGCCACCAATCCGACATTAATGAACCAAATTTGGGGGAGCGATCGGATTTGAAATCAAAATACCCTATAAATTACAAGTGGTTTTCGAGCGAAAAATAGTTCACATTTTGAAAATTGAGTTGTTGAGCTCTTAGGCACACATGATCCAAGAATTCTTTGAGGCTTTGAAAGTGACTCTAGCGTTTGCTGGCTATGGGGGTGTGCGAAACTCATACTGAGATGGCGAGGGTTCAGTTGGAGTTGAACTTGCAGATCACAGAGTTATAGTTGAAGGCCCAACCTTCAACTCCACCAGAAGTAAAGGAGCATCGGGTGATCGCTGTCACGGAAGCAGTAGTGGCAGTGGACAGTGCAATAGAAGACTGCACACAACTTTTTGAGCAATTGTTTGAGGTCCTGACAAGCCTGCGGGAGGACCCTCATGTACGGTGACTAGAGATAGAAGCCCACAAGCTGCAGCAACGCTATGATGAGGTCAAGGGCACAGTGCGAACCGTCGCGTTGACACAAAGACTAGAAAAGCTACAGGAGGCCAAGTAGCTGAAAGAACAGGTGGATGCAGCACTGCATAAGGAAGAAGTGATGAAGGCAAGGCTAAAGCCCTGGATGGATGAGGCTTACATGGTAATAGGCTCTATGGAAGGAAAGTTTGCAAATATGCAAGCAACTCAGCAAAAGCTTCAGGCTGACAATTCAGGAGTAGTGACTGAGTAGATGGTCAAAGACGCAAAGCAGGTGGCAGCTCAGTGCACTACTGAGGTTGCAGTCATACGGGTCGAGTTGGAAAGTCTTTGTGCCAAGATCTCTGCACCTGCCGAGTGACTCAAGGGTGAGTCACGATGTTTGTGTTGGGGGTTTGTTGGGAACGAGATCCCCCAAGGATAGTTTTGGGGCTAAAAGCCCATGTTTGGGTCACATTTTGTAATAAAATTGTAAAGTCTCCGCATTTTGTGGTCATAGAGCATGAAGGTCATGAGTCATAAAGGGTTGTCTTCCCTTATTTTTGTACAGTAAAATCGGCTGTAAAAGATCTACCCATGGTCTGCGGACCATGGGATTGTATAAAAAGAGCTAAGTAAGCTCTAAGTAGTTCAATAGTCGCTAAGCTAGTCATAGCTCTGATGTAAGAAGTCTAAGTTTCAGGTCGTAGTGTAGGTAGAGGCTCTGCAGCTGAGTGTGCAGAGGCCTAGGGTGGAAGTCCGCAGTTGAGTCCGTGGACCCCTCCAAATGTGTGCACAGGGTGGATAGAGTCTATAATCACTTGAAGGTATCAATTTATAATATTGTGTATGAACTTCATTTATAATGCTTATATGATGCGCGAATGTATGTAATTACGTTGGTTAAGTGAACGCATGTAAGAACATCTGTTTACGCAGTGCTAACTATGATTGATTAATAAGATAAGTAAGACACTTAGACTAGTTTGGGGATCTGTAAAAAAATGTTGCACTAGCAGTGCGAAAGTACCTAAGCCATAGGTTAGGGCTGCGTGAAGGTCAATCATACCTTTTCGCGAAGGTACTGGAGGGCGGAATAGAGGGCTAGTCTAGCAAGCCCAAGAACTAAGTGACCTGCACGAAGACAGGAATAGAAGGAATAAACCAACATCACGACCATCTAAGGGTGCAGAAACTTGGTTCTAACATCCCGCCATACTGATTCGGGTGAGACTTCAGTCCGTGCTCTGCGAGCTGATGTTGAAAGGGTCAGTAGTGTAGGGATTTGTTTGGCTAACTAACGCTAAACCTGGGTGAGGCCGCAACAAGCCAACACCATTATTTTCATAAATAAATGTGCCAAAAATGCATTTTTTCATTTTCAATGTCTTTTCCATTTCCTTTTCCAATTTCCTTAGCCATAATAAACCGAAATGAACACCCACACCAGGATGTCCTACCCAACAGTTAGATTGGGATATGTGTCCCTTAACTGTGGTCTTATTTTACCTTTATTAGATTTTATTACATGAAACTTTCACCTGGGTTATTACACTGAACTTTTGGGAGAATTGAAGAACCTGTGTGTTAAAATACCTCTTCTCTAGGCCATCAGAGATGTCCCCATATATGACAAGCTTATTATGGAAGAATGTTTTAGGAGGCTCAAAAGGAGGAAAAGAGATGCCCCCACTATCAATGTTGTTGTGTAGTTGGATGATCTAATGCTTGGGAAGGTCATCTCAAAATATTTGGATCTTGGTAGCTCGGTAGTGGATGTATACATTAACAATATTGTAGTCCCTAACACATTGATTAACCTTGGGTCTGAAATCAATGTCATAACCAATAAAACTATGTTGAAGCTCAACCTCCAAGGAGCCTAAGGAAAACCACCACGGTGTTGAAACTTGGAAACAAATCCACAATAGCCACACGGTTTACACATGTCAAGCACATATTCCAAATATCAAGACAATCATATCTATCAATTCGAAATCAACCTTTACCAAGACTAGCAATCATTTCATAATTCATAGTCAACTCATAGTCATTAGACATAATACTACAACTGCTACCTATTACACTCAAGTACATGTCAGCTATCTCAACACGTATGCGTTAGTACAATAATCTTAAAACAAGATCGTTCATTCAAGAAATCTTACACACATACTCATATCATGCAAGTAATCAAACATTCAGACAACAAATAGGTGACATAATAGACACCAAGACTCAAACACCATTTAAACGACATAATCAAACATTCAAGCACAAAGTAGATGACATAAGCAAGCTCATAAGTTAATGTATCTTAGGGGAGGCTATCTTTTCTGCACAATCAATCCATATTAGCATGATATAACTTCATAACATATCAACTCAAAAATAAATAAGGTCATGATATCCATAATAATCACTAGCTAACATGTTCACATCATAAAGTCATAAAAATTTTCATTGATGGATAGAAATCACATATGTATGATCAATATATATAGTACAACACAATGTCACAAATAAGTGGACTCATACCTGAATTTCATAACCATAAACATCGACATAGGCCAATCCAATTTAGCATGATACATATAACATCAAGATATTAATGTAATAACTCCAATCATCAAGTTACTAGCATATCACAAAAACAAGTTATATATCATGCTCATCAACAACATATAACATAATCATGAAGTTATCTAACATAAAACAACAAGAGCAATGCATAAAACCACATGTTACTACCCCTCCTGACTATCTGACATATGTGCATATGACTACATTAATCAACTAGCATCTATCATGTATGTAACCATAAAATCAATAGACATGTACATAAACCTAATGTATATAACCCTAATGCATATAAACATCCATTAACACCTTTTTGTCTTCTATCATATCCCTCACAAAGTGATACTGGACATCAATGTGTTTTGTATTTGAATGGTAAGGAGGGTTCTTTGCCAAGAAGATTGCACTTTGGCTGTCACAGTCTATCCTTATAGCTCTCTGCACTAACCCCATACTTGAACACAATCTCTGCAACCAATCTGCTTCCTTGCTTGCATGAGTGCATTCCATGTATTCTGCCTATGTAGTTGATAGTGCCACTACAAATTGTTTCTTACTTATCCAACTGACTGCACCTCTGAATAGGTTAAACACAGACCCACTTGTAGATCTTCTCTGATCCAGATCTCCATCCTAGTTTGCATCAACAAAGCCACAGATATCCAAAACTCTGTTCAATCCTGGTCTTCCTTGGTAGCACAAACCATAATCAATAGTGCCACACAAATACCTAAAAACCCGCTTCACTGCTGTCCAATGCTCATTCCCTGGTTTTGACATAAACATGCTCAATACTCCCATTTCATGTGCAATGTCTGGTCTAGTACAGACCATCGCATACATTAGACTACCGATAGCACTTGCATATGGAACACGGGACATGTCGTCTTCCTCTTCTTGTGTCTTGGGACATTGTTCGGTGGATAACTCTACACCTACATGATTAGGAACCTTCACCGGTTTACTATCCTGCATATTAAACCTCTGCAGTATTGTCTCGGCATACTTCCTTTGGTTTAACCAGAGCTTCCTCTTTGCCTGATGTCTTTTAATTTCCATGCCCAGAATATAGTTTGCAGCACCAAGATATTTCATGTTGAATTTGGAGGACAATTGGGTCTTCAAATCCTAGATAATTTCTTTGTCATTTCCAACTAGCAACATATCATCCACATACAAGACTAGATAAATAACACGGTCAACAATTAATTTAAAGTACACACAATGATCTACTTTGCTTCCAGTGAAGCCAAGTCCCTGTATAAATGTATCAAATTTTTGATACCACATCCTTGGTGACTGTTTTAATCCATACAGAGACTTCTTTAACTTGCATACCAGTTCTTTCTTACCCTTCACCGCAAAGCTTTTAGGTTGCTTCATGTAGATCTCCTCTTCCAGATCCTCGTGAAGAAATGTTGTCTTCACATCCATCTGTTCTACCTCAAAATCAAAAGCAACAAAAATAGAGAAAAGTCATCTAATAGAAGCTACCTTGGCAACATGAGAAAAAATATCACCAAAATCAATTCCCGACACCTGGGAATGACCTTTTGCTCCAAGCGAGCTTTATATTTCTCTACCTTTCCTTCTGCATTTGTCTTCTTCTTGAACACCCATTTGCTGCCAATGGGTTTTCTTCCAGCCGGCAACTCCACCAGATCCCAAGCCTCATTTTTGTGCAAAGATGCCATTTCATCAACCATGGCCTCTTTCCATAGTTTTCCATCTTTTGAATCTACTGCTTCCTTCACAGTTCTGGGATCATCATCAGTAACAGATAAAGCAAAATTTGAACTGAAAGCAGATGGACTATACCTTTTTGGCTGCCTTATTTCTCTAACTGACCTTCTCACACTCGGAGTTTGTGGCTCTTCATCTTCTGATTCCTACTCTGTTGTAGAATCTGATTCTTCCTCCTTAATCTCAAAATCTATCTTCTCAAGTTCCTTTGGTTGAATTTCTTGTTTAATAACATCTTTGACCTCTCTGAACACCACATCTCGGCTGTACACAACCTTCCTTGTTATTGAGTTCCAAAGCTTATAACCCTTTAAACCATCCTTATACCTAATAAAGATGCACTTTTCAGATTTACTATCCAACTTGGTTCTTTTCTCCTTTGGAACATGTACATATGCATCACATCCAAATACCCTCAGATGTGAAAGAGAGGGTTTCTTACCAGTCCATACCTCTTGTGGATTCTTATCCTCCAACGCTGATGAAGGTGATCTATTGACCAGGTAACATGTTGTCTCCACCACCTCTGCCCATAATTCTTGTCCTAACCCAGCAACACTGAGCATGCTTCTTGCCCTTTCCATCAACCTCTTGTTCATTCTTTTTGAAACTCCATTTTGCTCAGGTGTGTATGGAGTAGTCTTCTGCTGTGCTATACCACACATCTCACAAAATTCTTCAAATTCCTTGCTGCAAAACTCTCCACCGTTATTTGACCTCAACACATTTATCTTCTTCTCTGTCTGGTTTTCCACCAGAGCCTTAAATTATTTAAAACTATCAAATACTTTAGATTTCTTCTTAAGGAAATATATCCATGTATTCCTTGAGAAGTCATCTATAAATGATACATAGTACATAGACTTACCCAGTGATGGAACCTTCACAGGTCCAAACACATCACTGTGCACATGCTCTAATATTTTTTTTTCCCTCTTACCACCAGAGGGGAAACTCACCTGATTCTACTTCCTATATACACAATTTTCATGAAAATCAAAATCCAGAGAGATATTACTCATACCTTCTACCATAACTTTATCATGAAGTCTTCGAAGGCCCTTCTATCCAATATGTCCAAGCCTTTGATGCCACAACATGGTCTTCTCTCCAGAGACCACTAGATTTTCTGCTCCACTTTCAGGAACCACAGAACTATTGCACCCATCAACAAAAGTGCTACCTTGCAGCTTGTATAGAGTTCCAATCCAAACTCCATGCATCAATACCAGTGCCCCCTAAACCATCTTGTAGGTATCCTTCTCGAACACTATTTTTACACCTGCATCATCCATCTTGCTGACAAAAATCAGATTTCTGGCCAATGCAGGAATATGCATAACACCTCGAAGTGTTCTAACCCTTCCACCTTGCAACTTCAAGTTTACTTTTCCGTGACCAACGATTATAGCCTTGCTATCATCCCCTAAGAAGACATGACCACCATCGTATTTATCATACTCGCAGAACCACTCTCTATGGGGAGTAAATTGAAAGGATGCACCTAAGTCAATCAACCATGCCTCATGGTCTACATGTGTACTTGAAGAAGCCAAGTACACATCCCCATCTTCATCTGACGTGGTTTTTGCCTCTATAGAAGGAGCATCATCAGATCCCTTTCTTGTGTGAGGAGCTTTAGATTTACAGTCCCTTTTGTAATGCCCTTCCTTTCTGCATTTCCAGCAAACCACCCTTACATGTTTTCCTGGAGATTTAGATCTCCCTCTAGATTTAGATCTCCCACTCAATGACTTATTTTTTTTTTTATGTTCCGTGATCGTCCTCGTACAGACACGGCATCACCATTCTAGCTCTCCATATTTTTCCGTCTCATCTCCTCTGTCAGCAAGGATGAGACTATTTCATCAAACCGCAAGGCAGTTGCATTGCTACCTATTGCAATAACCAGACTACCCCAAGAATCTAGTAGAGAACACAAAGAAATGATGCACTTATCTTCATCTAAAATTTTAAGATCAACAGATAATCACTGACTTACCATAATATTAAATGTGTTCAGATGCTCTATCACCGAGTCTCCATATTTCATCCTCAAGTTATACAGTTTTTTCTATAGGAACAATTTAATCACC
Organism: Pinus tabuliformis; assembly: GCA_031772625.1. Lineage (NCBI taxonomy): Eukaryota > Viridiplantae > Streptophyta > Pinopsida > Pinales > Pinaceae > Pinus > Pinus tabuliformis. Next base: position 562,367,528 of record CM062805.1, on the reverse strand, counting down.
AGAGACTTAGATTGGTACAAAGTCCTTAACTTGTCCCACAAAGCCTTCGCCATAGCTTCCCTTGATACATTCAGCAATAATGAATCTAAGACACACAATCGTATTGTGCTATTTGCCTTTCGATCCAACTTCTTCCATTCTTCATCCGACACTCCCATTGGTTTAGTACCTGGATCTACCACGATCCACTAATCTTTATCCACCAACAGATCCTCCAACTTGAGTTTCCATAACTCAAAACTCTGACCATTAAATTTATCGATCTATATCTTTCCACTGCTCGCCATCTTCTTTCACCACCAAAATTGATTCCGCAAATCTCCCACTGAACAAGGTCTTCCACAGGCCCGAGCGAAACTGCTCAGCAATGAAGGCATCCCCTTGAAGCCAAAACAACACCAATAACAAATGTAGGTTTTAATCCTGTACAAAAATTACTTGCATACGAAGTCTAAAACAAAAAAATAAAAAATGCGAGAGCATAACACATAAAACACATACACACATGGATCCGAAAACCATGACTACCAACTTGATTTTTCATTATGTTCCTTTCAATGTTACAATACATATTTATACATGCTGAAGCATCCAATACCCTGGATTGAAAACCATTGCTTCCAAAACCATGGATCGAAAACCATTGCTTCCAAAAGCATGTGCGAAACCATGCACAAAACCATAGGTAGGTCTGCCCAACCTAATATAGGGTACAATTTTTTTTTCCCCGAGGTGTTGCCCCAGACTCCGTAGAGGGGAGCTACCCACCCCCCTTGAACCCCCTAGACAGGGGGGGCTTCCGCCTTCCCGTGACCCCCTCACTGGACAATCGGCATAACGAAGGGGGGGCTCCGCCCCCCCTCTAACCCCCCAGTTAACTACGTCAGCTAGTCGTGGAAAGAATATAACACAACCCAAAAATTCTATCAAAAACTTGGCATAAATGCAATCTACAGGTCTAGGATACAAGACAAAGCATGAATGACTGAAAACCCATATGAGACATGACAAGAAGGATCACCACATTCTCCCTTGAACTATTATGACATCAATTAGGTCTTGCATCCATCATTTTAACAATTACAAGTAAATACATGAAATAACCACGACATGGACTAGTCAATTAACCATGTTTATAACTAACATAAAACCATGAAATTAACAGTGATATAACATCCATTAAATCCACATGTACACAAGTACAAAAGCAAGAGAACTTATCTTTTATTAAACATAGGAAAATACGACCGGGTTCAAGACTTACACATACCACCCGACCGTAGACATGGTTGAACCAAATATTTCTTTCATCCAGTCACCCTTATGCCATATTTCAAACATGAATGTGGGATATCATGGGAAAACCAATCCAAAAACAACCAAGGGAATCTAGAGGCTAAACCACGTCGACGCTCACCAGAACTTGATCACATCAAAACCGGTGCTCTAATCACAAAATCAAAGCGAACTTGGAATGATATTTGGAATCCATCACTATCCTTGAGGAATTTTTTGTCTCCTTGTCTCTTACGCTTTACCGAAATCTAATCTTGGATCACTAGGCCCTAAACCGAGACACCTCCCTCAGACTTTATTGTGTATCCCACCAAAACTAGTCAAGGTATTCCTATGCCTTTTGGAATGAAACTTGAGACCACCTCCACCCTGGATTCTTAAATCCATCCAACAATTCCAAAGATCAAAATTGAGATCAACATCCTAACACACCATGGCATTTGGAAAATGCAAGGCAAGGCTGAAACCAATGTCATAACCTCGCAAAACCATGCCATTGACAACAAGAGAACCATACACCAACCTGCAAATCCATGTATGTCAAACCTAGCTAGGAAATCAAACATGCAATATGTTACTTGCAAGTATTCCTGTCAAATCTGCTTGATACGACTCTTCCCTACTTGATCCTTGCTTTCCTTCCTTGCTCCAAAGCTAGAGTTCTCCAAGAAAACTCTAAGTATCCAAGAGTGAGAGAGAGAGAAAATAATGAGAGAGATCCAAAACTAAACTGACAAAAAAGGTTACACTGACCAAGCCTACTAACTGACCCTCAGAAGCCCTTTTATCAATTAGGCATCTATTTTCTTCATTTTCCTCGTCACATGCAACCTGTGACCTTTCACCTTCCTTTTCTCTTAATTTCCATTGCTGGGAACAAGATTCCCCAAGGACAATTTTGGGGCTAAAAGCCCATGTTTGTGTCACATTTTGTAATAAAATTGTAAAGTTTCCGCATTTTGTGGTCGCAGAGCGCAAAGGTGTCATGAGTCATAAAAGGTTGTTCCCTTATTTTTGTAAAGTAAAGTCAACTGTAAAAGATCTACCCATGGTCTGCAGACCATGGGATTGTATAAAAAGAGCTAAGTAAGTAAGCTCTAAGTAGTTCAATAGTTGCTAAGCTAGTCATAGCTCTGAAGTAAGAAGTCTAAGTTTCTGGTCATAGCGTAGGTAGAGGCTCTGCAGATGAGTGGGCAGAGGCCTAGGGTGGAAGTCCGTAGCTGAGTGCGCGGACCCCTGTAGCTGTGTGCGCAGCGTGGATAGAGTCTGTAATCACTTGAAGATATCAATATAGAGAAGTATTCTGCAAATTCTGTGTCTTTTTTCTGGTTAATTTATCTTGTCGTATTGTGTATGAATTTAATTTATAAGGCTTATATGATGCGAGAATATATGTAATTATGTTGGTTAAGTGAACGCAAGTAAGAACATATGTTTACGCGGTGCTAACTATGATTGATTAATAAGATAAATAAGACACTTAGACAAGTTTGGGAATCTGCACAGTACGTTGCCCTAGCAACGCGAAAGTACCTGAGCCACAAGTTAGGGTTGCACGAAGGTCAATCGTACCTTTTTGCGAAGATACTGAAGGGCAGAATAGAGGGCTAGTTTGGCATGCCCTAGAACTAAGTGACATGCATGAAGGCAAGAATATAAGGAATAAACCGACATCATGACCATCTTAGGATGCGGAAATTGGTTCCAGCATCCCCCCCATATTGCTTCAGGTGAGACTTCAGTCCGTGCTTCGCGGGCTGATGTCGAAAGGGCCAGTAGTGTAGGGATTTGTTTGTCTAACTAACGCTGAACCTAGGTCAGTCTCCAACAAGCCAACAAATGGTTCCGTTGCCGGGACCAGAATCTGCATAAGGGATGTGTGATTTCGTATCACTGGAATCCAACTAAGAAAGAGATCAGAGACTGGTTGGATAGGAAGATCCAAAAATTCGCGGCGCAGGAGAACAGAAGTCTATGACTAACAAAGGAACAGTGGCTAGACAGGTACCTATATACCGAAATAGACAAGATATTTTTCTATTCCTTTCCGGTTGAGCTATACGAGTGGATTGCGAAACTAGCAAATAGCCAAGGAAGGTGGAAACTTGACAGTCCTATTGTTTGGACCCTGGAGCTAGTACAAAGATTGGAAGCATCTAAGGATAAGATCGCCCGTGTTGTCGATCATTGGCTAGATCGTGTCACAGGGGGATTTGTAACTGAATTCTCGGTCGACACATCAGTCAGCCATAGAGAGGCAGAGCGATGTTTTTTCAAAGGTCCATGAGGTAAGTACTTGAAATCTTTGAATACCTAGATTAAAATGTTATTGTGTAAAAACTAGGTTATGCAGCGACCTTTATTTTCCGGGCTATGCAAAGCGGAAAAACTTACAGGAACGAAGGGAGAAAGGGTCATGAATATAGTCCATTAATTTCACCTCCACGAGGTGATGAAGGAGGAGTAGCGTAGGCCTCCCCATGAAGTGCTATTCAGTTAATAAGACAAGGATTCCTGTGACTGCCACCTCCACCCACACCGCATCCAAATTCACCACCATCACCAACAACTTCGCCCGTACCACCTCCGCCTCCATTGCAGTTCAGTATGAAAAACTCAGTGAAGCTGCCTTTGTTCAAAGGCTTGGGAAATGAAGACCCGGACAAGTTCTGGTTCGTCGTGAAAGTTGTATAGGACGCTCAAGGTGTTACATATGATCACATGAAGAAGGCAACGCTAGTTAGTGCTCTGCAAGATCGTGCACTAACCTGGTACATCAATTACTCTAATGATAACCTGAATGTTGGAGTGGTTGTTGGCATTATGGCTAAAGTATTGTCCTTGATGGCAACCCATACAGGTGATAGATCACAATACTTCAGTACAGTAGCAGAGATTGATGATCAGCTCTCAAATATTGAAGAAAATAAGGGATACGCAGGTACACCTTACAAAAGGTGCGTACACGCAGGCATGTCTTATATAAAGTGCGTACATACACGCAGGTATCCCGTGTAAGAAGTGTGTACCCCCAGTTCACTTACTTCAAGGCAGAGAAGCACGCTCACGTGGGGTTTCTTATGTTTGGCCCGTAGTATTTAGCCCGCCATTCTTGATTCTATGGTTTTGGCCCGTGGTATTGCTTTATATTATTATTATTGAGCCCCTATTGATCCATGATTTTAGGAAGAACTTGCCTATATAAAGAAAAGTTGATCATTTGGCTACACACTTGTGAAATAAGAAGATCTTAAGAGAAGCTAGATCTGAAATTCTAGTGATGGGTTTGTGAGAGAAAGCTAGATCTAAATCAGGAGAATCATGAGAACTACAAGTCGGATCTACTAATGGGTTGATATCTCCTCGGCGCATGTTCAGATCTGTAGATCTAACAGTTTGGGTTAATCTTGAAGTCTTGAAATTATCTATACCTACAGGTACGCAAGTACAGTGAAAGAAAAGTGCGGAGATACGCAGGCGCAGAAGCGCTGCAGGTGCGCAGATACGCAGGCCCAGAAGCGCTGCAGATGCGGAGGGGCGCATGCAGTTCATTGGACACAGAGCGCAGGTACGCAGGAAGTCTGTAAGGCAGAGTGCGTGGGTACGCAGGAACTCAGTTGGAAACAGTGCGTACTTCTACGTAGGTGTTATATGGGTGAAGCTGCGCACTTCTCATGAAATCTACATAGTTGTCCATATTTATCATTGTTGTGTTCTGGGTTTTGAAGTGATGTCTGGTTTCTGGTATTAAGTTCTGATAACAACAGTGATTGATTAAATGTTTATACATTGATGGATGAATGGATCAGGTTCTTATTGACTCATTCTATGTGATCTAATGGACTAGATTTGATTGATGACTCACTTGTATATGTATTGATCTAGTGCTTGGGTAATTCAGAAGGTTGTTTGATTATGAACTTCAATGTTGTTGAGTCCAGTATGAAAATTGGATGAAAAGTGGCCTTTCAGATTATGTGTTGTGCTTCAGTGTATCCAGTCTGAAAATTGATGAAACGAGGTACCTGGAGGAGAAAAGATTGTAGACCAGCACCTACGTACTAGTATCTAAGCTAGTACAAGAGCTAAAGGAAATCTTTGGAGCATTGTAGCAGGTAGCAGCCTGCGTACTAGTAAATGGATCGGTTAGTACAAGAGCAAAGGGGGTTGTAGCTCCCGTATTGGTATAAGACTGCACCAGTACAAACATTGTAAAAGGATTTTCTTATTAAGAAGAAGATTGAGATGACTTGCAGCAGGTGGTTTTCTCCCGCATTGGGTTTCCACCTTATATCATGGTGTTCATGTGTGTGCCTTATGTGTGATGATCTATTCCATGTTACTGCATCTGATAACTGATAATATGGTTGATAATGTTCTAATGCACTCATTGAAGATCAATTAACTTAATCATAAGAAGTTGTGGAAGTAGCATATATGAATCTGATTATGGAAATGGAAAAAGTTTTATTAATGTGATAATACTGTTTCACCCCCCCCCTCTCAGTATTATTTCCAACAATTGGTATCAGAGCAGGTCCTTTGGTAGAAGCTTGATCGCTTGAAGGAGATCCGTGGAACAATGGGAAAGAAGCTTAAGAAGAAAGCACCTAAGAAGAAGAAGTCATCTCAGAAGAACTATGACAATGGGAGAATCGATTGGGGATTAGGTATAAGAAGCTCTTCAGATTCAGAATCAGATTCAGAATCATTATCAGGTATGAATATATTATCCTCTGATGTTCCAGCTATCTTTCCTTTTGGAAAAGATGAAAGTGATAGCGAAACTACTGAATTTGCTCTTATGGGTGAACAAGAAAGATATCAAATAGAGGCAGAATTTAAAAGGCTGACAGACAAAATTAGAGATCAACAATATCTATTGAATAAAAGGGAATGTGACTTCAAAGAAGAAGCTACCAAACTAAAGGCCCAACTAGAAGAAGGAAACAAGGTAAGGAAACTACTCAAGAACAAGGAGGACCAATGTCAAAAATTGCAGCATGAAGTGACATCATTAAGAAAAGAAGTCAACGAAAGAAGCACAACCATCAAGAAACTCAAAGATAGATCCAGCTACTATGAAAATCTTGAAGCTACAATCCTCTCACTAAAAGGAGATCTTGAAGAATCAAAGAAGCAGAATGAAGATCTACA